>CM037998.1:4281789-5481789 GCA_021234005.1 Nephelium lappaceum
CCTGGACAAAAATCCTGAGGCCTTGAGAGCCGAGATTGACGAATTTGGTAACACCATTTTCCACTTCATCGTTCAAGAGTCCGTTAATATGGCAACTATTAACCTTCTGGGGAGCTCGTATCGAAAGTTCCTCCGGAAACACTGGAAATAAAAGATGTAAACAACCTAACAGCTCTTGACATTGCCGCCTCCGCGGGCAACACAAAGGCTGTACAAGTGTTTGTGAAGAGAAACGAAAGGTTGCTAAGCAAAATAGAAGGTGATCATAGCGCACAGCTTCCAGTTCATCTTGCAGCATACTGGGGCAGGAAGGAAACCGTTAGATATCTTCTGTCAGTGACCGAGAAGCTCGATGAGGATCGTGGCGCTTGGCTGCTTCAATTTCTCATAGATTCTAATCTCCACGGTTAGCGAATACCGTTGCCTATACATACATATGTTATAACACTCTAACGCTCGAGTCAAAATTTTACAAAAGGGTCATAGCTAGATACCTCTGAAAACATGAAAGGGCTTTATGAGAGTAAGAGAACGTATACATGTAGATGTTGTACACGAGTATAAAGATGTAGATTTGGGTGCTCATGATAAGGCAGCATGAAAATTTAGTTTATATCTCCCTCTAATATGCTCCTCCTTTAACGTGCTTTAATTTGATAGTAGCCTTTGTTTTAGCAATTAGTGCTCGGAAGGTTACTTAAACCAGATAATTAACTGCCACAGGGATTGGTGGTAATTGCCAAAAGCGATTACTCCACCACTAGCCTTTTAATGAATTTTATGGGCGCGCTTGCTTGGGAACATTTTTACAACCAAATATTTGGTAAAACAATTTTCACTTCATGTTGAAAGTTCAGCAATTGTTAGATAGGTATGTCCAATGGCTAAGTTTTGACATCCAGATGAGCGTAGTTCAGACAGTGGCAGAGGCTCTTATAAGGTTCATGGCTGCCTTTGATTCCAAAAACTAGAAAATTTGTCCCTTAAATAGTATATATTTCCATAAATTTTTAATTTTTATTTAGCCTCTTCAAATATTTTATTTTACTCCTATAATATAAAAAATGTTGCCTACACCCTCAAGTGCAGAATATATAATATATATATATATTTAGTTTTTATGATCAGTTTGTTTTAATTATTAAATTATTAAAACAAACTATCTCATCATTCGTTATATCTGAATTGAATAGGAGGAAGAAATTTTTTTAGGAGGGAGGATATAATGGATGGATAAGATGATTGGTTTAATAATTTAATAGTTTTGACAAACTGAACGTAGAAGCTAAATAAATATATATAATATATATATATATTATGGACTCATAATCTAATTATTTTATTTTCCTGCATATGCACAGGTATAGCTCTTGAATTATTGAAGCGATTTTCATGGTTAGCTAAGCCAGATAAAATTCTCATTGGAAAATTATATATAGACTGGCCGAAAAATATCTGGCATTCAAAAGTGGAAGAAAGCTTGGATTTTGGGAAAGCTTGATCGATCATTGTTGGTCTCCACAATCCTTCTTTATCCTTTATTTTAGGGTGCATTTAATTTGCAGTCCAAATATTTTTAAAGAATAACATTACTTAAAAAATGCCGCATGTAGTGTGTTATCAATCAAACATGAGTTATTGTCATGTTGAATGAGGTGTCCTACCACCGATCCAATGGACTGTGGTTGACAACTTGGATTAAAACCACCCCATCATCTTTTTCTTTTTGATAAAAAAAAAAAAAAAACCACCTCATCACCTAATAATCCAATATGCATGGTTATTATAAATCAACTTTATCCCATCTTTTTTCACAAAAAATTGGACAATTTTAGGCAATCTGAAATTATTGATTTTTAATATCATATTCCCATGTTTGATATGGTATTAAAAAAAAAAAAAAAGCACTAGCTCTTTTTGTACTTGAATTATCTTATAATATCCCCTTTTTCTAAAAAAAAAAAAGAGATTTCAAAGTTCATACACGAATGCTTTTAATTTCTGAAATGTAGATTTTAAATAAGTGTTTGTTTGCAGATATTCCTGTAAAAGATGATGAAAATGTTGATTGGCCTTCTCTTGGCGGTGACATAGAGATGCAAAATCATGCATCTTCTAATTACTCAGAGGAAATTCGAATTCTTCCACAAATAGCTGCTACAATTGGTTTGTAATCTCAACTTAAATTTAGAAATTTTTATTATTCTCCTTTAATCTTTAACTAAAATATTCTACAAATTTTTTTCTAAAAACCTTCACTAGACACTAAAATGGTCTTTGCATGTTTTTTAAATTAGACTAGTCTGGTTATTGTTAATAAAAATCCGCAAAGGTACTAGGTAAGTTATATATAACTTACAATATAACTTACCTAGTAACTTTTGACAATTATATAACTTACTTAGTAACTTTTGACAATTATATATAACTTACCTAGTAACTTTTGATTATTGTGAAGGTCACTTGCTTAAAATATTGCAGGTGCATTGGAAGAAACATTGTACACTACTCTGTGGAAGCCCCTCATTCACCTAAGTAAGCACTGAGTTTATTGTTTTCTAAAATTGAATGCTTTTTAAGGGCCATTTATAACAAAATCTGCAGTATGGATATATATGTTTAGATTATGTATTTATACATGTCATATGACATGCTATAAGTAGGGCAAGCATACATAAATGCACCTTTCACACCAACGTTTATCTTTACTTTGTTGGAAATCTGATATTGAATATGTCAAAATTTATCCACACCTTTTGAGGTTTAACATAAACAACCTGGAAATATACGCACATATGTTGATAATTGTACACCACTTGAACTGGAAGATGGTATGTTGATAGTTTCTCTCCTTTGTTAAAATCAGTACCTCACAAATAAAATTGCACAAACCGAAAGATTAGAAATTTGAACTCTCTGCCTAGAGTCTCTGACTTTGCCTTGAAATAATCCTTGTTTAAGTGTTCTTTAATTTATTGACATTTCGACATCAACAAACATGTGCAATATTGCAGTACCAAGCATCAAACGCATGCATGATCAAAAGCAATTGCATTACAAACACTTGAAATAGTGAGAATGATGATTTCGGAAGTGAATTGGACTTATAAAGAAGCCCTGGAATGTCTAAAGGAGCCAGTCCTCACAGCTGCAAGACTTGGAATTCATGAGTTTGTCAATGAAGTTCTCAAGGCTTATCCAAATTCAGTTCTTTTTCGTGATGAAATTGGACATAACATATTCCTTCTTGCTGTCTTGCATCGCAAGGAAAAAGTTTTTAATCTCATACATGATCAAGTGGCTTCGATAAGAGACCATACCAACTACATTCAGGACAACGAAGGATGCAACATTTTGCATCTAGCTGGAAGGTTGGTACCTTCAAGCCGAGTCCCTGGTGCAGCTTTGCAATGCAGCGAGAACTGCAATGGTTCACGGTAATAAACAAATGATCACTTTATCTGGGAGGTGTGAAAGTTTGTACTGACAATTAATCAAAATTTTACACAAACAATTTTCAACATTAGGATAAGTTTATAATAATTTTCATAGTTTTAGAGACGTTCGTCATGAAGTTAAAAACTATTGAAGTCTAAATCAAGTTTTCTTTTCCAGGGTATCAGAGACCTTTTCCAACCATCCCTTCAAGAACAGCGCAATCAAAACGGTGTTACTCCTGGAAAGGAGTTTACAAGGTTACATCAGGAATTAGTGGATAAGGGTGAAAAATGGATGAGAGACACTGCCACATCCTGCTCGGTGGTGGCTGCACTCATCATCACAATAGTCTTCGCAGCAGCTTTCACTGTTCCGGGAGGAATCGATCAAAATGGAACACCCAATTACTTGACCGAAACATACTTCAGAATCTTTGCTGTTTCAGTTGCACTAGCTCTGTTTTCTTCCACCACTTCAGTACAAATGTTTTTGGGAATGCTCACATCACGCTACTCAGAACGTGATTTCCTGAAGGCATTGCCAAAGAAGTTGATTGTAGGACTAATGACCTTGTTCTTGTCTAGTACAAGCATGATGGTAGCATTTGGTGCAGCCTTTTGCATAGTTCTTTCACATCCGTGGCAATGGGTGATTATTCTCATCTGCCTACTTGGTTGCCTCCCAGTAACCTTATTTGCTTGGATGCAGTTTCCTCTCTTGGTTGATATCTTCATATCCACTTATGGCCCGGGCATCTTAAAACCAAAGAAGTACGCATGAGAGTGCTCAAACATCATTGTCAGGAGCCTTCTTTATAAGCTTAAGTTTTGTCTAATACATTATTTATGGTTTTTATGAATAAATAAGATCAAGCTAAAGGAGTGTTGCATCAAAATGAACTTGAAGCATCTCAACTATGTAAGGCATCTGAAATCATATGCACGGAACAACTGCAGTCGATCGATAATATTATTAAAAAAAATACAATTGATGCAAAAACAAAAGAACACCAAGCCAAACCTCAAAAGATGTCAAAAGAAAAAAAAAGACGGGATTAATCCTTGATTACAAAAGAATGACAAAAATCCAAGAAAACCACCATTGATCTTGACTCAAAGAGAGACCATGAGAAACTAAACAATCTACCACTTGATGACCATCACAACAGATATGGGAGAATAATTTGAAGTTGTAACACAAGTTCTTGGTCTGATGGTATGGACACTTAGCATATTGCTGATATTTTCCTACTTTAGACACAGTTGCCATGTTTTATGTTTGTGAGATTGTACTTTAAGGAGATCGCTAGATCTACATGAACCAGTCAATAGCCCCTCTCCACATGCTTGGGTTGCCTACTTGGAGTTAAATTCACTTTATCAGCTTAAAAATCAATTTCTTTGTTAACTTGGCCGATACATACCTGGATATCTGATGGGCAACATATATTTTAAGCAGAACCCACCGCCAGAGAATACTATGATTGATGATCTGCGGAGAAAAATTTTTCAACAAATAATCACTAGGGTCACAGTTCTATCTGCGGAAGTGGATATCTGCAAGTACCTATCTAGGATCGGAAGTATTGCTACTTGCAACTATGTGGCCAGATATGGATATCGAAATGGGATGTGAGTATGATTATAGATATAGTAATATCCGTCCACACCTTACCTGTTGTCATGCCAGTGCTTCATAGAAAACGAAGCACACAACACACAATTAGATTAACACAAGCCATATTTAGCTTAATATCAGCAATATGATCAAATGAAGCACAAAATAATTAGGGGGGTAAAGTAAAAATCCATAACTTTGAATAGAAAATACATACATAATTTTTTAAAAAAGTTATAATTTTTCTTAGGAAAGTGGGGGACAATAGCCCCTACAAGCCACCCCTTTGATCTATAGAGGATATGTATCTACTGGGGTGGCCAGCCCCCCGTTGGATTTGTAATCCCGGTGGTTGGTGGATTATTGCCTTGGCTACCAGAGAAGTTGTTGGGATAGAGAGGAGGAACACTCTGCGCGCTAGCTCCAGGCTGCTGCATCTGCGCTGGCAGAGTAGCACTATTTGCAACATAATTTGGAGGGTACATCATCGGTGGAGTAGTAGCATATGTTGGACCCCCAGCACCATATAGTGAAAGACCAGCACCATATCCTGGAGGAACAGCACCATATCCTGGAAGACCATAACCACCATATGCTCCACCATATGATCCATATGCACCATTATAAAGTCCTCCATAACCACCAAAACCATTGTAGTCCTCACCATATCCTCCATAACTACCAAAACCATTATATTTCGTGTTCCAACTTGGTCTCATCCATGCTTCGTTCTGGCGTGTTGGACCTCGGCCACCATAGTAGCCTCCATATATCGAACCATAACCAGACATTGCTGAGCCTAGAATTAGAAGAAGAAATTGTAAAAGAAGTATGAGTCTTTTTTTTTTTCCTTCACTCTTCTAAGATGTCAATAAGATCCTTCTTATATAAGAAAAAGACTCCCTCTTTTAGCTCAAAATATAATCAAAGAGTCGCAGACTTAATTTTATATGTTATCAAAGTCATAGCCTACCTTTGGCTGTTCACTTTGATTCTATCCTTTAACTTTTCTCCATGGCTGAAAGAATCATATTCTGATTCTCTCATTGATTGTGACCACCATTACTTGTCCATCAACACAAAAATTCTGATTTCTTTGGATAAGAGTTGATCCTTTACTTTACAGCATGTAACGTAATAAATAAGCTAACTTTTACAAATATTAAATAATTAATTTTATACTTTTAAAAAACAACAGTAGGCAAATTCGATTTTGAAAGTATTATAATTTCAAAAAACAGTTCCTCAACTATCATTCTTTGGATTCATCTTTTATGCTTAATCAGCATTTTATTCTATTTAATCAACAACTTACAAGATTTATAGTAACCTGATCAAAATCTAATGAAAGAAAAAGGCGGTGCCGCCTTACCTCCTCCAACAGGAGGAGGAGGTTGGAAAACAGAATAATGAACTTTATCTACAAGATGCTTTTTAATGTGAACTTATGCTAAACATGATATCATACAGAAAACATTCAAACGTGTTAAAGGAAGATTCTTTCCACAACAAAAACTAAGAACAGAAGTATTGAACGAGACCAAATTTTTATCAAAAAGAAGACTTAACTTTTAACAATAAGATTCTTTTCTAATGCAAACCTATGGTGTACATGTTAACACAAATATTCACACCACAATTTGAACTGTCTTTGTTCCTCACAAGTGGAATTAATAGCCAAATTAATTATTCTTCAACCACGTCATTGTAAATTCTCATCACTTGGCTGGAAATTCAATAGTCCCACGAGAGATTCATATAGGATCAAATCCACCCCACTATTCCTACCTCGGTTCCTTTTCAACTCTACCATTATTATTAATTCGAAGAATCACATTCTTCATCTAGTATAATGTCCGTTACCTAACACAGATTTTTAAGAAGAAAATTGTATCCTTGTTTCCTCTAATATGTTTTTTCTTGTAAATGTAAATAGAATAAAAACACTAGGCAAAAGCATCAGACGTCATATCTCTAGAAGGCAAAAGCAATGCAATACTACAGCAATTTGCATCTTTAAGGATATATATAGGAATGTACTACAAAAGACACACCATCTGCCCTGACTTTACTTTTCGATAAATACATGTTCAAAGAGAATTGAAATACGATAAAAATTAGACTTGATCGATTTACAAGTAATAAGAAATCAGAATAAGAAATTAATATATATATATATGTCCTACAGTAGCACCATTAATTAACATCCTTCTAACAGGGGAAACAGAAATTCTTCCTACCACAGATGCCATCACCAACCTCACTAGCTTCGGCATGTATGATAGTTTCATGGCGAAAGGATACTTTGTCTTTCAACGTTTCAAGATTAAGTCGAAGTCTTGGATACACCAAATTGGGGGATTGACTGATGGCACTGAAAACGTAGATCATTTTGTCGTTGGTCTGACTGGTTTGCTTGAGGTTATAGTACTACTGAATCAAAAGTACAGCACAAACCTGAAAATATAATTCACCCTCATGAACCTGAGAGCCCCATTATGAGGATAAATAAAAGTCTCTTTTTTTTTTTTTTTTTGCTTTTCTTTAGTTCTCTGATATTAATGCCTCTGTGTATACAGACATTCACAAAGGTCAACACCATGAAAATGACATAATAATCAGGAAAAGAAATAATTGCTTTATAGGTTGAAAATGCTTCATACTAGACATTTAGACTATAAAGGGCAATACTAGAATGAAGGAATAATCCTATTTTCCCATTGTAGTTAACATAATGCTATAATCCCCTAGTAATTTTGCAAAGAGTAATGTTAGACTTTACAAATATTTTATCAAAATTCATGCCCAAATAATGTGATACATGAGTTGTCAAAATCTTGTAAATTATGAAATAATGAGATAATTAATAGGATCTTGACAATTCACATATCGGATCATTTTGACAAAATATTTGAAAAGTCTAGCATTATTCTTTTGTAAAATGCTAATATCTCATTTGTGATTTATAAAATAAATCAAATACCTCATGTAGTACATGAAAATATCTAAAAAACTCTTTACTATTAAAGTTGACGTTAAAATCGAAGTTAACAGTTAACGTGGAATAACAAACTACAAGGACACTTTAATAATTTCGGTCATTCAATAATGATAGGGGGTACAATGAAATTTTCTAAAACTTTAGGAAAAATTAGCAATTACAATCAAACTATAAACGGAATATGGAATTATCCCCTGGAATAAATAAGTAACTCAAAAAGAACCATCGCTGCCTTACATATATATACTTCATATTAACGAAACTAGTGTTCACTAAGAATGCTTGTACAACATTAGGACCTAAGAATGTACCTGTGAAATCAATCTTTCAGAGCTTAAATGTTGGAGCTTCACCGCCATATGTGGCATGATATATTGTTCTATCAATAATATTCCTATAAGGATCCTCCTCTCGCTTCTTCAACAAGTAGACAAGCAGCTTTCAACTTCAGATTTTACTTGCAATTACACTTGGTTTGCATTTTCCTGTCTTTTCAGAAATCTTGTTTCCCCTTGGTTTGTAGTGGCTTCCCAAACAGATAATAGAAACGGCCAAGGACCTTCAGCAGAAATCCTGGAACAAATAGCCGTCGGTTTGCAACTTCCCCCACTGATTTCATCCCTACTATTAGAAGATATTCTTCATCAGTGGAAGTAACCATATCTTTGCAGTCTAACTTTTCCTGCTGTAGCGGCTGCTTGCAGCCTTGTTTTGAATTTTTATAAGGCTAATTAGAATGACTTTTTTATGATTACTAAAGGGAGAAAACGAAAGACTTCCTATAACACAATGTCAACTAGCATCTTAAGTAACATATATGTGCAATACAGTTCTGGGAAAAAGTTAAAGATCATCGGAAACTGATCACTATATATTTACGCCATCACTGTTCTCTCTGATATAGTCATTAACCACAAGAATTTTCATGAGGTCGTTGTAGGCAAGCACCAACTGCCACAGAGATTGTAGGCAAATATAAAGTTAATGGCACACATAAATAACAGCAGGAAGAAAATATGTGAAGTCCAAGAATTCTGCAAGCACTCAGTTGTGTTCATTCAAATTGCAATTTTGCATTATGTCAATACCAGAGAAACATAATATATTAAATAAGCAAGCAGAACGAAAAGGGATGATAAAAGACATATAGAAGACTAGATTGGCAATAAAAAAAAAAAAAGTTCCAACATCATGTTGGAAATTAATGCATTTGTAATACATGAATATGAAGAATCATCAATGTGGACAAACTGAATGGAATAAAAGGCTTAAATGAAATGTGAAAGAAAGGCTCATGAACATCCATTGATGGTGGACACTTTGATGATTGTGGACACTTTGACAATATAAATAACATCATAATAGCTAGTGTGCCTGTAAACATCTTATTTGGGAAATTGAAATCCAGCACAAATATCAAGAGGTCAAAAGAAAATTCAACACCAAAATAAAAAAAAGTATGGTTTTTATCAACTTAAGAAAATTATTTCATGTGGGTAATTGTTTCCAGTTTACAAACATCTCATTATAGTGAAAAGATTATTGGTGTGCCATATGGACGTAAGGACTTCCTGAATCATATAAAAAATCTAGTATGTCTTAATTTTTTTTTTAAATTTTTTATTAGTGTTTGCTTTGCTTTATTTCTATTTTCATGCTCGGATAAAACTCGTATAAGAAGTCTCTTCTCAATATTTTTAGTATTAAATTCCAAAGTCCTTATATCCAACAAGTGACCCTTTTAAACCGTCAACAATACTTGTTAGGATTCTCTCCTAACTTTTTTTTTCTTATTTTTTCATAATCAAGTAACACATCAACATAAAAAATAATATATGGTCAAAATTAATACATTGTTCTCTTTATACATCACTCAAACTCTAACTTTCTTTATTATAAATAAATAATCTCAATTGAGGGATTATACAGTTCCTGGTCATATTTGTGACACCAGTTTGAGATGTCACATTTGCTCATAAAACTTTAAAATGTAGGGAGACTTCCAAATGACATTTTTTTTTTTTTCTCTTTCTAGAGTGACAAGAATGCATGACATAGTGTGCCGCTAATGCCTAAGAAGTAAAAGTAAAAAGATAAAAAAGAGAGCTGTGATAAATTGCTGATGACTAAAGCTTAACTAGATTTTTGCTACTAAGGATGCAATTGATAAACGTTTTCCATTTGTTGGTTTCTGGAAAATAAAAGAAAGAGTGTCAATATTACCACCCCTTTAAAACTGTTTATACACCCTTTAGTATGTTCACCTCATTCCATTAACTGAGTTATATTATAAGGATAAATTACATAAATACCCTCAAGTTTAGGTATAATTGCAGTTAGATGATAACTTTGATTGTAATTACATAAGCATTCTCTATCGTAAGTTGATTTCTGTAAACTCAAACCGTTGACCACCATTTCAATGTAAAATAACTACAATACCCTTATTTGGGGTAAAAATATCTTGTTGGAGTAAAAAAATTAATCAATTGATAATAATAATAATAATAATTTTTTTCAATAAATTTAAAATATTAAAAAAAAACAAATTAATATATATATAGCCAGTGGGGATATCCTCTGTCGATTGATCAAATCTGCTGTTCTGAAGGAGCATATTTGCACTAGAGATCTGATTCATACCAAATCTTTAATGCAGATCAAGTAAATTTTTTTTTTTTAAAATTTCATAAAAAAAAAAATCATACCTCCAACACAAGCCCAACTAGAAAGTTTTGTTTTGTTTGTTATGATTGTCTTAAAAGATTTTATTAAAAATTTCTTTTTTTAAGATTAAAAAAATTCTTTATATAATTAATTATTTAAATTATTTATAACTTTAGGTGTGACTGTGACTATTTGTAATTGGATAAAGTAATTTTAATATTATAAAAAAAGCTATTTTACTTTTGAAGTGTTAAAATTTCCATCAAGTTTCCGTTAGATAGGGGTATTATAGTTATTTTACATTAAAATGATGATCAATGGTTTGAATTTATGAAAATCAACTGATAGTATGAGATGTTTGTGTAATTACAATCAAAATTTCCATTTAGATACAATTACACCTAAACTTGAGGGGTTTATATAATTTTCCCTTATAATATGACTCACTTGATAAAACTGAGAGTATAAACGGTTTTAGAAGGTGGAAATTTCCACACTTAAAAGAAATTGAAAACAATATCTTCATTTTGTTTTCAAAAGAAGAAGAAAATCTGGGCCTCTAAACCTTACTGTGCTGTTGGCTTTAGTTGCTAATCCTTTATCAACGATAGACTTCGGCCCAATTAGATGCCAAAGGAATTATTTGGAACACTGAACCCAATGTCAATTTCAGTCTCATTATTATTATTATTTTTAAGAAAAAAGAAATAATGAGATTGAAATTGACTTTGGGTTTTCAGTTATGTGTGGCAAATTTTCGGAAAGGAAATAGGCAAATTACCCTAACTTTTCCTAACTCTCTTTATATAGAGACCAAGTTCACCTCAGGATCAAGTCCCCGGATTGATTATGTGTTTTTTATTTTTTAGTTTTACTTTTTTTTTAAAAAAAAAAAAATTAACTAACTTATAAATTTTAGGGCTAACTATGTTAAATTTTCATTGCATAAGTTATTTCTTTCATAAATTTGTTAGAAACATCGAGAAAAAAACATAAATTTACCTCTCAATCTATTTGACTAATAGTAATCAATAGTTAGTGAATGGTTTACGAGCAATGGTGGGACTCAAAAATTTATATGAGATGAGGCATTAGAGTTAAACATATTATATAAAATAATGCTAAAATCTAATTATGATATAATAATTATTAATTGACATGCCGATATATATCACACACACACACATATATATAAAACACATTCTACATATACCTAGGATATCGATACACCTGAAAACTGAAATAAGTGATTGCATTATAAATCAATGATTGTAATTATTATCTCTTATTACAATTAATGAATTAGATCATATTTACTATCATCGACAGTCAAATCATATTTACCGATTGTAATCAAACTATGTTTAGTTATAATCAAATATAATAAAATAATCGGTAATTTTAAAATGTAATCAGACCAAATGTGTTGATACCCCGATTGTATTGTAGACTACCTATATAAATATATATATATATATATTTCTAAGTTAATCATACCAAAAAATACTATGTGTTACTTTAAAATTAACACATATATAGCACTATAAGACTCCCAAAAAAAAAAAAAAAAAAAAAAAAAAAAAAAAAACTCTACACATGTTCATAAATAAGTGAGACTGGATTTAAACCTTTATCACAGATGTGGATGAGAAGTGCATGCATTATACATTGAATTTGAAGTAATTAAATTAATTATATCATTTTAAAGTTCCATAATATTACTATTTACTACAAATAGTAATTATAATGTTAAAAAATAATATAATAGCATAGTATATGATTTTATCAGAAATTATTGAATAAAACAGTGTATATCAAATTGAAATAACACATCTAATAAATGAACTTGGATAAAATAACACTTATATTGTAATTAACATATTTTTAAGAAATAAATTAAAAAAATAAAATCAACACTATCTTCAATAAAATAAAGGAAAGATTAAATAATAATAATAATAATAATTGAAACATCCTAATCTATTGACAATTTTGAATCTTACAAATTTAGACAAGGAAAATTCACAAAAGATGTTGGTTAAGTTGAAAAATAATTCAATGTTTTATTAAAAAATTCAAAAAAAAAATACAAAAATAGAGCGTAAAAATTTAGTAAAAAAAATAAGAATTCACTATTTGTCTCATAAAAATATAAATACATTATTATATGGATAAAAGTAGAAAATAAAAATTTAAAATGTATACATACAAACAACATATATATTAAATTTTATTTTTTAAAAATAAATATATATATATTTTTTACTATAGGTGCCCCATCTGGACCAACATTGGGTCCGCCCTAGTTAAGGGAATATAAAATAATTAGGTAGACCTTAAGATTGAGTGCACTTTCACGTAAAGTCCTGAGAAATTAGTGTATTTGCCTAAAAAACCTTCTATAGACATTGCTGGAACATTCTTTGATGATTTGGATTTGATTTCATCGCTGGAGAAGTTTGGAAATTGTACAAGATAATAAGAAGTGTTAAATTAAAGCTTGGAAAAGCTGCTAATGCGGAATAAATCGAATAACTTTTCTATTATTTAATACTTTGATTAATTAAAGCCAGGGTGTTTAATAAGTACTAATTATTTAGTACTTTGATTAATTATCAAGCAATGGGTAGATGCAAAGAAGGGAAAAGTGAAATGGGGCACTTTAATTAAATTAATTAGTACTTGGATTGGTGATAAAGAAATGAATAGATGCAAAGAAGAAAAAAGTACATGAAATGGTAGTGATCTAATTACTAGTTAATTAAAGAATATAGAGATGCAAATTATAGCGGAAAGATCATGAATCATGAGGAACAGTGAATAATGACATAAGCATGTGACGTTTGAATGTCTATGCTGATCCAATTAATAATTTACTTTACTCCAACTAGTAGAAAATTATTGATGCAATTATATGTTAATGTAAATGACTTGTATACAGCCAGCAATTTGAATTATCCAGACACCAGATTCGAGACTTCTAAGATAAGATGAAGTGTATAAGGTAAGTACAGAGTATGAAAATTCCATCATCTTTTGGTCAGAGAGTTATACACTTGATCAACTCATTTTCAATTACCACGGAGCTGAAATAAATATTTAAGTTGACGCCTGATAAATATATTAATATTCAAATGTTATGTTATTAAAAGTTAAATATAATATTTAAGTCTTGTTAAAAAGTAGGATTAAAAATTAAAATAGACTCTATCTTTTTGAACCAATACATAACTCACTGTTCCTTTAAATCTCAAAAATCATTTATAATTGAAAATACATTATATTTTTCTATGATTTTTTTTAATATATAAATTAGGGAGTTTATAGGAAGTAATTGTTTAATTTATTATAAAGTCTAGTCTTAACAATATGCATAGCTGAAAACAGTTTTTCAATATATTTACTATATGAACAAGTGGGTACGCTAGTGATCTTCTTCTGAATACCGACCATTTACAGGTTCTTTTTTTTTTTTTTTTTTTTTTTAATTGAATGTCAAACCTATTAATTAATAATAAATTGGAAATATTTAACTAAAAAATAAACATTTAGGTTACAAATTAGTGTATAAGTTTGTCAAAATCATATTAGTAATCTGACAAAATAACAAATACTATTTAACAAAAGTTTAAAAAAAATATATGAAATATTTATTAGTTTAAAAGTTCAAATTCTGTAAGTCAAGATGTTGCAACCCACGGGATAATATAATATTATGAATGCAAAATAAAAGAGTAGAATTTAGTTGAAACTCAAGAGAACTATATTAGTAAGAATCAATCAATCAAATTCATCAATTGTATTCTCTCTCCTAAAATAAATTTTCTTTCATATTTAATTCAAATGTAATGGATGAATTTGATTAATTGGTTGATCCTTATTTTTAAAGTTACGATGTCCTAATTATAAAAGCACTATAAATATAATATATATATATTAACGAAACTAAGCAATAATACGTACAATAATAGAAAACTAATCCTAAAGAAATATGTTTTGCCTCCTATTCAAATAGTGATTGATAAATAATCTATATGGATAATTTTATTAGAAGGTAAATTGCACAGTCACAAACCTTTCCCAAGTTTAGGTCTAATTATACTTGGCAAAGCATTTTACTTAACATTGATCAAACCACACCCCTATTGTTACTTGTCATCCAACAAATTGTTCAAGGACAAAAATGTTCACACACTCTTAATGTTTGATGCAAGAATTTGACCTCCATACCAACGACTAAAAAGTAGTTATAGAAGCTACCAGAAGGCCACGTGGTTAGGAATGTTGAACCCCTTTGGTGGTGAAAAAATAAAAAATAAAGCTCCTGAGGGTTTGTGGCCTTTGCTTACCTAGTCAATAAAAAAAATGGAGGTCATGGGATCGTTGGGAGTTCATCGATGAAAATCCTTTGACACTCAAGTTAATATATAGTTCGAAGAAATTAAAACCTTAAATAATAAAGGCAAAAGAATAAGAGGGAAGAGATCTTGGAGACGTTTCAAGGAATATGTAATTATATGCTCTCTTTGTATAATATTTAGTATATCATATACGTATTCTAGTCTGGGCTGAAAATAATTTCTCCTTGGTCCAGTGTAAAATGCCTGATAACAATAAAAGTAGAGGAGACTAAAACAAAGGCACAGAGGTCAGTTAGTCACTATCAATAAAACAAAACCAAATGGTAACTATACATAATTTTACACAAAGAACATAAAATATATTCCAATAACGTGCCATATTCATTTCAAGCAGAAGAAAGGTATTGCTTCCCGAAAGAGCAAAAATGAATCGTTACATGTTAGCTTCTATTTATGTATCTATATATATACATATACATATATATATTATGTATATGTATATGTGTATTTATATGTATGTATATGTATTTGTATATATATATGTATGTATATGTCTATGTATGAATGGTTACAGTAGTTAGCTTCTATATATATATATATATATATATATATATATATATATGTAGCTTTTGATATCCTTATAAATTAGTTAGCTCTTTGCATGCACAAATCAGATCACTGCACTACTTCAAACTGATTAACATGGAGGAAGAGAAAATGACTAATATGAAACCAGCTTCCAGCAGCCAAGCTAGATCTGATTCTGATCCGAAGGAACTTGAAGGTAAGATAAAATTCCTACAATATTACATAAGATGTTAGTAGCATATGTTTGGTAATGTTTTTTTACTCGGGTTTTTAAGTTATTAGTGTAACAATATAAGTGCTTTTCATAGTAATAAGAAAATGCAAATGTCAAATTTCATTCATAATTTGTCATTCTATTATTATTTGTGACTTAATTATTTTATGGCTTCAATTTTCAACTATCTTATTACTATAAATTCAAGGGTGTATTGATTAAGTGTACATAGAAACCATCATGTTAAATTGTAATAGACAGTAAGGGGTTGAAGTTAGGGTGTGTTTGATATTGTTTTTAGAATAGTGCATGTTGAAAACTATTTTTAAAAATGAAAGTTACGTTTTAAAAAACAGGGACGTAGTCAGAAATTTATACTAGAATAGATTAGAATAGATATTTTAAATAAACTTCAACGGTATGAAAACATTGTATAAATTAAAAATTATAGGCATACCTACGTAAAGGAGATATAATAATTTTACACCTCAAAATTCATATTATAAATAAATATATTAATAAAAATAAAAGTAAAAAGATTGAAGAAAATATTTAAGTAATCATATTTATCAAATATGAATTATAATTAATGTTATGATATCAATAATCTTTCTTTATATATAAATAATCTATATTTTGATAATTATAATTTTTACTTTCTATATACTTCAAATTAAAGAGTATATTAGGAGAGACACCAAAAATATTAAATTTAAATAATATATCATGCAACTTAATTATAATAAAAAAAGGTAAAATATGAAAAATTTAAGCAAAATTCATAAAAGTATCACATATGCAATATTTGAATAAAAATATAAATATAAATAAAAATACATGCAATAAGTTTTAAAACATATATTTTTTTATATCACAAGAATTAATAAATAAAATATATATTTATAAAATTTAAAATAAATATAATATAAAAGAAATCTCACTTGAGAGACATGATTGGTACTAAATTGAAGTGATAAAACCAGAGAGAGAGAGAGAGAAATATTAGAGATTGAAATTTATTTGTGTGAAGAAAGAAAAAAAAAAAGAAAAAAAAAAGAACACAAGAAATCCAAAAAAGAATTACAAAGCCCAAAAAAATAAGAGAGAGAGAGAGAGAGATTGAAAAGAGAAAAAGAAAGTGAAAGGTGAGAGAAGAGAGAGATGAAGACAAACATATGTTTATCAAATTTAAAATAATAATGATATAAAGATAAAAAAAAGAATAAATAAATTATAATAGAATTTTTTTTTTTAATGGGGACAGGGTAGGCTAGCCCTCAATATGTTACGTCCCTGTTTAAAAATAAAATAATGTTTTAAAGATGAAAATTTAAAAAATGTAACGTGTTTAGTAGAATTTATTAAAAACTATTTTCAAAAACCAAAATTATATATATATATATATATGTTTGATATTATTTTTCATAATAGGTATTAAAATAGTTGTTTGGAAGGAGAAGTAGTGGTTTGTTTTGAAAATTTGACTTAAAAATAATAAAAGTGTACATATATATACATATTTGTCTTTTATTTTTTAGTAATAATTGCAAAAAAGTTGTTTTTCATTTGCAAAGACATAGTTTAGGACACATTCAACCAAACAAGTTTAATCCTATTTTTATTTTTGAAATGAAAAACCAATTTAAAAAATAAATTCAAGCATGACCTAATTAGTAAATTAATATATCATATGTATAGTTAATGAGCATTTTATTAAGGTCAAGACATTATATCTTGACATGTATACATAAGGTTACTACAGTACTTCTGATAAAATGGTGATATGGTCATCAAATGATTTGGATTAAAACTTGTGACAAAAGCCTTCACGATGGTGGCAGTTGCGATCAAAACCTTCCACGATTCAATTAAGACCCTTAATGCCTACATCGAAGAAAACATGGCTAATATGAAACGGACTTCCAACAGTGAAGATAAAGCTAGCTCTGATCGGCAGAAACTACTTGAAGATCAGATTGGTAATGTTTTATTACTTGGGTTTTTAAGTTATTAATATATAGTAATCCAAACCTTATCGAGTTAGTACATCATAACTTTAATTCCACATGTACCTTATTTCAGCTATTTTTTATGAAATTTAATGCAAATAGTGCTATTCTGATAATCTCCATTATATATAGCCACTTTGTTGGAAAAAACAACGGAGAAAGAAATGACGGTAGATGTAGGCCGTTATCAGAGACTAATCAGAATGATGCTAAAGAACAATGCGGAAGCTCAAAGAGATTGGCTGATCAACAAAGATCCTGAGGCCTTGACGGCTGAGGTTGATGACTTTGGCAACACCATTTTCCACTTCATCGTTCAAAAGCCACCTAATACGGCAACTATTAAGCTCCTAAAGGAGCTTGTACCGAAAGTACCTGAAGAAACACTGGAAAAAGTGAATGTACAAGGCGTAACAGCTCTTCACGTCGCTGCTTGTGCCGGCAATACAGAGGCTTTACGAGTGTTTAAGGATAAAAATCGAAGTTTGCTAAGTATTGAAGACGAAAATGGATGGCTTCTAATTCACCATGCAGCTTTCTGGTGTCGTGAGGAAACAGTTCAATATCTTTTGCCAGAGAGTTACTTGCAGGCTCATGATGAGAATTCTGGTTCTGATTTGTTCGATTCTGAGTTGCTTCTTGACTTGCTTGTCGACTCTAATCTCCACGGTTAGTGATCAATGCCTATATACGTCTATACGTAAATCATCTTGATTGAAGTCATATATATTATTGCGTTAAATAGATTTGATTACAACTTTGAACATTAATGGGCTTGCTCTTGTTTCAATTACGTGCATGCCTACCAATATCATTGCAACCAAATGCCTTTCTTGCTTTTGTGTGTTATGATTATCCAATTTAGACTTTTAGTTTCAATGATGTGAAAAATACTTTATAATTCTAATGTCATCTATATAATATGCATATATATATATCATGTATTATCTGAAATAGAATATTAGATTACATTATACTTTATTTTATCAATAGTGTTTTCTCTTTAAATATTTTCTATAGAATTCTGTAAATCATATCATTAATTTATTGATAACATTTTATTTTAAAGGGGTATGTAAGCTAAAGCATTTCGTAATTAAATTCTAGAAGAGTTCCTGATAAAAAACAAAAAAACAAAAAAAGTTGCATTTATTAAAATGAGATTCTATTTTTATGACGCCTTAGGTGAACATAATTTAAAAAAATAAAATAAAAAAGTAAAAAGAAAAGCAGAGCAATGGGAGAGGAGATGAGATGGAAAAAACCCTATTCTATTTTATTTGTTTCTCTTTGTACACTGTGCTTTTAAACTTGACAAACAGAAAGGCATGGATTGACACCCCTTATAGCCCCCACTAAGTGTGTGGGCCCTACTCTCCTACTCTAAGATCCACCCTCCTGAAGGTCCCCACCACACACATAACCTGACACTCAACCTCATCATATGTCCAAACAATATATCCTATTTTGGGGGGCAAAAAGCTACTAACCCATATCACTTCACAAATAAAAAGAAGTTACCAACCCAATATAATTGGCATAAGAGAAAGCTCCTTCCTCCTTAATTGATGCTGGAAAATATGCCATTAACTTTTTTGAGTTGGACCATTTTCTATCTAGGCATCTTTTAGGCATCACATTGGACCCAAAATCATCGATCTCTCTTA
The DNA here is from genome assembly GCA_021234005.1 of Nephelium lappaceum. Taxonomy (NCBI): domain Eukaryota; kingdom Viridiplantae; phylum Streptophyta; class Magnoliopsida; order Sapindales; family Sapindaceae; genus Nephelium; species Nephelium lappaceum. The sequence continues at coordinate 4,301,352 of CM037998.1, forward strand.
ATATAAACACATATTTTTCAAAAACGAGTATATTATATCATCGAATTTATATAATATATTTAAAACGAATTTCATATTTAGAATATAGCCCCATTTAATAATTTTTATAAATATTTTTAAAAATGATATAATTTTCTCTAAATTTTCTAATTCTTTTGTTAGAGCCTTTTCTATATTTTATGTTAATGCCATAATCTCTCTAATTAAAAAATGTTGATTCCGACCCTGGACACAAAATGAGAATGTATACTACGGATTCATGTTCTAATTTTTGTGATTTCTTCATATGCACAGGTCTAGCTCTTGAGTTATTGAAGGAGCATCATCACTTAGCTACACCGGATAAAAATTATAGCTGGGGACGTACTGTAAATAAGCTGGCTGAAAAGTCTCTGGCATTTAAAAGTGGAAGAAAGCTTGGATTTTGGAAAAGCTTAATCTATTCTAGTTGGTCTCTACAATCCCATTTTATTGCAACCCAATTGTTTTACATATCATATTCCCATGTTTGATATGGTATCAGATATACCGTCTTAAAATTTTTTAGAAACTCAAAAAATAACTATTTTTTTAATCTATACTAAATTAAAATTTTTACTAAACTTTGACTTTAAAATTAGTCCATCTATTTTCATGCACCAAGATGTTATCCGTATTAAATTTATTTATTCTTCATTGATAGCAAGGATATAAATGAAAGGTTATTGCTATCACAAATTTAAGTTAAATTTTATATTGTTATATTTGAACAATTTCTTACCAATTTAAGTATTTATTTTGAGTCATTTTTGGACAACGTTATTCTAAATCAAATTCATGTTTTTTCTAAAATTGTCTTATGTCCCTTATTTATAAGAATAATAATAACAATAAGTTCCGAGTTCAAACAAAAGCTGAAAAAAAGTTGTTAAACTAGAATTTGTTTTGCAGATATTCCTTTGAATGATGATGATCAAGATCATGTTGCATGGGCTTCTTTTGACGATGACATAGAGAAGCAAAATACTAGCAACTCAAAGAAATTTCCAATTCTTCAACAAATAGCTGCTACAATTGGTTTGTAATCTCTAACTTGTATACTAATTGAAATTAGAAATTTTTATTACTACCACAAAAACGAAAGAAACTTCCATCGGGAAAAATACGTGTACAAGATAAAATTTCATGAATATCTATCATATTGTTAAAAAAAAAAAATGAAAAATGAAAAATGAAAGAAGGAGTTGTGCATATCCTCTTAATTAAGCAAAGCTAAGTGGATATGCACCGCATGTTAAAAAGATCTTTACCTATGTTCCAAATTAAACAAGTTGGTTCATTACTAAGTCAAACCTTAATGAATGTAGACAAAATTATCATTACAAAATTATTATATATTTCCGCTACAACTTACCTAGTAATTACTTACGGTATACTCTGAAAGTTAGTTGCTTATATGTGTCACAGGTGCATTGGAACAAAAATTGTACACTCTTCTGTGGAATATACTGATTCAGCTAGGTAAGCATTGGGACTGCTGTTCTCTGAAATTAAATTCCTTTTGAGGGTTGTCACAAAATATGCTCTATGAATCCTGTATATGATTGTATGATGCACTGTATCCATAAATGTGGCACGCTAGGAGCAAAGCAGGTACAAATGCAAATTAGTTATTTATGTATAAAATTGCAGACTTATATTATTCTGAAAGATTAGAAATGTGAAATCTAAAAGTGTCTTAATTTCTTGATTTATCGACAAATAATTTGACTTCAAAAGACTTATGCATCTGCAGTTCCATATATCAAACGCATACATGATCAAAAGCATATGCATTCACAAACACTTAAATTAGTAAGAATGATGATTTCGGAAGTGACGTGGACTTACAACAAAGCCACGGAGAACCTAAAGAAGCCAGTCCTCACAGCCGCAAGACTTGGAATTCATGAGTTTGTCAATGAAGTTCTCGAGGCCTACCCAAATTCGGTTCTATTTTCTGATGAAGAAGGACGTAACATATTTCTTCTTGCTGTTTTGCATCGCAAGGAAAATGTTTTTAGTCTTATACATGATCAAGTGGCTTCAATAAAAGATCATACCAACTACATTCGAGACACATATGATCATAACATCTTGCATTTGGCCGGAAAAATGTTGGTAACTCCCAGTCAAGTCCCCGGTGCAGCTTTGCAGATGCAGCGAGAGTTTCAGTGGTTTACGGTAATATATATATATATATATATATAAATCTAAATATATATATATCAACTCTAAATTTATAAATCATTGGATGCACTCACTTTGTTATAATTAATAGAAACAGTAATTTATCTGTGGATGATAAATGGTACACAACTTTGAAAATAATGCTATTAAAACTAGTTCATCTTTATATATTTATATATATATATTCTTTTCCAATATAGATGTCTTGAAATTTTTGTTGATGGGTAACATTTGCCAACTAGTAAAATCCTTATTTTAATACTATCAATTACAATCATTTATTTACAATAGGTCCTATCATCATAGTAGTATCCATTAGAAATAAGTAGTTATAATTAATAGTTAGAGAGAGAGAGAGAGAGAGTTGTGCAACTTAAACAATTAGATGTATGGAATAAACAACTAGTTACTTCATCTAGAAAGTGTGAACATCAGCACTTAACAACTGATTTACTAGATGTATGATATAGACAACTAGTTACTTCATCTAGGAAGCTTGAACATCAACACTTGACAACTAATTTACTGACATATATATAATAGGATAAGTTTACAATATTTTTCCTAGTTTCAAGAGATCACTTTCCTAATGAAGTTTAAAATTACTGCAGTCTGTGTTGCAAATGCCAGAAGTTTACCTAAAGTAAAGTAAAATGAACATATATTACAAATGCTTTGGAGCAAAGATCGTCATCCTTTTCATTTATCCACTACTTTTTTATTACAAATAGTGGAAGAATCTCTAAGAAATGACCTAAACTTATGGGCTCCCACTGTTTTTGACCCTATTCAATAATTTTATTAATTTAAGCAACAAATGTATCGTGAGAACAAAAACACTGGTTTAGTAATAAAATTAAAACATCAAAAGTAAATAATCATTTTTTTTTGGGTTATATATACATATATCCTCTTGGATGACTTTAGTCATCCACTCCGATGAACTTCCACACAACACTTTTCCATCGACACTTCTTCTCTTCTCTTGAATTAGGGGCCTGACTCACACCGAATTGGTAGATTTTTAAGATTTTATTTTTTATCTCTAAAGAGGAGATGAAGATGAGGAACAGGAGGAGGAGGGGGAGCATCATCTGCTGAGAAGCTCTGTCTAGCAAGAACATTTTTTCAAGTTTTATTTTATATTTTTATGTTTTTTAATTGGTAGGTAAGTAAATTTCTAAGATTAATTTTTAATAATTGCATCAAAACACGTGATAACTTTTAGGTCAGATTTAATAATTATTGAGCTACGTCACATTTGAATAGGCTTCCTAATTTTGCGTAATCTATCCCAAAAAAACGCAAATATTGCTTGTTGGTTGAAACATAACACATTAACTTTTTAGAGTTTTATCAAGACATATATCCTTACAACAGCTATCATCACACCTTTGCCAACCAATATTTGACTAACTAAACTTAAGCAAAAATTTAAACAACAAAAATCCTTTTTCTTTCTTTTTTTTTTTTTTTTTTGTTATTGAGAATATCTTGAATCTCAAAGTCTAACAATCTCAATATAAACTATTTTTTTTTCCAGGGTATCAGACATTTTTCCCGAACATCGCTTCAAGAACAGCAGAATTCAAATCATTTGACTCCTAGAGAGCTGTTTACAAAAGAACACAGGGAATTAATAGAGCAGGGTGAAAAATGGATGAGAGATACTGCCACATCCTGCTCGGTGGTGGGTGCACTCATCATCACAATCGTCTTTGCGGCAGCTTTCACTGTTCCGGGCGGACTCGACCCAAATGGAATACCAATTTACTTGAACAAAACATACTTCAGAATCTTTGCTGTTTCAGTTGCACTAGCACTGTTTGCTTCCACCACTTCAGTGCAAATCTTCCTAGGAATGCTTACGTCGCGTTATGCAGAAGATGATTTTTTGAAGGCATTACCAAAGAAGTTGATTATAGGACTAGTGACCTTGTTCTTGTCTAGTACAAGCATGATGGTAGCATTTGGTGCAGCCTTTTGCATAGTTCTTTCTCATCCACGGAAATGGGTGATTATTCTCATAGGACTAGTTGGTTGCCTCCCAGTCACCTTCTTTGCTTGGATGCAGTTTCCTCTCTTGGTTGATATCATCATATCCACTTATGGCCCGGGCATCTTAAAACCCAAGAAGTATGTATGAGAATGCTTAAATGTTGTCGTCAGGATCCTTATCTATAAGCTTACAAGTTTTAGTCTAGCTGTTGTTATATGCAGTTATGTGTAAATTAATTTTAAGTCCAACAGTGGATATACACTCAAACTGAAATTAAATAATTAACTCTCTCTAGTAGAGAGATGATGCTGTTCTGCTACAGAAACATTTGTCACGTTTTTTTTTTTTTTTTTTTTTGTGTGTGTGTGTTTTTACGATTGCAAGGGTATTGTAAACCAGTATAAGTAGCTTAATTATATAAGCCTGACTTGCCTACCTTGGAGTTTTATTTTTATTTTTTTTATTTTTATTAAATTTCACTTTATCAGCATAATTCAATTTCTTTGTTAACTTGGTCAATAAAGACCTAGCTCTTTGGTGGGTAGCAAGTACCATGCAGAACGTACGTACCCTCCAGTGTAGAGTTACTCAAAATTGGAAGTACGTGCGATTTAGTTTATAATGCATTGTTGAAGATTAAAAATTTTCAAAGAAACTCGAAAGTTGTTGCTATTTCTAGATGTTGTTTTGTTGTGGTGCAAGCAACTATAGTGTTGCTTGATGTGTTTTGTTTGTTTTCTAGTTTATGGTTCTTTTGTTATATTATAACTATTATTTAGTTAGATTCCAATGGTTTAAGTTGAATTAGTTTTAGTTAACTTGTGTTAGTCACCAATATTAATGGTGTTAGGTAAAATGTTATGTTTTGATATATATGTGTATATATAAATATATATATATATATATATATTTTGTCAACAAGTAGGTTGATGTAATTGTTTTGACAACTAGACTTAGCTATGGTTTACTCATGAATTTGTATATAAACTTTGGTCAATGAAAGTTTAAAATATGTTAGCAAAAAGGAGTGTTTCTTTGTTCTCTCATTTTCCTTCTCCCTATCTTAGTCGTGTGCTGTCTCCTATGATTTTGGGTTGATGTTTATGGATGTTTTATGGTCATATGTTAACAGTGGTATCAGAGCAACTATTAAGGGTCTGGGACCTATGTTTTTGTTCTTTTTTTTTTTTTGAGAATTTAGTGAGGTCTAAACACTTGAGAGTGAGAGGCAAACATATATAAATGAAAGTATGGCTACATCAAGCAATGCTACTCTTATTGTGCCTCAGTTTACTAGGAAAAATTATCAGATATAGACTGTCAAAATGAAGTCCTATCTGAAAGCATTTGGTTTATGAGATTATGTTATTGAAGACACGTAAGTTCCCCTTCTAAGAGCTAACCCAACAATAGCTCAAATGAAGCAACATGAGGAAGAAAAGATGAAGAGGGATAAGGCTATCACATGTCTACATTCAGCCTTGTCAGATTCAGTCTTCACAAATATTATGCATTTGGACACTACATAACTAATATGGGATGAGTTAAAGTAGAGGTTTGAAGGTAGTAAAAGAGTGAAATCAATGAAGTTGTTGACTTTTAAAAGAGAGTTCAAAATATTGAAAATGAAAGAAGAATAAACTGTCAAGGACTATTCATCAAATCTATCAAAGTTGGTTAATCAAATGAGGTTGTATGGTGATGTTGTTCAGGACCATAAAATTATGGAAAAGATGCTAGTAAGTTTACTAGATAAGTTTCAAGCAAAAGTAGTTGCTATAAAAAAGTCTTGTGATCTCAAGGCTTTGACAGTTTCTGAGATGGTTAGCAAATTATAAGCCCAAGAGTAAAGGATTGCCATAAGAAATGATGATGAAATGGAGGGTGTTTTCCAAGCCAGACACAAAAGGGAATCAGCCATTCAAAAATGATAAAAAGAAACAAAGTTTTAGTCCTAAAATGATGATAAAAAGGGAAAAACAAAATCTAATAATAACTCTGAAGAAGCTGGTGCAAGGAACAAGTTTTCACATTATTCAACATGTAAAAGAACTAATCATCTTGCAAAAGACTGTTAGTACAAAGGGCAGTCATAAATTTAGTGCAATTATTGCAAGAAATGGGGACACAAGAGGAGCTATTGCAAAACCAAACCATATCAACAAACACAATAGTCTGCCCAACAAGTAAACTTCATCAATGAATAGATTCTAGATGATCATCTGTTCATGGCAACTCAGACTTGCCAGACAACCTTAGATGAAGTGTGGTATGTGGACAGTGGGTGTACAAGTCATATGGCCAAGAATGAAAATTTATTTTGCTCTCTTGACATAACTAACAAAACAAGAGTCAAGCTAGGTAATGGTGATGTGGTACAAGTTGCATGAAGGGGATATGTTTTGATTCACATACATTCAGGTACTAAAGTTATTCATGATGTGTTGTTTATACCTGATTTAGATTAAAATTTATTAAATGTGGCTCAATTATTAAATAAATGATACTCAGTGTCTTTCAAAGAAGAATGTTGTGTTATCGTTGATTGTTATGATATAGAAATTGCTAGAATTAAAATGCTAGATAATAGCTATCTAGTCAATTTTAGAAAAGTCAAGCATGTTGTCTTATTATTTAAGCATGATAATTTGATTCTATGGTATAAAAGGTTAGGCCACTTCAATGTAAATGCACTTATTTATGTGCAAAGATATGACATGGTGGAAGGTTTGCCTGAAATCAATAAAATTGAATATGTATGTGATGCACGTCAATATGGAAAAATGCATTGAAGGCTATTTCTAGTAGCAAATGTAACTAGAGCCAAGAACAAACTAGAATTGGTTCACACTGATTTATATGGTCCAATAAGCATGCCCTCCTTGAATCAAAGTCTTTATTTTTTATTGTTTATTGATGACCTTGCAATGATGATATAGGTGTACTTCTTGGCCAACAAAGCTCAGACCTTTGATGTATTCAAGAAGTTCAAAAGTATGGTTGAAATTGAAAGCGGATACAAGTTTAAGGTGCTAAGATCAGACAATGGCAGAGTGTACACCTCCAACAAATTCAATGCATTCTGTGAAGACATGGGAATCAAACACCAACTCACTGTTTCTTATACTCCACAACAAAATAGAATCACAGAAAGAGAATAGAATAGTAATGGAAATAGCTAGAAGCTTGATTGCAGAGAAGAAACTACCCAAGTCTTTTTGGGCAAAAGCTGTCCATACATTAGTGTATATCTTGAACAGGTTTACCACCAAAGCTATTCAAGGTATGTCACCTTTGGAGGCTTGGACTGGTCTAAAACCCTCAATGAAGTATATGAAGATTTTTGGTTTGGTTTACTACACTCATGTAGTTGATATCATGAGAAAAAAAACTTGATGAAAAGGCTAAATTAAGGATTTTTATTGGGTATGCAGTAAGTTCAAAATGATACAGAGTGTATAATATTCAAATGAAAAAGATTTTAGTGAGTAGAGAAGTGCATTTTGATGAAGGAGCTCACTGGAATTGGGGCAACAAGCAAGTACAGAGAGTTGGTAAAGAAATTTAGCTTGAGATAGATCCTATACAAGCTGTACAAAACAGTTAAAATATAAATAAGGATGTAGAAGTTGATGATGGTTTGATAGTTGAGTCTAATTCACCTATCTTGAAGATAAAATCCTTGGCAAAAATCAATGAGAGATGTAATTTTATGGTGAATGAACCTTCCAGCCATGAAGAAGCTTCAAATATGAAAGAATGGAGGATTGCAATGCAGGAAGAGTTGAAAATGATTGTAAAAAATGAATATGGCAACTAGTTCCTAGACCAAGTAACAGAAAGGTTATTGGTGTTAAATGGGTTTATAGAAACAAATTGAATTCAAATAGTTTTATAAACAAGTATAAAGCTAGGTTAATGGTAAAATGGTACTCACAGGTTACGGGAGTTGATTTTGGAGATACTTTTGCTCCTGTGGCAAAACATGAAACAATCAGATTGCTTGTTGCATTGTCTACTCAAAATGAGTGGAAGTTGTATCATCTTGATGTCAAGTCAGTATTTTTCAATGGAATTCTACAATAAGAAATTTATGTGGAGCAGCCACCGAGGTATTTGATTGTTGGATATAAAAGTGATGTTTATAGGCTTCATATAATCTTATATGGTTTGAAGTAGGCCCCTAGGGCTTGGTATAGAAGGATTGATACTTATTTTTTGCAAAATGATTTTAAAATGAGTAAGAATGAAACCACTTTGTATGTTAGAACTAATGAGAACGGCAGTAAGATCATTGTTTCCTTGTATCTTGATGACTTGCTAGTTACTGGTAATAATGGTAATGGTATTATCAAGTTTAAAGAAAGCATGCTCAAGGATTTTAAGATGATTGATTTAGGCTTAATGAATTGCTTCCTTGGAATGGAAGTGCATCAACTCAAGGATAACATTTTTCTATCACAAAGGAAGTATGTCATGGATGTATTGAGGAAGTTCACGATGGAAAACTGCAAGCCTGTTTCAATACGCCTTGCAATCAATGGAAAACTTTCCAAGTTAGATGGTGATGCAAAGGCCAATGAATCAAATTATAGAAATCTGGTTGGAAGTTTATTGTATCTATAGCTATTAGGTCTGACTTGATGTATCCTTTAAGTCTTCTTTCAAGATTTATGCACTCTTCCAGCCTCACTCACTTTGGAGTTGGGAAGATGATCTTAAGATACTTGAAAGGAACTTTGGATCTAGGAATTTGGTATGAAAAATCTGATGGAGAATTGATTCGATATGTGGATAGTAACTAGGTAGGGTCACTTGATGATTCTAAAAGCACAACAGAGTACATTTTTTCTCTTGGAAGTGGAGCATTCACTTGGAACTCCAAGAAGCAAGAAGTTGTAGTACAGTCAACAGCAAAGGCAGAATATGTAGCTGCAGCAACCGCAACTAACCAAGCACTTTAGATTAGAAAGATCCTTGCTGATTTGGACTTTATTCAAGATAAGCCTACTGTGTTATGGTGTGATAATGTTTCAGCTATTTCGATAGCCAAAAATCCTGTTCAACATGGAAGGACCAAGCACATCAATGTGAAGCTCCATGCCATTTGAGAAGCTGAAAGAATTGGAGAAATGAAGTTGGTTCATTGCAGAACTAAGGAACAAGTGGCTGATATACTCACTAAAGCACTTAGCTTTGGTCAGTTTAATGTCTTAATAGTTAAGCTTGGAGTCTCCCAGAAAAATTTTAAGGAGAAGTGCTGAAGAGTAAAAGTTTTCTAAGAGACTCCAAAGTTGTTGCTATTTCTGGATATTGTTTTGTTGTGGTGCAAGCAACTGCAATGTTACTTGATGTGTTTTGTTTGTTTTTTGGTTTATGGTTCTTTTGTTATATTATAACTGTTATTTAGTTAGATTCTAATGGTTTAAGTTGAATTAGTTTAGTTAACTTGAGTTAGTCACCAATGTTAATGGTGTTAGGTAAATGTTCTGTTATGATTTTTTTTTTTTTATCAACAAGTATAAGTTGATGTAATTGTTTGACAGCTATGCTTAGCTATGGTTTACTCATGAATTTGAAAAATAAACTTTTGTCAATGAAAGTTTAAAATATGTTAGCAAAAAGGTGTGTTTCTTTGTTCTCTCATTTTCTTTCTCCCTATCTCAGCTGTGTGCTGTCTCCCATACTTATGGGTTGATGTTTATAGATGTTCTTTGGTTATAACATTGACATACATAATAACATAATTGATCATCAGCATAGATCAAAATTCCATCCGCTAATATGGATATTTACACGTACCTACCTGCGGGTACATGGGTTGATCAAGATGGGATGCAGGCATAGATATAAATTTGGCAAACCCACTCAAACATCGTTGCCATCCCTAGCAATTGGCGTATATATAGCAGAAGACATCCACTCAAAATATATACAAGGAAAAACTACTGCATCAAATATTGTATTGCCAGTGATTCATTTAAAGGGAGCTGAAGAGCTTATTTTATTAATGATATAAAAAACAAGCCGAACATATAACCTTGCCTGTAAGACCAGACAGCAAATAGATAAATTAACACAAGCTACATATCAGTACTATAATCAACGAGGAGGAAGCCAGAATTTTATTCGGGGAAAGGGACCGAGCAGAAAACTTGAAAAATTATAAGATAAATGCATAAGTTATAAGGATATTTTTACTTATGAGCCCCCTTAATCCAGCACACAAGTATAATTAGCTCAGAAATTCGTAGAAGCATTAACGTTTGGCTGGACTGGATTCTCTTTTCTGTAATTGACAGCGTTGGGGTTCAGATCAGCTTCATACGGCGGCGTCTTTTCTGTAGTGTAAGGAGCACCATCTGCAGCAGGAAATTGGCCAGAAGCATTAGACTGATGTCCAGCTCGACGATTTACCTCTTGCGATGGCTTCCGCCGTCTGTCACCATACTGACCAGAGTAGTCTACAGAATTGGCACCATAACCAGACATTGCTGAGCCTAGACTTAGAGGAAGAGATTGTAAAAGAAATATGAGTTTCTAAATTTCTGTTTTCTTACTCTTCCTAGATGTCAATAACCTCTTTTTTATAGAAGTAGAATACTTCGATTATGCACATTAATTTTTATTTTAACTTCTTTACATGTCTGAAAGATCATATTCTAATTATTCCATGGACTGTGACTTCTTTTACTTGTCCCTCAAATTATTATTGTCATCCAATAAGAGTTGATACTTTACAAGGCTTAACTTATTGGATAAGGTATCTTCAAGCAATTCACGTAAATTATTAGTGTTCAAAAAATTATTAAGAAGAAAGCAGGTAAAGTTGATTTAGATACTTTTCTGAAATTTGAAAGCAATTTCCTAAGATAGCCATCAGTATAGATTCTGTCTTTTTATCTTTATCACCATCTTATTCTGTTTTATCGACAACTTATAAGACCTGTACTAATGTTGATCCAACAAAATCATCACCCCCTCCTCCAATTCGAGAAAGTTGGAAAGAATAAAACTTTATCTTGATACTTTTCTTGACGTGAAACTGCATCCATAAGATGCTTTTCTTGATGCGAACCTATACGAAACATGATAATGCAAATCCAAAAATGCAATTATAAGTGATAAGAAAAATTCTGGCGGCCACAAAAACAAGAAAGGAACGCAAAAATTGATTCCATGATAAGATGAAAATATATACTTAACTTTTATCAATAATATTCTCTTCGTAGTGCAAACCCACGGTGCATATGTAAAAATTGACCTGAAAACGTGTTCAACCATCAATTTGAACAGTGTCTTTGTCCCCCACAAGAAAAATTAATATCTAAAATGATTATTCTCCACCCATGTTCCATTACTTGGGTGCAAATTTTCCACTTCCACATATTATTAATATAGGATATAAAAAAAAAAAGGAAGAATCACATTCTTCATCTGGCGTGATCCATTACCTAACAATAGTTTTCAAAACGAAATGGTGTCCCTGTTTCTTTTGAGGCAAAGGCAATGCAATAATACAGCATGTGCATCTTTAATGATAAGAGGCTGGTAATTTCGTAGAAGTATTACAAAAGACATTAATCTCTCTTGAGTTTACTTTTCCATAAAATTCCGCTCAGGACAATAATTATAATTAGACTTTGACCGATTTAATGGTAAATAAAAAGTAGAATAAAATTTATTTATTTATTATTATTTAAAAAAAAAAAAATGCTGCACTACTGCCATTAGCATTCTGCTAACTTGGCCCACAAGAACTCCTCCGACCACAGAAGCCTTGCACTACCTACTAACACCCCAAATCTGACACCCATCATACACATGCCGATCCAAAGCTCTATGGATTTTAGATCTTACATTATACCTTAATTCATATATATCTGCAAATGAATTCATCAATAATCCAATTATAATATAGGGTAAATTTATTATGTATAAGAGTATACAAAACTCAAGATGTTCGATCACACAAACTCCTCATTGATTAATTAATGGTGGCAAACCGTTGACCACATTGCTTAGTAACGGTAGTAGGGCAAAATCAGTGTTTTGTTAAGCATTTAGAAAAAAAAAGTGAATAAATACTTCATACAATCATTTCTCACCATGTTAGTTTAAATAATTTTAAATTAATTAAAATAAAAAATTATTAAAGGAAAAGTTGAAATTTAATTAAAAAAAAATTGGGCAAATTTCATATTCGTCTATAAGTATTGAGAAAGTATCTATTTCTTAACTAGTGTTTTAAAACGATCCAAACATCTCCAGAGTTTTCAAAACTCATCTAATTAGATCTGATCGTTAGTCTATCATTAGTCAAATATTAAGTTAACTTTGATCAATAGGGGCAATTTTGACATTTCACTATTGACATCTAGAAGATGCCACATGTATGATCATGATTAAAAGGAAAACAAAAAAGAAAATAAATAAAAAAGAAAAAAATATATATCTTCATCGTCTATCATTGAGATGGACTGTGGAGATAAAATGTAATTTAAAAATAAAAAATAAAAAAATAAATCTTTACTATTCATCTTTAAGATAGATACTAAATATCAAATATAATTGAAAATTTGAAATAAACTTAAAAAATATAAATATAAATATAAAAAAATTATTAAAAAAAAAGAAAAATAAAAAATAGCATATCACTAATGATCTAGGTCTGACGCCTCCCCTTCCTCCTCCGTTTATTTTGTCACCTCTTCTGATGGTGGAGCAACTGGTCATCTCTACCACTTTTGGTCTCGCTTTTGGTTACTTCCTTCTTAATTCTCTTACTATTTTTTTTTCAAGCCTATATTCTTTTAAGTGTCTTTTTTCTTTTCTCAAGTCATCACTGGAACATCGCCAATCTAGTGTCCAACCAAATCAGTAACAATCTAGTTGAAGGTGGAGTCTCCATCACTATTGATGGAGAGTCCATCAACAATGGAGATCTAATGGATCTCCATTGGATCTGAATTTTTAAAAATAAATTAATAAAATGAAAATAAAATTTTAAACTTTAATTTATCAAGTTTTATTCTCAACTATGGATCTTTTGAGATGTACGGTGAAGATTTTTTAATTTTTAAAATTTTTTAAATATCATTTTATTCATCTTTTTTCCTCCACCATCCGTCTCTTGAGATGGACAAAAGATGAATTGTGACTTCTCTTACTTGTCCCTCAAATTATTGTTGTCTTCCAATAAGAGTTGATACTACACAGAGCTTAACTTATCAATAAGATACCTTTAAGCAATTAATGCAAATTATTAGTGTTAAAAAATATATATATATATATCAAGAAAAAAGAAGGTAAAGTTGATTTCGATACTCTTCTAAATTTTAAATGCAATGTTCCTAAGCTCTATCGCTATCAGTATTTAGATTCGTCTTCTTATCCCAGTCATCATCTTATTTCTATTTAATCAGCAACTTATAAAACTTGTACTAACATTGATTGAACAAAATCATCACCTCCTCCAAATAGGAGGAAGTTGGAAAGAAGAAAACTTTATCTATGAAATGCTTTTCTTGAGGTGAAATTTCATCTATAACATGCTTTTCTTGATGTGAACCCATATGAAACATGATAATACAAATCCAAAAATGCAATTATACGTATTAAGCAAACATTCTGGCCGCCACAAAACAAAAAAGGAACACAATCATTGATTCTATGATAGGATGAAAGGGAATATTTAACTTTTATCAATAATATTCTCTTCTTAGCGCAAACCCACGGTGCATATGTAAAAACTAACCCAAAAACGTGATCACACAACAATTTGAACATTGTCTTTATCCCCCACAAGAAAAATTAATAGCCAAGATGATTATTCTCCACCCATGTTCCATCACTGAGGCACAAATTTTCTACTTCCATAAAATATCAATATATGACCAAGTCCGCCCCACTTTTCCCTACAAAGATTTCTTTCTACATTATATTAATTTGTCACCCGCAACTTTTATTTAAAAAGGAAAAGAAAAGCTGAAGAATCACATTAATTCTTCATCTGGTGTGATGTCCATTACCTAACAAATAACAATGGCTTTCAAAACGAAATGGTATCCCTGTTTCTATAATATTCCAATTCTTGTAAATGGAAATAGGATAAAGAAAATTAATAAGTGAATCTGGCACTAAATGATACTTTGGAGAGTGAGTTGACATTTGAGTCTCATTTTAATATTTTCAACATTGGAGTTTCAAGGAGTTTTTTCTTTGGACACAATTAATTCCTTTAAAAAAACAAACTAAAAAAAAAAAATTAACTTCATCTTCACCAATCTCTTCTCTGATCGGAATCTTTCTCTGTTAGACATTGTGCCCTAAGAGCTTGTAATTTGTAAACGTTTAAATAAATTATAAATAAATAAAGTTTATTTTATTCAAATTAATGTGCATTTATGAAATGTTTGCTTCATACGAATATCATGTAACATCCATGATTACTTATGTAGTCTCAAATTAAGTATGTAAGTGTTATATACAAAAAGATTTAGTTTGAGATTAGTAATCAAAAGAGTCCGTAGAAAGCAAACAAAACTGGGTACTTTGTTTGTGGTAAATCTACAGCTGCGATCCATTTCGTATTTGATACGATGATCTTATCCAGGATTGTTCATATGACGATATGAAAATGGAGGCATTTATATAATAGAGATTATATAGGATTGAACCTCGATAAAATGAGTTTCTTATTAATATCTGTTAAACAAAAAAATTCTTATTTATCGATTAGATGATCATATATGGATTGATCTTAATCCTGAGTGTTTAATGGACTCCTATTTGTTGGGTCATGTCTTTTGATTTACATGGGTGAGACTGTTATAGATTTACGGTCAATATGCTTCGTACTTTGGAGATGTGATTTAATAAGTGGCTGGGAACATTCTACACAATAGTGGAATCCACTCCTTCTTGCGAGAAGTAGATGAGTAGTTCTCTTAAATGTTGATTCGGGTCTTGAATAATAAGAGGGCTCAACTTTCTGTTTACGAGTAAACGGAAAGATAAATTCATAAGTTGTTATGGATATATTATTCATTAGAGAATTAATGGTACTTAAATGAATAAGATATAATTAGAGAGGTATAACAGATTTTAATAACCTAGCTCTAATTATAAACTACTCGTGGAGGATCGAATCATATGAAATGATTAAATCGATGGACACTGAAAATTCAAATTGTGTAAAACATCTACAATTTTGAGAATGCAACCTTATGTTTTTAGTGGAGTAACTTTAAGGTTAATAATAGTGAATTATTAATTAAAGAGTTTAATTAATAATTCCGATATTATTGGAGCTCAAATTGTAGGTCCATTTGGTCCCCTTGCTAACTCACAACCACATAAAGAAACAAGTTGAAGAATATAATTGGATTGTCCGATTATTGGTGTACATATAAATTTATGTACATGTTCATAAATTATTTAAATAATTTGATTATTTAAATATTTATAATTATTTAATTAATGGTTAATTATTTAATTATTTGTAGAGGTCATGGGTTCAATTATAAATGATGTCATTAAATTAATTATGATTTAGAATCATTTAATTTAATGAAAAATCATTTAATTAATTAATGAAAATAATAATTTTAATTGGAATAAGATTCCATTTAAATTATATTAAAAGAGTTTTAATTTAATAGGAATTAGATTCCATATTAAATTAAAATAATAGAATTCTAACCCAATAAGGAATTTGATTCCATATTGGATATGAATTAAGTCTTTCAATTTTAATAGGAATTTAAATTCTTTGTTAAAATTGAAGAACCCTAATTTGCCAATATAAAAGATGTTTTTATGATTGGTAATAGTAGTGGTGGTTGAGAGAATTTTTGGCTACTTGAACCAAAAATTTTCATTGATTAAAAATCACCTAATAACCATCTACTTCAAAAGGATTTTCAAAAGATTGTGCCCACACACAGTTTCTTTTGTGAAGAGTTATAGCGAGGAAGATCAAGTGGTGAAGAATCTGTGAATCAAAATGGATCAATTCAATCTTCATGCAAGGTAAGATTCGATCTTATTAATTTAGCTATTGAATTGTTATTACTAGCATCGATCGAGCATGTTTTGTTTGAAATTTTTTTTTTTAAATTCACGTTTCCACATTCGAATTAAAATCGAATTTTCCCTTCATTCTCTTCCTCATTCGATGTCCTGTCTAGCAAATTTTCTCCCTTTTTTTGTCTGGTATCTCTCTCTTTCTTTGATCTCCTTCTCCTCCTCCTCCTTTTTCTTCTTCTCATCCATATTTGGCAAGGAGCAATCGCTCAAAAAACGCAAACTTGTAGTTTTATATCCGTGTCCTATAATTAGTCACAGTAGCAAAATCTACCATGACCAACGACAGGTAAACCTATCGTGGCTCACTGCTGACTAAAGACAAAGTAAACCTGCTGTCACTCACAGCAGGTTGGTCGCGACAAATTTCATGTCATGACTATGATAGGACATAGCTAGATATGCAGCTGCATATTTGCATTTTTCCAATGAGGAGACGGAAGAGAAGAAAAAGTAGAAGAAAGATGTTGAACGGAGAAGGGAAAAAGTTCATCTAATAGGAATTTCGACCATGAAACAGATTGGAATAGATGAAGTTAGTTTTTTTTTTTTTTTTTTTTTTCTCAAAGGCCAATTTTATCAAAACACATACCCATGGAGATTTAGGGTGCGTCCGGTATAGCCATTTTTCATTTGTTGTTTTTCGAAAACGGAAACAAAAATAAGATCAGTGTATTTTATTTTGTTATCAAATTCTGAAGAATGCTTCTGGTAGCAATAACTGAAAAATATCTTCATTTTTTTAATTTACCTATAATACAAATATTACTACATTAAACAATAATTTACCTACAATTCAAATATTGAATTCTTAACGATTATTACAAAAAAAAAAAAAAAATCTTCAATTTTTTAATTATTTTCTAATTTTCAAATAATTGATTTTTTCACTTACATTATTGATTTTTTAATTTATATTTAAGTCCAATTTTTAGGTTTTTCTCCAATAGCTATATGAATCATATACAATACACTACCCATTAAATACCACAAAAAATGTTACCCATTATATAATATATAGCTACAATTATCTGATTTGAGTTCTTATTAGAATAATGAAGACAAATTTATAAATTGATTAGTCCAATCATTATTTTATTAGTATTGTAAAGCAACCAAATTCCATATCTTTCCAAAAGGCTACATATGAGGGCTTTATATGTATTCATAGCGCTAGAACCGTGCTGGAAGCTTGCTCTTTCAAAATTACATGGTCTTGAAGAAGTGTACTCCATATGTTGCAGTCTAATTTGAAGCAAATCGAAAAAAACCAGGAGGAGAAACCTAGAGGAAGAAGAAGAAGATAGAAAAAACAAGAGAAGAACAAGAAAAATATCAGAAGATCAGAAGAAGAAGAAGAGGAAGCTGAAGATCTGGACTTTTTTTATTAACAAATATGTACTCTTTTTACTAACAAATATGTACTCTGTTTTTAGAAAAATGAAAAAATAATAATAATAATAATAACCTAAGAAAACAGCCATGGACAGGGCCTTGAATGTTAAAAGCAATAAGAGAAGACCAAGTATTAACACACTAAATTTTAGGGGTAATTCTAATTTCTCTCCTATAATTCGATATAATAATAAAAAAAACCCCTAACTAAAGAAATCGCTAAAAACCCTATAGTTTATAAAAAAAATAACAAAAACATTCATTTTTTTTATAAAAATAGCCAAAAAACCTCTGTCGTCAAGAGTTTTTTTGCTATTTTTAAAAATTACAAGAAAAACAATCGTAACATAATAAAATTTAGACTTTGACCAATTTAATGGTAAACAAGAAAATAGTATAAAGTTTAGGAAGGCTCTATTGTCATCCAAGCTAGTTCTTCCTACACTCATTTACTCTTTAAACCTATTTTATGAATTTAACATGTTGTGTTAACTTAATGTACCTTCTAAAATCTCAAATATGTCCCTTAATATTAATAATTACTTTAATTGGATTGTTTCTCTTACCAAACATATTTTATGGTGGGTACAATTTTTAACTAGTACTTTGATTGATTACCAAGCAGCGAATAGATGCAATGAAGAAAAAGGTGTATGAAATGGGTACTTTAGTTCCATTAATAAGGCTAATCTTGGGGCAAATTCCACGACTTCTCAAGTATGGAAGGTGTCATTAGCATGGTTGAGACTGAATTCTTGGCACATGAGCTCTGCTCTTGGTATGTGCCATCTCACTCTTAGGAGATGGCTTCCTTAGATGGTTAAAGTAGTCTAACATGCTGCTCCATGCACCCAAGCTTGTTAGAACTAACTCGGCGATGTCTACAATTGGTAGAGTAGGGGAGTTGACGATGATGTCATCTCCATGAGTGGCTTTGAAGCATAACCACTTAAACTCATTGGTGGATGTGCATAGATAGTGCTCTTCGTTGCACCAATATTTGGCGGAGCAATCCCATGCTAGCTTCGAGCCCCCTCTCATGCGCTTGGTTCGCTTTGAACTAAACGGCCAAGGCACTAAGAGTCACAAATGAAGCAAGGACTTAGGGGTTTGGACTTGCTTCCAGTTGGTTTGTCTCAGTTATCATGCTTGTGATGTCCACCATCCTTGTCATCTTAGGCATCCTTGATGCCCAGCAATGCTAAGAGCTAGTAGGCACAAAACAAAGTATTATTACCTATGTAGAATTTGTATTACTGTAAGAATTCTCCAAATAAAAGAATATAAGGCTATAAATAAATATTTGCCTTATTAATGTAATCTGCCAACTATTCAATAAATGCAACTACCAACTATCATTTACCAATTACTATCTAAAATATTTACATGATGGAAAGAACTAGAATGCTCCTCCTGCATACTTCAAGAAGTGTTACTTCGAGAGTCCTCTAGAAGCTTCGAGAGAATGGACCATAGTGTTGGATTAGACCATGCCAACTCCTTGAGCCCAGGATTAACCTCTTTGGGTGGGGAAAATTTTGGTGACTTGTCGATATACCCTGTACTCTTGTCATAGACTCATACTTCAAATATACCCACATTCTCTAATCCTTCACAAGAAAAAAATAAATCAAGAAAAAGTTCAATTGAGATCTTATTTTCAGCACAAAATTGAGAGAGATAATAAACTGTGTAGTATGAGGCGAATTAAAGGAGAAGCAATTGTAGTGTTCCCAGTACGAGTGAAAAGAATGTTTTTTCAATCACCTACCGTGATGTCCTCATTACTACTATACTTAGAGCGAGTTGACTAGTCCTTTAGGTGGATGTAATATGATGACAGACTTAAGAATCCATTAGCTGTAAATGGCAAAATCGCGTTGGCCCAATTGAAACGAATAGAGCCCAAGAATAACAGCCCAAACGATATGCCTGAATGTCCACCGAGCCCAAACAGAATCTAAGGCCCACAAGATGTTTCAGTCCACGTTAGCCCAGCACAAAAGTATACAACAGCCCTTGCCAAGTTAGCCCAGCGCAAAAGTATACAACAGCCCTTGCCACCTCGGGACTCCCTTTAATGAGGATTGATTGCATTAATAGGTTGGTTTTAAACTATTGTGACGTATGTTTTCAATGCATAATTGTTCAACCGGGGATCATTCCTTCAACGGCAAAGGCAAGAATCAAGGGATGGTGACTCTTCCAACCGACGCAGCTTTAACTGCCAACGGCTCCTTCCCGTTAATAAAAGGGGAGGGGTGCTAAAGGAGAGGGAATCCATCTTTTTTTACTGCTCTGCTGAATTTACTAACTCCCACATTCTTGAGCACTTGCACTCTTACATCTTAAAGGAGATCTCGACTTCCACGCCATATCAAGTAGGACGCCAGTCCTTACACAAGCGAACAACTACCTTATCACTCCATATCAATCGCACGATTGAATGACTCACAGCATCTACCAATGTGCCATTCATCTTGAGTTGAACGACAATAGCATATTCATTTAGTTTCTTGTTTGATTTGCTTTATCTTAATTTCCTTTTCTAATTTAAATATCGCAGTGCTTTCGGTCGACACCACCCCGCTATTAAGATCACCCACACATCTTTATTCAACTTGCACAAATTACAAGTAGCTAGATTCTCGGAAAGCTAACTGACGAGGCTTACTCTATATCAGCAAATTGTAGATTAACCTTTTACATTAGCCAATTATTGCAGTGAGTGGGGTTATCACAAGCCATCGAGAGATTTGATTATGACCCTAAATAGTTTGGTAGAGGTTGTGATCTGGACACTTTGGCATTATGATCAACGTTGTCACATAATTGACAAACCTCACATTCCCACACTACAATTGCCTAACGCGTCCGTAGACATAATTAAAGGAGATACAACTAGATTGAGAAAGAAAAGAAGAAGAAAGAATGGTTTCTAATGCTCGTAGGGTTTTGATACAGTGATAAATTTAGATTTTGGTGTAAATTTATCACATTATTCATTGACAAAATTAAAAATGATGTATATATACGCCAAGAATACAATAGGTACGGAAAGTATGATTTCCTGAGCCATTCTAGTAAATTGGTTTGACTACGTAATTACAATAGGAAATAGATTAATCGTAATAATGGCACAATGTTTTATTAAATTTATCAAGATCTATTAGACTATACCTCTGAAATCGATCTTTTAAAGCTTAAATGTTGGAGCTTCACCACCATATGTGGTATGATATATTGTTCTATCAATTATATTCCTATGCGGATCCTCCTCTCACTTCTTCAACAAGTAGGCAATGCAATTTTCAACTTCTAGATTTTACTTGCAAGTACACTTGGCTTTCATTTTTCTTGTCTTTCAGAAAATCTTGTTTTCCCTTGGTTTGTATTGGCTTCCCAAACAGATAATAGAAACGAACAGGGACCTTCGGCAAAAGTCCTGGAACAAATAGCCATCGGTTTGCAACCTCCCCACTGATTTCATCCCTACTATTGGAAGATATTCTTCATCAGTGCAAATACCCATATGCTTGCAGTCTAAATTTTCCAGCTGTCGCGGCTGCTAGCAGCCTTTATTTGAATTTTTCTATCGCTTTGTTACAACTATAATGAATTTCTTGTGATTACTGAAGGCCGAAAACGAAAGAGTTTATATAACACAATGTCAGCTATAGCATCTTAAGGAACATATATGTGCAATACAGTACTGGGAAAAAATTAAAGATCATCGGAAAGTGATCACCTTATATTTACACCATCACTGTTCTCTCTGATATAGTCATTAACCACAGGAATTTTCATGAGGTCGTTGTAGGCAAGCGCCAACTGCCACAGAGATTGTAGGCAAATATAAACTTAATGGCACACATAAATCACAGTAGGAAGAAAATATGTGACGTCTAAGAATTCTGCAAGCACTCAGTTGTGTTCGTTCAAAATGCAATTTTGCATTATGTCAGTATCAGAGAAACATAATATATTAGATAAGCAAGCAGTACAAAAGGTGGACGATAAAAGACAAAAAGAAGATTAGATGGCAATCAAAAAAATGTTCCACATCATGTTGGAAATTAATGCATTTGTAATACATGAATATAAAGATGCATAAATATGGAAAAATTGAAAGGGATAAAAGCTTGAATAAAATGTGAAAGAAAGGTTCATGAACATCCATTGATGGTGGACACTTCGATGATTGTGGACACTTTGACAATATAAATACCATCATGCTATAGTGTGCCTGTAAACATCTTATTTGGGAAAATGAAGAGCAGAAATATCAAAAGGTCCAAAGAAAATTCAGCACAACATAAAAGAAGTATGGTTTTTATCAATTGAAGAAAATTATTTCAAGTGGGTAATTGTTTCCGATTGTAAACATCTACTTATAGTGAAAAGATTATTCGTGTGCTATATGGACATAAGGATTTCCTGAATCACATAAAAAAATCTCATGTGTCTTAATTTTTTTCAGTTGTGTTTGCTTTGCTTTATTTCCATTTTCATGCTTGCATAAAACTCATATAAGAAGTCTATTTTCAGTATTTTTAGTGTTAAATTTCAAAGTCCTAACATCCAACAAGGGACCCTTTTAAACCGTCAACAATACAAGTTAGGATTCTCTTTTAACTTCTTTTTTTTTTTTTCTAATCTTTTCATAATCAAGTGATACATTAGTATAAAAGATAATAGATTGTCAAAATTATTATATTGTTTCTTTTTCATATATCACTCAAACAATTTAACTTCTAGCTCTTATTATGAAAAGATTAGGGAAAACAATGATAGGAGAGGATCCTAACTCAATACGTGTATATATTCTTATGTATAATTGAATCCAACTAGGTAATTCATTAGTAAGTAAATAATCTCCATTGAGGAATTGTACAGCTTCTGGTCATGTTTGTGACAGCAGTTCAGATGTCACATTTGCTCATAAAACATTAAAATGTGGGGAGACTTCCTGTCATTTGGAAGAAATCCACCTGACAGGGTTTTTTTTTTTTTTAAGGGTGACAAGAATGCACGACATGGTGTATTGCTGATGCCTAAGAAGTAGAAGTTAAAAGAGAAAAAAGATAGCTGTGATAAATTGGTGATGACTAAACTTAACTAGATTTTTGTTATTAACAATGCATTTGCTAACATTATGCATTTGTTGTTTTCTTGAAAATAAAAGAAAGAGTCTCAATATTTCCACCAATTTAATACTGTTTATACACCTTTAGTATGTTCAAATCGTTCTAGTGACTGAGATATAATTATAAGGATAAATTACATAAACACTCTTGAGTTTAGTTGTAATTGCAACTAGATGATAATTTTGATTGTAATTACATAATCATTCTCTATTGTAAGTTGATTTCCGTAAACTCAAACTGTTGACCATCATTTCAGTATAAAATAACTACAATACCCTTATTAGGTGTAAAAATGTCTTTTGGAGTAAAAAAAAATTAATCAATTAATAATAATAAATTTTTTTCAATAACTTTAAAATATTTTTAAAAAAATTTTAAAAAAAATTATCACTAGTGGGAATATCCACTGGCAATGGATCAAATTTGCTCCTCCGATGAAGCATATTTTCACCGGAGATTCTAATTCATATCAAATCTTTGATGGAGATCAGATATTTTTTTTTTTTTAAATTTCATAAAAAAAAAACACATCTCCAACAAATCCCCAACAAGAAAGTTTTGTTTGTTTTGTTATGAATTTTCTTAAAAGATTTTATTAAAAATTTTCTTTTTTGAGGGATTAAAAAAATTCTTTATGTAATTAATTATTTAAATTATTTATAAATTTAGATATAACGTAACCATTTGTGGTTGGATAAAGTAATTTTTATATATAAAAAGACTATTTTACCTTTAAAGTGTTAATATTTCTATTAAGTTTCTATTAAATAAGGGTATTGTAGTCATTTTATATTAAAATAATGATCAATAGTTTGAGTCTATAGAAGTCAACTAACAGTAGAGAATGTTTGTGTAATTACAATCAAAATGCATATTTAGCTACAATTACACCTAAACTCGAGGATGTTTATGTAATTTCCTCCTGTAATTATGACTCATTTAATAAAATTGAGTGAACTTATAAAGGGTGTATAAACAGTTTTAGAGGGGTGGAAATATCAACGGTTAAAAGAAATAGAAAACAATATCTTCCAATTTTTATTTTGTTTTCAAAAGAAGAAGAAAATCTGGGCCTCTAAACCTTATATATTGTGCCGCTGGCTTTAGTTGCAACTCCTTTATAAACCATAGACTTTCGGCCCAATTAGTTACCAAAGGAATTATTTGGACCATTGAAAACCCAAAGTCAATTTCGATCTCATTATATGTCAAATTTTCCAAAAGAAAATGGGCAAATTACCCTAACTTTTCCTAACTGTTTTTAGAGACCAGGATCACCTCAAGATGCAAGTCTCTCCAAATTGATTATGTGGTTTTTATTTTTTAGTTTTACTTTTTCTGTAATATTATTTACTTTAAATTTCTTATTTTAATTAACTTATAAATTTTAGGGCTAATTATGTTAAATTTTCATTGCATAAGTAATTTCTTTCATAACTTTGTTAGAAACATCAAGATAAGAACATAACTTCACCTCTCGATCTATTTAGACTAATAGCAAACAATAGTTAGTGAAAGGGTTACAGGAAGTGACGGACCCAAAAATTTATATGAGATAGGACACTAAAGTAAAACATATTATATACAATAATTCTAAAATCCAACCATGATGTAATACTATTAATTGATATACCAATATATATATACATGATCGGAAGACACCAATTTTGACACAAATTTTTCAACCATTGAATTGAAAAGTATTGAATGATACAGATTTAAAGTTTTTTTTTTTTTTTTTAAACATTGAATGATGCAGATTTGAAGTTAATCATACCAAAAACATTGTATGTATGACTTTAAAATTAACACATATAGTACTATGAAACTCCCCCAATAAATGAAGAAAACTTCTCATACATACTCGTAAATATATGAGATGAGATTTAAACTTCTATCACAAATGTGAATGGAAAGTGCACTAATTATTTGAGCTATAAATGGATGTGAATTTGAAGCAAATAAATCAATTATATCATTATTAAGCTCCATAATATTACTATTTACTATAAATAGTAATTATAATGTTAAAAAAATTAATATCATAACATGTATATGATTTTATTAGAAAAATATTGAATAAAAAAGTTTATATCAAATCGAAACAATACATCTAATAAATAAACTTGGATAAAATCACACTTATATTGTAATTAAAATATTTTTAAGAAATAAATTAAGAAAATAATAAAATCAATACTATTTTACAATAAAAGAAATAAAAGATAAAAAAATAATAATAATTGAAACATCCTAATCTATTAGCAATTTTGATTATCAAAAAATAAAACCAAGCGATACCTTTATAAAATTTAACTCAAAGAACATAAAATATATTCCAATAATGTACCATATTCATTTCAAGCAGAAGAAAGGAATTGCTTCCCGACAAAACAAAAATTAATGGTTACAGTTGTTAGCTTCTATATATATAGCTTTTGATATCCTTATAAATTAATTAGTTCTTTGCATTCACAAACCAGATCACTGTACTTCAAACTGATCAACATGTCGGAAGGTTCCGAAGGAAAAAAAGACAAGGAGTACTCGGAAGACATAGAAGAAACCAGGACTAAAAGGAAGCATGCGTTCAGGAGTAAAGCTAGATCTGATCTGGTCGCCTCTGAAAGTAAGATAGAGTTACTACGATATTACATATGATGTTATTAGCATATGTTTGGTAATGTTTTTTTATTTGGGTTCTTAAGTTATTAGGATAATATAAGTGCTTTTCATAGTCATAAGAAAAATGCAAATGTCAAATTTCATTCATAATTTATCATACTATTACTATTTGCGACTTAATTATTCTATGGCTTATATGTTCAACAATCTAATTACTATAAATTCAAGGGTTTGGACTAGCATGTTGATTAACGGACTGTTTATTTTTTCAATTTATGACATAATGATAATGAACGAATTCATTAAGTCATTTTTGTTTCTTTTTCTTTTTTTTTTTTGTCAAATAACTTAAAATTACTAAAAAAATACTAAAATAAAAAGTTAGAAATTCTAATTTATCACTTAACACCTAATCATTTATCATAATTAAAATATTTTCTTCCATAACTATCCTTTTAAAAGATACATATCTCCAATTTTATCTTCATTAATGTACTACAAATTATCATTTTTCATATTGTTACTAGTAATTGGAATCTTTATATTTGTATAGCAATTTTAACAACATATATTTTATAACTTAAAATATATATATATATATATACATATATATAAGTTATGTGAACTTAATATTTTCTTAAATTATTATTGTTTAAAACAAAATGATTAATAAAAACTACATTTATGTAAAATCATAAATATATGCATAAATTTGGCTGACATTTATTAAAAGATTTATTTTTTACTACATATATAATTTAAAATAAAAAGTACATAACAATTATTAGTTATAAGGATATAAACGTAAAAGTATTTATTTTCAGTTATTTTGCTTTTAAAAAAACAAACGATGAGCATGTATATTCAAATATTGGAGAAAAAAAAAAAGCAAACATATTTTTAGGTTTTAGATTTCAATAACTATTCAATTTTCAGTAATATTCAATCTTCAGATTAAAAAACAACCAACCATTAAGTGTAAGTAGAAACCATCATTTTAAATAGTAATGGATAGTAAGAAGTTGAAGTTAGGGTGCATTTTACTGGTGAAATCAGAAAATTTGTTCAGGGGGCACAAGAATAAAATAATAAAAACATCGAAAATTAATAATTACTAAATATATAATGTTTTAATGTAAAACAATGTTCGATAAGACAATACAGTTTAAATAATATGAAATATACATAATATTTTGGTAAAATAAATAGTCTTATGTTTAAAAATCACAATAAAACATACATAATATTTTTATTGCTTCTATTATCTTATGCTTAAACAATCCATTGGGTCTCAATGCGTTAGCGGAATGCTTTC
The DNA here is from genome assembly GCA_021234005.1 of Nephelium lappaceum. NCBI lineage: Eukaryota > Viridiplantae > Streptophyta > Magnoliopsida > Sapindales > Sapindaceae > Nephelium > Nephelium lappaceum. The sequence continues at coordinate 4,328,128 of CM037998.1, forward strand.
AAAAATTAAAGTAGGATGGCCATTTTTCTTAATTAGCTGGGGATATGTAGGTACACATTAGTGAATATGCCTTGTCGTGATTTTGCGGACCAAGAGGAGTCTCATCATCTTGATCTTGAATCAGTACCATGGGAAATTTTGTTGGAATTTAGAAAAATAATAATAAATAATATTGTGCATGTGCACTTTTGGGTTCTAATTTTATCGGATATCTGGTCTGCTGAATTTATGGCTCAGGCAATGTTGAACAACACTTTTAAATAAGTATTGTATTAAAAATTAATGATATTAGGTATAGAGAGAATAAATAATAGAGTTAAAAAAATAATAATAAACAATTAGAAAAAAGCAAAGAAGTTTTTTTTTAACCCAAGAAAGGCAAAGCTTTTTTTTTTTTTTCCTAATTACTTCTATCAAAACCATAATTATGAACATTATAATATAACCCCGATCACATATCTCTGTTTAAGAGGAAAATTATCATTACCATCCTAAAGGGTTTATTTATAATTTATTTATACATAAGAGGGATTTAACCAAATTATTCATATTATTGTAGATAATACTCGAAACTTATACAGTTCTTATGAGACGTAGCTATGCTTCGCCGCCCAAACCCAGCAACTTAGGAGTTAAAAAGGGAAAGAAAGAAGTTGTATCCTCATAAAAAAGCAAAAACAATTCCAGCAGACAGCAACTTTTATAATTATTAGTAAGAGAGAAAACAGCTTTTCATTTGTAAAAAACAAAAGACAGCTTTTAAATAAAATAATAATAATAATTAATAAAAACACAGCTTTTGTCACTTGCCTGCAATTAACAGTACAAAGTACAACAAACGTAAATCAACGCACACAAACGAACAGACAAATAGCAGTTAGCACTTAGCAGTACAACACACAAATCACTTCATAGTTTTCGTTTTTTTTTTTTTTTTTTTTCAAAAATCCGGGGGACACGTGTCCCCCGACCCCAATACTAGATCCGTCCTTGGTGCATCTGATATGGTTTTTAAAATACTATGTTGAAAATTATTTTTAAAAATGAATATAATGTTTTAAAAATGAAATCATGTTTTGAAAATGTAATACATTTAGTAGGATTTATTAAAATTTATTTTCAAAAACCGAAAATTATGTAAATAGATTTGATATTATTTTTTGAAATGAGTAAAAGAGTTATTCAGAACGAAATGTACTGATTTGTTTTAAAAGTTTATTTTGAAAATAATAAAAAACATAAAATAGTTGTTTTTTTTACTTTTTAATAATTATTACAAAAAAAAAAATGTTTTTTATTTTAAAAAACATAGTTTACAACACATTCAACCAAAGTAAATTCCGATACCTATTTTTTATTATTAAAACATAGTTTACTACTATTTTTTATTTTTGAAAATTAAAAACCATTTTAAAAAATAAATTCAAACACCACCTAAGTAAATTAATGTATCATATGTATACTGTGCATTTTATTAAAGTCAAGACATTATGGCTTGACATGTATACAAAGGTTAGTAAAGTTCTGAAAATGAAAAGCCATTTTAAAAAATAAATTTAAACACCACCTACATAAATTAATACATCATGTGTGTAATGTGCATTTTATTAAGGTCAAGACATTATGACTTGACATGTATACAAAGGTTAGTACAATTCTGAAAATGAAAAACCATTTTAAAAAATAAATTCAAACACCACCTAAGTAAATTAATATATCATATGTGTAATGTGCATTTTATTAAGGTCAAGACATTATGACTTGACATGTATACAAAGGTTAGTACAGTTCTGATAAAATGATGATATGGTCATAAAATGATTTTGATTAAAACTTAGTGACGAACCCCTTCACGACGGTGGCAGTTGCGATCAAAACCTTCCACGATTTAATTAAGACCATCATTGATGAATACATTTGGTTTTCTAATTATTGATGACTACATTATAGTAATCCTTATCGAGTTAGTACATCATAACTTTAATTCCACATGTGCTATTTTATGAAATTTAAGGCAGACGGTGCTATATATTCTGATAATCTCTATTATACACAGCATCTTTGTTGAGTAAAACAGAGGCGAAAGAAGAAAATGTGAGTAAAAGACATCAGGATCTAATCAGAATGATGATAGTAGAGAAAAATGTGGAAGCTCAGAGAGATTTCCTTATCAAATTAAATCCTGAGGCCTTGACGGCTGAGATTGATGACTTTGGTAATACCATTTTCCACTTCATCGTTCAAGAGCCACCTAATACGGCAACTATTAAGCTCCTAAAGGTGCTTGTAGCAAAAGTAAAATCTGTAGAAGTACCGGAAAAGGTGAATGTAAACGACATAACAGCTCTTCAGATCGCTGCTTGTGCCGGCAATACAGAGGCTTTAAAAGTGTTTGAGGAAAAAGAACAAAGTTTGCTAAGTTATGAAGACGAACTTGGATGGCTTCTAATTCACCATGCAGCTTATTGGGGCCATAAGAAAACAGTTCAGTATCTTCTATCAAAGTCTTACTTGCGGGCTCATGAAGAGAATGTTGCTGATCGGTTTGATTCTGAGTTGCTTCTTGTCTTGCTCGTCGACTCTAATCTCCACGGTTAGTGATCAATGCCTATATACATCTGTACGTAAATGATCTTAATTGAAGTTATATATTATTGTGTTAAATAGATTTGATTACAATTTTGAACATTAATTAATGGGCTTGCTCTTGTTTCAATTACGTGCATGCCTACCGATGTCATTGCAACCAAAAGCCTTTTCTTGCTTACGTGTGTTATCCAATTTAGATTTTTATTTTCTATGATGTGAAAAATACTTTATAATTCTAATGTCATCTATATAATGCATATATCTTATTTATAAATCATATTATGTATTATCTGAAATAGAATATTAGATTACATTCTACTTTATTTTATCAAATAGTTTTTTCTCTTTAAATATTTTCTTTAGAATTCTGTAAATCATGTCATTAATTTATCGATAACATTTTATTTTAAAAGGGTATGTAAGCTAAAACATTTCATATTTAAATTCTAGAAGAGTTCCTGATAAAAAAATAAGTTGCATTTATTAAACAAATGTGGGTTTGTATTATTATGTGGTCAAAGCTAAAGCTAATGGAAAGATAGTCAAGAGCACATTTGAGTGCAACCTTATCAAACCATTTTATCTCTCTTTCTCTCTCGGCAGATATGAGTGTAAATATTCCTAGATGAGTGAATGCGAGGTTTATGATATTTAGGTTTTTACTTTAGAATTTTTTACTTAAAAAAAAGACTGAGGTGACTGGTGAGAGGTCATTTCATCAACAACCATAAACAAAATGAGATTCTATTTCTACGGCGCCTTAGGTGAACAAAATTTAAAAAAAAAAAATCAGATAAAAAACTAAAAAGAAAAGCAAAGCAATGGGTGAGGGGATGAGATGAGAGGTGATGAGAGAGATCCTATTCCATTTTATTTGTTTGTCATTGTACACTGTGCTTTGCAACCTGACAAACGTCCTTGTTGGTAAGGAGTGGAGTGGGACCCCCATTTCCCACACTAAGTGTGTGAGCCCTAGTCTCCTACTGTAATAACTAAGAACCCCTTCTAATGGCCTCCACCACACATAACCTGACACTCTATTCAATCATATGTCCAAACAATATATCCTGTATTTGGAAGCATAAAGTTATCAACCCATATAATTGGCACTAGTGAAAGCTCCGTCCTCATCCATTAGATTTACTGATTTAGGATTCTCTCCTACCCCTTTCTTTTTTTAATCTTTTAATAATTTATTGATATATTAGTAAAAAATAATTATAAATGATCAAAAACGTTATATTTTTTTTCTCATGCATCACTTAAACTTAAATTACCTTTATAAAATGATTGGGAAAAGCAAGAAGTTAGAAAAAACAAAAAATCAAAAAAATAAACCATTAGTTTTTCTGAATTGGACAATTTGCTATCTAGACGTCTTTAGACATCAAATTAGGCCCCAAAATGATCTATCTCTCTTAATATAGTTACGTAATCATGAGGTGAATGAAATAATATGATAATTAATAGGATAATAACAACATACATGACATATCATTTTGATATAAATTTAAGTAAAATTTTGAAAGTCTAGCATTACTATTTTTAAAATAAACATTTTACGTCATCAAATTTATTTAATATATTTAAAATGAATTTTATGTTTGGAATGTAACCTCTTTTAATAATTCTTATAAATACTTTTCAAAATTATATAATTTTCTCCAATTTTTTTTAATTCTTTTGTTAAGGCGCCTTTTCTATATTTTATCTTAATGCCACAGCCTCTCTAATTTAAAAATGTTGACTCCGACCCTGAACACAAAATGAGAATGTATACTGCGGATTCGTGTTCTAATTTTTGTGATTTCTCCATATGCACAGATCTAGCTCTTGACTTATTGAAGAAGCATCCACACTTAGCTATGCTGGATCGTCGTCTTGTTGTTCCCTGGAGAAACACTGTAACTAAGCTGGCTGCAAAGTCTCTCGCATACAGAAGTGGAAGAGAGCTTGGACATTTGGAAAACTTAATCTATTCCAGTTGGTCTCTACAATCCCATTTTGTTGCAACCCAATTGATTTTTATATCAACATGTTTGATATCGTATCAGATATACCGTTTTAAAATTTTTTAGAAACTCAAAAAATAACTATTTTCCTTTTACCTATATCAATTTAAAATTTTAACTAAACTTTGTGACTTTAATGTTAGTCCATCTATTTTCTTACAACCAAAGATCGTTGTCCACCTTAAATTCATTTATTCTTATTGATAGTAAGATATGAATGAAAGGATGTTGATGTCACAAATTTAAGTTAAAGTTTTAAATTTTTCTAGTTAAATAATTTCTCATTGCTTTTAGTATTTATTTAGAGTCTTCAAACAACATTATTCTATTTCCTAAATTATCTTTAAGTCCCTTATTTATACACAATATATATATATATATATATATATATATAAATCCGGAGTTCAAACAAAAGTTTTAGATTTTTTGAAAAATAGTTGTTAAACTTGAATTTGTTTTGCAGCTATTCCTGTGAATGATGATGATCTAGATCATGTTGCTTGGCCTCCCCTTGACGATGACATAGAGATGCAAAATATTATCTCTACTAAACATTCAAAGGAAATTCTGATTCTTCCACGAATAGCTGCTAAAATTGGTTTGTAATCTCTAACACGTATACTACTTGAGATTAGAATTTTTTTTTTTTTTTACTACCACAATAAGGAAAAAAACTTCCAACACATAGGGGTAAACATGTGCACATGATAAATTTGAACACCAATCACAGATGAAAAAGGAAAAAAAAAAAAAAAAAAAAGATATCATATCCTCTTAATTAAGGTAAGTGGACATGCACTGCTTGTTAAAAAGATTTTTACCTATGTTCCAAATTAAAAAAGTCCGTTTATTATTGAGTCAAACCTTAACGAATGTAAATAAAATTGTAGTATAAAATTTATTATATACTTCTGCTTTAACTTAGCTATTAACTTATGATAACTCTGAAAGTTAGTTGCTTACATGTATCCCAGGTGCATTGAAACAAAAATTGTACACTTTTCTGTGGAATATACTGATTCAGCTAGGTAAGCATTGAGACTGTTGTTTTCTGAAATTAAATTCCTTTCAAGGTTTATAACAAAATATGCGGTATGAATCATGTATATGATTATATGATGCGCTGTATCAATAGATGTGGCACGCTAGGAGCAAAGCAGGTACACGTGCAAATTATTTCTTTATATATAAAATTGCAGACTTTTGTTATTCTGAAAGATTAGAAATTTGAAATCTAGAAGTGTCTTAATTTCTTGATTTATCGACAATTTGACTTCGAAAAACTTGTGCATCTGCAGTACCATATATCCAACGCATACATGCTCGCAAGCATATGCATTCACAAACACTTAAATTAGTAAGAACAATGATTTCGAAAGTGACATGGACTTATAACAAAGCCACGGAAAACCTAAAGGAGCCAGTCCTCACAGCTACAAGACTTGGAATTCATGAGTTTGTCAATGAAGTTCTCAAGGCCTACCCCAATTCGGTTCTATTCAAGGATGAAGAAGGGCGAAACATATTTCTTCTTGCTGTTCTGCATCGCAAGGAAAATGCTTTTAGTCTTATACATGATCAAGTGGCTTCTATACAAGATCACACTAACTACAATCTAGACATATATAAGCATAACATCTTGCATTTAGCCGGAAAAATGTTGGTTCCTCCCAGTGAAGTCCCCGGTGCTGCTTTGCAGATGCAGCGAGAGTTGCAGTGGTTTAGGGTAATACATATATATATATATATATATATATATATTTCCAATAAAGATGTTTTGAAAATTTTCTTTTAATGCTATCGGTTGCAATCATTTATTTACGGTAAGTCCCATCATCATAGTAGTGTATGTTAGAATTAAGTTATTGTAATTAATGTTTTTAAATTAAAAATTTCAACAATTAGAGAGAGAAATGGAGAGAGAGTTGCGCAACTAAAACAATTAGATGTATGAAATAAACAGCTAGTTACTTCATCTAGGAAGTGTGAAAATCTGCACTTGACAATTAGTTTACTAGATGTCTGAAATTGACAACTAGTGACTTCATCTAGGAAGTCTGAACATCAGCACTTGACAACTAATTTACGACATGTAGTAGGATAAGTTTATACTATTTTTCCCAGTTTCAAGAGATCACTTTCCTAGTGAAGTTTAAATTTACTGTAGTCTGTGTTGTTAGTGCCAGAAGTTTACCTAGAGTAAAGTAAAACGAACATATATTACAAATGCTTTGGAGCAAATTAAGATCTTCATCTTTTTCATTTATCCACTACTCTTTTATTACAAATATTAGAAGAATCTCTAAGAAATGACCTAAATTTATGGCTCCAACTGTTTTTGACCCTATTCAATAATTTTATTAATTTAACCAATAAATGCATCGTGAGAACAAAACACCAACGTATAATTTTAATAGTTTTTCAGTTTAGTAATAAAATTAAAACATCAAAAGTGAAATAATCATATTTTTTCAGTTATATATATCCTCTTAGATAACTCCAGCCATCCACTCTTATGAACTTCTATACGATACTTTCCCATCAACACTTCTTCTCTTCTCTTGAATTAAGGGGCTAACTCACACCAAATTGGTAGATTTTTTTAGATTTTAATCTCCATCTCTAGAAAGAAGATGAAGAGGAGGAATAGGAGGAGGAGTTGGAGCATCATCTGGTGAGACGCGCCGTCGAATGAGGAGATTTTTCAAGTTTATTTTTTATTTTTATTTTTTAATTGGCATGTAAGTAAATTTTTGGGATTGATTAATTTTTAATAATTGCGTCAAAACACATGCTTTTAGGTCAGATTTAGCAATTATTAAGCTATGTCACATTTGAATAGATCTGCTAATTTTGCGTCTTCTATCCCAAAAAACACAAATGTTAGGATACACAGTTGTTGGTTGAAACCTAACCCAAATGAACCTTTTATGTCTTTATCAAAACATATATCCTTACAACAACTATCAGCACACCCCTGTCAACCAATGTTTGACTAACTAAACTTATGCAAAAAATTTTAAAATATATATATATATATATATATATCTTTTTTTGTTATTGAGAATATCTTGAATCTCAAAGTCTAACAATCTCAATAAAAACTTTTTTCCAGGCTATCAGACTTTTTTTCCGTCCATCGCTTCAAGAACAGCCACATGAAGATGATTTGACTCCGAGAGAGCTTTTTACAAAAGAACACAGGAATTTAATGGAGAAGGGTGAAAGATGGATGAGAGACACTGCCACAACCTGCTTGGCGGAAGCTGCAGCAATCATCGCAATTGTCTTTGCGGCGGCTTTCACTATTCCAGGGGAATTCAACCCAAGTGTAGTACCGGTTCACTTGAACAAAACATCCTTCAGAATCTTTGCTGTTTCAGTTGCAGTAGCAATGTTTGCTTCCATTACTTCAGTGCAAATGTTCCTAGGAATGCTCATGTCGTGTTATGCAGAAGATGATTTTTTGAAGACATTACCAAAGAAGTTGGTTATAGGACTAGCGGCCTTGTTCTTGTCTATTACATGCACGGATGTAGCATTTGGTGTAGCCTTTTGCATAGTTTTTTCTCATCAATGGAAATGGGCGATTATTCTCACGGGCCTTGGTTGCCTCCCACTCACCTTATTTGCTGGGATGCAGTTTCGTCTCTTGGTTGATATCTTCATATCCACTTATATATGGCCCGGCATCTTTAAACCCAAGAAGTATGTATGAGAATGCTTAAACATTGTCGTCAGGAAAATCCTCATCTATAAGCTTAAAGTTTTAGTCCAGCCGTTGTTATATGCAGTTCTGTGTAAATTTCAAGTCCAACAGTGGATATACACTAACTGAAAGTAATTAATTAACTTTCTCTAGCAGAGGGATGATGTTGTTCTGCTATAGACACATTTGTCATGGTTTTTTTATCAGTGTTTATGATTAAAGGAGTATTGTAAACCAGTAATCAAGTGCCTATTTGGCATAGCTTTTAGAAGGCTTAAAAGCTCTTCTTGAATCCAAAAATAGCTTTTGGACGTGTTTGGATAATTTTAAAAAGAGTTTCTAGATTTTAGAAACCGCTTTTATGAAAAGCCAGCCCAAGTTGCTTTGGGTGGAAGAGCTTCTAAAAAACACGGGAAGCTAAAATTTCATTAAAATTGTTAGTTAAAAAAAAAAATCATTAAAAATGAAAATTTTGTATTGACAACTCTACCCTTATTACAAGGAATAACAAAACAATAATTTCACAAATATCCTTCCTTCTCATCAATGAGAACCTGTTTAAAGAGCAATCCTAACCAAATTTTCTTGAAAAAATTATACTATTAATATGATTTCAAAGAACCAATCATCAACTTTTTCCTTTTCTAGTAAACTTATGATGGCCACGTCTACATCATACCCACACCGCCGTCATGTCTACTTCTTAGAACGAATCAAATTCATTGATTGTTTGATGCAGTGAAAAAAGCATATACTTGTTAAGGAAAGATTCAAGCAGCCACAAAAACAAAAAAGGAACACAACTATTGATTCTATGCTAAGAACACAAGTATTGAACGAGACCAAATTTTTTATCAAAAAGAAGACTTAACTTTTAACAATAAGATTCTTTTATAATGCAAACCTATGGTGTACATGTTAACACACACAAATATTCACACCACAACTTGAACTGTCTTTGCTCCTCACAAGTGGAATTAATAGCCAAATTAATTATTCTACAGCCATGTCATTATAAATTCTTATCACTTGGCTGGAAATTCAATAGTCCCACAAGAGATTCATATAGGATCAAATCCACCCCACTATTCCCTACCTCGGTTCCTTTTCAACTCTACCATTATTATTAATTCGAAGAATCACATTCTTTATCTAGTATAATGTCCGTTACCTAACACAGATTTTAAAGAAGAAATTGTATCCTTGTTTCCTCTAATAATTCTTTTCTTGTAAATGTAAATAGAATAAAAACACTAGGCAAAAGCATCAGACATCATATCTCTAGAAGGCAAAAGCAATGCAATAATACAGCAATTTGCATCTTTAAGGATATATATAGGAATGTACTACAAAAGATACACCATCTGCCCTGACTTTACTTTTCGATAAATATATGTTCAGAGAGAATTGAAAAACGATAAAAATTAGACTTGATCGATTTACAAGTAAATAAGAAATCAGAATTAAGAAATTAATATATATATACATACATATATATGTCCTACAGTAGCACCATTATTAATATCCTTCTAACAGGGGAAACAGAAACTCTTCCAACCACAGGTGCCATCACCAACCTAACTAGCTTCATAGCATGTATTGATAGTTTCGTGGGGATAGGATGCTTTGTCTTTCAACGTTTCAAGTTTAAGTCGAAGTCTTGGATGCACCAAATTGGGGGATTGACTGATGACACTGAAAACGGAGATCATTTTGTCGTTGGTCTGACTGGTTTGCTTGAGGTTATAGTACTACTGAATCAACAGTACAGTACAAACCTGAAAATATAATTCACTCTCATGAACCTGAGAGCCCCATTATGAGGATACAAAAAAGTCTTCTTTTTTTTTTCCCCTTTTCTTTAGTTCTCTGATATCAATGCCTGTGTGTATACAGACATTCACAAAGGTCAACATCATGAAAATGACATAATAATCAGGAAAAAGAAAGAATTGCTTTACAGGTTGAAAATGCTACATATTAGACATTTAGGCTATAAAAGGCAACACTAGAATGAAGGGATAATCTTATTTTCCCCTTGTAATTTAACACAATGCTATAATCCTCTAGTATTTTTGTAAAGAGTAATACTAGATTTTTCAAATATTTTATTTAAATTTATGTCCAAATAATGTGGTATGTGAGTTGTCAAAATCTTGTAAATCATGAGATAATAAGATAATTAATAGGATCTTTATAATTCACATGTCACATCATTTGAACAAAATATTTGGGAAACCTAACATTATTCTTTTGTAAAATGCTAATATCTCTTTTGTCGATTTATAAAATAAATCAAATACCTCCTATAGTATATAAAAATATCCAAAACACCCTTTACTATTAAAGTTGATGTTAAAATCAAAGTTTAACTATTAATGTGGAAGGACAAAACTATAAAGACACTTTAATTATTTCGATTATTTCAGTAATGATAGCAGGTAAAATTAAATTTTTTGAAACTCCAGGGGATTAGCGATTACATCAAACTATAAGCAGAAAATGGAATTATCCCCTGAAATGAATATGTAACTTAAAAAGAACCATCGCTGCCTTACATATATATACTTCACATTAACGAAACTAGTGTTCACTAAAGAATGCTTGTACAACATTCGGACCTAAAGAATGTACCTGCGAAATCAATCTTTCAGAGCTTAAATGTTGGAGCTTCACCACCATATGTGGTATGATATATTGTTCTATCAATAATATTCCTATAAGGATCCTCCTCTCGTTTCTTCAACAAGTAGACAAGCAGCTTTCAACTTCAGATTTTTCTTGCAAGTACACTTGGTTTGCATTTTCCTTGTCTTTCAGAAAATCTTGTTTCCCCTTGCTTTGTATTGGCTTCCCAAACAGAAAATAGAGACGGCCAGGGACCTTCGGCAGAAGTCTTGGAACAAATAGCCGGTCGGTTTGCAACTTCCCCACTGATTCCATCCCTACTATTTGAAGATATCCTTCATCAGTGGAAGTAACCATATGCTTGTAGTCTAACTTTTCCTGCTGTAGCGGCTGCTTGCAGCCTTGTTTGGAATTTTTCTAAGGCTTACAATTAGAATGAATTTTTTATGATTACTGAAGGGAGACAACGAAAGACTTTCTATAACACAATGTCAACTAGCATCTTAAAGTAACATATATGTGCAATACAGTACTGGGAAAAAGTTAAAGATCATCGGAAAGTGATCACCTTATATTTACGCCATCACTGTTCTCTCTGATACAGTCATTAACCACAGGAATTTTCATGATGTCGTTGTAGGCAAGCACCAAGTGCCACAGAGATTGTGGGCAAATATAAAGTTAATGGCACACATAAGTCTAAGAATTCTGCAAGCACTCAGTTGTGTTCATTCAAATTGCAATTTTGCATTATGTCAATACCAGAGAAACATAATATATTAGATAAGCAAGCAGTACGAAAAGGGACGATAAAAGACATAAAGAAGACTAGATGGCAATAAAAATAAAAATGTTCCCACATCATGTTGGAATTTAATGCATTTGTACTACATGAATATGAAGATGCATCAATGTGGACAAATTGAAAGGAATAAAAAGCTTAAATGAAATGTGAAAGAAAGGTTCATGAACAGCCATTGATGGTGGACACTTTGATGATTGTGGACACTTTGACAATATAAATAACATCATAATAGCTAGTGTGCCTGTAAACATCTCATTTGGGAAATTGAATTCGAGCAGAAATATCAAGAGGTAAAAAAGTATGGTTTTTATCAACTTAAGAAAATTATTTCATGTGGGTAATTGTTTCCGTTTGTAAACATATCCTTATAGTGAAAACATTATTGGTGTGCTATATGGACGTATGGATTTCTTGAATCATATAAAAAATCTCGTGTCTTATTTTTTATTTTTTATTTTTATTTGTGTTTGCTTTGCTTTATTTCCATTTACATGCTTGCATAAAACCCGTATAAAAAGTCTCTTCTCAGTACTTTAAGTGTTAAATTCCAAAGTCCTAACATCTAACAACTAACCCTTTTAAACTGTCAATAATATGAGTTAGGATTTTCTTCTAACATTTTTTTTCTAATATTTTCCATAATCAAATGATACATCAACATAAAAGATAATAGATGGTCAAAATCATTATATTGTTTTTCTCTCACGCATCACTTAAACTCCAACTTCTCTTGTTATGAAAAGATTAGAAAAAAAAAAAAGTTAGCAGAGAATTTTAATTCAATAGATGTATATATTCTTATGTATAATTGAATCCAACTAGCTAATTCATTAGTAAGTAAATAATCAATTGAGGGATTGTATCATATTTGTGACAGCAGTTCAGATGTCACAATATTTGCTCATAAAACATTAAAATGTGGGGAGACTTTCTCTCGTTTGGAAGAAATCCAAAATGACTTTTCTTTTCTTTTTTTTCAAGGGGTGACAAGAATGCACGACATGGTGTGCTGTTGATGCCTAAGAAGTAAAAGTAAGAAGAGAAAAAAGATAGCTATGATAAATTGGTGATGACTGAACTTAACCAGATTTTTGTTATTAACGATGCATTTGATAACTTTTCAATTGTTGTTTTCTTGAAAATAAAACAAAGAGTGTCGATATTTCTACCCGTTTAAAATTGTCTATACACCCTTTAGTGTGTTCACCTCATTCCATTAATTGATTATAATTATAAAGATAAATTACATAAACACCCTTAAATTTAGGTGTAATTATAGCTAGATGAGAATTTTGATTGTAATTACATAAGCATATCATAAGTTGACTTTCGTAAACTCAAATCGTTGATTATCATTTCAATGTAAAATAACTACAATACCCTTATTAGGGGTAAATGAGTCTTTTGGAGTAAAAAAATTAATCAATTAATAATAAAAATAAATTTTATTCAATAAATTAATTTAAAATATTTAAAATATATATATATTGCCAGTGGGAATATCCACTAGTGATGGATCAAATTTGCTCCTCTAATGAAGTATATTTGCATTGGAGATCTGATTTATACTGAATCTCTAATGTAGATCAGGTATTTTTTTTTTTTTTTTTTAATTTCATGCAAAAAATACACTTCCAACAAATCCCTAACAAGAAAGTTTTGTTTGTTTTGTTATGAATTTTCTTAGCAGATTTTATTTTATTTTTTATTTTTTAGAGATTAAAAGAATTACTTTGTATAATTAATTATCTAAATTATTTATAAATTTAGATGGGACGTAACTATTTGTGATTGGATAAAATAATTTTAATATATAAAAAAGATATTTTACCTTTGGAATGTTGATATTTCCATCAAGTTTCTGCTAAATAAGGGTATTGTGGTCATTTTATATTAAAATGATGATCAATGGTTTGAGTTTATGGAAATCAATTGATGGTAGGGGATATTCGTGTAATTACAATCAAAATTCCCATTTAGCTGCGATTACACCTAAATTTGAGGGTGTTTATGTAATTTCATTTTATAATTATGACTCATTTAATTAAATGGGGTGAACATATAAAGGGGTATATAAACAGTTTTAGAGGGGTGAAAATATCAGCACTAAAAAAAAAAAAAAAATGAAAGCAATATCTTTCATTTTGTTTTCAACAGAAGAAGAAAATCTGGGCCTCTAAGTCTTACAAATTGTGACGTTGGCTTTAGTTGCAACTGCTTTATAAACGATAGACTTTCGGCCCAATTAGTTACCAAAGGAAAACACAAAGTCAATTTCAATCTCATCATGTGTCAAATTTTCCGAAAGAAAATGGGCAAATTACCCTAACTTTTCCTAAGTACTCCTTTTAGAGACCAAGTTCACCTTAGGATCAGGTCTCTCCAGATTGATTATGAGTTTTTTATTTTTCAGTTTTACTTTTTCTTTAACATTATTTATTTCAAATAACTTTTTTATTTAACTAACTTATAAATTTTAGGGCTAACTATGTTAAATTTTCATTGCTTAAGTTATTTCTTTCATAAATTTGTTAGAAACATCAAGAAAATAACATAACTTCGCCTCTCGATCTATTCATACTAATAGTAATCAATAGTTAGTGAATGGATTAAGGGCATTGGAGTATCCAAAAATTTATATGAGATTGAGCACTAAAGTAAAACATATTATATACAATAATGTTAAAAGCCAACTATGATGTAAATACTATTAATAGACATGCCGATACATATTAAACATATATATAAATATATATAATTTTAAGTTAATCATACCAAAAAACACTATATGTATGACTCTAAAATTAACACATATAACACTATGAGACTCTTATAATAAATGGAAACAACTCCACACATATGTTTGTAAATACGTGAGATGACATTTAAACTCCTATCATAAATATGAATGAAAAATACACTAATTATTTAAGATATAAGTGGATGTGAATTTGAATTAAATGAATCCATTATATCATTATTAAGTTTCATAATATTACTATTTACTACAAATAGTAATTATAATGTTAAAAGATTAATATCATAACATAGTATATCATTTTATAAGAATATTATTGAATAAAAAAGTTTATATCAAATCAAAATAACACATCTAATAAATGAACTTGGATAAAATTACAGTTATATTGTAATTAAAATATTTTTAAGAAATAAATTAATAGAAAAATAAAATCAACACTATCTTACAGTAAAAGAAATGAAAGACAAATAAATAATTGAAAAATTCTAATCTATTGGCAATTTTAATCTTACAAATTTAGACAAGAAAAATTTACAAATTAGATGTCGGTTAAGTTGAAAAATAATACAATTTATAAAACAAAAAATTCAAAAAAAAAATAATAATAACGGAGAGTAAAAATTTAATTAAAAAAAAAGAATTCACTAATTTATCTTATAAAAATATAAATACATTATTATATGAACGGACATAGAAAACAAAAATCTAAAATATGTACATACATAAATAACCATAAAAAATTTTAAAAACAATACTATATATTAAATTTTATTTTTTAAAAAATAAATTTAATATTGATTTTTTTTTTCCTATTTGAGGTGGAGCACGTGCCCCACCAAAACCAACATTGGGTCTGCCCCAAGTTAAGGAATATAAATATAATTAAGTAGACCTTAAGACTGAGTGCGCTTTTAGATAAAAGTCCTGAGAAATTAGTGTAATTTGCTAAAAAAAAAACATTTATAGACATTGCTGGAACATTCTTAGATGATTTGGATTGGATTTCTTCGCTGGAAAAGTTTGGAAATTGTACAAGATAATAAGAAGTGTTAAATTAAAGCTTTGAAAAGCTGCCAATGCGGAATAAATCAAATAACTTTTCCAGAAGTGTTTAATAAGTACTAGTTAATTAGTACTCTTATTAATTATTAAGCAATGAATATCTGGATGCAAAGAAGATAAGAAAGTGAAAGGGGGCACTTTAGTTAAATTAATTAGTTCTTAGATTGGTGACAAAGAAATGAATAGATGCAAAGAAGAAAAAAGTACATGAAATGGGGTACTGATATAAGTACTAATTAATGAAAGAATAAAGAGGTGCAAATTATAGCGGAAGATTCATGAATCATGAGGAACAGTGAATAATGACATAAGCATGTAACGTTTGAATGTCTATGCTGATCTAATTAATAATTTACTTTGGCCCCAACTACTCGAAAATTATTGATGCAATTTTATGTTAAATGTAAATGACTTGTATATATGCAGCCTGTAATTTGAATTATCCAGACACCAGACTCGAGAGTTCTAAGATATTTAATGAATCAAAGTTATATGCTCTCTTTGTATAATATTTAGTATATCATATACATATTCTAGTCTGGGCTGAAAATAATTTCTCCTTGGTCCGGTGTAAAATGCCTAATAACAATAAAAATAGAGGAGAACAAAACAAAGGTACAGAGTCCAGTTAGTCACTATCGATAAATAAAACCAAGTGGTACCTATGTATAATTTTACGCAAAGAACATAAAAGATATTCCAATAACGTACCATATTCATTTCAAGCAGAAGAAAGGTATTGCTTCCCGTAAAAGCAAAAATTAATGGTTACAGTTGTTGGCTTCTATGTATCTGTATATATATGTAGCTTTTGATATCCTAATAAATTAATTAGTTCTTTGCATGCACAAACCAGATCACTGTACTTCAACTGATCAACATGGTGGAAATCGGATCGATCAACACGGAAGGAAACATGACTGATATGAAATGTGCTTCCAGCAGTGAAAACAAAGCTTGCTCTGATAGGCACGAACTTGAAGGTAAAATAAAGTTCGTACAATATTACATATGATGTTATTAGCATATGTTTGGTAATGTTTTCTGACTTGGGTTTTTAAGTTATTAGTATAATAATATAGGCGCTTTTCATAGTAATTAGGAAAAATGCAAATGTCAAATTTCATTCGTAATTTATCATACAATTATTATTTGTGACTCAATTTTTTTATGACTTCAATTTTCAACTATCTTATTACTATAAATTCAAGGGTGTGGACCAGCATATTGATTAATTGTAAATAGAAACCATCATGTTAAATAGTAATGAATAGTAAGGAGTTGAAGTTAGGGTGCTCTTGATATTGTTTTTAGAATATCGTGTTAAAAATTATTTTTAAAAATAAAAATTTTATTTTAAAAAATAAAAAATCATGCTTTAAAAATGAAAATTTTGAAAATATAATGTGTTTAGTAGGATTCATTAAAAGTTATTTTTAAAAATCAAAAACTATGTATATATGTTTATTATTGTTTTTTAAAATAGGTGAAATAATTATTTGGAATGAACGGTGGTTTGTTTTGAAAATTTGATTTATAAACAATAAAAAACATAAAATATTTGTGTTTTACTTTCTAGTAATAATTGCAAAAGTTGTTTTTCATTTAAAAAAAATTAGTTTACAACACATTTACTTTTATTTTTTATTTTTGAAATGAAAAACCATTTAAAAAAATAAATTCAAACACCACCTAAGTAAATTAATATAGGGTTATTGTTATTTTACATCCTAAATTAAAAATAATAACAAATTATTCTTACTATTAAAGATAATACTTAAAACGGTTCAATTATTAATTAATATACTAATTCCGTTAACAAATAACGGATCTATTAATTTGGAGGATAAAAACTAATTGAAGGTGGGCCCCAAATCTTCAATCCACTTTATAAAAGATTGTGTAATATTTTTTAAATATTAAATAAATTAAAATAATAATTTAATTAATCAGAAACAGACACGTGTAACCCTAAAAACTACACCCACCGCCAAAACCTCACCCCATCATTCTCTCCCCACCATCTCTCCCCAAATCTTCAATCCACTTTATAGAAGATTGTGTAATATTTTTTAAATATTAAATAAATTAAAATAATAATTTAATTAATCAGAAACAGACACGTGTAACCCTAAAAACTACACCCACCGCCAAAACCTCACCCCATCATTCTCTCCCCACCATCTCTCCCATCACCAAACATTAAAGACCTAGATCTTCAAATATTAAAAATTTTTAATTTTAATTGGTTTGAATATAAGAATACATACTCCTTTTTTTTTTTATTTTGAAAAAATTATTCATTAATTAATTTTTAATTTAATTTACTTATTTTTATGGTTTTTAACAATAATAATAATTATTATTCTAATTATTTAAGATTGTAATTTATTTATTTATTTTTATACAAATTAATTGTAAAATTTTTAAAAGTTTTTATTTTTTATTTATTTTTTCATTTTTTTTTTTATTTTGATGATGAAAGGGTGGTTTGGTAATTGATTAATTTTTTATTTTTTTAATTTTTTAAACATATTAAGGACATGTTTATCTTTTCATGATTTTATCATAAAATCACTCAAACTTTTGGATCAAACTGTTTCGGATTGACGGCAGAGAGTTTTTTGACTAATATTTTTACAAGTGGGGGTGAATTGACAATCCATTTTATTTTAGGGATTTGTTAGATTTTCTTCCATATAGGATTAAATTAATATATCTTATGTATGATGTGCATTTTATTAAGGTCAAGATATTATAACTTGACAAGTATACATAAGGTTAGTACAGTTCTGATAAAATGATCATATGATCATCAAATGATTTGGATTAAAACGTGTGACAAAAGTCTTTACGACGGTGGCAGTTACGATCAAAACCTTGCACGATTTAATTAAGACCATCGATGCCAACATTGAAGAAACCATGGCTAAAATGAAACGGACTTCCAGCAGTGGAGATGAAGGTAGCTCTGATCGTGATGATAAGTCTGGTAATGTTTTATGACTTGGGTTTTTAAGTTATTAGTATATGGTAATTATCCAAACCTTATCGAGTTAGTACATCATAATTTTAATTCCACATGTACAATATTATTTCAGCTATTTTATGAAATTTAATGCAGACAGTGCTATTTTTATAATCTCTATTATACACAGCCCAATTGAAGAAACTTACGAAGGAGAAGGAAGATACTATGGTTGTAGGCAGTTATCAGAGACTAATCAGAAGGATGCTAAAGAACGATGTAAAAGCTACGGAAGCTTTCCTGAACATACATCCTGATCAGTCCTTGGAGGATGAGATTGATGACTTTGGTAACACCATTTTCCACGTCATCGTTCAAAAGCAAGATACAACGGCAACCATTACGTTCCTAAAAGACCTTGTACGGACAGTATCTGCAGAGACACTGAAAAAAAATAATATAATGGGCCTAACAGCTCTTCACATCGCTGCTTGTGCTGGCAATACAAAGGCTTTGCAAGTGTTTGCGACTAAATATCCCAGTTTGCTAAGTATTAAAGACGACGGTGAAGGTCAATGGCTTCCAATTCACCATGCAGCTCTCTGGTGCCGTAAGGAAACAGTTGAATATCTTCTGCCACAGACTGACTTGACGGCTCCTGTAAACTTTGATGCTGTTTTGCTTCTTTATTTGCTCGTCGACTCTACTCTCCCCGGTTAGTGATCAATGCGTGCTTATATACGTCTGTGCGTAAATGATCTTGATTGAAGTTATATATATATTATTGTGTTAAATAGATTTGATTACAACAATTTGAACATTAATTCGTTCAAAAAAAAAAAAACTTCGAACATTAGTGGGCTTGCTCTCGTTTGAATTACATGCACGCCTACCAATATCATTGCAGCCAAATGCCATTTCTTGCTTTTGTGCCTTATCCAATTTAGATTTTTATTTTCAATGATGTGAAAAATTCTTTATAATTTTTATGTCATCTAGATAATATATATCTTATTTATAAATCATATTATGTATTATCTGAAATGGAATAGTAGATTACCTCATACTTATATGTTGTCAAATGGTTTTTTCTCTTTAAATATTTTTTATATAAATTCTATACAATTCTGTAAATCATATCATTAATTTATTGATAACATTTTATTTTAAAGGGGTATGAAGCTAAAATATTTCATATTTAAATTCTAGAAGAGTTCCTGATATATTAAAAAAAAAAAAGTTGCATTTATTAAACAAATGTGGTTTTGTATTATTGGGTAGTCAAAGCTAAAGCTAATGGAAAGATAGTCAAGAACATATTTAAGTGCAATCTTATCAAACCATTTTCTCTCTCTCTCTCTCTGTCTCTAGGCAAAAATGAGTGTAAATACTTCTATGCATACAAAGATGACTGAATGTGAGGTTTATGATATGTGGGTTTCTTTTTAAGAATTTTTTATTTTTTATTTTTAAAAAAGTTGGGGGGACTGGTGAGAGGTCATTTCATCGAGAACCATAAACAAAATGAGATTCTATTTTCATGATGTCTTCTTAGGTGAACATACTTTTTAAAAAAAAAAAAAAAAATCAAATCAAATAAAAAACTAAAACGAACAGCAATGCAATGGGAGAGGAGAGGAGATGAGATGAGACGTGATGAGAGAGATGCTGTTCTATTTTATTTGTTTCTCTTTGTACACACTGCCTTGCAACTTGACGAAAGTCCTTTGATGGAAAGGAGTGGAACACCCCCATTGCCCCCACTAAGTCTGTGGGCCCTACTCTCCTACTCTAAGATCCACCCTCCTAATGGCCCCCACCACACACATAACCTGACACTCAACCTCATCATATGTCCAAACAATATATCCTATTTTCGGAGGCATAAAGTTACCATCCCATATAATTGGCACAAGAGAAAGCTCCCTCCTCATTAGTTGATGTAAGAAAATATACCATTAACTTTTTTGAATTGGACTATTTGCTCTCTGGGCATCTTTTAAGCATCACATTGGGTCCGAAATCACCGATCTCTCTTAATATAGCAACGTAATCGATATTTTTTTTTAATCAATATATTACATCATCGAATTTATGCAATATATTTAAAACCAATTTCATATTTGGAATGTAGTGCCTTTTAATAATTTTTATAAATATTTTTAGAAGTTATATAATTTTCACTAAATTTTCTAATTCTTTTTTTAAGCGCCTTTTCTATATTTTATGTTATTGCCACAGCCTCTCTAATTAAAAAATGTTGACTTCAGACCCTGAACACAAAATGAGAATGTATAATATGGATTCATGTTCTAATTTTTGTGATTTCTCCATATGCAACAGGTCTGGCTCTTAAGTTATTGAACCAGCTTCCATACTTAGCTACGCTGGATAACAATCCTTCCTGGTTAGCCATTTTAAATGAGCTGGCTGCAAAGTCTCTCGCATATAAAAGTGGAAGAAAGCTTGGATATCTGGAAAGCTTAATCTATTCTAGTTGGTCTCTACAATCCCATTTTATTGCAACCCAATTGTTTTTTATATCAGATTTCCATGTTTGATATGGTATCAGCTATACAGTCCTAAAATTTTTAGAAACTCAAAAAATAACTATTTTTTTTTTTAATTTTGTATCTATACCAATTTAAAATTTTAACTAAACTTTGCGACTTTAATGTTAGTCCATCTATTTTCTTGCAACCAAAAATTGTTATCTACCTTAAATTCATTTATTCTTCATCGATAGTAAGACATGAATGAAAGGATGTTCATGTCACAAATTTAAGTTAAAGTTTTAAATTGTTATAATTAAACAATTTCTTATCGTTTTAAGTAATTATTTTGAGTCTTTCAGACCATGTTATTCTAAATCAGATTCATGTTTTTTTAAAAAAAATTATCTTAAGTCCCTTAATGATTAAAAAATAAATGAATAAATCTGGAGTTTAAACAAAAGTTTTAGACTTTTTGAAAAATAGTTGTTAATCTAGAATTTGTTTTGCAGATATTCCTGTGAATGATGATGATCAAGATCATTTTGCTAGGCGGCCCTGGGATGATGACCTAGAGATGCAAAATATTCTCTCTACTAACCACTCAGAGGAAATTCGGATTCTTTCACAAATAGTTGCTAGAATTGGTTTGTAATCTCTAACTCGTATACTAATTGAAATTAAAAATTTTTATTACTACCAAAATAATAAAAGAAACTTCCAATACTATAGGGTAAATACATGCTCATGATAAAATTTGAACGTCAATCGCAGATGTAAAATAAAAGATATCGCATCCTCTAAATTTGGCTAAGTGGACATGCATGCTTGTTAAAATGATCTTTACCTATGTTCCAAATTAAACAAGTCCGTTTATTATTATGTCAAACCTTAACAAATGTAAATAAAATTGTAGTATAAAATTTATTATATACTTCTGCTATAACTTACCTAGTAACTTATGATAACTCTGAAAGTTAGTTGCTTCTATGTATCACAGGTACATTGAAACAAAAATTGTTCGCTCCTCTGTGGAATATACTGATTCAGCGAGGTAAGCATTGAGACTGTTGTTCTCTGAAATTAAGTTCCTTTTAAGGGTTATAACAAAATATGCCGTATGAATTCTGTATATGATTATATGATCACTATACGTATCAATATATGTGGCACGCTAGGAGCAAAGCAGGTACACATGCAAATTAGTTCTTTATATATAAAATTGCAGCCTTTTATTGTTCTGAAAGATTAGAAATTTGAAATCTAGAAGTGGCTTAATTTTCTTAGCGACAATTTGACTTAAAAAAACTTATGCATCTGCAGTACCACATATCAAACGCATAAGTGATCAAAAGCATATGCACTTACAAACACTTGAATTATTAAGAAGGATGATTTCGAACGAGTTCTGGACTTATAACAAAGCCATTGACAAGCTAAAGAAGCCAGTCCTCAAGGCCGCAAGACTTGGAATTGATGAGTTTGTCAATGAAGTTCTCAAGGCCTACCCGGATTCGGCTCTATTTTCTGATGCAGAAGGACGTAACATGTTTCTTCTTGCTGTTTTGCATCGCAAGGAAAATGTTTTTAATCTTATACAGGATCAAGTGGCTTCAATAAAAGATATTCCCAGCTACACTTTAGACAAATCTGGTGATAACATCTTGCATTTAGCCGGAAAAATGTTGTTACCTCCCACTGAAGTCCCTGGTGCAGCTTTGCAGATGCAACGAGAGTTGCAGTGGTTTACGGTAATAAAAATTATATATTTATATATGTATATATCAATTCCAAATTTACAAATGATTAAATGCATTGACTTTTTTATAATTAGTACATGCGGTGTGAAGAATAAATGGTACCTAACTTAAAAAATAATGTTATTAATATTAGTTCGTTATATATCAATTCCAAATTTACGAATTAGTAGATGCATTGATTTTTTTATAATTAGTATATCTGTGGATAATAAATGGTACCTAACTTTAAAAATAATATTATTAAAATTAGTTCGTTATATATCAATTCCAAATTTACGAATTATTGGATGCATGGGTTTTTTTATAATTAGTACATATGGTAATTTATCTGTGGATAATAAATGGTACCTAACTTTAGAAAAAAATGTTATTAAAATTAAATAAGAGAGATAATTTATTGTAGAAGAGAGAATACAATGGATAAATTTGATTAGTTCGTCATAACCTTTTAAAGTTAGGAAACACCGACCATAGAAAAATTTCTATCTTCTATTCAATTATAATGCAATAGATAAATTTGATTAAGTAGTTCTAACAATTTAAAGTTACATATATATATATATATATATATATATATATTGTTCTTAAAATGAGGACTTCTTTACTTTAAAAATGATCAACTAATCAAATTCATTCATTAAATTCTTTATCTTAAAACAAATTTTCTCTCATATTTAAATCAATATATATATATATATATTTCAATAAAGATGTCTTGAAATTTATTTTATATAGAAGTAATTGCACAAAGCCTCCCCCAGATTTGCCAAAAAATAGAGGAAGACATATTTATCATTTTATTACACCAAACCCCCACATCTAACGTTGATTTTTGTCAATGTTAACTGAGTGAATGGCATTTTGGTCCATTCCCCCTAAGTCACCATCTTCTTCTTCTTCACCCCTGTCGAACGGTGTCTCTCTCTCTCTCATTCCTTCACCCTTGTCTCTTTCTTCTCTCACCGCTCACTCTCACCACTTCCTCAGCGTCGGCGCCGCCTTCACGAACGGTGTCCAGGTGCGTCACAGATCGAACTCTGTCACCGTTCCTCTTTCTCCTTCCCCTCGTCCGATCCGTCTCTTTCCTCCTGCTTCTCCTTCTCTCCCCGCTCCCCTCGCCTCTCCAACTCTGCCATTGCAAAGCGAACGAGCATCTCCTCCAACTCTGTCATCGCGAGGAAGGCCCAGATTTCTAGGTCTCTGTCGCACGATGAAAACCCAGAAATCTGGGTCTCTCTCGCGGGTTCGTTCGAAGGTGATCGCTGTTTGATGGTGATGATGATGATGACGATGTATGTGTTTTGTTTTGATGGTGATGATGCAGATGATCTGGGTTGTGTAAATGATGACGATGATGATGATAATGATGATGATCGGTGTTTGATGGTGATGATGATGATGATGTATGTGTTTGTTTTTATCGGTGTTTGATGCAGATGATCTGGGTTGTGTAAATGATGATGATGATGGGTGTTGATGGTGATGATAATGATGATGATGATGTGTTTGTTTTTACAATGATAATGATCTGAGTTTAGTGATGAGTTTTAAGATTTTTTTAAAAGTATTTTTTCTTATCTATGGGTAAAATGGTCATTTGATCAAAAATCTCGGTCAACTGTTAAAGTTGACGAAAATTAACTAACGGTGTGGGGGTTTGGTGTAATAAACTGATAAATATGTTTTTGTCTATTTTTTGGCAAACCTCGGAGAGGTGTTGTGCAATTACTTCTTTTATATAATACCATCAATTGCAACCATTTATTTACAATAGGTCCCATCATCATAATGGTGTCGGTTAGAATTAAGCCATTGTAATTAGTTGTCCCGAAATAAAATTTTCAACAATTAGAGAGAGATGGAGAGAGAGAGTGGTGCAACTTAAACAATTAGATGTATGAAATAAGCAACTAGTTAGTTCATCTAGGCAGTGTGAAAATCAGCACTTGACAATTAATTTACTAGATGTATGTAATAGACAACTAGTGACTTCATCTAGGAAGTCTGAACATCAGCACTTGACAACTAATTTACGACATGTAGTAGGATACGTTTACACTATTTTTCCTAGTTTCAAGAAATCACCTTCCTAGTGAAGTATAAATTTACTGTAGTCTGTGTTGTAAATGCCAGGAGTTTACCTAGAGTAAAGTAAAACGAACATATATCATAAATGCTTTGGAGCAAATTAAGATCTTCATCTTTTTCATTTATCCACTACTCTTTTATTTCAAAAATTAGAAGAATCTCTGAAAAATGACCTAAATTTATGGCTCCAACTGTTTTTGACCCTATTCAATAATTTTATTTATTTAACCAATAAATGCATCGTGAGAACAAAAACACTGACGTACCATTTTAATAGTTTTTCAGTTTAGTAATAAAATTAAAACATCACAAGTGAAATAATCATATTTTTTCAGTTATATATATCCTCTTAGATAACTCCGGCCATCCACTCTTATGAACTTTCATGCAACACTTTCCCATCAACACTTCTACTCTTCTCTTGAATTAGGGGGCTGACTCACACCAAATTGGTAGATTTTTTCAGATTTTAATCTCCATCTCTAGAGAGAAGATGAAGAGAAGGATAGGAGGAGGAGATGGAGCATCATCTGGTGAGAAACTCTGTCGGACGAGGAGATTTTTCAAGTTTATTTATTTATTTACTTTTTTGATTGGCATGTAAGTAAATTTTTGGGATTAATTTTTAATAATTGCGTCAAAACACTTGCTTTTAGGTCAGATTTAGCAATTATTAAGCTATGTCACATTTGAATAGACCCGCTAATTTTGCGTCAGCTATCCTAAAAAACACAAATATTAGATACAGAGTTGTTGGTTGAAAGCTAACCCAAATGAACCTTTTATAGCTTTATCAAAACATATATCCTTACAACAACTATCATCACACCTTTGTCGACCAATGTCTGACTAAATAAACTTATGCAAAAAATTTTAAAATATATATATATATATATATATCCTTTTTTGTTATTGAGAATATCTTGAATCTCAAAGTCTAACAATCTCAATATAAACTTTTTTCCAGGGTATCAGACATTTTTTCCATCCATCGCTTCAAGAACAGCAGAATGAAGATGATTTGACTCCTAGAGAGCTTTTTACAAAAGAACACGGGAATTTATTGGAGAAGGGTGAAAGATGGATGAGAGATACTGCCACAACCTGCTTGGCGGAAGCTGCAGCTATCATCGCAATTGTCTTTGCGGCGGCTTTCACTATTCCAGGGGAATTCAACCCAAGTGGAGTACCAGTTTACTTGAACAAAGCATCCTTCAGAATCTTTGCTGTTTCAGTTGCAGTAGCACTGTTTGCTTCCATTACTTCAGTGCAAATGTTCCTAGGAATGCTCATGTCGCGTTATGCAGAAGATGATTTTCTGAAGACATTACCAAAGAAGTTGGTTATAGGACTAGCGGCCTTGTTCTTGTCTATTACATGCACGATGGTAGCATTTGGTGCAGCCTTTTGCATAGTTTTTTCTCATCAATGGAAATGGGCGATTATTCTCATGGGCCTTGGTTGCCTCCCAGTCACCTTATTTGCTGGGATGCAGTTTCGTCTCTTGGTTGATATCTTCATATCCACTTATGGCCCCGGCATCTTAAAACCCAAGAAGTATGTATGAGAATGCTTAAATATTGTCGTCAGGAAAATCCTTATCTATAAGCTTAAAGTTTTAGTCCAGCCGTTGTTATATGCAGTTCTGTGTAAATTTCAAGTCCAACAGTGGATATACACTAACTGAAAGTAATTAATTAACTCTCTCTAGCAGAGGGATGATGTTGTTCTGCTATAGACACATTTGTCATGGTTTTTTTTTCAGTGTTTATGATTAAAAGGGTATTGTAAACCAGTAATCAAGAGTCTGTTTGGCATAGCTTTTAGAAGGCTTAAAAGCTCTTCTTGAATCCAAAAATAGCTTTTGGACCTGTTTGGATAATTTTAAAAAATGAGTTTCCGGAATTTAGAAAACGCTTTTATCAAAAGCCAGCCCAAGATGCTTTGGCTGGAAGAGCATCTCAAAAATACGGGAAGCTAAAATTTCATTAAAAATGTTACTTCAAAAAAACAAAATCATTAAAAATGAAAATTTTGTATTAACAACTCTACCCTTATTACAAGGAACAACAAAACAATAATTTCACAAGTATCCTTCCTTATCATCAACTAGAACATGTTTAAAGAGCAATCCTAACCAAATTTCCTTGAAAAAATTATACTATTAATATGATTTCAAAGAACCAATCTTCAACTTTTTCCTTCTCCAGTAAACTTATGATGGCCACGTCTACATCATACCCGTACCACTGTCATATCTACTTCTTAGATCGAATCGGATTCGTTGATTGTTTGATGTAATGGAAGAAGCATATACGTGTTAAGGAAAGATTCAGGCGGCCACAAAAACAAAAAAGGAATAGAACTATTGATTCTATGCTAAGATGAAAGGGAATACTTAACTTTTATCAATATATTCTCTTCTTAGTGCAAACCTACAGTGCATATGTAAAAACTAAATCGAAAACATGTTCACACAACAATTTGAACACTGTCCTTGTCCCCCACAAGAAAAATTAATAGCCAAGATGATTATTCTCCACCCATGTTCCATCACCTGGGTGCTAATTTTCCACTTCCACAAAATAGTAATATAGGATCAAATCCGCCCCACTTTTCCCTACAAAGATTTCTTTCAACTCTAGATATATTAATCTGTCACCCGCAACTTTAATTCATATATATATCTGCAAATGAATTCATCAATAATCTACTTATAATATATATATATATAGGGTAAATTTATTATGTATAAGAGTATACTAAAATCTAGCTGCTTTCCATTACACAAACTCCTCTTTGATTAATGGTGGCGAACTGTTGACCACATTGCTTAATAACGGTAAAATCAGTGTTTTGTTAAGTATTTTTTAAAAATGAATAAATACTTCATCCAATCACTTCTGATTAAGGAAAAAGTGAAATTTAATTTTTTTTTTTAAAAAAAAAAGATGTTTGGGCAAATTTCATTTTCGTCCACATAACAGTACAAGAAAATGACCCATTTTTAACGGGCTATCCACTTTATTCCTAATAATCAGTTGAGTTTAAATTTTTGTTTTTGTTTTGTTGGAATTTTAGGACCCTTTTGAACGGTTATATTTTTGTTGTGTTCTAAATGTTCAAAATCCCAAGTGGTGTATGTTAACATTATTCTTGAATATATTGGAGAAGTTTGATTAGAAGATGGAAAGTAATCAATTTTCTTATGTTGCCTGGTTTCTCATAGTATTTGTAATCTCATTGAAGAGTTATTTTATTTAAGGTAAAATATATATATATAATTATAATTATTGTATTTTACATTTTCAATGTATGGTCTAAATATTTTTCTCACAATAGAACATATTAATATACAAAATTTATAAAAAAATATATATAAATAAAAATATATATGTAAATAGACATCTTATAGCGGGCAGCTACACACTATGGAAAACTACCAGCAATTATAATAGCGTTGTCCATAGCGAACGCATCGCCCCCCTATGGAAAGTCATCTATAGTGGGCAATATCTACTATAGATGACTTGTTTTCTTGTAGTGATAAGTATTGAGAAACTATCGAATTTTTATTGCAAAACGATCCAAACATCTCTAAGGTTTCAAAAACTCATCTAATTAGTCTCTATCGTTGCTCCACTATTAGTCAAACATTAAGCTGACTTTAATCAATATGGGCAATTTTGATATTTCACTATCGACATCAAGAGGGTGCTATGTGTATGATCATAATTAAAAGTAATTGAAACAAATAAATAAATAAGATAGATCTCTACTGTTCATCATTGAGATGGATTGTGAAGATAAAACGTAGTTAAAAAATAAAAATAGAAAAAATAGATTTCCAACGTCTATCTTTAAGATGAACGAAGATAAAACATAATTAAAACAAACTTTAAAATATAAATATAAATATAAAAAATAAAAAATAAAAATCAGATCGGAAATGATTTGAGTCTAACACCTCCCCTTTCGACTTCCCTTCTTTCGCTGTCTCTTTCAATGGTGGAGCTACTAGTCATGGACCCATCTCTTCCACTTTTGATCTTAATACTTCTCATCACTCTCTTCCCAATTCTGTCACTTTTTTTTCAAGTCTATGTTATTTTAAATGTCCTTTTTTTTTTTTCAAGTCATCACAAGATTGTCGCCGATCTAGTGTTCAACCAAATCGATAATAATCTAGTTAAAGATGGAGTCTCCATCATTGTTGATGGAGACTCCATCAACGGTGGATCTCCACTAACTCTAAATTATTTTTTTTTTTTTAAAAAAGAAGAAAATGAAATTTTAAACTTCATTTTATCAAGTTTTATTATCAACCGTAGATCTTTTGAGATGGACGTTAAGTATTTTTTAATTTTTTAAAAAAATTTTCAGATATTATTTTATTCGTTTTTTTTTTCCTAGATGAACGATAAAGATTAAATTTTTATTTTAAGTTTTCCACACTTTTTTAATTTATTTTAATAACAATTTCAATTAACGATGACCATTAAATTTCTTATCAAAGAGACTAGATTGATTTATTTATAAAACTTTAGGATTGTTTGGATTGTTTTGCAATACATAATTAAAAATTTGATAATTTCTCAAAATATAGGAATGAAATTAAATTTACCAAAAAAAAGCAAACATCATCTTCAAGTTGATCATCATCTTCAAAAAACCAAACTTTTCATCACCAAGCCACATAACCACCTATCTTCATGTTAATCACCTAAATAGTACCTAATCATTCAAGTAATATATTTGTTTTATTTTTTAAAACATTAGAAATTAAATCAACTCCACCATCTGTTTCAGTGACGGTGGAGGATTTGCTTTTGTAGATGAGTAGATTGTTCCTCCACATGAAAGATATGGTGTCACAAGCTACATTTACGGAGCTCACTCGTGCGACACTTGGGCAACTTTTGCCCATAAGTTGCTAAGTAAGCCTTACCAAAATTTACAGAAGCTATGCTCAGCAATGCTAAGAGCTAGTAGCCACATAACAAAGTATTATTAGCTAAGTAGAATTTGTATTACTCTAAGAATTCTCTGTTTAGTTCAAATAAAAGAATACTAAGACCATATATAGGCATTTGCCTCATTAATGCAAACTGTCAACTATTCAATAAGTGTAATTGCCAACTACTACTTACCGCTCGCTAGTGCGGTGGTGCAGTGGTAGCCACCCCCACCTGTCCTTGCTTCTCTAAGTAGAAATTTTAGGTTCAAGCATCATAAATCTCACCTTTACCTAGATAGCTATCTTCTAATTCATTAAAAACAGTTATCTGAACCACACTAGTAGAAGGTTTTGAAGAATGGACCAAAGTGCCTAGAATTAACCTCTTTGGTTTGGAATAATTTTGGTGCCTAACAACTAGCTAAGGTTTGAGGAGTTTGAATAGCTAGGTTTTATGAAGCTTGTTACACCAAAGGTCACTTATAGAGATATTCCTTGTACCCTTGTCATAGTTCAAACATACCCACGTTCTTAAGTCCTTCACAACAAAAATAAATAAATAAAAAGTTCAATAGAGATCTTACTTTGAGCACAAAATTGAGAGAGATAATAAACTGTGTAGTATGAGGGGCACACAAAACACTATTTGACTGAAATGAGCTAAAAGGAGAAGCAATTGTAGTATTGCAACTACGAGGGTTTAGACTATTTTTTCCATCACCTACCGTGATGGTCCTCATTACCACTATATTTAGAGTGAGTTGAGAAGTCCTTTAAGTGGACGTAATATGATGAGAGACTTAAAGATCTATTAGCCAATTATTGTAACAAGTGGAGTTATCAAGAGCCGCCAAGAGATTTCCTTACGGCCTTAGAATAGTTTGGTAGAGTTTGTGATCTGGACACTATGGCATTATGATCAATGTTGTCACATAATTTTGACAAACCTCACATTGTCACGCTATTGCCTAATGCATCCTTGAGCATAATTAAAGGAGATATAACTAGATTGAGAAGAACGACCGAGACAGAAAAGAAGAAAGAATGAGTTCTAGTGCTCGTAGGGCTTTGATTTTGTGATAAATTTAGATTTTGGTGTAAATTTATCACATTGGTGCAAATATATGCTAAGAATACAATAGATGTCGAAAATATGATTTCCTGAGGCTATACAATAAATTGCTTTGACTATGTAATCAAAATAGGAAATAGATTATTCATAATAATAACATAATGTTCTATTAAATTTAAAGATCTATTAGACTATACCTCTAAAATCGATCTTTCAAAGCTTAAATGTTGGAGCTTCACCACCATATGTGGCATGATATATTGTTCTATCAAAAATATTTCTATAGGGATCCTCCTCTCGCTTGTTCAACAAGTAAGCAATGCAGCTTTCAACTTCAGATTTTACTTGCAAGTATACTTGGTTTGCATTTTGCTTGTCTTTCAATAAATCTTGTTTCCCCTTGGTTTGTATTGGCTTCCCAAACAGATAATAGAAACGACCAGGGACCTTCGGCAAAAGTCCTGGAACAAATAGCTGTTGGTTCGCAACCTCCCCATTGATTTCATCCCTACAGTTAGAAGATATTCTTCATCAGTGGAAGTAACCATTATGCTTGCAGTCTAACTTTTCCTGCTGTAGCGGCTGCTTGCAGCCTTGTTTTGAATTTTTTTCTATGGCTTTGTTACAATTAGAATGAATTTTTCGTGATTAATAAGGGACAAAACAAAAGAATTTCTATAACACAATGTCAGCTAGCATCTTAAGCAACATATATTGTGCAATATAGTACTGCAAAAAATTAAAGATCATCAAAGGAAAGTGATCACCTTATATTTATACCATCACTGTTGTCTCTGATATAGTCATTAACCAGAGGGATTCTCATGAGGTCATCGTAATCAAGAACCAACTGCGACAGAGATTGTAGGCAAGGATAAAGTTAATGGCACGCATAAATCACAATAAGAAGAAGATACATGAAGTCTAACGATTCTGCAAGCACTCAGTCGTGTTCATTCAAAAATGCAATTTTGCATTATGTAATATCAGAGCAACATAATATATAAGATAAGTAGGAGAAAAAGTGGAGTATAAAAGACATAAAAAGACTAGACGGCAATCGAAAATGTTCCAACATCAGAGATAGACGCTTCGGTTAACAATTACAAACTTATTATTGATAAGAAACACAGGCTTACTTCTGCTATATCATCTTCTCCTACAGCCCCAAAGGGTACAATTGTGGCCCCAAACCGTGCTGCCATTCTGACAAACTCTTGCTGATTAGGCCAAATTAGTTTATATTCTTCACCCTGGCAACAGCAGAAGCACTATTTTTGTAAGGAATCACGATGTTCTTATAAAACCAATAATTAGACATTATAAATGAGAACATTCATCTCCGAACAGCAAAGAACATTAGATTAGGTAGTCCACAAATTCACAGATGATCATAGTATTTACTAGGACCTATGAACATGCGGATAAACAATAATTAGATCAGTGAAATGTTTATGATAGCTGAAAACAAAAGTCAAGAGGTTCAGGCTTGTGCAGTTCTATTATTCCTATGAATTTGAGCTTATTTAACGTTGTCATTCTTAATTTCAAAATCAATGAATATAGTAAAAGAGATTCTTCCTTGCATGAAGGTATGCAGAATAAACATTTAAAAAAATAATGTATGTTGTAAGTAAAAAAACTGGTGTTTGAGATGACAGATATAACATCACGCAAGATGTGCCTATAAACATCTTATTGGGCAGAAACATGAAAAGGTGAAAAGAAAGCGTGACACAAATTAGAAATGGTATGGTTGTTTTCTACTAAAGAAAAATATTTCAAGTGCATGCAATGTGAGACACCTTGTAATGGAGAGCCTCACGTGCACCACCAGGATAAAGAAGAATGTGTGACTTTGTTGAAAACAATTTGTAAAGGACTTTTCCTGAGACAGGTACACCGCCCATAACTTTAATCCAATCTTTCATCGAAAATTCGGTAGATGCATTCTCAAGCCTTCTTGAAAATAAAATCGGATGTGCTATACCCCGAACCATAATATTTTTCTCTCTCAAGAAAGCTTCAACAAGTGCCTGAAGTTCGACTCCCATCAGCATGTGATAACCAACTAATAAAACAGGACCCTCACTTGGAACCCCCGCAAGGCCTTTCACTATTTTTCCATCTTCCAAAGTTGACAGCATGACTGAACTAGTAGCAAAGCGTAATAATCTGCAATTCATGTGATCGTTATATCAGCTTCAACCTTGGATGCAAGGAAAAATGTGCAATGGTTTAGAACTTAAACAGGATGATTAAGGATGGGAAGGAACTGAAGCATAAACATAAGTAGGAGATGCAAGGTACAACCAAACTTGATCAAAGTGCTCAATAGTCAACCGTACTCCATATGAAATGAACATAATTGCATGACAAGAGTAGAAAAACTTGATCCTCGGTTTCAATTATTTACAGTCAATGTATGAGAACATTAATGCACAATGGATAACAGGATGAGAGCAGATAGCAGGCAAGGGACAAGATACGAAAAAACTATTAATATCACATTAAAACCAATCTTTCCTGCAGAAACCAATCTTTTCTAAAGTTATTACAACCATCAAACAAGGGTGGTTATATTTCTTCTCCAGAGTAAACACGAACAGCAGGTGTGCGAAAACAGAGGCATATATTTGCAACAAATGTTCTACGGGTTCTAAAACAGGATCGGGAATAAAAAGGATAAAGACATATTATGCAAACCCAAATTTTTTTTCTATCTTTCAGATTTAACATTGTCAGGCCTGCATATGAATTATATAGTAGTCAGTTTCTAACAAGAACACTTCTGACATCTGTAAACAATCTTAATCAAGGAGCAGGTTGAACTAGATTATGTAGCTACATGGAAATGACTGCTCGAAAATTGAAAGAATAAATAAGTACATGTGGCAAATTGCTCTGCTGAATTACCCAACTACTTGATCAAATACGTATTTGTATTCTGTCATACTAGGAGGCAGAAAATCTGAAACTGGATCTGACTTTTTTGAACGCCGATATATGCCAGTACCTTTCATAATGGTTAGCAAACTTAACCCTTCTTCCTGTACCATAATAACATACACAGTCAACTACATTCGTGTTCCCACATAGAAATATCAGCAAAGAACAGGATTTTCATTTCACTTAATAACACATTAACAGATAGCTGACCTAGAATGATTAGTTATAATTATGATGCCTCAACTCAGTTACAGAAAACAACTGGTATATATATATACATATACAATTCATGCCAAATTTGCTGAGACAAGACCCCCACTACTTAGAAAACATATATGATGAAAGCGATAAATAGGAAAACAACAGAACAGGTAGGATACACAAACATAAATACAATGTTTATAACCTACCAGTAGAAGGGTATGTCCATTGTCCTTGAAGTAACGTACAATGCAATTCTGCAACGTATTCTTGAGACGTTTTGCTTCATCTCCACTAGGAAGCATGTTATCCTTGCCACTGGAATATAAACAGAACATTAACTTAAACATCCCATGGCGATTATTACTTTCTTTTCTTATTCTAGCCTCATAGGCAAGATGAGCACAGGAAGGATCATTAGTCCCTAAAAATTCATTGCAGTTCATAACACACATGTATGCTAAATGAAAGTATTACATATACTGCTTCAGTTTTGCGATTCATGCCGCTGGATCTTGCAATGCAAATTTTATGACTAAAAACAAATTTTCTGTTATTTACAGAATATCTCCAAACAAACACTGAGAGGCAAATAAGGAAGTAAAATTCCTACATTGCCTCTTCAATGCAGTTAAGGCGGTATCAATGAACATGGCAAAGTATCTGAAATATTGTCCTGAAAGGAAAATTTAAGAATTTAATGACGCCATGGGAAAGAAAGTAGTATCAGCTAGTGTTGGTGATCATGTTAAACAATTTTGTCCCAAGAATGCCTGACTAAACCGCATTGGTGTTCTGTAAAGAATATGTACACTCATAACCAAACATACAAACCCAGAAACAGATCTGCTTTTTCCAAATATCCTAGATGCCTACTCACAATGCGTACTTAACATGGTTCTAAGTATTTAGTATTAACAAGCCTTGAAACAACTTAACAATAGCAGCATCCATAGACACAGTAATGCTAAAAACAACAATAATTTATTCTAAGTCCAGGACAAGATAATGAAGTAAATGAAAGCATGCAATACTGTTTATATTCCCGCTGAAGTAACGCTCTTGTTTGTTGGTTGGTCAATATGAAAACCAACATGGTTTAAAGTCTTACCTCCATATAAATCCAGAATTTCTTTTACTAGGTGTTACTAAGTCAATAGTAGGCTCAAATTTACTGTCTAATTGATGTCAATTTACAGCAGGACATACAACATATCCTGTCATAGCATTACACTTGCAAGATACATCACAACCATTGATCAAATTATAAATTTGAAAAGACTTACAACCCAACACTAAAGACTATTTATAAAACATCAATTATGTTTTTTCTTTCTTTTTTTTATTTTTTTTTGGATAAAAGATAATAGTAGCACAGAGTTAAAACAATAATACCTGGCAAGCACTAATACTTCAGCTTTAACAGCATGGAGACGGGAATTAGCATATGCTGAAGCCGATTTAAGCAACTTCAACTTCCAAAGAAGAGTATCTTTTGGTATAATATCAGCCATGCCCTGAAAAAGAATACATGTCAATTCACTTCTTGGCAAATATCTATATCATTTGTCTTTTCACTATAGCAAAGTATTCTTTTTCCAGAATAGCAAAGTACAATAAAATACAAGCATAGAAGTGAGTAGTTCTTTACAGAAAGTCGAGGCAGCAAAGCAGTGAGGTTGCTAGATATTTGTTCCAATCTTTGTCTAGAAGGAAGCCTGCTGTCAATATTAACCATTGCCATCTTCATTGGATCTCCTGATGTTTAAAGAAAAGGCGTAGTTGTCAGAGAAATTTTCTATTTTAATGTGATGAAATAAAAAATATCTGAAACTGCGAAATATGGAAAATGATAATGAGACATAAAGCTTTATAGGAAAATTAATGGGAGCAAACAAATAAACATGTTCCACAGGAAAGTAGAATACTCTTGGATGAGAAAACAAAATCTAGTAAGGACAACATTTGATTCCTTGTACAAAATAAAGCAGTAAGACTTCAAAGCAACAAATGTTATACCCATAACAAAGCTGAGAAGATAGGGGACTGTAACATGTAATTGATCAGGCAAGGCCTCCAAGAAAGGGAACAAAGGTTGTAGCTGTGACCTGCCAAATGATGTTGCTAAATCAAAAGGTTAAGTACATCAGTATATATTATAGTATCATGTGCATGCATCGCAAAAATAGTAAAACCGAACTTCCGAGAGCTTACCTGGATTGGCCAATACAAGGACTAGATCAATTGAAGGATTACGAGCAGCAACAGCGAGTGCTAGGCATCCTCCAAGGAATCCCCTACCAAATAAATTGGCTTATTTGGAGATGAGGCATGCTCAGACCTCACGGTTTGTTCAACAAATTTCACCAGTCCTTCATACAATAAAAATACTATAAGTTGCTAACAAATAAAAGTATGTCATTAGCATAAGCCATTGACACTTTGAGCCTCTGATTTCGCTGACAATATAATAATAAGTACATTAAGTATGCACATGATTTTATTAATGCTAGACCACATTATTCATGTTATTGCCCTTGGTTCTTGTAGTCCAGGATCAACAAGAACTTATAAATAGGACCAACAAACTGGAAAAACAGCACAACCAGTTGATTGCACATGGAATATTGAATCACTACAAAATTTTATTTTGAAGTAGCAACAGCACAAATGAACTCAAAAACAATATGATTCTCTGATAATTGTGTATGCCTTAAAACAAAATACCGTCAAATGGTGTTCGATCACGAACAGGAATATGAAGGCACCTAACTTCAAAGGTCCTGCAAAAGAATTATAAATTAGAAATGATTGCTTTGAACGGAGTCAAAAGTTACAAAAATTAAACATGATTTTCAAGCACTACAATTTGGTCATAACAATAGAAACATTAACACTGCTCATATGATAGCAAAATAGAACTTACTTTCCAAGAGGTTTGTGGTGCAAAATGAGGCCCAACCCCAATCCATCAAGTCCTGCAGATATTATAATTCACAAGAATTATGAAATGTATAAATAATTTAACATTGCATAGTTCTAAAATCTCTAGCCAACTCACAGGATAGAAAGTAAAATTCTTTAAAGCAAGGAATGTGATACTAGTCTTCCGATTGGTGGAATTGAAAACAGTGCAAGTTCATCACCCTTGGTGAGAGCAAAAAAATTACCAGGCAAAAACAGAAGAGTTGGAGAATCTTTCAAAGGACAACCACACTCAACAGGACAAAACCACCTGGGAGGCCCTCCATCAGGCTTGATAATCTCTTTAGCTGCGTCAAGATAATCTTTAACACTGTTAGTTCCGTATCCATCCTCCCAAAGCACTTGTAATTCTTTTGAAACCACTTCCTTAACCAACTTTCTCTCCTTGACAACACCATGCTTTAACCTCCCATTTCCTACATCAATCAAGGTCCCATTTTTCTCTCTAACAAAAGAAGAAGATCCATTCACTGCCACTGAATCAGCTAACACTGTCGAATCACCACCACCATCTGAACTCAAAGCTCTCACTCTAAAGCTAGGCCTGTAGTACTCTGAATTTGTCAATAGACGAGGGCATCCCTGGAAAGCAGCAAGTGATGCCATGGACCCTATTCAAGTACTAGAAACTTGAGAAGGTTGTATCCAAAATGAACACAAGTAGATTGTTCTCCAGCTAAAACAACCACACCCCTTATGCTTAAATTAAAACACAATAAACAAAATCCAATACAATATAATAACCAAATCTAAACCAAACCCAGAAAGCCGAACGGAGTTTAGTCCAGTGTCTCCAGACTTGTTATTATAACACTAGTAGTAGCTAGCTAGTAAAACAATAACAATGACCACATATCAAGAGCTTTTCAGCAGCAACAACGAATGGAAGCAGATTCATAGGCAGTAAAATTACTAGCACAAGGTGACAACATTAAAATGAAAGTAATAAACTAACATAACGACAAATATGAAAAGTAACCGGTTACTGTCGCCTGTCGGACAAGAAAACATGTTTTGGAAGACAAGTTGGTTTTTAGTTTACCTGTTTTGTGATGTTTGAGTGGTCCGTGTCTCTACTCTATATCTGGTTAAGATCAAACCACACATGTGATGGACTGATTGTCTCTCTGTGCCTTCCAGGACAACCACAACCCATCGCACCCCAGTTCTATCTCAACACTTGCAATTGGTGC
Source organism: Nephelium lappaceum (assembly GCA_021234005.1). Lineage (NCBI taxonomy): Eukaryota > Viridiplantae > Streptophyta > Magnoliopsida > Sapindales > Sapindaceae > Nephelium > Nephelium lappaceum. The sequence goes on from CM037998.1 coordinate 4,366,359, forward strand.
AGGTCAATATATTGGCTAATATTTCATCGCCTACAAATCTTACCCAAATTCATACTCAGATAATACAGGATATAAGTTATTAATACTGTATATAAAATATATAATATCAAATAACATTGAATGATATCATTATTAACATATCAATCATAACTTATATATCATATTATTTATACATAAATTTAATATAATATATAAATTATCAAATAATGCATAAAATAATAAATGATACAGTACAATTTACATGTTATATTATTTTATATGAATTTTGACATATTTTTTAGATAATCTAGCGTCACTTTTTTCACAAATCGAAGATTCATAAATGTGTAAGAGGTCCATTGCAACTACCGAAATCTATATAAATTCGTAAAATAGTAATATATATCTACTAATTAACTAACTGCGTTAAGAAAAAGTCACTGCAGTTGGCGTAGTAGGAATTAAAGCTGGAAGAATAACGTGGAAGCAAAGCCAGAAACTGACAAAACCACTGAAAACAATAATGGAGATGAAGAAGGGGAAGAGCATGGGATGTGATCAAATTAAAAGCCATCATGGGACTGGTTTTTTTTTTTTTTTTTTGGTCACTGCTCGTGCAATTATTGTCATATTTTTGAGAATAAAAAATTGACAAAAGTAAAATAATATATTTAATATTTTTTATGGGACATCATAATGATAGACATTTGACTAGGGGAGTCTTTTTCATTAATTATATATAATATCGAGCAGTTTAGATAAATGTAAAATTAAGGACAAATATTACAATCATTCATTGACCTTTCGAAAAGTTAGACGATAGTTTTGGCTATAATTATGCAAATATTATATAAATTTCTAAAAAAAAGATGTTGCATTAATATTCATATAGTGGGTTTAGAAAAAAAAAATATATTCGTATAGTGAGGTTTATGCATTTAAAATTAACAATTTAGATTTTCATATACTGATTTTTTTTCCTGACCTAAATTTAATAATATAAATAGACAATAAATTTAAAAATAGGAAAGAGAAAAATAAAATAAAATTTCTTGATTATACGTGATTTATATAGATCATCCATAATATCAAGAGATTGCTACCTACCTAACCATCAACCTTACTCATAAACTGTAGTTCGAATTAGTTGTAAGGATAGTTATTAAAGTCAATTCAAAAACTATAATTTATGAGTAAGGTTAGTAGTTGAGTAAGATAACCAAACCCCTAATATCAGTGTAAAAGAGAATCCTACTTCCAAAAATTAATGATTAATAACCCTTCATGAAAAAAATACATAGTTGAGAGTAATATGATATTTTCAATCGAATAAAAGAATATTATAAGTATATTTACCAATAATAGAGTCTCCATTACTGTACAAGAGCAAATATACTGAGGAGACCTCAACAACTCCACCGCGTGGTGTAGATGTTCCTATCTTTTTCTATTTAATTTATTAGAAAGATTTGCATCAACATGGTCAAAATTATCATGTTGGCTTAATATTTCAAAGAGTTATTTCGTATTCTTCTTTGATGATTAGTAAATCATCATTTTCTCTCTCAACGATTTAAAAATGATCAAAAACTTCTCCTGAATTATTGTTAACTCAAGTTAAAAGAATGGATAAAAAATATTTTTTGAATCTATAAAAGAAAAAAATGATGATTCTTCAATCATGAAAAAAGAAAATAAAAATAACTCTATTTCAAAAGCTAAAATATGTTTCAACAATTTAAATAAAGAATTTTGGTTTTTCGATCTAGACTCCATTTTCGTGTAAGCTTATAGAAATTTTCTAGATGTTCTGATTCCTTTTCATCTTAAATTCCATTGACTATTGAATTCACAAAAATCTTGTAACATAATTTATTTAAACAGTATCTGTACTAGCTAATTTTAAGTGGTAAAATCTTTTATCATGTCATACATAAGTAGATTTTGTTCAAGTCCCTTTAATACCAAGACAAGTATCTTAATATGTATTTTAAACAATGTTTCAATGAAGATTATATTTCATCATTCCTATATTAATGTAAACTTAGGAAACAAAAAGTTTTTCTAAAAAATAAAAACACTTGAGAATTTTGAGATATGGAAAGGTCTTGTTTATTTGTGGAGGTATAAAATGAAAACACAAAAAGGTGTTTAATGTGCCTTTGCTGCAATGGCAAACGACACTGTTAATGGCACTCTTGGTCCCTAGTTCGAGACACCATAGCCACATTTATGGCTACACATTTGCCCATTTATGTGTGGGTCTCTTCACACCCTTATATGAGTCGTTCATTCATCTATGTCTAGGTTGTTATCTTTCATATATAAGTCACACCCTTATATGAGTCGTTCATTCATCTATGTCTATGTTGTTATCTTTCATATATAAGTCGTTTTTTGAGTCGCATCATCAATGTTTAATTCTATTTTGTTCCGATTATTCTTAAGTTAATCACTGTAATATTAAATATATATATATATATATATATACACACTCAAAAAATGGTGAATGACAAGGAAGTGGCACTATAATGTCAATCAATTATTTTCTTGGAAGTTTTTCGCAGTAAATTATTTTCTTGGAATTTTGCTGCTATATGGCTGTACGTGGAATCATCTAAATAATTTATGATAAAGTTATTGGAAAAAAAAAACAAAAAAAAAGCAGAGAATTTTTTTTTTTTTTTTGTTGATGTGACTGGTGGGATGATGGCAAGTAACCACATAAGTTTTGAGTATCTATTTAAATTAAGTAATAATGATAACACTTGAAGAATTCTAGATTGTGAAATAATTTCGCCTGTGGGTACCTTACACCACCACATTGGATAAGATGGGATCAATCATAAACCTTGCCTTATCTTTGTTATGTTAGTTTCATTTTAAGATATAAAATTTCTATTACATAATTATGTTACAAGTAATATTACACCCATAAGGATATCATTTAAATGTAATGATAGAATGATATCATTTCAAAACTCATTAAATATATTTATCAATATGTATAAAGCGATGAGATATATTACTATTGCGAGAGTAGATTTCTCCTATATATTATAAGATGTTCAAGTTTCATCATATGAATTTGCTTATATGTACGAAGAAATTTTTTCGGTATTATGAAAATAAATTTTTTTTACCGTATTTATAATGTTTAATTTTGACGAATCCTAACAAACTGCTGATATTTACTTCTTTGTAATTAGTGTTTTTATCTACAAGTAATTAAATTAAACCAAGGTAATTGCATTACCTTGTTAAAACTTTTTTAACTTCCCCAATTCTTAATGGATGGGATTTCCAGGAAAAAGTCAAGTTAAGTGACATGGAACTTGGAAAATTATGCAGACATAATTGAAATTTGGTTAATGGACAATCCAGAAGTCTTTGGATTTTGTTTCGTACATGTACAAGAAAGTCTTTATTGGCAATGGGTCCAACCAAAAGCACATGGTCATGGGGCCATACACTAAGTTTTGTTCCTGAAATAATGTTGGGACTTTTGCTTCGTGAATTCATGGTACACATAAGACGCCTGCAATTGCAAAACAAAGCTAAAAAGTTGATGCTTTCACGTTCATATTCCGTATCTTTTGTCTTGGTTCCGGAAACTAGCTTCATCAATCCTCAATCATCATTTATCATAATAGTGAATTGTGGTAGTAATTCATCGTGATTTGTCAATAAATAACATTTATTCAAAGTTTCAAACTATCAATATGAATTGTCATAGTCATTCAACGTGATTTATTAATAAATAGCACTTATTCAAATTATCAATACGAATTGTTATAGTCGTTCAATGTGATTTGTTGATAAATATAACTTGTTCATACTATCAATGTTTTTTATTCAAATTATTACACCGTAAATGATAGAAAATAAATAAATAAATAATTTCTTGAATGTGATCCCAAACTAATTAAAGGAGAATTGCACAAACATTTTTTTTAAAGTGGAAATGATGAAAATTGTCATCAAATTTAGCTTCCCTTACGGAAAAATCATTGAATTAATAGTTTGATTTTTTATGTCATATCAAATTATGAACTATCAATTTTATCCTTAATGAATAAGACAAAAACCTATGGCTCTCCTCTCTCTCTTTCTTTCTCTCTCTCGTCTTCTCCTTCTCCTTCTCTTTCAACTTTCACCCTAAAAACTAATTTTTATATGAGCGTATTTTTGTCTCAAACCCATAATAAGTGATATTAAAATACAAACTATTAGTCTAGTGATATTTTCAAAACTCATATAAATGACATAAAAATACAAATTATTAGTTCCGTGATATTTCCATTATAGACATTGCTATTACTCCCATTAACAAAAAGATCCCTTTTTTAAAACCCTCATAATTTCAAATCAAATAAAAACTTGGTGTCACCTTATCAATTACCATACTTTTAAGTTGGAATCAATTAAAAAAGGTTAGAATGTTACATTCCTCCAAAAGTTTTGGGCACAGAATCTCTCCACATGATGGTTTTTGTTACGCAACCACAAAGGTTGTTTTTGATACACAACTAAGAGACTTTCTTTTAAATCCGCAACCATAAGGTTGTGTTTTTATATCCACATATTTCACAAGCAGAAGTGAATGGTTTCACATCTTGATTCGTCATCTTTTGTCTTGGTTCCAGAACCTAGCTCATCAATCATCAATCACAGATATCTCTGAGATGTCTTGCCAAGCTTGTCTTCTATCAAGAGAGATGACTACACACCCACTTTAAAATTCAATTACTTTTGAAAATTAAGACCATTGATCAAGAGATCCTCCAAAACTTACCAAAATCAATCACTAGTTGTGGGATCCAAATATCTTTCCCATAATTAGGTGACAACTAATACAATCAAATAGCTCTCCTATAATTGGATGACTACTAATACGATCTGGATCTCTCTTTCATAATTGAGTGATAACTATTTCCACAATACGAACAGAGTACTATCCACGCAAAACTAGTAAAATTCACTTAATGAAACTTGAACCTCCACCAATATAAGTGGATGGTGGAATGATATACAACTACCTCTTGTGCCATAATCTCCCTTAACATGATACTTCTTAATACACAACCACAAAGTTGTTTTTGAATTTTGACCCATCAATTTCACAATTCCAAATTCAACTAATTACACATGTTTGAATGGACCGTTGTTCGGATGACAACTTATTATTGAAATGGTAATCCAACACAAGAAGCAAAACATGTAACACACGCATTCTTGATTTACACATTTACCTAAAATAGAGGTCACACATATGATATACAGAATAAATATAAAACAAGAGCAAATAGTAATCATACACTACAGTGATAACATACACAAATCATGAACAAGAACAATAGCAGAATAAGGATTACTCCCCATCTCTACATCTCCAAATATGACAAACTCACCAAGGTAAAAAGTAGAATAAATTCATCTCCGAAGAATCAACATTCTTTTTGTGTTTTAACACGGACACGAGGTAAAAAATAATAATTTATATAAATAAATATATAGAATTAACTAATTCCAACACAAATGGGACCGTCTTATTTCGAAGAAAAAGAGAAGGAAAACAAATTTTATGAAGATAAAAAGAAAAGAACCTTCATAATATAACAGGGTTTCTATGGGCAGGTAATTGTAATCCACAATACAAATCTACAAGATTTCAATATCATCTCCCTAATTTGGCGGCCCTCGGGAAGCCTTCAGAGTTCTTCCCTTCCCGCTATTGTTTTCTTTTTTCTGCAAAGCACAAACCTTTCAATCCCCACATGCAGACTCTTTTAACTGTATAATAACTTTGCAATATCCAGAAAAAGCTTGCATGTCAGCCAGACAAAGATCAAAATTTCTTTTTCTTTTTTTTCTTTTTTTTTTTTTTTATAATACCCTGTCCAACTAGGAAAATGTTAACAGGATCTCCTTGGCAGGTTCACAAAATGCCCCAAGATTCAGCAATCAATTGGTTTTCCAAAATATACAAAGGGCCCAAAAGATGCTTCTGATCATGATAGGCAACCCAGACGAATGGCTTATATTAACCCAGTATCTTACACAAGCAAGAGATCTCCATCATCAATAATTCAATATGCAAAGCCCAGCCTGCAACCCAATACACAACAACAACTTAAGATAGTGCTCAAATACAAAACACCTAAATCAATGCCAACTAAGCACCACCTCAAAGTTAAAATTCACAAACTACTCTAGTTTTCGTGTCTTGAATAAATATGATGGTCCATATATCCAGGAATTCCCATTGTAGAAATGCCCACAAAACTGAAAGATTACTTGCTTAAAGCAAAGACACTCACCCCCTTCCTGAAGTCATGTTGTCACTTGATTCACTTGCCCTGGACTACTCTGTAATTAAGAACCAAGTCTTCGGGTTTCTTCCATATATAAGCCCGCACAGTTGCTAAGCTCATGTCTGGTGATAATACCTGGTGAGAAAATAGAATGTTTGGTACCAACCAAATTATAAAGTTAAATGATGAACTTATAAATGATGATAAAGACGTGTAGGTGTAGACACAAGTTTATATAAATGAATTTATCCATCAATACAGTACACAAACATTCTTTATATGCGCTGCAATATGTATATACTTCGAGAAAGAAGGTACTGATAACTAAGAAATTCAGAGAAATCTCTGACCAACTTGTGCGCTTGTGTCTTCTTTCTCATAGTGAAGTTTTATATTTAATTTGTCTCAAGAAAGATGTTAGTTAAAAGAAACCAGACCCATCCATGTCCAAAATTGAGTAATCAAGGAAAAAGCTAAATTTTGCGTGTACAAACAGATACAAGTGGACGCCAGATAGCATTTAGTATGGCAGCCAATTCAACTATTAAATATCTGAGTTGGTAAAACTCAAACGAAACTGCAGTTAAATTGAAAAAAAGAAAAAGTTAGCACATTATTGTAATTCACTTGCCTGATTGTTGCACAAGATCTCTATAGAAGGCCTAAGTTTCTGCCATGGCTTCAATCCAGATCGGAAAGATCCATCTCCGAATGATGCATGTTGTAATGGGCCTCCACCAAGTCCAGGAGCAAATGTTGCATCAGAATTTACACCGTCTGATGGTTTGTCCAGAATCATCTTCTCTACAACATAATTAACCACCTACACAATCATTGCAACAAAATCAAGATGCTCAGTCCGCCAAAAATATGATACAACAGTACAGAGCAATATACATAAAGCATTAACAAACTTGACTCAAAGTGTGTCTTAGTCCATGAATAAAGCTGTATTCACACCAAAACACTTTCAAATAAAACAATATCAAGATGTGACAATGAGAGATGTTAAAGTGCCAATTGGTAATAGTATTACTCTCTAGCATGTTACAACAAAAAATATACAGTAAAACCTTACTAACTTGAAACCCAGTTGAGCCTTTGTTACATGCTAGGAAATAACAACTGTAGGCAATCAACCTGTTTGCTTACTAAAGATATCTTTCCGTATCATTATGCAACTCTATAATTTTCACTGTTTTATCAATGAAAACATTAGAGTCATTTCCACCAGATAATTACTATACATTTCTTTTAAATATAAATAAAACAAATAATAACAGTTTTTTTTCCTCAGGTAACTGATGTCTAAAAGCACATACTAGTGGAACAATGTCATGGAGCATAAATGAATAAAATTCTGTGAAACTCACTCAGTTTATGTTACAAGCAAACCATGCAAAAGTTTTTTTATTGAATATTACCGTGAAGCATAAGGTAATTTACCTTGTGTATTCTCAATATTCGAGGTGCACTTAGTTTTCCCTGAGTCAGAATCTGAACAGATGAACCTTCACATGGATGCAAATAAAAGCTACATCTGCCAAAGTAAAACACAAACAATTATTTGGGCGGAAAAATCACCCACTACATATATATAGGCCAGATATAATGAAACATGCAAATTATGGCTCACATGCTTCCAAGAAAACATCAAATTTTCTAACCAAAAGGTGAAAAATCATTCAGAGTATATCCAAGAAATAAGAATATAAAAAAGAATTGAAGAAGCAACCAAAAACCTAGCAATTAACTTTAAAATACTTCTGCTAAATATATGGAGTATAAATGTTCTTAATCCTTCTAGCGAAAGAGCTAGCCAAATGAAGTGCTTTATGGAAGAAAAAGGGGGCAAGTTTCATATAATGTGAACTTTACCACAATTTTCGAAATGTATTTTTAATTATATAAAAAAAAGAAATGCAACAGGGCGAAAAAGTTACTTGGTATTTTCTCTGGGTGGTAGGCGATTATTCAAAACACAATCAAGACACCACCAAGGAAAGTCCTTTTCATCTTCAGTTCCATCTAAGTCAGTAATTTTCTTTCTCCACGGACCTCCTTGAGAACCCTCAGTAATTATTGAAGGAGGGGAAACCGTTGAAAATTCAAATGGAGGATACACCATTGAATCATTTTCAGCACTGCCATCTACCTCGATTCTTGAATGGGTAATACTTCTAGGAGTGGTATCTTTTCCAGATAAGACATCTCCATTGGCTGACGCTTGTGATCCAGGCCTCTGTCTTCGTTTCGCCAACCAGTGTGCCAATAAACCTTTAAGTGTTTCACGAGCTAGATTAACCTGCAGATCAGATAGGTCAATGCAACAATAAACTGACAACTTTCTTGACACACATCCAACCTCCGGCGCTACTAAATCCTTTCAAAATACTATATAAAAAATAATAAAATAACAAATTCAATTCATTCTAACAAAGAAGGGCACAAGGCACAAGGTCATAGGCAGCAACATATGAAAGTCAACAGTAAATTTTAATTCTCTTCACTGATGCACGATGATCAATAGAGCTTATAAAAGGTATTTAAGGTTTCACTGAAGCATGACAAAAACTAAGTCCCCCAAAGAAAGAATCGTAATTCAAAGCTCATGCAAAGATTAACTACAAATTCTAAAATTCTATAAGTATAGCCTAATGGCCGACTTTAGGGATCTAGACACAGAACATCAGGCTAATCTAAGAGAAGAATAGCTGTTTGTCTATTGATATCCATGTAGTACTTGCCGCCATTCACAACAGGAGATATATTTACCTTATCATCCTCAGGTTTTCCAGCAATCTGAAGGTCTGCCGAATACATTTCCGCCGAGAAGCATTGTGGTGTGTCCAAATGAACAGACAAGCTTCCAAGCCTAGTATCCACTGTGAACCAAGCAGGAATGCTTACCTGGAGCAGTTAGGAAATCAGCAGTAAGATTGACCAATATTGTAACACTGTAAAAACTACAATACATCATTAAAAAACTCATAGGCATACCATTTCAAACAATTGTTCCTTTTTCTCTTCAAATGAAACCTGGAAAGTTGGAAACACATAATCATTAGTAGTGATACCATGCACCAACCACCATATGGTTCCAAAGAGACAAAACAAAAGAAAAGGAAAACAAGAAAAATTCTTCTTGTAACCTTTCCATAGTCTACAACAACAACACCTAGGGTGATCTCCCATAGTTTCACTGATCCAGCAGTATCCTATCAATGAGACACAACATATCAGTTTTACAGTAATCAGACCGTCAATGCTACACACTAGCAAGAAAACTAATGTATAAAACAAAAATATGATATTCACCTTAGTCAAGACATGCCTTCTGTTATTTAAAATTTCATGCTGTACTATTCCGGGAGTACCAGGAATGGTCAACGTTGGTTCTTTATAAACAGGAACCTATTAAAGTACCAAATAATTAGAAACTTAATTATGAAAATGCATGCTACCTCAAATATATATATATATATTAAAATGCATGCATCCCACATTTATAGAAAACAGTACAGAAAGGATAGAAAATATACACTATTATTTCAAACATTCATATAATCAAATAAAATTATACGCTATAAACACAGACAGAATACTAACAAAAAAGTCAGAAGTACAGAACAATCACAAGAGCAAATAAAATGACAAACTGTAACAAAAACCAAAGCAACCAACAGCTTCCACCAGCTGTTTAACTGGGGGATTAGAAACAAGAACACAGTTATTTACAAACGAATAAAAACTTAAAAATTGTATGCATTGATAAACAACAAAATCACCCCCCACAAGTCTAGTTTTGCTACCAACCGAACAAGCAGTAGTGATAGAAAACCCACTGGACATATACAAATTGAAAGGTTTTCTTCTTGAAACACAGAAATAAATGGAGGTAAGTAATACTTACAGGGGTAGAGCCTTCCAAGGAAACCCTTGCTCTTGAAAAGGACAAATTACCAGCTAAAAACGAACCACCTCTTTGAAAAACCTTTTGAGGATTACGTCCTTCAGCAGGCCACCTATGAACCGAAGAATCAGTCGTTGCGGCCCATATATTATCATCATGCAATGCCAATTGCAGAATTGGGTGTTCCCCAGTGCAAAGCAAGAGACTCTCTCTTGTAGCCAAGTCAGTCAAGTATAACTGAGAAAATATACAAAGTTGAGCATCAGATATAAATAGTAGAAATCAGAAGAAATGAGGGAAGATTACATGACTAATGTTATACAGAAAATTTACTTACAGAAAGGTCTCTCCCACCACTATAAACATGACTAAATGTTGGGGTGCTGGCAAGTGCCCAAACTGAATCTGTATGCACAGCATAGGAATGCACACATCGCTGTTGACCAAGGTCCCATAACCTATAAAGGGGAATCATAAAATTTTGCAGCCAATACTTGCACATTTACATGGTTAAGAATGACGCATAACAACATTAGAAGAGGAAAATCCCTGAACTATCTACCTGATCATTGAGTCGGAAGATCCTGATAAACAATACCTGCAATAAAGAAAAATAAACAATAAAGTAAACTACAACATGGAACTCATCAAACAGTAGCCACAAATCTTATTGTCTTACATGACCCCCACCTCAACACTTCTTAGCTTTTTAGTACAAGAAAGGACCGTCTAAATTCTCTTCCTGTTTTCTGTTAACTGGTATATTCTCAATTCTTTCTTACCTCATCTCTAAATACAGTTAAAGCTTTAATGTGCTGAAATAAGAGCTTTTTTATACATCCAAAGTTCCTAATCTTTTAATAGTGGGAACTAGAAGCAAATTTGATATAAGCAGATATTGCCCATCAAAAACTGTCTTAGAAGTTAAAACATGCATCTCAAGTTATTATCAGATCTTTAGACAATCTATGATAAATTTCACTATTTATGGAAATCTAAAACAGCGTAACAAATAAACATATAAAACATACAAATTCAGACACCATTCAGCTAACCTGCCAGTAGAATCTAGAAGCAGAGCTCTAATGTTATCTGTATGCCCTCGTAGCTTCATAGTCTTTGAACCAGTTCTTGGATCCCATACACGTAAAACCTGTAGGAAGCAGGACATGCAGCACATATTAATCTCCCTTATAAATCCTTTGAAATCATTAACTGAATGAGTTGGACAAAGAAAACAGCAATGAGTGTATACCAAACAATATACCTTTTCAGTTCCACCAGAGACAAGAAGGTTTCCACTATCATTCATTGTCAGAGCATAGACAGACTCCTTATGGCCTTTAACAGGCAAGGGAACATATCCTTGAGACTGGTTTGTGTGCACAGAAATGCTGTTGCTTGAGCTAATAGTACGTAAACTTGTTATTGGTAACGAATTCCCAGAACCATTGACACCATTTGAACAATCATCTTCCATTGAATCACTAGATTTTGAGACCGGTGTAAGGGCAGCTTCAATATCCCATACAAAAACCTCCCCACCAAGACCACCAGAGGCAACAACATTGCTCTAAAATGCATGATACTAAAAGAGGATCAGAAATTGACTTTGACAGATACACACACACACACACATAATCTCCAACTACGATATTTGCTATCAAATTAAAAACAAACTTAAATAGCAAAATTTCACTGCAGGAACCTTTCATCCATGCACTTAATAAGATCCACGAAAAATTTGACATAGAAATTACATTTTTTTCTGCTGCAGCGAGGCAAGTAACATAGTCAGTATGCTGACGCAAAGTTCTGGTACAAACTCCATCAGACAAGCAATTCCAAGTCTGGTGTATCTCAACCAAACAGAAAAAAGGAAAGAATTAACAATGAATCAAAAAGAAAGCAAAGAACAGAATACACGACCAGACAACATTATAAATACAGGCAAACCTTGAGGGTAGTGTCTGAAGAACACGAAACAAGCGTGCTATCACCTATGAGGACAGCATCATTTACCTGCAGATACCAGTCAAATAGAGTTGAGTATCTAAAAGTTCAGTCAATAGAATTGTTTTCTTTTCACAGGAACCAAGAAAAAACAGAAATTTTTGCAAACACAGTAGAGTCTAGGACCTTCAAACTGACTTAATTCCAATGTAGAAAAGAAAGCTCTCAACCTTCCACCATAAATGTGCATTTAATTAATTATATCACTTGTTTATGTCTGATACTCTGTTCAGTTTTAATAATGAAGTACAGAAAGGCATCTTCGTGGATAAAGAAATCAATCCAAATTCTTTCCCAAGAAACATTAGCCTACTAACAAGTCAAAAACAACATACAAAGAACCAATAACTGCCACAAACAGTGGCCATAATAAGACACAAACTAAGACCATTATCCTATCATGCATGAAAAACAGTAAAAAATTAAAGGGAAAAAGAAATTACCCAATCAACATGTGACTCATACGTCGCAGAGCAACTAGCAGCATCTTCGGCCAATGTCCACCTCTTTAGTGTGCCATCACGGCTCCCGGTGAACAAGTAATCACAAACATCAGATACAGATGATTTTAATACAGCCAAACAATTTATGCCAGCACAATGCTGCAAGATAACATTCCAAACAGAGCAACATGAGGATCTATAACTCCACTAACATTGATGGTCATCAAGAAACTAACACACCAAATGACTTGGCAGTACCAAAATTGAAAAAAGAAACATTAAAGAGAGAAGTGCCTAGTATAATAATAAAACTCATAGTTTATTTGTATGAGTAGTTCCAAACTGGGAGGTTTATTATGATTGTAACTTAAAATAACTTTAATTGCCCACAGTGATGCATTTAGCTTCAGTAATCTTTCCAACATTAACTGTACAAGAGTTCAACAATAAATTACTTTTTCTCAACCAGATACAGAATTAAATTAGAGGTACCAAGAATACAAATGTATAATAGAAGGTAACAAGAAGCAGTCAACTAAAGTGAGAGAGTACAACATTAGAATAGGAATAGTGAATCAGATATTGTGAATGCTAATTGCTTTCTGATCCACAAAAGAAAAGACATAAACCTCATACAATAAGAGCATCAATAAATATCAGCAATGCCTCCAAAATCGGAGTGGCCTAGGTTAATTATTTTGTAGAGGTTTAAGGGTTCGAAATCCAATCAGACTCCAAAGATGCCAAAAGGGTTCACTGAAGGACAAAAAGGACAGAATAGATATATTAGCACCATTAAGAAGTCACCATAGAAAATGTAGAATAGAGAAGATGTTTAAGCAATTTTGATGAAAAACATACACATGACATTATTGTGAGCCTACATAATGATAAGCAGACGTCAGCAAGTTCAAACAATTATCATATGACTGAGCAACTTTTTACACTCAACTTGGTCCTGTCATGTCGTATAGTGCTTCAAGATACTAGGAAGAATAAATACATGATATCATCAAGTATCTAAATAGAACAAATTGATATGTATGCAGGTTCACACTTAATATAAGTCCCACATAATATTGACCACAGGCTACATCTTCATTGTAGAAACAATCAATTGATCAACTAAGTTTGCAAAAACAATTCATAAAGTGAGGAGAAAACAATGATATAAACAAGTCAAAATACATGCATAAATACTACGTTAATACACAAGACTCAATGACTTCTATACCATGCCACATTGCAACAGTATTACTTAACATAAAAATAGAAAGCCACATTTTACGAAAATAACAATGCCTATGATCAACAAGGGAAACTCGTTCACTCCAAGAAAGAATAACAATACTAATTATAGACCTATCAAAAAACTAATAAAATTAATTCACCTCAGTGTCATCAGCATCATTCAACACATAAGTCAGCCTCTTCTCTTTACGCGGACGAGTAGAATTGGCGTTGTTACCTGCACTACCCACACGGTGCATTGCAACAACCCCTAAAACACATATCAATAAACGAACAAGTCAATCAACAAAAAACACAACAAAAAAACGATAAAATCACCATATTAATTCGTTCTATTCCCTAACTCAACATAAAAAACAAAGACCAAAATTTTGTCCAAACACTAGATTAATAGAACCATCATAACTGCAGCAGTAACAGCATACATTATACTTTATAGAGATCAATCATATACCATATCCATATCTACCTACTTATAGCTCTACTTGCATTATCGTTTTTCACTACAATCAAAAACACCATTTTGTCTTATCATCACACAACACATCTATCAACCGGATTCTCTATCATCCACAGTCCTCTTTCCACTACAACAAGCACCCCCAACTCAAGTCAAAACTCTACAAACAATCAAACAAGCATACCAAAAAAAAAAAAAAACACCCACAATTCAACCAAACCTAAAAAACACAAACAACACTCAAAGATTAAAACTTTACTAACAATCTAGAAACCCCACTTGCTAAATTTAACACTAACAACAAATCAATCAACCCATCACCATTCAATAAACAATCAATCGAAAACCCTAGAAACAAGTGATTCACGAAACGAAATGCGACATCGGCAGAAATAAAACACGACCCAAGTGAGAGAGCCTCTCCAATGATCGAAAAAACACTAAAAAGAATCGAACTTGAAACCAATATTAAAAAAATCGAAAAAAACTAAGAGGAAGAAGAAGAATTGACTTACCAGTAGTTTAAATATATGAATTGTAAGAGAAAGTGAAGATAAACCCTAGAATTTGATGAACTGATACCTCTGTGTGTGATGGTTTTGAGACAGAGAGAGAGAGAGAGATTTGGAAGCCAAAAATGTTAAAATGTCAAAAAAAATAAATATAAATAAATAAATAAAAACTAGATGAGAAAGTGAACCCAAAAAACAAAACTAAAAAAAAAAGAAAAAAAAGTCAAATGGCTGTTATTGCTATTGGAAATTAAAATAATATTAAATAAAAAACAAGTTTTTTTATTTTATTTATTTTTTTTATTTTTTTTAATTTATCTATCAGTCACTAGCGAAGGTGATACGGCGTCGCTTTTGTGTGTGGTAGCGTTTCGATTTTTTTTATTGGATTTTTTTGACTCTTTCTGTTTAGCTTCTAATGAAGAAAGATTTTATCTAAGCGGTTTTATTTATAATTTTAGATAATAATGATGATAATAATATAACAGATAATAAATATAAGAATTTATCTTTTTATTTTATTAGTTGGAGCAGCTCAGGGTGTTGTCGGAACCAACTGTGATTTAATTTGTGATTTAATTCTGAGACGAAATTAAAGATTAACTCTCAGAAAATTGGATGAAGCAACCCACATGCGTGAGAAAAATTTCCCCTTAAGTCTCTTAAGACATGGTTTGGGAATCAAATCTTAGAATATGGGAGAAAGTATCTCACATACATAGGGAAAATGCCCACATAAGTGAAATTTAAACGAATTGAATTCATGACTTATACACCACAACTTCTTTCTCAATAAAAGAATTTTGTCTTGAATAATTATTAATATTTTCGTAAATTGATGGTGTAATTATGTGTTTTTAGTTTGGTTAATTATAGTGTGAATTTGTTGCTTTTATTGTTTTGGTTAAATACGTTGGTATTATTGTTAGTGGGGTGATTAGGGATTTTTTTTTTTTAGTTATGGTTTATGATTTGTTATCTTGATGGATAATCGTTTTCTTGA
This sequence comes from Nephelium lappaceum, assembly GCA_021234005.1. Lineage (NCBI taxonomy): Eukaryota > Viridiplantae > Streptophyta > Magnoliopsida > Sapindales > Sapindaceae > Nephelium > Nephelium lappaceum. Next base: position 4,382,247 of record CM037998.1, read on the forward strand.
TGAAGGTTTGTTTTAAATGTAATTATGTGTGTATTTAACTTTATTTTTTGAATTACTAAAAGTTTCTGAATAAAAATTGGATATTAAATAGAGGTGATTATGTATTTAGCTACAACTTGTGAATGATTTGATGGTCTAATTAAATTCATGCCTAACTCTTCTAGATATAATATCTTAAGAATAATTTAAAATTATAACTCAATCTCATATTTATAATTAATTTTAATATTAATTTAAATTATAACTATATAATAGTAATTTTTTTTTTTTTGCACATTTTAGTTGATCTAAAGTTAATCTTTTATATTAAAAAAATAAAAGTTCCAAGGTCTATCTCTTCTGGTGGATGACTATCTAAGTCATATTTATTATATTTTATCTTAATAAATCTTTATAAGTCATGATTATAGTTTCAATAATAATAATAGTCTAAATAATTTGATTCTTAAAATTTAAATCCTTACCTAACTTCAGAGATAACTGCACAAACTCAGGAAGCAATAAAAAAAATGGTAGTGCATGAAAGATAAATGTTGAAGATATTGAAGGCGTAAAGTTGGACTAGTAGGTTTGCTTGTCAATTCACAGTACTTTTAATGAAGCCTGCGTGTACATGTCATGGACCATGGCATTTCACTTCAATCAATTAAGTATGATAAAACAAAACTAAACCTGTTTAAAAAAAAAAAGAGAGATTCTAATTGGATGATGCATTAATATAATATATATTGTATAGGAAATTATTTTCAAAAACAATATTAACCAGCTGATTAATATTAGTTTATCTCAATGATGATAATAATATTTTTGCCTCAATGCAATAGACTTGAGAGTACTGAGAAATTTAAAGAATCTCCTATGATTAAATAAGATGTTCAAATAAGTGAAAAAATAATAAGACAGTTCAAAATTTGCTAGAATGAAGTGTGAATTTTCATTTATGGAGGAGGTTGTAATGAAATTAAAAATTGTAAAATTAAAAATGTAGAATAAATAATAAGTTGTCAACTTCTAGAAGTTGGGACATTATTATGGCATGCCACCACATAACTCATACATATGAGCAAAATTGTGGAGTTGTCAACTTTCAGAATGGTCAAAAGGAAGTAATTAGAATTATAATACAATAAATCTATGTATTAAATAAAGAAAAAAAATAGTAATAATCAAGAGGACATTTAATTCATAATTAAAAAGTAATTAAAAACACATTCAGTGATAGTTTAAATGGTTATGCATTTTTCTTCCTGTTCATGTTCATGATAGGATTTCAAGTATTTACAATATGTATGGGAATACTTCTACTTATGTGTTGTATTGTGGGAGAAACAATGTTGTTTTATTTAAATTAATGTCCAAATGACAAGGGTATCTTTGAAAATAGAATGATTAACCAATTGAAATTGATGGATTAAAATTTGAAAATAAAATAATTAACCAAATGAATTAAAATTGATGAATTAAAATTTGAACATCAATTTGAGCAAAATATCATTACTATCATGGGAGCCTATATTTTTCAACGTTATCAGACTATTTATGTAATGTATGATCATGGTACACTTCGGCCCACATTTGATTGTTGGTGTCAATTATTTAAAAAAAGAAAAGAAAAGAAAAGAAAATAATCAAAAGAATTGCTAAATGAGATTTAATTCAGAAGTTTGAGATATAATTTAGAGATAAAGACCATCTTACTCAAATTAATTTGATTTTAGGGATAATCCCATTTCTGCCTATAGTTTGATGAAATAGCCAAAATCACCAAGTGTTTTGAGAAATCACTAATATATCCCTTATTTATTTATGAAATAGATTAAAAAAAAAAACCTATAGTTTATAGAAATGTCTAAAAAACTCTCTACCATCAACTTGGACATTAAAAGTCAACATTGGACCGTTAATATAGAAGAGTAAAACCGTCTAAGCAAGATAAAATATATGCTAACATTAATTAATTAATTAAACTAAAATAGATTTTTTTTGAAAAAAAAAATAATGTCATCTCCACTGTCCCTCACAATGATAGACAGTGAAGATGAAAACAAAGAAAAATAAAATGAAAAAATATATTAAATAACATTAAACAAAGAAAAATTAAAACAGTTTTAAAACATAATAATAATATTATCTTCATCATTCATCACAAAGATGAACGGTATAGATGGAAAGAAAATATTAAAATTAAAAATAAAAAAATTATTTAACTCCTAACACCATCTATCACAAGAAAATTTGTTGTCCATTTCTTCTTCTTTTTCCACCTTTTCATAATCATCTTCTTCTTTCATCTTATTCTTCATCCATCTTAGGCGACAAGACCTCCGAAACCATTATCAAAGTCGATGATGAAGACCTCCATTGCCAAAGTCAGCAATGAAAACTTAGTCTCCATTGCATGGAGACCATTATGTCTGATGGAAACCAAGATAGCAATCATGGAGGTCAATGAGACAATTGGATAACGAGACAATTGGACTTAATCTTGAAGGCTTTGGACGCTAATTGAATGCAATTGGACTTTATTAGGTTTCACAATATTATTTAAGTTCAAGAACAAGTCCAAAAACATTAATCTTGAAGAAATCTTGAGGCTTGGGTGTCAATTATAATGCAATTGGGCTGTTATTTAATTGTTTGATGTAAATTGGGCCTAATTTGTATTATGAAATTATTTTAAATTAGTTTATTTTATTAGTCAAAGTCAAAGTTTGAAAAGAGTCAAAGTCAAAGTCAGAATCAGAGTCAGAGTCAAAGTCAATTAAAAATAGGGTTTTATTTAGTTTCCAATAAGAATTAGGATTGTATGACTATATAAGGCTTATTAAACCTAAATTTCTAAGAAGTTGTTGATGGAATAAAGTAATTGAGAGATTTGTTTCTCTTTTGTTCATCGTTGAACATGTTGTGATCTTATCAAGCTATGCTTATGGCAATCGAAATCATGACTTATCTCCCACCTTCTCATCTATGTCTTGAGAGTGGCGTCAATATCATTCTTGTGATAATTTTGGTTCTTGAATGACATGATCAATGGGTCAAAGTTTTCGTTATAAACCTGTTTTAATCTTTCTTGGGGTTGTGTTTCACTTTAATTGTGGGTGTCGTATCGATATATACGGGGTTCGCATCAATGTCTCCTTCATCATAGACTAGGAAACCCCTGGTTTACGGTGAAGGAGACATAGTGTTCTCCATTTTTAATTTTTTCCAGTATTTTTTTTTTTCATTTTTTTTCAATTTGTTTTCAAATTACTAATGATGATAATTGTGTTTTGATGTTGTTGATGGTGAGTTGATGATAGGTTGATATTGATGATGATGGTGATGAATGGGTTGCTAATAGTCGGTTGATATGGTGATTTAAAGATGATGAATTTTGGAGTGTAGAATTGAAGAACAATATCTGTTCTTCAATTTCCCCTTTTTTTTTTTTTTTCAATTTGTTTCAAATGCAATATAGTCTCTAGATCTTGTTTGTTGTCGTTGATGTGGTGTTTGTTGATGAAAAATGGAGAAGAAAAACATTGTTCTTGGAAGAACAAGATAGTACATTGGAGATCCACTTTTTATTTGGAGATTGAATCTCCACTTTTTTTTTTTTTTTTCGTTTCATAGAAAAATTTTAATTACCTTTTTTTAAAAAAAAAAATTAATTAAGGGGTAATTTGGTCTTTCCATGTACTATCGTTGTTAGAATCCACTTTTTACTAACAGAGTCAATAAAGGGGATAAAATGAGATTTCTACAAACTAGAGGAGGATAATTAACGATTATGTTAAATAACAGGGGAAACTAAGATTATCCCTAGATTTTATTATTGTAAATGAATTGCAAATTAAACAAATTCCAAAATATTCAATATTGGATCATGGTAATGATATGACATAAAGATAATATTTGCATTATCTAATAATATTAATAACAAGATTCTGCATGACAATTAAGAAAAATTAACAAAGTCAAAAATTTCTTCATTTTGAATGGTCTAAGATTGTTTTTTTTTTTTTTTAAAAAAAAACTAAGATGGCGATTTTTTAAGTACTTTGATGACATATATAATTAGAAGATTTAATGTTTTAATTATTATTCATATTTGATTGCATCATCTTGAGGCATGAATATGATACGATTTGACTTCTAATCAAAATCTAAAAACTTAATCCCCTCTAATTAATTAATCAGAAGTTGGTAAGTTTTGTTGTCTTTTACCATAACAGAAGCTTTTCTTAATGTTAGATTGTGTTTTAAAAGATTTAACTACAACATAAAAACACATAAAAGACAAAATAAAATAATATATTAGCATAAAATGATCCTTTAATAAGCATAAAGAAATTTAGTTGTTAAAAATATATAGGGCACCAACCAAAAATCCCCCTTAGATATGATTTAAGGCCATATTAGTTCTACCATTTTGGAAACACACAAAAACCCCCATGTCATTTGTAACAATGTACAAAATCCTCTTTGGCATTAGTTTTGAGTTAACATCCTTATAATATATGTTGAGATGATAAATTATAGATAGTAAATATTTATTTTACATTTCATTTATTTTCATTAAAAAAAAAAAAGAGTTTTCATTCATTTTTTATGATTTGTTTTGAAATATTTTTCAGTTAAAGATTGTAACAATTACAAAACAAAAGTTTATTTTGGGCATATTAACAGTTACAGTTTTAGCCTACAAAATAAAAGGTTTTTATTGTAGATATAATTAACAGCAATTTTTCATTGAAAAAAAAAAAAAAAAGTTAAAGATCTTGTGTTCATAAAAAAAAAAAAAAAAAAAAATCTTTAATCAAGTATTGGTCCAAAAACATACGAAAATTTTGTTACAAACTCATTTTATCAATAAAAACTAATCAATGGTAAAATAAATAAATAATTATATCTATTTTTCGATATTAATAAATATTTTCATGGCAAAATATTCATGCCACTAAAAAAGATATTTATTTTTTGTATTGATATATATTTATTTCTAAAAAAGTTATATCTCAAAATTAATGACAAAACAATCCTAAAACAGTTATAAAAATTGGTTAAAAACTTATTTTTATCAATAAAAATAAATCAAGGATAGAGTGAATATTTACCGGTCTATCATTAGCCACCTCAATAAATATACTCTCTGTCTTAATTTAAAACTTCAAAAAAAGGGGTAATCTTATTACAAATGTCAAGGGGAGTTTTATGTGTTTTCAAACGGTGTTTTATGCATTTTCAAACGGTAGAGACTAACTTGGCTTTAAGTGATACCTTAGAGGGATTTTTGGTTTTTGCCCAAAACTATAATGTTTGGTTGTTAAAACATTAACTTAATTGTAATAGCATTACATGAAATTTCAATAGATATATATATATATATATAGGGTAGCATATCCACTTATAACTCGAATGATTGTTGTTGCAGCCTAAACTATTGTACGAAGGTCACTGATAATTTTGGGCAATCCTCTTCTTCATACAATGACTTATGTGCTGCAACTTCACCTACAAAACAAATAAAACCTTCATTAAGTTAATTCAAAAGTTGTCTTCAGAAACACTCTCCGATGCTTCAGTCAGTGTTTATCTCTTTAAAACTAGTTTATCTCACTAAAAGTATCTAGTAATTCACTATTATTTTCTTATAAATTGGAAAATCATCTTTTATAAGGAGACAAAAACTTACTTTCCAAGTTTCACGATGCATGCGAGAATGCTTATTATCGTTGCTTGAATCAACTTCGTGCTGACAACTCTTCATTGTTTGTTGGACATTTGTCACCGATTTACTGGAGTAGTTCTCCCAGAGCTCACGGAATCCTCTGAAGGTTGGCGTTTCTTACCTTCAAATCCCTTCAATTAACTTGTTAAATTTAGGCTCCTTTACTATCGAAGGCAAGTTTCCCACCTGAGATGATAAATTACGCTGCACAATCCAACGTATCTAACTTTACCTTCGCTTGGGGTCTATGTAATGTGTCACGTGTTATGTTTCTACCATGCTGACATGTCCGCTTTCCATTGGGCCTCTATTGCACCCATATAGTTGTAATACGCATTCATGATTAGGAGTTTCAACATGTATATTTACTAATATGGCAAGAGATTTCTTTTAATATTGTGATGGTAAATATATCTCATTCTTATAGAAGTAAATTTTCAAAAAATAAATATCTTTTAGTATTATAAAAGTAAATTTTTGAAATATAGATACGTATGTATAACATACATAGGGAAAATGAGAATAGATATCCAGATAATAGATATATATAGCATGTGTGGAGAAATTTCTTCCTAGTGTCATACATTGAGTGTTTAATTCTGGTAAATCCTAGTATACTCTAAACACATTTAGTCTCAGATTTAAAAATAAAAGGTACTATGCATATAGTGTTTAACACTGACATATTCTAATAGACGCTAAATCCATTCAGCATTAGATTTTTTTAAATTGGATATTTATAGGTAATATTGTTGTACAAGTATACGTGAGATGTATGAGGTAACTCTACCATGCAAGATTTGTAATACTATATGAGCATATTAAATTTATTAAATTATAATCCAAAGTTTCATAAACATCTAAAATTCTAAAAATAAATAAGTAGAAATATGTCTCTTTTGTAAGTATCCATTAATTATAAAGAAAATAGTATGGGATAATACTAAAAAAATTAAAACATAAGTTTTTAAACTAACATTGAAACCTTAAATGAGCTTTTTTAGTGTTATCAGTACACGTAAAAAGTTCAAAAAGTGAGTAAAAAATGTATACTTACTATCCCAAGACATTTTTATGATTTTTTGATAATTAAAAAAAAAAAAAAACTATGTTTTGTAATGTTTATAATTCACTCTCGGAAGAAATTTCTAAATAAAATGGTCTCACTCATTACCAGTACATCAACCTAATCAAACACTTCACATAATACAAAAATTAAATATAATTAGATGAAATAAAAACAATTTTCAAAGTTATAATATGATGGTTTTTAATTGAATAATTTAAATAAAATAATCCTATTAAATTTATTTATACTTTTAAATTCTTGCTGTGTTCTATATTAGAACATCCATTAACAAACTCATTGTTTATTTGGTATAATGTCAAAAACATCAAGCTTTCTATGTAATGATGCGATCAACTTTGAAAGAGCAATTATCACAAAATGTGGCTGGCTTTTTATGATGGAGCTTGAAAAAGGACCAATAATGGAAGTTGAAGAAATTTTGTAGCCAATCAACAAAAGGGTTGAAAACAAAAGCAATGTATGAAAACAAAATGATGTTGTTTAAAAGACACAAGGATAGGTAACTTTATTGTCTATTTTTCTCTAACGATTTGGATATGTGCACAACAAAGTCAATGAATTGCCACAGAAAAAATTGTCCAAAATCATATAGATTACAAATGTCTTGGTGGTTGATTAGTTGTGTGGAAATTCACCAATTGAGAACAAAATTTAAAATGTGAAATTAGAACTTCTATTGGAAACCTCTCACAGCAAAAAATATTTTCTCCTTTTATATATAAAAACTTGTTTAAAAATTAATTTATAATATTGGAATGTTTTTAATATTTTTAGGATTGTCCGTCATTCAATCAAAATTATCAAAATAGGTTAATGCAACTTAAAATAATGGCTATTGGTAAGTTCATATGACTGTAGCATATTTGTTCATAACTCCAATAATTATACACTCATTTTTCACATATATGATGTAGGTTTGAGTCTCACCCAGTATATTTTCTAACATCTATGGGAAGAATAATTTTAACGTGTTATATGAGTAAATTTTCAATCTACATATATATAACGTTTAATCTACATATATATAACGTTTAATCTCGACGATTTCCCTCCAATTTCATATTGACGCAATAAAAGATAGGTTTAATACTTGCAAATTGATCAATATTTTACTATAATCTTTTTGAACTACGACAATTAATTAATTCGAGATTTGGGATATCAAACATTAACTTGAACTCATAGCCAAAATGATATATGTGGGGATTAAATCACTTGACCAATAAATTTACAAATTAAACAAGTCGTATTTAATCTCAGCAAGTTACTCTAATTCCATTTTGAGACTAAAACTTGAAAATTGATCAATATTATCTTGTATTTGTTTTTAAACTATCACAATTGATTCAATATTTAGGATAATGGGATATAAGTCTAAAAAAAAATTCAATAATGTATAGATGTGAGAGACATATCTAAGGCTATCGTATCATATTTAGTATATAATAAATGTTGGATTAAATGAACAAAGTTCACTAATTTTGAATCAACAAATACTCTTAAATTTTATCATAAATTAAAAAGACCACTTACAACTTTGTTAATGTAATATTTTTATAAAAAAGAGGGAAGTACAAATAAAAAAGATTGGTAAGTTGCTTTAAGAAGTTTCCAACAAGTAATCATCCACTTTGTGGTAAATCAATGCAAGATCCTTTCTTTTTTTTTTTTTTTTTTTTTTTTTTTTTTTTAATTTTAAAAATCCAACGGCCAATAAAGCTGTCTGTACCCGCCAAACGCCATTAATTATTTTTTACCGTTAACGCCAAGTCTTCATTTTCTGTGTAAAAACAGTTAAAATTAACAACCAACCCCACTTTTATCCTCTGTGACCACATTCTTTTTAACTAAATTACTCCACCAATGTCTTTTTGCCACATCATCATAATAGTGCCCAATTGAGATCCTGCCATCGAATTTTTCCCGACTTGTAACCCCCAAAAGATTTCGCTTTATATATGATTTATTTATTTATTTACCTTAAACATTTGATCCTTATTCACTATGGTGTTTATTTTCAACTATTATATCAATGGTTGGTTGGCTGCTTAAATAAAAAACTTAAATCCTAAATTTTGTCAATCGTTTTCAAAATTGATACTAAATAATTAAAGATTTGTTGAGATTTATTGTGATCAAATATTATTTATATGGTCTTAATATTTACTTTTCATAATTGAGTGATTATCATTTATACAATAAAGAGAGAAAAATGTTCAAATAAAAAATATATAATGCATTTAGCGAGACTCGAACCTTTATAATTAAGATGGACTATAAAATGCACAATAATATACTTTAAATGATGATGTGTCAAATTTATGTTTATTTAATTCGACAATTTTGAATGTATTCAATGACACACTCCATACAAGAATTTAAAATATATCGCATTCGCATTAGCAAAGTTATGAGTTAGATTTGTGAAACCTTTTATAATAATAAAATAATAAAACATTTGTAAATATGTAAATAAATTTTATTAGAAATAAACAAGTATACTTTTTTTTTTTAAGGCTAACATCAATTAGATCAAGAATTTAATTGTCTTTTGTGACATCAAATATTATAAGTATCATTCAGATAACAACTCTTATAATATGAAAGATGATTTTTTTTTTTTTTTTTTTTTTTATATTTATCAATAAATATGTAAAAGATCAAACATTATAAATATGGTCCAAAAACTATATAAATACAATCAACACCACCCAACACCAACCAATTATCTCTATAATATTAGTGCATCGATTCCAAGAGCTAGGATCCACTTCTTCTTATTTTTTTGTTTTTTCTACATTTTTTATAATTTAGTGACATATATGCTTATAAGATAATGAATGGTCATGAGCAGTATAATTTTTTTTTTTCCTTATATATCACTCATCCTCTAACTTCTTTTATGAGAAGTAAGGTGAAAAACCAAGACTAGGAGAGAGTTCTATCTCCAGTTCTAAATCAATCTAAACCCCCCAAAGGATGTCAAAATCAAATTCCTGCAGAATGCAGAGGATTCAATCTCCTCCCATCTCCATTTACTTCCAGTCAAAGTATTCCAAGAATAAAATAATAATGTCATCCTCCACCACCAGATCAAAACTACAAAACCACATATTTTGTTATTAATTTTTTCACTTTTTATCCCACTTTTGCCCCTCCGCTCCTCACGCTCCTTTGTCTGACAATGCAACTTTAGATCTGGACCAACCATCTCTCCAGATTCTCATTATTTTTAATTGGACTTCACTTCAATGTAATGTTATCGTCATGACATTACATGTACTCCAATGTGACATCAAACTGTTCCCTGTCATAAAAAGAAATTAAAAGGAATAATAAAAATAAAAACTTTCACTACTACTACACATCCTAATCAGAGTTCAAAGATTTTACAATCATTGAAACCAACTCCAACGCATTTTTCACTCACATCCCACGTTGTTTTCCCATCTGGGGTTTCCAAGTTTTTCTTGGTTTGGTTGAAAATCTTCTTCACTCACTCAGCTTTTTGACTCCTTGTTTTTTGGCACAACTCTAGGGCTCCAAAGAGCATATCTTTGTTTAATGGTGTTTAAAGGTTTCACCTTTTTAAGTTTGAGTTGGTTTTGCTTGGTTTTTACTTCACTGTAGATAAGCAAAAACAGATCTTTTTTCAATAATAGTAGTGTTTTTTTTAGGGGGTTCTATATTTATGAGTCGAAGAAGACAAAGTTGAGCTACATGTACTAGTTTTAGAAGGGTTTTGTATTTCTGTATCAAGATTGCATTTTGATTGTCTCAAAAGGGTTGCTTGCAGTTTTACTTTTATTAGCTTCTTGATGTTGATTTCAGCTGTGGAAGAGCAGATGGCATTGTCTCCAAACAATGCAAAGGATTCATTGACATCACCTCAAGTGGGATCAGCTTTCCCTGATGGTTCCTTGATGGTGACTGAATCGCCTGATTCGCCTCCTGTTGTTGTTGCTGATGTTAATGTCGTTCCTGAGCAGCTAAAGCAGGAGCTTGAGCAGTCAGTTGCCAATCTCGAAGGTAAAAATGTCTTTCAAGTTTCATTTGTAGCAAAAATGTGGTCCTCCTTAGGGAGTTATTTGTCTTTGTCTACGATATGGAAAGAATGTAGGGTTGCTTTACAAAGTCATGCACAAATGTGGTCATTGTCCTTTTTCGAGCAATTGGTGTCTTATTATGTGAATTATATTGTGTTGTATAGGAGATATTGTGCAATTGAGGTTGAAGAAGAGATCATTTGATGAGAAGCGAAGGGATGCATTGAACAAGATATTGGACATAAAAGGTAGTGAATTGTTGGTGAATTTAGCATTGAAGTGTGTGTATCTTTCGTTTTGGTTGCTGTTATTGTATTGAGGATTGATTTCAACTTGCAGGCTCTATTAGAGTATTCTGTCGAGTCAGATCCTTCCCTGTGACAGACAGGAGGAAAATCAATGTACCCATTTTGACCGAATTGGAGAAGATTGCGGTTAGATCAGCAGGAGTCAAGAAAGAATTCGGATTTGATAAGGTGTTTAATCAAACAGCTAGTCAAGGTTAGCCTCTAATTTCTTGTGTTTGCTTCTTTCCAGGTTTAATTGTATATGTTTCGTGTTTCCAGTTGTCTAAGAGACTCTATTCTGCTTAAAAACTCTGTAGAAGAAGTTTTTGTTGAGGTTGAACCAATTCTTAGATCAGCACTTGACGGGCACAACGTGTGTGTCTTGGCTTATGGCCAGACTGGTACTGGCAAGACATTTACAATGGTTAGCGCTTGAAATTTTGTTTTTGTTATTCTTGAATTCACTTTGTTAGAAGAAATTTCCATAACTTATTGTTGATGCATGTTGGTGCATGATGATTTCACAGGATGGCACGAATGATCAACCTGGAATTGTTCCTCGAGCTCTTGAAGAACTATTTCGTCAAGCCTCTTTGGATAATACATCTTCTATAAGTTTTTCAATGAGCATGTTGGAGGTTTACATGGGTAACCTGAGAGATCTACTAGCTCCTAGACCAGTGTGTAGAGCATATGAACCTATAAACAGAGGGTAATTACATTTCTCCCACTTCCCCATATCTGTCCGGAACTTAACAATTACGGTCATTCTTGATTATTATAATTCTTCCAACTCTGCTACAGCAATCTCAACATTCAAACAGATGCAAAAGGACTAGTGGAAATCGAGGGGCTCACAGAGGTTCGAATCCTGGATGTTACAAAGGCTCGATGGTGGTACAACAAAGGGAGGCGGGTCCGATCAACTTCATGGACTAATGTAAATGAGGCCTCAAGCAGGTCACACTGGTGGGTTTCTGGTTGAGTTTCATTTTGTGATCTTGTCAATGAATTAATTTGGTTTGATAATTGCGTTATCTGTTTAGTTTTATATATCTAGCTTAACAAGGATCACCATTTTCCGACATGGGGATGCATTGGATGCCAAAAGAGAAGTAAGCAAACTTTGGATGGTTGATCTCGGAGGCAGTGAGCGAGTACTGAAAACTGGAGCCACTGGACTGACGCTCGATGAGGGAAGGGCCATAAATCTCTCTCTTTCGGCATTGGCTGATGTTATTGCTGCTTTAAGAAGGAAAAGAGGCCATGTTCCTTACAGGCAAGTTCTTAGTTAGTTTTAGCTTTCAGCTTTAGTCACTTTCTTGGTTGGGAAGTTGGTATGTACTTATAATTGCCAAGAGATACAGTTGCAAATTTTATATGCCGTTAGTAGCTTTGTTTAGATGTTGCTTTTTACCTGTTGATAAAACTTTATTTTGGCTGATTTCAATTTTTATTTGGTTGCAGAAATAGCAAGCTAACTCAGATCCTCAAAGATTCCCTAGGTAAAACACCTCATTGTTCAGATTAGGCTTTTCCTTTTTGCACATTGAAGTTCTACTTTAGTCATAAAGTACAAAAGGTTCGGAGTTGCTCTATGGATCTGCATGTATTTGAAGGGAGTTAAATTATAAGCTAATGACTACAAGCAATTTTTATGTTTTGTTTTACAGTTGTGACTTCTCTGTAACTTTGAAGTTGCATATTGCAATACTAATGTAAACATGACAGAGTGGTTTCATTTCTATGCACAAATTTAATATTGGATAAACATGTAGTAATTTTGAATCCATTTGCTGTAGGTGATGGTTCGAAGGTTCTGATGCTTGTTCATGTAAGTCCATGTGATGAAGATGTCGGGGAGACAATTTGTTCTTTGAGTTTTGCCAAGCGAGCAAGAGCAGTTGAGTCCGTTAAAGAGCTATCAGAGGTACTAATCTTGGATTTCTTCATAATCGTTGACATCGTATGTGTTTATACCATGCAACTATTTCTGATATTTGTTAATCTATTCAGATCTTGAGGAAGCAGAGGGAGAAAAAGATGGCAGAACTTGAGGGGCACATGAGAGAAGCTGAAATTGAATGTCAGAAAGTTGGTAATCAAATAAAGGAAGTTGAGTTTCTGTTAAGCGAAAAGAAGAAACTTTTCTCAACCACATACAGGCTACTTGAAGATGAAGAAAAGACTACTACCCTTGAAAGTCCTAAAGTAGAAAATTTGAATGAAGCAGTTAAAACGCCTCAAGCATCTGAAAAGGTGATTAGAAGAAGTAATAGCAATTCTATCCCTCGCTTCATGACATCTACTGTGGCTAGCCGTCAAAGGCAAGGTACTGCAGAAAGAGAAATCAGTGCAAAGGCTAGAAGTTTGAGAACAGGGTTAAGAAATTTAGTACAATTTTCAAATTCACAATCACAGTCCCTCAGCTTCTTGGATCCTCGTTTTAAAGTAATGTTACGAAGTTCAAACAAAAAGCCTAGATATGGAGAACCAAATGTTCTCACGGAGAGTCCGAAAGCCAATGTCTTGGATTCGAAGACAGTTTCCATGCCACGAAACAAGATGGTCACTGCTTCAGATCCAAACTTGAAGGTTACTCTCTCTCGTCACAGAAGAAGGATGTCTGATTTCATGTAATCATCAAACAAGTTTTAGTTCATGACTTCTTTAGGTGCATGTGAATTGTGGGTGTAATTTTGTTTTGTTTGTCATTTTCTTTTAACTGGGTTGGTCGGGGGGGGATTGAATTTTCTTGTTTTGACATGGTAGAGTTGATATATATCATATACTACATGATAGGGGTGATTTTCTTAGGTTTGCTGGGATCTGTAAATTATGGTTTATTTACATGATCCCATTACGAAATTGGTTTGTTCAGATTTTGATTGGGACTGTTAACTATATTCATTAACATGATTGTTGTAAGTTGTAACCAAGACAATGCTTGTAATCATAAGTAAACTTTAAGATATCAGTCTTTGTTTTTGTAAGTTTCACTTCAAGCATTGAAAGCTCATCTGTGAAACCAACTCTTTATGCATGCCAGAAACACACATCTTTTGACTTCAGAATCTTCCAATCTATTGATTCAAAATATAAGTAATGAATGCCATGAACATTTTTAGCAACAAGAAGAATCCGGAAATTTGAGGCTTATTACAATCTTTGATTTATTATTCATCATCACTATTGTATTGGCAGAGTGACCATAGTCCTATACTTGTATCCGTAGTTTTCTTCTCTTCTTGTTTGTTGTTCTCCATTAATTTTGCAGTAACTTTTGTGTTCGAGATGGTTTCCGGTTTCTTTACCACAACAATCCTGACTGCAGAATTCAGAGGGGCTTTTGCATCACTTTGAGCCTTTGAACCAGCTGACTTTTCTGTTCCATGAGAGAAAAACATGATTTATAAGCGCACATTAAAATTCAAAGATCGTAATCACACACATTTCACACAGAAAATAACAATAAAATGTGCACACACATTTCAAAAGAGGATACAATAATTGGAATCAAATTCGATCACCACCACTTTTTCATACTTTTGAAATTGGACACCAATTTTCTTGATATGGTACCAAACAATGCCCAAACAAATTACAATAAAGCCAGAAGGACTATGTTCAAGTCTCCTGATTTATCCTATCTTGTTGGTACAAAAATTAGTTTCCATTTTTTTTTCTGATCATGCTAGAGTCCAAATCCTCATACGAGAGCTGCATTAGAATCAAATCTCTGTTTGTAGTGGCAAAAGGATGATAGGTACTGGTAAAGTAGGACTGTAGCATCTTTATAGAAAGATTTCCACTAAGCTCATACTTTTTAAGTCAATAAATATTTGGGCAGGGGATAAAAGAAATACTCAAAACTGTAACACCGTTTGTTGTTATTATTATTAGCATGACTCTACTTATAAACACATCAAACGAACTAATTTCGTACAGAGCAAATTTAAATGACTTTGATATACCTCCGTTGCTGGAGCCGTCAACTAGAACACTGGCTTCTGTTAAAGGATCTGTTGGCTTACTTGCAACTTCTTCTGAAAGCTTTCTTTTCTGCAATGCATACACTAGAAAGAATGAGTCAAAGAGCTTATAGTTCCACAGATGATAAAAATAAAAAATTGACCAACATAACACATATGAGCGAGTGAAGATGCACTATTCCATTAAAATGATATATCAGGCTTTCAAAGAGAAAATCAGATCAAATAGGGAGAGGTAGTTGAGAAAATGACATGAAATGCATCCAAATCAATGACATGATGTCATCACGGCAATAAAGACAGATTCACGTCTATTTGAGAAATGTTCACCAAACTTGAAATTACTAAAATATGCAATGAAACGGTTTAATAACTTCACATTAATCATCAACAACAGATAGTTTGCTCCATTCTAAAAACTCTGGTGAACTATAATATATGCGATTTAAAGTTCAAAGCAGAATGAATCCGGAATAATTATTTCCAAATTCATGCATACTAAAATGTAAGCAACAAAAAATACAAACTATAGATAAAACAAATTAATACCTTTGTAACAAAATCCTCGCCATCATCAGAATCTTCATCAGGAAGCCTTTTAACAATCTCTTTTTGTTTCTACATTAAATTGAAAACACAGGTGATCCATATGAGAAAAAACAACTCTCTCCAAAAACCAGGAAGGGACAAAAAGGTTGTAGAATGAGCAAAAGAGAATACTAATACTTACATGGAATATCGATCTAATTAGCGCTTCATCTGCTTCTTCAAGCTTCTTCTCCTGTTCGATATGGTTAAATTTTAGTATAATTCAGCATAAATTCAAATAGCAAAACCAAACAAATGTACATGCTAAGTGGGATATAATTACATAAATTTCGTACAGCATCGAAAATTTAAATAACTCTATAAAACACCATAAATACCTTTTCAGCAGCTGTGGACTGCAAGGCCTCAAGCATCGCATCCACACTTACAGTCGCATGTCTAGACTGCAAAAACAAACACCAACAATACAGTTAATACACCCACATACATACATACAAGACCTAACAAACACTCGAAAACTCAAACCAAACACAAAACAACAATAACCTTCATCGATTTCATTTCATCAAGAGCAGCAAGAATATCCATCTCTCTTTTCGAATCCAAAGTCCGATTCTCCAACGCCTTCATCGCATCCCCCAACTCCTCCGCGTCCCTCTTCTTCTTCTCCTTATCCTCCTCCTCATCCTCCGCCCTCCAAGGCTCAAAATTCCGCGTTGCACCTGACTCCACCAGGTAATCCGAGTTCTGGGGATCAGTCTTGATAGTCAACTCTGCAGAACACTTGGTGCATTTGAAGTAAAACCTAAATATTTGAATCCCCAGATACGTCTGTAACCACAAATTCAACAAAAAAATTCAAAACCAAATTCAACAGGTACAACACCATTCAATAAACAAATCCAAACCCACATACAAAATCAAATTCGAAACATGAAAACAACGACTAAATACCTCGCCAATGACGTCCTCTTTACGCGAATTGAATTTGGTTCCTTTGTAGATGTAATCGCCACAAGTGTTGCATCGAATACTCATTGGCAACATCATGCGGACCTTGATTTGCTGGTTCTTGGGTCGTCGGATCCGGGGCAACTTCGACGGGTCGAAGTCTGGTGGATAGTACTTGTTGAGTACTTTTCTTTCTCCCATTCTCTCTACTTTCTAGGTTTTTGACTCAAATGAAAACCACTGCAATCAAAATTGGATCTTTGAATATGAAACGACCTTAGAATTGAGAGAAATTGAAACCCAGAAACCGAAACGAGAAACGAACCTGGGATCGGCGGCGGCGATTATCCGGCTAAAGGAGGCGGTCTGTTGAGAGCCAGAAGATTTGGATTTTGGAGGGGACTTTGAGAGTGTGAAATTGCAAAATTTGGGATTTATATAAATTCAACGGTCCATTCCGGTTCGAGTCGGTTTATTTTTATGAGATTAAAGAAACTTTTACTTACCAATGAGGAAGGCAAATGATGGAAAATAAAATGAATTCTTTATATTTGCTAAAAAAAAAAACAATCTTGATATATTAAACAATTCATGGAGAACTCCCATACATCTAAAGAGTATACTACGGAAAAATTTGCTTAAGTGTATAGTCTAAATAATGTTTAACGTTAATTTATAACTACATATTATCTTAAATTTAATGTAACTATTATAAATTAGTTTATTACATTATTTTGATAAAAAATTTAGATTAATATTTGAGAAGTGTAATATTATACAAATCTAAGAAAAGAAGGAATTTAAGAAAATTTTTATAAAAAAAACATAGCCACAAATTTTGAGTTTCCTTACTGGACTTATTTTCTATTATTAAAAAGCTGCTTTATAATGTGTTTCAAAAAATAGAAAAAAAGCTACTTTATCTTTATAATGAACAAAAATAATTAAAAGAACTTTCAACATTAGATTTTATTTGTACATATACTTTCAACAAAGTAGTTTTAATACCTCCCTTTTGTCTTAGTGATAAAGTTTTAAACCCCACTTTTTACTTATTAAATTATATAGTATTAAGAGATATTCGACATCAAATTTTATTTGTACATAAGATTGTTTTGTCGGTCTATACAACAATCTTACCAAACAAATTAATAAACCATTTTAAGCCCATTTCACCCAAATCTTGAATTCCGTCCATTGGGCCATAGAACACACCAGCCCGATCCAACAGTTGGGCCCAAAATAAACGAAAAATGAAAAAGAGGTTGTGAAAAGACAAATATACCCATAAAATCTGGCAGGTCAGGTGGTAGCGTAGATTCATATTCCCCAATATCTCCCTCGTGGAAACGACATTCTGGTCACAGTCACTGACATCCGTCAAAACAAAAGAAAACAAATATACAATCACCACCCAATCACTGATAAAACGACGACGTAAAACCGCAAAGCGCGCACGCCCACACACACACTTGAAAGATCAACCAGAAACGACACCGCATCGATCACCGGCAAAATGGCTCTGACACAGCAGAAGGGAGTGGTGGTGACGGTGCCGGTCCTCGTCCTCAGCGTCTCGGTGGCGGCTATCTTCCTCTTCTTCCTTCTCTCCTCTCTCTCCACTTGCACCTGCCCTCCCTCTTCCTCCTCCTCGATTTCCTCAACCGCCGCCGACGTAGGAGAGAGGAAGTCGGCAACGAAGGAGGACATAGAGTGGGTCAAAGATCAGATCCGGTCGAACGGACTCCATATGCAGGACAACGTGTTGAGGAAAGGAATCAATCCTCGTACTCGCGCTCAACAACTCCAAGATCTCACTCAGTAACCTCTCAAACTCACCAATCTTTTCCGTTTCTTGTTACGTGTCTTGCTTTTTGGTCTGGAAAATGAGAAATTTTTGTGGAACATTGTAGTGATTGAACATTTAGGTCTCGATTAGACGTAGTAGATTTTTCGGGTGTTTTCGAATGATTATGTGTAGTGGTATGAGGACCTTTTCTAACTATGATTATAAGTAGTAGCTTTTTTGGGTGATCGTCAAATGATAATGTGTAGTGGTATCAGGACATTTTCGAACTTCGATGTGTGCTGCCAGTTTTGTGATAAGATATGTGTGATGTTTACAGATACAAAGGAATCTCTCACTATGAGGAACCTGAAGCAGGCAACCGCACTGCCCTCCCATGCCCTGGTGAGCTACTCGTCGAGGAGCATCACAGCAATTATGGGGAGCCTTGGGCAGGTGGTCGCGATGTGTTTGAGTTTCTTGCTGAGGCCAGCAAGCTGAAACCTGACTCACGCGTTCTTGAGATTGGGTGTGGTACGCTTCGTGTTGGGTTACATTTTATTCGATATCTTAGTCCTGAACACTTCCACTGCCTAGAGCGAGATGAGTTGTCGTTAATGGCGGCTTTCAGGTATGAACTTCCCTCGCAAGGTCTTCTACATAAGCGTCCTCTGATTGTGAGAGGCGAGGATATGGAGTTCAGTAAATTTGGTTCGGATGTTGTGTATGATTTGATATATGCTAGTGCTGTGTTTCTTCACATGCCCGACAAACTTGTGTGGGTTGGGTTGGAGAGATTAGCTAATAAGTTGACGCCACATGATGGGCGAATCTTCGTTTCACATAATATTAAGTTTTGTTCACGATTGGGAGGCGAGGAGTGTACGAAGAGGCTGACGAGCTTGGGACTTGAGTACATTGGCAAGCAAATACACGATAGTTTGCTTTTTAATCACTACGAGATATGGTTTGGGT
Organism: Nephelium lappaceum; assembly: GCA_021234005.1. Classification (NCBI taxonomy): domain Eukaryota; kingdom Viridiplantae; phylum Streptophyta; class Magnoliopsida; order Sapindales; family Sapindaceae; genus Nephelium; species Nephelium lappaceum. The sequence goes on from CM037998.1 coordinate 4,401,639, forward strand.
TTAGGCGGTTTAAAGCTTAGGTTGTCTTTTGAGTATAGTTCATTTCGGGTTTGATTCTTTGTAACTCAGAAGCGAAGAAGTAAAGTTACAGCTAACTTATGTGAGCCTTTCGTGTTGCCTCTGACCGCTGCCTTGATGTTTTACTGAAGTATAATTCAACATAAATTTCGATGGATGTGGCAGAGTTTTGATGATATTCACAGACTTTTATCTCGGTGAATCATCACGTCGAGCACAGGACAGGGGCCTTGTTTGTACTTTCATCAGAAGGGATCACGTTGCAACTCATTGAAATTTTCAGTATTCAGGACTAAATGCTAAGGTGCAATCGTGCGAGAGAGCATGATGTTATTCATTAGTCATGACTGTCAAATTCTGTAATGGCTACTTCGAATTTGTAACTCTAGTAGCATAGTTCAAATTCTTTTGTTGCAAATCACTGCATGAAACTGTAATGTGAATGGATATTTCTTGAATATTCACGGTGTGATTTGATCATTGTTTCAATAATTTGAATGGGAAGATCATTTTGGCATGTTTATTCAGCGAGACATGATCAAGCATATACAATTTGGTCCTAAAATTCATTCCAGGAGCTCCTGCTCATTGTGTAATGCCAATTGGCTACCACAATCAAAAGCCTTTTATGTGCTAGTGCTGTGTTTGACGTATACTCTTTTCCATGTTTAATTGATTTTCTTATGTGTGTGCTTACTAATTTAGAATGCTTGTAGCGTTTGGAAATAAAATTATAGACTTTACACAAAAATTGAGAACTCACTTCTTGGAAATACTTATTTCCCTCCTCTATGATCTGTTCAGGAATTAAGTTTTCCTTCTTAATTTTGTTTTATCTTTATTTTTTTTAATTTCGATAAAGGTTTAACTATTTTATTCAATCACTAATCTTATCTTTCAATTTGATCTTTTGGATTGATTTCATTAACCATCTCTGCAACGAATCTAAAGACTCCAGTTGAAGAATAAGGTTAGTTATTGAGTAAGGTAGTCAAACCTTTTTGGATAAATAAGCGCATCCAAGAAGCACGAGTATTTATCAGGATTGGTAATTTATTGCTACTTTTGCTTCTTCTTTTTTTTTTTTTTGAATTTGCATGATTGATGCAAATCACTAACATTAAGCATTAGTCCTTCACAATCCTTTTTTTTTTTTAATAAAAAATTTTGTGATAAAAAAAAATTCTGATATTATTTCTATAATCTAGTTATGATTAAACCAATTTAGATGTCAATTAAAAATAAAGGAATTAAAATGCAAAAATGTGTAATTAGAAAAAATTAAAATTAAAGAAAAATGTCAGAAGTGGGATTTGAACCCACGCCCTCGTTAGAGGACCAGAACTTGAGTCTGGCGCCTTAGACCACTCGGCCATCCTGACAGACTGATGCCTGGCATTAAATTAATTATACAAATACTCCATTTAAAGTGGTGCGTTTTGACCATCCTCTTCTCTTCTACCTAAAATTAACAGAAACCAACCCCCAAAATTCGAACCTCCATTTCCAAAACCCAAAACCCTAAAAATGTCCACTTCACGAATTCTGACCTCCATTCGTCACTTGAATCTCTCAAACCACCGCTGTATCTCCACCACCACCTCTCTTCACAGCTCCTGGATGGACTCCATCAAAGGCGTCTTCACCGGCAACAAAACCTCGCCGTCTGACCAACCCAACATCTCCTCCGATTCCTTCACTCTTCTCCGTAACAACTCACTTCAATTCTAAATCGATCAAAAGAATTTTACCTGTTTACTCTTACAATAAAAATAAATTCACTTTTTTGGTCACTTATTGTTAAAAAAATTTGACCTTTTTATGCTTAGAATATAAAAAGATTTTTTTTTTAATCAATTTTTTGGTCACTTATTTAATTGTTTTTGCTTTCATAGAGTTTGCGGATGCGTTGAAGAATTCTAGGAGGTTAGGTACATTGAAGCAGTATGTTGTGGGGAGAGGCAGTGAAGCTACATTTGCTGATGCTTTCGAGAAGCATGAGGCGATTATTCGATATCTTGGCGGTTTTGATCCATCTGGAGAGGTTGGTTTGTTGTTTATTGTGCAATTTGAGTGTGTTTTGCATATGGGGATTTTGAGTGCTTGTGTGTTTGTTATGTGGGTGTGTGAGTGTTTGTTGGTTGGATGCATATGTGCTGATTAGGGGTTTAGGTTTTATTGGTTTTAGAATATCCAAAGTGGGCAAAAGCAAGAAGCCGCGAGGGCTTGTAATTGCACGATAGCTGAAGTTGAGAATGCGCTTTCCAAGTTTACGTGGGCGAAGCAAGCACAGAAGAAGATGGAGAAGTTGAAGGAGGAAGGGAAACCGATGCCCAAGAACATGGCTGAGGTACTACAGTTTGAAATATATTCGGTTGTTATGTTGATTAGATAAATTTGATTTGAACCGTTTTATACAGATCTTATGTTAGTGTGTATGTATGTATGCATTTTTTAATGCAAACAGTCACATTTGTCTGTCATGTTATTTATAAGAAAGTTCCCATTTTGTAAGCCATAGTTTTTTTGATCTGTAAGTTGTAACTTCTCGAGCAATCTACTGTCAGATTATCTCAAAATGTGATTGTTTTCGTTGAAAATATATGTGCTTCTGATGAAATATATGATTGTTAGGGCGGCTGGGTGTTGCTTGAAAGACAGTGCCATGCTATGTTATAGTGTGTAGAAGTGTTGCTTGTTCATTAGCTTAGGTACTGGGATGGTATGGGATGTTATTATTAGGTTATGTCTGAAGACTGTCTATGACGTATTTTAATTGCATGTCTGATATCAGTACATAGGAGATCGAAGGTTAGAAATCATGTCTGTAGGGAATTGGTTTTATTCTATAGTAGTTTGATCAATCATGTAAATCCACTCTTCGCTAGTTTGCTATTGTCAGTGTGCTTATATTATATAGTTGAGGATCTATCTAGTTGTCATTTTGGAAGCTCAAGTGCATGTGTGTTACTTAAATAGGCAAAGCTGTGTTATACCTTTCTTAGTAGTAGGATTTATGGCTGTCATGTAAGATCATTGTCTGAAGGTGAAACATGTTGAAGTGTTGGTAGTTTTGTTGTGTGAAAAGTCAGTATAGTTATTGGACTTCTGTGGTCCGATAACTATTAGCTTCTTTTATGGGTATGATATGTTCAGCATTTGGATGATGTTGTTAGGTCTGACTTGTTTTTGTTTTTACCACTGTACTTAAGTGAAAGTAATGGATGTTTTCTTTTCTTCTACCTTTTTATTCTTTTAAACCAAAAAAATTCCCTTTTGCCAGTAGGGTATTGAAGATAATTACTTACTCTGTTTTCTGTTGTAGATTCAAAAGCTGATGGGGTCGACACCACTGGACCTTGCTAGGTCCAATTTAGCCAAGAGTGGGCAGATCAGTAGAAATGCCCTTTGCCCATGTGGTTCCAAGAAGAGATATAAACGGTAATTTTGCTGTGATTCAATTATTTGAACACAACACTACGTTGTAGGCATGGACTGTTTACTAAGCAACTCGAAATAGAATGAAATCATTTGATTAAATTACATTCAATACAAATGCTGAAATACAAGCATCTACACACCAGAGTCTAATAGATCATTTTAAGATCCCGGTGACCTGCTGGTCGCCATTATATTTAATATTATGCTTTTTGCCACATTTCATGTAAGTAGTTTATAACCATCTAACCGGAGAATCCTTTGATTTATGTGCTCAGTGTTGCTGATTAGGTTTATTGATGATCCTTTTTTTTTTTTCCCTATACATTGTTATGTAGGTGTTGTGGCAAAGATTGAGGTTTAGAACGATAACTGGAGTGGAACCCTATCGCAGCCTTGGATACGAGGAAGACCCTTTGAGATAGTAAAAGCAATGTGCTGTCTCAGATGACATCTCAGTGGGCTCGTTTGGTTGATTTTGCTTTCTATAAGAGTTTGAATGTGCAAGAGGTACTAATTTTTCTTATGTTGGGGTAGAGAGATGGTCTGCAGATTGGTTTTTTTGACCCAATTGCTGGTTGTATCTATACACTATTTGTTAATGAGATTTTGACAGGATTATAGAATCAATAAAGCCAATTTGGAATTACAAATTTTCTCAAGTTCTTGTATTTACATTTCGTTAACATTCTCGTGACGCTGATGTATAGCTAAGCAACCATAATATATATGATTTTTACTTGTCGTGGTGCCTTTACAATGATTGGCTTTTTGGATTAATGTATAGAATCGATTTCTCATGCGATTAATACTAAAGCTTTTCCTTCAGTTCTAAGCTACTTGAAATAAAAAAAAGTGGCAACCCCATGTCAATATCAAACATGTTGGTGCTCTCTTTTCAGGTACATAACCACTAACTCATTGCAAGAGGTATCTGACCTCTCTCAATTGGATAGGGTATCTGGTATTTCTCTTTTCTAGAAGGCCAAAGGTCTCCAAACTCAACAGTCTCTCTCAGACAAGTCTTTTTAAATTATTTCTCAACATACTGACTCTAAAACAGAATATCGTGAGTGTCATATTCTTCTTTAAAGAAATAATATTTAGTTGATTGTGGCCATTATGAAAGAGAATGAATAAGTTTTGCATCATAATATGACATAAAATTTTCTATTATTCTAGTCACTATAAAGTCAGGGCAATTAGCAATTCATAACATATATCTGAGGATGGCCAAATTTTCTACCATCTGCTTCTTACTTGCCCTCCTTGTCCTTAATGGTGGTATATAATTCTTGACTCTTTTCTGTTTCATTTCTCTGAACTACAATGATCTTTTTCTTTTCCTGTTTTTGTATGTTCAGTTTTGTATATATAATGATGGCTTTAAATTATTGATGGCTGATTGGTTTAATACACTAACATGAGTCGAATACAAAATATCTTTTAAAAGAGAGAAAATCTTGAGTGAGAAGGCCACAGAATGCATGCTATGACTTGCTTGAAATACAGATAAACTTAGTTTATTTTTGGTTGATGGTTTCTCGTGGTGGATGTTTTTTTAATTTTTAAATTTTTTTTTTATGAAATCAAGAAATATTTTTGACGAAGTACAGACCACCAAAAATATTCGCATGTATGTACAGCAACCGTGACACTCAACATAGATAATTATGTCTTAGCATAACAACAAGATCATACAGACAGAAAGAAAACATAACAAAAGAAAAAGTGATATAAACTGATCAGTTGTCTTTATCTATAATTTTAATGGTGGTTTTTCACTTCACAGGTGGTATATTAGTGTCCATAGCTGAAGCAAAAGACTGCCACAAGGTGTGGAACTGCAATGGAGACAATCGTTGCTGGGAAGACTGTAAAAATCACTACAATGGAAAGGGGCTCTGTGACTTATACACTGCTCCTCCTGTTCCTAAACAGTGCTTTTGTGCCTACAAGTGCTGATCATTTCCTATGTACTTATCTAATTTCTAGAATTAGTAAAAAATAAAGTTTGGTGTTTTTCTTGAATGAGATTTGTATTTGTATAAATCGTTGAAAGATGAAATCACGTTGTTGTTGTTTTTTTTTTTTTTTTTGGGTCTTTTGATTGATATGAAACACACATATATTCTTAATGGATTTAGACATTTTTTCCTGTTAAATAACTACTTTTCATATAAAAAAAATTGTAAGTGTTTAAAAAAATTCGACAGATAATAGAAGAGATCTTTGACAAATTATAAGGGATTGTTCGTAAGAAAAACATAATAGTAATGTTTAATAACCAAATCATGTGACATTGACATATAAGTTATGTGACAATTGACAAATAAACACTCCTCGCACACGACAGCTATGGAGTGTGCAGATTCTTTGCAATCTGAAACGTTGAAGGTCATTGTCCATTTTTACTAGGGGATGTTTTTCCACATGTTATGGAGGATTGAAGAAACATGTTTAACAACTTTATAATTTTTAGATTATGGTTTTGGTTGTCTAGATAGCGGGAGTAGTTATTAAAAATTAGGTTCTGGGATCAACTATTTAGATCATCAATTCGGATATATAGTTACAATTAATGATGTTTCTAGCTATCTGGTTGTCTAGATAGTATAAGGAAATTATCAAGATAGTTTAACGAGTTATCATGACTTGATTGTTAAGCTATTCATTCACATTCCATATTTGAAAATAAATAATAATATTGTCCAGCCGGTTGTCTTGATGATGAGAGCATTTATTGTGCTATAGATTTGTGGGTTTAGTTATAGACTGTAAATTTGGTTAAAAGTAATCATTGTCTTAATCGTTTAGTTGTTTAAATAATCGTGATTATAATCTTAATATGTGGTCTTAGTTATTTAGATTGCAACTTCGAGCAAAAATTATTAAAATGGAAAAGGGCATTGTGCTTTTGTGCCTGTATCTTCGTAGTTATCTACTTATTTCATTTTGAAATAATAGTACTGCCTAGTTTGACCTGTTTTTCATGATTTGGATTTTAGACTTGTACAATATTCTACTACTTCAGCTCGATTTTAGTTATTTGTGTCACAATTTTGGCCAATAATTATAATGATCGTCCTGGTTGCTTAGTTTTTAACCTTGGGGAACATTTATAATGATATAAGCAGTACGTAGCGACTTATCTACATGGTAACTCTGGACAAAGGTTGCAATGATTGTCCTAGATATCTAGTTGTTATGACAATGGGAAGCAGGTATCTTGTTCAAGATGCTGGGCTTCTGCTATCCAGACCACGTACAAATAGAAAGATCAATCATAATAACTTTCCCTCAAATTTATCATGTGAAAGAAAATTTAAACACATAATCTAGATCACTAAATATTATTGCTCCACACTATGTAGACAACCAACCAACTGCAACAATCACTATAACTTTCATTTAAATTTGTGATCTAAAAAACCGAGTCCACTACTTAGATCATGGTAACAATTTTTACTAGTATTAGTTTTAGGGGTTGTTTGTTTTTTCATTTGAAGATTAAATATTGTTATTGAAGACTGAAGACTGAAAACTGAATAGTAATTGAAACCTGAAAGTTGAATGATATATATATATATATATATATATATATTTTTTTCTTACCTTTGAATAGATAATAATATTGTTTGAAAACTAGTAATTTGAAATTAAAATGACCTGAAAATTAATAATTTAATATTTTACTATTCATTGTTATGTAACTTCATATAATATAATACAGATAATTATAATAAATTATTTAGCAATTACTAAAGCAATTTTATGTATATATTAATAATATTTTTTATTCATAACTAAAATATAATTAATTATTATAGTAAAGTAATTTTTTTTAAGAAATTATTTATACATAAATAAATTATTATAATAAAATAAATTAAATTTATATATTTAAATAAAAATAATCTTAAGTTGAATTACTATTGTATATTTAAATAAAAATAACATTAAAAGGAATAACATTAAAATAATTTGTATAATGTAAAATTATGATAAATTGAAAAATATATTATTTTGAGAATATATTATTTTGAGAATAATGTATTTATAATAATATATTTAAAAAATTATTAAGTGATTTAATATTTAGATAAAAGTAAAAATTATAGTTTTTTTTTTCAATGATTTTTGGATAATTTTAAGTGATTTGATTACTTAAAAAAATAAATAAAAGTAATTTAATAGATGTAATTTAAATCCATTAAATGAAAAGTGATAAAAATAAAAAAACCCTAAATTTGATTGTAATGCATCATAAATGACGTGGTTTTCAGCCTCCGGTTTTCAGCCCTCTGTTTTAAGGCTCTTGTACATGGTTTTATCTATCTATCTAGATGATACATGTGAGCTGGATTAGAGTGTACATGGTTGGTCTGCCTTTTTTGGCAAGATGATGGTGTCATCACTCAGCTCACTTATTAGGGCCTCATTTGCCATAAAAACATATACAAATATGGAGAAGTGCTGAGCTTTCACATTCATATCACTTGCAAGATTGTAAGGCCTGTGATTTTGTATATATAGAACCCGGATTCTCGTTTGGCTAGAAAATTTTCATTTTCCTTCGTTTTTTCCGTGTCAAGGCTAAGGTCACAGAAATGAGTTAACTGGTGTCTCTTTATTCCACCTCTATTTCTCTAGAAGTTTTCAATTTGTTCACTATTTATATTAACATTTAAGGGGTTTTCGTCAAAGCAGGTGCTTTTTATCTCTTCTTACAATTTAGGTGGCAGTTACATTTTGTTTGATGTTAATGTAATTTATGATTTTTCAACCTAATTTTGATGAATCTTTTCTGTGTGAGTTGATGCTCACTTATTTGCTTTTTTAGGTTTTTAATTTTTTTTTTTTTCAGTATTCAAAGTTTGAATTTCATTTGTGAGAAAATGATAGGAGATCATGCTTATTTGGTGGGCTTGTTTTACATTCCAATCCTGGGAGGAATTTTTCATAATGTTCTGATTATGCTTTTGTTATGATTATTTGTGAGAAAACTTGTTTCTGTCATGCATGTAAATGTATCAGGTTCAGATCTTTGCTTATGGTTTTGCCTTTGGTGGCTTCACTGTTGTATCTAGAATGTTTTCTTGCTAATGGTAAATTTAACTTCATGTTCTTGTTCATAGACTGTACTCTATTGAAGAATTTAGTTTATAAAATGGTGGTATATTGTTTTTGGTGTTGGATCATTCTTTCAAATTGGAAAATTGTGGTTGAGATAAAAATCTTCATGTGCCAAGGTTTTAAATAACTTAGTTACATTAAATTGATTGCTGTCTTCTAACTCTATTGTCATAGTGCAAATAATTTATTTATCTGTTAAAATTTTCAGAGAGTAGTCTATCTTAAATTAGGACACTATAATAATTCAATTTATTATATTTAAGCATGATATGATTTTACTTTTTAGGGGTCATTATGAACGATTATAATAATTCGAGACTGAAAGAGAGGGATATGACTCGAACTCACAATATTAAGGGTATAAGTGTGAGGGGCATACCATTGGAAAATATGAATTCTATAGCCAACTTTTATGTCAAAGTAACAGTTGTTCGTGTGAACACAGAGCAACAAGGGAATCAGCTTAGACCAAATTACTTGCCTATGGAGGTAAAGTCATATCTGTCTTGTGTATTTGTACGGGTGCATATTGCTTATGAATTGCTTTTTGTCAATATAGGTTTGCAGGATTGTTGAGGGTCAGAGGTACTCAAAGAGATTGAATGAGAGGCAGATTACTGCTTTATTGAAGGTGACCTGTCAGCATCATCATGAAAGGCAGCTAGATATCATGCAGGTTTGTTTTAGCAATTGGTGTGTCATTTATCTGTCCATTTACATCTCTTCATGGACTTAAGTCATCTTTTTTGACTGTTTCATTTAGTTGGAGCTTCTTTTGATTGCCTCTGCAGACTGCAAATTTTATCACAATGATCCCGATTATGCTAAGGAGTTCGAAACGAAAATTAGTGAGAAGCTTGCATCTGTTGAAGCTCGCATTCTCCCTGCACCATGGATAAATCCTTCTTTTCCATGCATGTAATTGTGTGGCTTTGCCCAAGGAACTTTATCCTTAACATCGTGGACTATGCTTTATTTTGTTGTTTATATATCACAATACCAGGGAAGAAAATAATTGCTTACCACAAGTTGGTCAGTGGGACATGATGAGTAAGGGATCGTTTGTTTTTTTATCTGAAGACCGAACAGTGCTGCTGAAGACTGAAGACTGAATAGTGACTGAAACCTGAAATCTGAATGACATGTTTGTTTGTTTTTATTTTTTTCCTTTACATCTGAATGTATAGTAATCTTGTTTATTTTTTAAAATTAAAATTGTTTAAAAACTAGTAATTTGATATTTATATCATTTTACTATTAGTTGTTATGTAACTTTATTTAATATAATACAAACAATTATAATAAATTATTTAGCAAATGCTAAAACACTTTTATGTATATATTAATAATATTTTTATTCAAAATTAAAATATTATTAATTATTGTAGTAAAATATATCTTTTTTTAAATTATATATATATAAATAAATTATTATAGTAAAGTAAATTAAATAAAAAAAAAAATGGTATTAAGTTGAATTACTGTTGTTATATATTTAAATAAAAATAATATTGAAAGAAATATCATTAAAATGAATACGTATAATGTAAAATTAGGTCAAATTTGAAAATATGTTTGTGGAAGCATTAAAAGAAATTTTTATAATGTAAAACTAGAACAAACTTGGAAATTTATTATTTTGAGAATGATAAAATTAGAATAATAAATTTATAAAATCATTAAATGATTTGGTATTCAGTGAAAAGTCAAAAAATATAATTTTTTATTTTCAGTGGTTTTTGAGTGGTTTTAAGTGGTTTGACCACTTAAAGGAAAAAACAGTAATCACTTAATTGGCCTAATTCAACACCATTAAGTGTTGAATGTAAAAAATAAATGACTCATAAGGCATCACTAGTGACTGGCGAAGCTGAATGGTCGAATGGTTGTAAGTAAAAGTTCATGTCTTTCTTTTTTCTCTTTGAATTAATACAATAAATTTGAGGTTTAGAAAGAAAATGATGATTTGAATTTACAACCTCTAAGGTGTAAATGTGAGAGGCATACCATTAGACTAACCTCTTATTGTCTAATGTTTGAAACTTTTGTATACATGAAAAGTTTTATTTGATATATTTAATTTTTTGAGTGCAATGGAAGAGAAAGAATATGTTGCATCATTATATTTATGTTTTTATTTAGGTGCGTTCACTAATTGGGCTTGTATTCTGTTGACATGAAGGCTTTTAGTTGTCATTGTAAATATTGGATGGGCATGACAGAATTAGATAAATGGGGAGAAACATGATTTTCTAATGCATCCATGAAACTTCCAACTACCATGAAGAAAAATCAATGCCACCGTTTGCTTATAAATACAAAGGAATGCTGGTGTGCTGTCGTGGGCAACCAAATTAAACCTATACTCCTAAAAATTTATGTAGTGGTGTGAGTAAGGATCGTTCCCACAGAGAGTATCTAACTTAGTTTTATACTACACAAATAAGGATGGGGGAAAGGTATTTGAGTATAATAAAAACAATTTTAAGAAAAACAAAAAAAAAAAAAAAACAATTCAAATTGAAATATTGAAATCAATCAAAAGAATAAACGTTGGTCTAAGTCAACATCCACCCTTGAAATTTTAAAATTGATCATCGATGCAAGTATATATCAATTCACACCTAAAATATTCACCGTTGGAACCATTTTTTTCCTATCTCTCTTTAATTGCAATTAATTAGAAAACAGATGATCTAACCAATTCTAACTATTAAATAACCCAAGTCAAGCACTAAAGGTTTAATTTAATAGTAGCCTTAAGAATGAAAGAAATCAGTGAAGCTAAACAACACAAGCTCAAGCGGTTGCATTTAATTTAGTCGAACATTCTTCCTAAATTCTAATAATTTCTGATGAAGCAATTCATTAAATTTTAGTTGCTTCATAAATTAGAGAGATCAAATAATTACGGATTTGATATCTAACTTAGCAATAGATTGCAACGAATAATAAACTAGTAGGCCTCCTAGTACTTAAACGAGACAATGATGAAAATAAGCATAGAAGAACATCCGATACCAAAGGCGTAAATTGAACAATAGAAACAAATTAGATCTCACAATTTTATTGATTCTGAGGCTTCAGTTTCCTTCGACCAACTATAAAAATTAGCCACGCATGGCCATCATAAAAACTTGAAGAAAAAGTCAAAGAACAGAGAAGAAGAGATTCCTAGCCTAATGATTTCTCATTTCTTTTATACACGGCAATGCCTTCTTAGAGACAAAAAAAAACTGCTAAACAAATTAAGCATTCTCCTAAAATGACAATATTCAAATCTAACTAATTAAGGAAAATAATAAAAATAGCCTCAACACTAGAAGGAAAGTTGTGATTTCAGTTGGGATTTTCGTGCATCAGATTTGGAAGCTTCCAAAAATAAGTTGCGTCAAGTCAACACATCAAACTTGCAGACTAAGTGACATTCTAGAACACCAACAGTGCAGGTGTAGCAACTTTAAGCCCGATTTTGACCTTGATGCAGCTAGTTTCTCTCAAAACTCAAAACATGAAAGTTGTAGAACTCTTTCTTGTCTTTCCATATCATCTTGAATCATCTCGATCAGAGCTCGGATGAGAGAGTTATGTCCAGATTACGAAGTGATGTCGAAACTGTCTAAAATCGCCCAAAAAGTTATATTTTGCTCTTAATGTCTCCATTTGAATTCTAAATCAAAATATAAGAATAGTGAGTTCATTTAGGCACCAAATAAGCATAAGAGACTAAACATTAAGAGAGAAAAATGTGACATTCTACATTCTCATCAAATGCTTACTCCAAAAGCATGCTGAGCCAAGAGTTTTCTCTTCACCCTATATTGTTCTCTAGCAGTTGTTTACCCATGACACTTTGCTCCACCTTTGCTAGGAGACTTCTTATTTTCAATGTGGACTCATTTGAGTAAACTAAGATAGAAGTTTACCTATTTTGAAGCCAAATAATGACTCACTTTTGTATTCCATTATAATTTTCGTGTATATTTGGTACAATTTATCTATTAATCAAAAGTATTTTTTTAATACCAAAAGCTCTACTTAATTTTTTTTTTTTTTAATATTGTTTGGTTGACATCCTAGTAAAACTTTTGGGGAATTAAAAAAAACTAAAAAAGGTCCACTTGAATAAGCTCAAATTTTGAGCTTTTCCAATTAGATCTTTTTGAGTTTTTTTCCTAAAGATTAAAATGTTTGATCTACCCCTATTTTATTTTGTTGATATCTTTAAACCCTTATAACCCAATTTCACTTTCTTTATAAATATAATCACATAGGCTCCACTTTCATTTACTTTTTATTTCATTAAAACATTTGAAAACTCCTCTTTAACTAGTAAGTTTTCTATATTTTGTATTTTTTTTTTTCTGTTTTCAATTAGTTTGGTTGCAGTTTTTTTTATCTTATTGTCATGAATATTATGTCATATTTTGTTATATAGATATATATAGGACTTTTATAATCAGGACGTCCTAACTTTAAAAAGTAAGGACCAATCAATCAAATTCATCAATTTCATTTGAATTAAATAGAAGAGAGAATACAATGGATGAATTTGATCGGTTGGTCTTTACTTTTTAAAGTTAGGACGTTCTGATTATAAAAACGTTATATATATATATATATATATACACACACACACACACACACACACACTACAATTGGCTTTAATTGGTTTCATTATTAGTTCATTTTAATTGGTTTTGTTATGTTTTGTTATTAGTTCATTGATATATATATATATATAGTACTTCTATAATTAGAACGTCCTAACTTTAAAATATAAGGACCAATCAATCAAATTCATTCATTGTATTCTCTCTCCTAAAACAAATTCTCTCATATTTAATTCAAATGGAATGAATGAATTTGATTGGTTGATCCTTATTTTTTAGAGTTAGGACATCTTGATTATAAAAGTTCTCTATATATATAAACTGCAATTGGTTTTGTTATTGGTTCATTGATATATATATATATAGATACTGCAATTGGTTTCATTATTGGTTTGTTGATATATATGTGCATATTTATATATATATATATATATAAAGTGTTTTGTTAAAGTAATGGAATGATATATATATATATATATATGATGATAATGATGAGCTACTCCCTGAAGAAGAAGAGAAAGAGTTGAAGAAGAGCATAACACAAATTTATTTCGTGAACGTAAGACGGATGAGGAACGTGATAGAATTATAATTTTTCTCATGCATCGAAATTAATTAGTTTTTGTTATTTGTATTGATTTTTTGATATTGTTGTTTGACTTTGAGTTTTTTTTTTTTTTTTTTCAAAAATGGTACTGTCTTTTTATTGTGATGTTTTAAAGAGAATTATTTGAAAAATCATATGACATTCCATTGATGAGATATTATTAAAAATCTACTTAGATCAAATAAGATTGAAGATGTAAAACATTATTAATAAATCTAAATAAACGCTTCCCTTTTGAAAAAAAAAAAAAATTAGACAAACAAAATCAGCTCACAAGTTTGAAAATGGGTACAAGTGAACTTTATAATAATCATGAAATAGATAAAAAACAAATAGAGAAATACAACATTTTTAGTTCTCGAGCCTAATTAAACTAAGAGTGAAAAATTGGTAGAGAGCAATAAAATATTTTATTATTACTACGATTGATTAATTTTTTATGGTTGAGGTTGAAGCAATTATATTTCTAGAATAAATATATTACTCTCTCTCTCATATCCTTTTTGGCAAATTAATAATCTAAAACTGTTTTAAAAATAATTTAACCAAACGGTCTATAATTTAAAAGAGTTTTTTTAATTGATAACCAAACAACCAATAACTTTCTTTCAAAAGACTTAATTCTAAAAGATCTACTTGAAGAAACTGTACCTAACGAAGCCTTCAACTTTTCAAGGATTCTAATGCTACAAAAGGATGCAATATTAGACGGCCATAAAAACTCTTTATTCTTCCATTCTTTGACATCAATATTTCGTATATATATATTTATTATTATTATTAATTCCCAAAAGTGAAGTCTTTAATTTTGCATAAACAGATAATTAAATATAAATCTTTTCATTTTTACTATTTAGTATTATTAATAGTTAGGTGTACATTTAATAAATTTATGCTTGATCTTGTGTTGTTAATTATATTTATCTTTGATTATTTGGTTTTCATTAATTGGAATACATAGAATGCATAAGAATGATCTTCTACAGTGAAGAAAAGTCAACTTAATATACTTATAAGTAATCACATGGTTAAATTCATAGGATAACATAATAAACTCCAGTTTTGAAGTTTTAGTAATAAATATACATTAGTTTCCTAAATTAACATCTTATTATGATAGTGTTACTGAAATATCACTAACCAAAAAAAAAAAAAAAATCATTTCTAATCAAACCCCCACCCTCACCCTAACTATATCTAAAAAAACCCTAACCTTAGGTGGTGGCGGCAATAGCCGACCATTAATTATAACCGGCCATCAATAACAACTTTCCTTCCGAAAAATGGGAATCGTACGTCCAATAAAATAGCGTGATAGTTATCATGATATGGATGATTTTCGCAATCATTTAGATTGTCAATTCGGATATGTTAAGAGCGGTGAAGCCATATTATTTGTGCATGGTGGTGGAGCCCCATTTGTTGACTTGGTGAAGTAAATCATGAAGACAATGAAACAATTGGAAGATAGTGAAGCAACTAACATCACCATTATTAATTACTTAACCTCCATTGCTTTAACTACTTAGTGGTTGAGCAAATTGATTTCTAGCTCCACATATTGTCTATAAATAGGCAATTAAACTTTGTAATTCATCATCTCATTTCCAAAATCTCAAGTGTAATTAAGAATTTTGTTCCCCCTAGTTCCCTCCTAAAATTTTAGAGATAGGTTGTATTGTCGTTGATTTAATAAAATTCTTTTAGTCTCGGTCCGTGAATATTTTCCTCACATTAAGAGTTTTATCACATAAATCTCATGTCCACTATATTCTTATTTTGTTACCTCCAATTTCTTTTATATTATTCTCGATTTTAGATTTACACTGAGATTAAAATAGTATCGGATCGTCATAACAGGACAAAAAATCATAATGATTATTCCATTTGTCTGGTTGTCTAGATAAATATATCATAATTGATTATGGACCGAGTTGTTTCGATGGCAAAAAAATTTGATAAAACTTATAATAATTTATCTCGTAACATTTTCTTACTCAATAAAAGTTCTTTCAATGGCAAATTCGATTATTCCATTTGTTCGTCGTAAATTCTTTATCATTTGGCCTTTGCTTTTTAGCCCTCTGTTTCCTGCCTTTAGGAGGTTGTAAAATAACTTTATTAAAACTGATCGTTGTTTTAAATTTACTATTGCAATGCAAATAACTCGTCTGTCCTTAAATTTTTCGTATTTTTGGTTGTAGCCATGTTTGGATGGGTTATAAATGTTTTTAACTTCGATTGATATCAGAACTGTTTTATACGAAGGAACGATCTATATTAGCTCTGCTGTTTTTTGGCACTTCACCAGTTTCGAATGTCTGATATGAATTTGCATATGTGTGTACTAGCTGCAATAAGAATTTTATAATCAGGTGGCATTTACATTTCCCTTTAGGCCTGTAAATATTTCTACCATTGCTTTTGATTATCTATATAATGTGTTTGTTGCTGTGTGTTCAAATATTCACGTAAGCTTGATTCTATTGCAGAGAATCGAGTATTAGACGCCAATTGTATTTCAGCATTTCAGGAACTTCATTTAGTTAACCTGAATTTAATAATCATTGATACGAGAAAGGACAGTAGGGCATAGGAGGACTCTGTTAAGGAATACGCTTTTTCATATCGCCCTGATAAGACAAAGAAGCAAAAATTCAAGAATTAGCTCCTAAAATTTCCAATCCCGATGGATATTCGAGAGTTGGTGGCGTATAGGCAAATCCCTGAAATTCTAAGTGAAGATTTAGTGAGACAGAATTATGCTGCTTTCTTCAGGATGTTGTTCGTCTAGGAAGAGCTACACCAGGAGGTAAATATTGATTCTTGATCACTAAGTAACATTAGCCCGCTTTTCTTCCACCTGGGTCTGTTTATTTGGTTTCAGGAAGCCATGAGGTGTTATAACCTGAAGTGTCACTATGAAGAACAGACGTTTTCATATCCCTCACTTGTCCATGGAGATCATGGAGATCAAGTTTTGGCAAAGCTTTTATTTGCAAATGAAGCTGAATATGCTGAGAATCAGGTTTCTTCTGACCTCTTTTAGAAAAGGTTATGAATTTTAGCATGTTCGTGATGTGCTGTCTATTTGATGATTCAGATAGAACTATATATCATGGTTGAGAAGATGATAAAAATAAATGGTTTCAGCTACTGTCAAGGCTAATGATTAATGACATCTTATATTATGGAGATTAATCCTGATATATGTTCATTGTTAAGATGCAATTTTTTTTTCCCTCACTTGAGATTGAGCTTTCCTTAATAATTTAATGTTGCAATTACTCGAGCAAAGTCGTTGCTTGTCATTGTTCGGAATCCGCAAATAATCTGCAAAGTCTTATCATACAATATTTAACTAGTTATATTGCTCATGCCATATCTCTTATATGCTTTGCTTGATCATTTAGAGTAGTTTCAAATTGACAACAATCACCAACACAATTTGCATTCTTTGATTTATTTGGTAATGTCAATATTGCTTTGCTGTTCTCTCTTTCTTTAAACATCAATTATCTTGATCTAACAGTTTAGCACGTTATGATGAGATCTTTGTGTGCTTGGCAGGATCGTTGTTGGGACAAGCTTTTGTTGCATTGTTATGACAAGTCTTACCAAGGCCATCCTCCTCCCCAAAGGATAAGCAAAGACACAAATGAAAAGCTGAATCTAGCGAGAAAATTTGCTGCACAATAATTGAAGAAACCTAATGCCATCCACTTCCAGAAAAGGTAATTATGAACTTGACAAGTGTTGGCTTAGACTCTAGATGATAGACTATTTGATGTTCATGGTATGTCAAGAAGGGTTGTCTCCTGGTTGTTGGGGCAACCTGTTTTATATATGAAAGAATAAAAGAAATGGATAAGCGTCAAAGATGCATTTGAGATAAGTACATGCATGTCGATGTTACCAAAAAAAAACCTCAAATGGGTGGACTTTTAGGCTATGCATATACATCATCTAAAAAAGCTAAATCAATACATTACACATGCGTATTCAATTATACCATAAAAGGATGAACTATTAAAATCATTGATTTAATCTATTAAGTGAGAGCTTATTTTAATTGTCTCTGTAGTCTGTTATCATAATACTTATCACAATGATTCTTATGTTAAGGATTTCAATATTAAAATTAAATTATCACAATGATCATCATGATAACCATTATGATGCACAGTTTACAAAGACAATTAAAAGGAGCTCTCACCTTAGAGATTAAACAATTCCAATAGTTTATCCTTTTATCGTATAATTTATAAATATGTGTTTGTATTGATTTAGCTTTTAAGAAATGACACATGTTGTAGATGTATAAAGTTTTAATTTTTTTTTTCTAATTTTGGTAACCAACTTGTACTTGTCTCATTTGCATCTTTAGTGCTTATCCATTTTTTTTTTCATCTTATCCTATATAAAGTTGCCCCATCAATGATGAGACAAAGACAACACTTCTTGATATACCATAAGGCTGTGTTTGGTGCATGATTTTTGGAATGAGATTGAGATTTAAAAATCCCAAATTACTTGAATATCATATTTGGAGAGCAACTAGAATGAATGGGATTGAGATTCTTTGAATCCCAACCTCTAATCCATTCTCATTCTTTTTGCATTTTTCAATCCCACTCACACTCATGTCATTGGGTGGGATGAGATTGGATTTGATATTTTTTTTTTCTCTCCATTTATCTCTCTCTCACATTTCTTTTCGCATTTCTTCCTCTCACGCATCCATGGAACCTCTCTTCTTCTTCATCTTCTTCTTCATCTTCTTCTTTTTCTTCATCACACATCTAGTTCTGGGTTCGCCTACCCAGAACCAGCATCTGGGTAGGCGAACCCAGATGCTGCCTACCCAGCACCAGCATCTGGTTCTGGCGAACCCAGAACCAAATCAATTCTGGGTTCGCCGATGAACCTAGAACCAGATGCTCTTAGTCTATGTTTTTTTTTTTTTTTGTTTTAGTGTTATGATGATTCGATGTTGTTAAAGATGTTGTTGTTATAGGAGATGATGATGTTGATGAATTATATTGATGATATTGATAAACTGTAGGTTGATGATGTTGAATTGTGAGAGATGATATTTGTTTTTTTTTTAGATTTTTTACAAAATTAATTTTATATAATAAAAAAAATTAAATTAATTTATTACAATCCAATCCCAACTTATACTAAACATGATATGGTATAATTTTTAATCTAATCCCAAATTTTACCAAACATGGGATGATGATTTTCCATTTCAATCCAATCTAATCCATTCCATTCCAATTTCGCGTGCCAAATATAGCCTAAATTCCAAATAGCCTACCATCTAAAGTCTAAGCTAGAATTTGTCATATTCATAATTACCATTGTTGAAGTGGATGGCATGGGAAAAGGAGATATTATAGGAGAAGGATTTGGAGTTTCTTCCACTATTGTGCTGCAAAATTTTCTTTCTAGATTCAGTTCTTCATATGTGTTGTTGCCTATCCTTCCGAGAGAAGGGCGGTCTTGGTAAGAGTTTTCATACACAAAAGCTTGTCCTAATAAGGATCCTACCAAGCCAAAAAGATCTTATCAAAATGTGCTAATTTGCATTATCTGTAAGCCTATGCTTCAAAAAATTGTTAGTTGTTAGATGAAGATAATTGATGTTAGACGAATGAGAGAACTGCAAAGCATTAACATTACCTAACAGATTAAAGAATGCAAATTTTGCAACTACTCTATGTTTGAAATTAATGCATATATGATACATGAATATAAAGATGCATTAATGTAGACACATTGAAAGGAATAAAGACTCATTGAAATATGAGATTAAGGTTCATTAATATCCATTGATGGTGGACACCAACACTCTAAATGATCAGGCAAAGTATGTAATAGACGTGGCATGAGCAATAGAAATAGTTAAAGATTATATGAAAATACCTTGCACACTATTTCTGAATTGTCAACAATGATAAGCAATGGCTTTGTTCGAGCAATAACAATATTAAATTATCACAGTAAAATAAAACTACAATAATTGCATATATATTAATTATGAATATCTATCATCATTAATCTTCATAACACAATTAGTGATGTTAATTAATGTATAACATTTGTGGTAAACTGAACTATACACTTTTATCCTCTTTTCAACCATGATATGTAGTTTTATTTGCATCATCAAAATGGACATCCAAAACATATCAGCATGAGAGAATTCCTTCACGTCACATACATGCTAAAACGCATAAACTTTTATGAGAGGTTAGAAGAGATGATTCTTCCAGAAGCAGGAACAAACCTGATTCTCATCATCTTCAGCTTCATTTGTAAAGGAAAGCTTTGCGAAAAACATGATCTCCATGCATAAGTGAGGGCCTGATCTCAGCCAATCCAGGGACTTGAATAGTCAGAATATGATACTTCTTTTCTTCTTCACGGTGACACACACCATGTTAATTATAACACCTCTTGGCTTCCTGAAACAAAACAAACAAATATTAGACCCAGGTAAAAGAAAAGCAGTCTAACATTACTAAATGAAAAAGTAGGTGAAACAATCATCAAAGATGACTAAAGCCAATGAAGAGGTGTAAATGGGCAGACTGAAGCCAATTGCTACAACAAACCTGCATGGTATATAAGTAGCTGCCTTTCATGATCAGGATGCTGAAAGGTCACCATTAACAAAGCACTATAATCTGCCTTTCATTCAATCTATTGGATTACCTCTGACCCTCAACATTTTTGCAAACCTGTATTGACAAAAAACAATTGATTAGCATGCTCCTGTGCAAACTACACACCAACTAGAAGTGTAAGCTGACTTTCTAGTTGCTTGGGTTTATTGCACAAACAACTATTACTCTGACAAAACAGTTGGCCGTAGGATTCATATTACGATTTAGTGGTAATGCCCCTCACTCTTACACATTATGCATAAGTATAAAAAATCGAATTATTATAGAGTTCTAATTTAGGGGGTAGGGCTAATCAATGAAAATGTTAATATATGAATAAATTATTTGCATTGCTGCAGTAGAATTAAAAGCAATCAATTTAATTTAAGGAAGCTATTTAAAACCTCGGCACATAAAGATTTTAATCTCAACAGCATTTTTCCAATTCAAAACTATGATCTAACACCAAAAACAATATTCCACCATTTTATAAGCCAGACACTTCAATAGTCTATAGTCTATGAACAAGAAAACTAAGCTAAATTTAACATGAACAAGAAACTTCTTATATACAATAAATAGTGAAGCCAACAAAGGCAAAACCATAGGCGAAGTCCTGAATTCTGATACATTTACATGCATGATAGAAACAGGTGAAACAAAAATATGATAAGAACATTATGATAAACTACTCTTAGGGTTAAAATAATTATATCTCCTATCATTTTCTCAAAAAAAAACAAAAAAACAAAAAAAACGAAACAACATAACATCAACTTACATAAAAAAGATTCATCAAAAACAAGTTGAAAAATCATAAAATACAGTAACATCAAAGGTTTTGTCTTACTTATGAAGGCAAAACTATTTGTGAAGTCCTAAATCCTGAAACATTTACATGCATCACAGAAACAAGTGAAACAAAAACAAGTTCAGAATATTATGATGATAAATTCTTCTTAGGATTGAAATAATTATATCTCCTATCATTTTCTCACAAATCAAGTTCAAAATTTTGACTACTGGACAAAAAAAAAATAAAAAAACCAAACAAAGAAAATCAACTTACATAAAAAAGATTCACCAAAAGCAAATTGAAAAATCATAAAATACATTAATAACATCAAAGATTTTGTCTTACTTAGAAAGGCAAAACCATGAGTGAAGTCCTGAATCTTGATATATTCATATATATCATGGAAACAGGTGAAACAAAAACATGTTCAGAACATTATGATGATAAACTACTCTCAGGATTGAAATAATCATATCTCCTATTATTTGCTCACAAATTAAGTTTAAAATTTTGACTACTCAGGAAAAAAAAATAAAAACCGAAACAAGAGAACATCAACTTGCATAGAAAAGATTCATGAAAAGCAAAATGAAAATCATAAAATACATTAATAACATTAAAGATTTTGTCTTACTTACAAAAGCAAAACCACGAACGAAATTTCGAATCCTAATATATTCACACACATCATAGAAATAGGTGAAACAAAAATATGACTAGAACATTATGATGATAAATTGCTCTCAGGATTGAAATAATCATATCTCCTATCATTTTCTCACAAATCAAGTTCAAAATTTTGACTATTTTTTTAAAAAAAACAAAAAAAAACAAAACAAGAGAAAATCAACTTACATAGAAAAGATTCATCCAAAGCAAGTTGAAAAATCATTAAACACAATAACATCAAAGGCAATCTAACTGATATCCAAAATGTAAGAAGAGATAAAAAGCACAAACTTTTGACAAAAACCTCTTAAATGTTGATGTAAACAGTGAACAATTTGTAAACTTTAAGAGAGACATATGTGGAATAAAGATAACCCTAATCAACTCTAAGAATTTGGGTTCTATATACACAAAATTGCAAGTGTTACAATGCAAGTTGCGTGAATGTAAACTCAGCAACTCTCCATATTTGTACGTCTCTTTTTGTCAAGTGCGACTCACAGAAGTGAGCTAAGCGATGACGTCAAATTTTGCCCAAAAAGGCAAACAACTATGGACACTTTACACAGCTCACATATATAATATTAACGGATAAAACTATGTACAAAAGCCATAAATCAGGGGGCTGAAAGATAGAGGCCTTGTTAGAATATTAATCTTGAACCTAGTTTTATTTACGCAATGAATCTGGTTTTGTTCATGTATTTAGGAATTTTAAATGAGTGTTTAGATTTAATAAGTTAATGTATTAGCAATTAATTAAGATTAATTAAATGCAGTATAAACACAATTACTCATTTGTATTTATCTCATGTGTATCTTTGGTGCTTATCTTTTTTTCTTTTTTTTTTCACTATTTCCTATATAAAGTGGGTTGCCGGAACAATGATGAGACATTCTTCACATACCATAAACTTCGAAATATCCTACCATCTAGAGTCTAAGCTAGAACTTGTTGAATGATCTCATCATGATGTGATAAACTGCGCATGTGTCGGCCTATACTTCAAAAAAATGTTACTGTTAGATCAAGATAATTGATGTTAGACAAATGAGAGAAGTGCAAAGCATTAACATTACAAAATAAATCAAAGAATGAAAGTTCTGTTGGTGATCATTATCAATTTGAAACTACTCTAAATGATCAGGCAAAGTGTATAAGAGATATGGCAAAAGCAATATGACTACTTAAATATTATGTGACAATAGCCGGTAGACTAATATTTGTGGATTCCCAAAAATGATAAGCCTCGACTTGCTCCAGTAATTGCAACATTAAATTATTTAGGATAGTTCAATCTCAAGAAAAGATATAATTGCGTCTAAACTATATACGAACATCTATCATGATTAATCTCCATGATGTAATTAGTAATGTCATTAATCTTTAATTTTTGCAATAACCTGAAACCATTTATTTTTATCGAATTCTCAACCATGATAGATAGTTGCATGTGCACCATCAAAATGGACATTAATCACGTATCAGCATCAGAATTCCTTAATGTCACATACATGCTAAAATGCATCAACTTTTCATATTCATTGACAGAGTACTCCTCTGCCCAAACTGTCCTTTCTTGTATTGATAAATATTAGACTCATATTAACCAAATGAAGTTTCTGAAAAGCTGAAACACAATTGGCGTCTAATTTCTCTGCAACAGACACATTATATATATATATAATCGAAGGCAATGGTAGAAAAATTTATTGGTGCCAAGGGAAATGTAAATTTCTCTAGATTATAAAAATCTTATTGCTGCTAGATGTACATATAAGCATATTCGTATCAGACATTCAAAACTGGTGAAGTGCCCGAAAACAGCAAAACTGGCATAGATCACTCCTTCATATAAATCAATTATGATATTAGTCAAAGTTAAAAACATTTATAACCCATTTAAACACGTCTATAACCAAATATATGAAAAATTTAAGGACGAATGAATTATTTACATTGCAGTAGCAAATTTAAAACAACAATAAGATTTAATGATGTTATTTAAAACCTTGGCACTTGACGTTTTAGTCTCAACCATGATTTTTCACTTCTATCAACATTAAATTTGACGTTGATAACAGCAAATATGTCAATTTAATGAAACAATGATTTAACACCAAAAACAATACTCCACCATTTTATAAACAAGATTTTAATTTATAAAATATTTTCATATCGTCGGAATTTATTTAAAAATTTATTTTAACCCACTCTAGTATAGAATTTTGATTACGTCTCTATTTGGAAATCATATTCACTCTCAGTTTTTCTTTGTTTGAACCACAGCAAATTATAGAACTATATTAATATGTTTGTATTTTGCTCTCCATGCATATATTCATATATATAAGAATGATAACAAAAATTTAAATGAGTCAATTAACCAACATTACTGCTTTAGCTTTCATTAATCAGTTCGAAGTATAAGCTTTGATTCGCATGATTATATTGCTGCTTCTTAAGTTAATTATTACTTCTTTCTTCAGCAATGTAAAATGTGATTGAATGCATGTAATTTGATTAGTTGTTGAAAAACTTAGTGGTTTTTATCAACCCCAATTGATTTAGAGATTCTAAAGTTAAAACAAAATAATTTGTGTAAAAGGTTTGTATTTTTACCGTTTCTTTATTTAGAGATAACTTCTCAATTAGATATATTGAAAGTCCCTTACTATATTTAATTCTATTTTTTTCCACCTTCTGTATTGTTCTAATAAGTCGCTTAACAAGATATTCAAGTCACAGTTCAAATAAAGAAGAAGTGCAAATATTCCAAATTCACTTATAAAACATTTTGATCATAAGTTGAGCAATGCACATCACAAGATATAAACTGTAGTTTTTGTTGGGAAAAAAAATGTACCACAACAAGCTTAGAAAAGGCCACATCACCTTTTTAAGACAGTAGCAGCCAAGCTCATTTGTATAATTGTATGGTCACAACTACTATCATCTAAAACATAGTACAATGTGGAATGTTGGGGGGTCATGGGACCCAAAATTGTATAATCAACCTAACCAGCTGAGTACTAATCTTATCAATCTCATCGTCACTTTTGATCATAGTTCTTTCTTACAATAATGGAGATTGATTCCTCAACCATCACTCTCCGACCATTCAAGCTCTCAGACATTGATGATTTTATGATATGGGCAGGTGATGATCAAGTCACGAGACCTCTCAGATGTAAGACTTTTACTTCAAAGGAAGAAGCTTTGACCTACATCAAGGATGTATGCATCCCCCACCCTTGGCGCAGATCCATATGCATCCGTGACCGTTCGATCGGAGCCGTGTCCGTCTATCCGGGATCTGGCGATGACAGGTGTAGGGCTGATATTGGCTATGCTGTGGCAGTTCAGTTTTGGGGTCAGGGGGTTGCCACCAAGCGGTGAAAATTGCACTTAGTGAAGTCTTCAAGGACTTCCCTGAAGTGGTAAGGTTACAAGCTCATGTTGATGTGCAAAATAAGGGTTCTCAAAGGGTGTTAGAGAAAGTTGGGTTCCTTAAAGAAGGTCTATTGAGAAGATATAGCTATCTTGAGGGACATATAAGAGATTTGTACGTCTATTGTTTTTTATCAACGGATTCCTATAATATATTGACAAGATTGTCGAAACCCGTAGAGATCAATCTCAGGACATTCAGAATCTCCGATGTTGATGATTTCATGACATGGGCAGGTGATGACAATGTCACAAAGTACTGCAAATGGAATACATTCACTTCCAAGGATGAAGCCAGAGACTTCCTCCAGGAAGTGATCAAGTCACATCCTTGGTACAGGGCCATTTGTATCAATGACAGTCCGGTTGGCTCGATCTATGTGTTGCCAGGGACCGGTGAGGATCAGCGTAGGGGACAGATAGGGTATGCTGTCAGTGCAAAGTACTGGAGAAAAGGGATAGCAACAGAAGCAGTTAAGGTGGCAGTTTCATGTGTGTTCAAGGAGTTGAAGTGTTTGGACAGAATTGAAGGTTTGGTTATTGATGAAAATGTAGCCTCGCAAAGGGTGCTGGAGAAAGCTGGGTTTGTCAAGGAGGGTGTAAGGAAAAATTCTTTTGTTAAGGGAAAATATTGGGACTTGGTTATCTTCAGCATTGTAAAATCTGATTGAACGTATATAATCTGATTAGTTGTTGAAAAACGTTGTGGTTTTTATCAACCCCTATTTATTTAGAGATTCTGAAGTTAAAACAAAATAATTTGTGTTAAAGGTTTGTTCTTTTCCAATTGAGTTATATTGAATGTCGTTTTTTTGTTTTGTGTTTTTTTTGTTTTTATTTTTTATTTATATTAATCACACTTATAATAACCGGGATATCATGATATATACTCTAAGATATAATCCGGAAGATAACTCTTAGTAGGAGAGAAGGATTACCCACACAAAGTGGAAACGTGAGCAAGTGTCGGCAACTTTAACTAAAAGTTCCGGCCTCCACCTTCTGTATTGTTAGGCAAAATTATCTTTCAATGTGGGGCTAAATACCGACCTATATTTGGATGAAATGAACATGGTTGAGAAAGTTTTAATCTGATATCAGCCGACTCTATCAACTAGCCACTCAAAGTTTAAAAACCACAGTTAATCACGTTGAAAAGGTCAATCATATCCAAACATGGCAGACCAATGACTCCATGGATCGGAAGGATTAGGCCACTTTCTATCACTATAAATTTGAGCCTTGGCATACTCATTTCCCATAGCACCACAACCATTATTTTCTTGAATACAAACATTGTATTGCAGTTTCTGACACATCAAAGCAATGTTGAAACCCGTTGAAATCAGTCTCCGGCAATTCAGAATCTCAGACGTAGACGATTTCATGGCATGGCAGGGGATGATGAGGTTACAAGGTACTGCAGATGGAACACATTCACCTCTAGGAATGATGCCACGGACTTCCTCAAGGAAGTAATCAAGTCTCATCCTTGGTATAGAGCTATTTGTGTTAAAGACCGTCCGATCGGGTCGATTTATGTGATGCCAGGTATGGGGAAAGATCAACGGAGAGGAGAGGTTGGGTATGCAATAAGCTCAAAGTACTGGGGAAAGGGGATAGCAACAGAAGCAGTTAAGATGGTTGTTTCGTGTGTGTTCGAGGAGTTGAGGTATTTGGATCGAGTGGAAGGCTTGGTTTTTGCTGAAAACAAAGCATCACAAAGAGTACTGGAAAAGGCTGGGTTTATTAAGGAGGGCCTTCTAAAGAAATACTTCTTTGTTAAGGGTAGAAGTAGGGATATTGTTGTATTCAGCATGGTGAAGTCTAACTAAATTTGTTTGCGAGAATCCCCTCCTAATAAAGATTCCTATTTTGACATTCTATCTGAACATTCAACCATCAAATGAACCCGACAACCAAGAATCTTAAAATCAAACGTCCCCATTAGAGAATCTCCATGTCAAACCATGTATTTGATCAAGCACAAGAATATGAACAAGCATAAACAATTTGCCATATAACACCCAGAAATTTTGAAATTTGTACTCATATCATATGGAATTTCAACTGCATAATTACAATTCCACTTCATTTCGCACAATTGACATTCTGTATGTATATATTACAAAGCTTTTAGACTCCTTGGGGCATGCTATAAACACATAATATGGACACCGCACTGTACAAAATTGCTGCTACCATCTTTGTACAGCAGCAGCAATACATGCATCACTTAAACACAACATTGGCTTCCAAACTCTTTTCTTCTGTTTTCAACATATACTCCCATTTTTTGTATTTTAACTTTCCTAAACTATTCTCAAATGGCCAAATGCAGAATTTCTCTCTTTATACAATTAACAGAGATCATTCAAGGTGTAGAATTTACTGAAATCTCTTGAGGCAGCAGTGAGCTCGGCTGGTCCAGATGCAATGGAATGACGAGCCGCTGCAAGGGCTTTAGAGCTACTGTGAGTTGTGCAAACGAAGGGCGCAAGTTTGGATCCCTGGACAAAAAAAAAAGAAAGATGGGTCCCAGTTAAACTGGATTTGACCTATGATATAACTAGTATTTCGTATAAATGTTAATGACTTACATCTGCCAGCATTCATGAATTATTCTTGCAACCAAAGGATCCACTTCCTTGGGAATCTCAAGGCGACGATTCTGGAAACCTACTGCACCTACTACTTGCATTGGGTTCATTCCAGTCCAAGGCAATCTCAGAGTAGCAAGCTCCCACAAGATGACTCCAAAGCTGTAAACATCACATCTACACACCAAGCAAACAATGTATTATAATAAGAATGTCCAAAGAATTCAGCTACAAAAAGTACAAGAACAAACTAAGTGAAGCTGAACTGAAATATAGCAACCCACTTTTCATTAGATGGCTCATTGCGAAGAACTTCTGGTGCCATCCACTCAGGCTGACAAATAAAAGAGAACCCAATCGGATAAATGCAGAGATCAAGATACAAGATGCACATTTATCATCATGCTCAAAAACTAAAAAACATATATTACACAAAAGTCTCAGACTCTCACCGTTCCTGCAGTTGATTTGGATGACAGAAAGGTATTATGCTTCAGGCGTGACAGCCCAAAATCACAAACCTGCATGGTAACATACCAACAGTTCATCAAACACTGTCTCAATAAAAACTAATTCCAATAGCCTATAAATATTTATTTATTTTAAATTCCTTCTGACTTTAACTTTCAAGAATCCAGCAATCCGGATATATATTAGAAGAAAAAGCTATTAGAAAAAATTACAAGCTTCTCTCATCAATCAGCTGCAGTATTCATCACCAAAATATTGACTTCCCAGCTACAAATGACTCAAAGGGCTAGCTCATGAACTTAAGTACGTATAATGCAGCTGTACTCTCATCATCAATCAGCTAGACAAGACAAGCTACAAATGACTCAAAGGGCTAGCTCACAAACTTAAGTATGTATAATGCGACTGTAATCTCATCATCCCACCTTAAACTCGAACTAAATAATTCAGATATTAGGTTTTTAACTATACACTTTCAGTTAAAATGATGCATAAATGCAACAGCATGTCCAGGACAGATGCTTTATAAATATCAAAAAATCACGGCGAAGTCCAAAACATAAAATATACAAACCCAACATGACTAACTTCATACAAAACAGTATGAGACAAATTAAGACTTCACCAACAATGGTATGTAAATCACAATTCATTCATTGGTATGTAAGTCTATACTTGTATATTTAACACCACGAACATTCAACAGAAAATATATATTCATAGATCATAATTAATTCATCTACCTAACTGACTCCACTAAATTAATAGGCAAAGATACACCATCAGTTCGTATAGTGTTAATTATGGAGAAAAGAGGAACAATATAAAAAGGGTAAAAATATAGTCAAACAAGAAAAAATGAAGCACATACCTTGACATTCCAGTTTTTATCAACCAAAAGATTTGGTGACTTTAAATCACGATGAACAATTGTAGGTGCACTGGTATGTAAGCAATTCATACCCCTAGCCTGCAAAAATAACAAGGCATTTGAGGTATCCTATGCATGAACAATGCTCATTAAAGAAAATGATCAGATCATCTTGTACCACATCAAGTGCCATTTTTATTCTACGCTTCTCATCGATTTGACATTGAGGACGATGAAGAATCCGAAATAAGCTTCCCCTGGAAATTTGATCATTTACAAAACATAAAATGTCAACATAGAACAAAGATGATGAAGTCAGAAACACTATTAGCATCTCATATCTGAGTCGTGCTACCTTGCAAAATTCAACTCATTTAAACAATATGGGGACCAATTCAAGGCGAGAAACAATACCTTGGTAGAAACTCAGAAATGATGGAGAGATTTGGAGGACGAGTGACAGCACCCATAAATAGAACAATATTTGGATGACGCAATCTACGCATTATTTTAACCTACATTATAGACAATGATCAACTCCAGGGTCATAGAGTTAAGAAGTGAACAGCCCCAGCGTCACTAAAAATACCATTCCTAGTGTTCTTCACATGCATAAAGTTTTGAGAAAAGAAATCAATCATTAATAGTCATATATAGACAACTAATTTGATGCTTACTTCTCTTTTGAATTCAAGCAAAGCAGCACCAGAGAAGTCTTGGTCTAAGAACTTCTTCACTGCAACCTCCTGTTGCACAACAACAATTCAACAACCTAAGGTTAAAAACTATTTTATTTCTTTGTAATTCTTATTAATTTTTAAGACAAATCCTCACAAAATATTTACTATAAAATAGGCATTCATTCCCCACCATATTACCTCCATGAAGAGACAATTAAGTAGATAATAATGCCAGATATCCAGGTATCAAGACAATACTACAATAGTAGGACATAAACATGGAAACAACAAGAAGAGTATGTAATTGAAAATGCATATCTAGTTCAACTTGATCTTTTTATAGAAGAAAAAAAAAACAATATCAAAAGCAGGAAGATATAAAAAGGACAAACGGAACTTCTTAAACATGTTAAACAAATCACAGTAAGCTTATCTAGTTGGTCAATATGCCCGGACATTCACAGGCAATAGCACTCCCAGTCTCCCACACTACTACTGGTGACAAAGCATGTAACGAGGCATAACTTTTGCTAAATATATCATTAACTATTTGCTGACATAAACATTTTTCACCAAATGACACCAATTATGAAGAAAAATTATACAAATACATGTGTGCATATATAATGGAAACTCTTTGGGAAGAAGTACAAGAAATTAATAAAATCCACAAAAATTAAATCCTTTAATTCCAAAAAAAAAAAATATGTACAGAAGTTGATATACGAAAAAGGATTTACAGAACCAACCGTGCCATTCCAATCCGCATGGTAGACTTCTCCATATGAACCTGTTAGCACAAAAATAAGGAAAATGAAATAACAAATGAATAGAAAATTCCCAGAGAATTGAAAGTTTCAGTGATGGCAAATACAACTGAAACACTATGACAGCACCTAAAACCTTAAGTAATTCTAATATCAATAGAAGATCCACAAGAATGAAATACATTTTAAACTCAGGCAAAAGTATCACTAGTTTACTTGTAATTCTATTTTATAGAAAAAATTATCTTAATGATAACCAAACTAAGATTGCCAAATACTGTAAAGAACTCTGATGGGACAGATGCACTACCTAGTCCAATTCTTTCACCAAGAACCAAGTCTTCCCATGGAATTTCACATTCACTAACATCTACATCATCAAAGATCTGATCAACCCTGTTTGTGCTGGAATTAACTGATGAGCTTTGACTTTCCTGATCCTTCAGTTTCAAATTGTTTCCCATAAATCTGTCATGCGTGCACTTTCTTCGATCATGGTAACCAATTTCATTGTTTTCATGTTCTTTAACCATGTCTAGCATATCAAATTTAATGTCCTCCCCATCCCTCTGATTTTCTTCTTTAAAATTTGGGCCTGAATCTTCAACCAAAGGAGGCCTATTTGGCTGATTTGTGATAGAAATTAGTGGTGAGCCACTACCAGACAAAGCATTCCTGGCATCATTATCTTTACTAGACAAATTTGCATTGCCAGATGGCTTTAAACCATGAGGATTGAACTTTTCAGATGCAGTTGAACCGGTCGAGGTTGATGATGACAGATTGTAATTATTTGGTTCACGGTTAATCTTTGGTAAGATGCCCTCCTTATAATTATAATCCTTTTTCCTTGGGACTTCATTATAAGGATTTTGATTCTTCCACATCATTGGTACAGGGGGTCGACCTGACACAGGGTTATTTCTGTGTCTCTGAAACTCTTCAACTTTAATCTCTGCAGGCTTGTTTGGGAAGGAAGTTTTTCCAGTTCCTTTAATCTGGAATGGATTAAGATCTGCAAAAAGGTTTTTAGAATCCTCCTGACCATTTTGACCATATGGAACTACATTGAGATTTATTCTCACCCCATCACCAACTGGATTGGCCCCACGACCTCCTTTATACCCAGAGCTTCCAACAACTGATGTAGAAAGATTATCAAATTGACTAGGAGTCACTCGACTAGGCAGTCTGGAAGAACCAGCAGCAGTTTCATTACTTGGGACTTGCAACGAAGGCAAGGACTCTGTCTTTCCTGAACTAGAACCTCTGTCCACAGGAAAATTACCATCTGCAGTAGTGTTTTGACTACTGCCTTCACCAAGGAATGGCTTTGGCCTTGAGTAGACAAGTCCTGAGTCACTGGAGGACTGGAGAGCAGGGATATTAATTGGATTATACGGCTTAAAGGCAGTATCCTTTGCACTTAAAATATCTGCAGGTATAAGTGTCCCAGGAGCTGCCATGAGATCAACCAAAACTCCCTGAGAGAGAGAATAGTTATTAGACAACACAGAAGTATTAATTGCAACATTGATAGATTAATCAGAATTGTTATGTATGCATCTGACAACTACATATAAATAGCAGCAGGAGTAGCACTTTTCTTTCTGACAGGTGGAAGACAAGTTTCATTTGTTCATATAAGATTTATAACCCATTCGCAGAAGGAGGAGAATGAGAGAGCTAAAATAACATTATGCATATGAGAAGTAAGGGCAAGGAACAACAATGAAAATCAGAAAAGGAGGGAAGCTATGGATGGTTTATAACTGCAGCCATATGATGTTTTATTTGGTTACAATTCCACATTGCCAGGAATTGTCTGCAATTACTTAAAACTCATCCAGAAAGACAGGATAATGAGGTATGTAACCAGGTAAAACAATAGAGCAATTAAGTTTTAATTTGTGCTATTGCATTTGTTTACATTTCCTTAAAAGATGAGCGTAAATGATAACAGTAATAGCCTGAGAAATTCTTGCACAATATTACACAACAAAATGGTATCCAAGCATCGCCATGACAATAGCTATTAAATTTGTAATAATTGAGATTCTCATTTTTTCTTATCTTCAAGATAATGTCGAAACAAAAAACTTATCATCACATTGTTTGTTTATTCTTGAAATTATTAAGTAGGTAGACCAAAAAAAAAAAAAAAAACAAAAAATCTAAAACAACTAAAGCTTTTAAACTTTTAAACAGTTATCAAGTTCAAATATTGAAAGCAAAAGCAAACCTTTCATCGTCAAGCTTTATTAGGTTGACAGCATCATCCTCTACACCAGTGTAATGGCTACCCTTTACAAGTCTACAAGGTAGCCTCGTACAGTCAGCCAATACCTACATCCAGGCAAATAAAAAAGATAAACATACAAAATACACAGATCCAACACGTGTATGTGTGCATCTCAATTAATAATAGAACAACCCAAAACCAAAATAAATTCGATCAAACATAAAACTCTAAAACTCAAACATAGAGGAAAAGACATCAAGCAATTGATCCACTATGCTCGATGCGACCAACATGAGCAATATTCATCTCCATGTAACTCAAAAGCAAGCATTGGACATTACATGAATTGCAAAAGAAAAGGAACTAAAGCAAATATTGATATACAATATAGCATAGCACATCGATTTTAGACAAAAATTTTGACAATGAGGATCAGCATAAAAAATTATTAAATTTAATGTAGACAACAGATAACTGCTGACCTTAAAAAGCAGAGCACGATGTCGAGAAAGCCCAATATTTATGGACCCAATAGGCAGCACACTTGTGTGAAGAGAACTCCTCAACTCTGTGTTACTTTCCAACCATTTTGCAAGCATCATATTCGCATCCTTTACAGGGCCACCCATGTGCCCAGAAACAACTTCAGCAAGTCTTTGTACCAAAACATTAACATCAGTAGCAGGCACATCTAATGCAATGCACTGTGCAACTTGAAGCAACTCTTCCAAGGCAGGATCAATAGTTCGATTAACCATTACAACTTCGAAGCCAGAACTCCCTGGATTTGCTTCAAGATGCGTGAGAGATGGCATTTTTCCTTGGGTGGCTGAATCAGTTGAAAGTCCATAAACATCATAAAAACCATCCACCACCTTCTCCTCATAGTCAAGCACATTATACTCCTGGCGACACAAAAAACCAACCCAAATTAAGCAAAACTTACCTACCACAACATTACTCTTATTCTAATCCATAACACAAACCAGTCATATCACAAATAAGTAACTAATAGTACACAAGTGACATATCTTATTCTTTTCTGAAACTATAAAAATTCCCTGCAAGCATCCTTCAATTTTCCAATGAACTTTAAAAAAAGACCAAAATTAAAATGTAAATAAAGAAAAACGAGCAGAAAAAGAAAAAGACATCAATTGCTGTTTTTAAATTGACAAAACATATATTAGCCCAACAACAAACTAAATTTAAAAACGTAATCTTTCAACAATCCACCTCAAAGTCTAATCAACCCTTCAATTCCATCACCCAATGCAGAGCCATATAAGCTGATATCAACCACAAAGCCTTTGTACATAACTCTTGCACAAAATCGAACACAAAGAGCATACAAACTCAAAACAGCAAAATCAACCAAACACCCCTAGTTCTGCAACTTCATTTCTATAATTCAACAGTCAAGTTACTAGCCCTAATGACCTAAACCAAGTAGAAACGCCTATAATTCGAACTCAAAACACTAAAATTGACCACACTAAACAAACAAAAAACGCAGAATCAACTAAAATCGAGCTCGAAAACGAACATTACCCAGTACTGCCTCGACAGAGCCTCCGCTGCCACGTCACCCTTATCTCTCCCCCCCAAATCGCCTCTCCGATCACTGTTATTGTTCAAACTCAACAGCGTCGCCGCCCGGATCTGATCCTTCTCCCCGAAATCGTCGGCGTTCGACGACGACGACACGCTGATCGCCATCGCCAGCTGCACCTGGAACTCCTCCTCCGACGTCATGAAATCCGTCCGATTGTTCGTCCCATTAGTAGTAGTAGGCGACGACTCCGACGGACTCGCTGGAGCGGCAGCCGTCGCCGTCGCCGTCGCCGTCGCCGAAGCCGAAGCCGAAGCAGCCGCCGTCGCCATAGTGCGACTGCTTGCGGTGGCGCATGGCGTCGGCGACAACGACGTTGCTGATGACGTGGAACCTAGGGTTTCGTTGGTCCGATTCGGTTCGTGGTTGCTGCCTATGTGTAGCTTCTTGAAAATGTGCCTCATCTCTCTCTCTCTCTCTCTCACTAGATTTTCACTTTCTCGCGTTTCCTCGCTCGCTTTCTCTCTCTAAACCTCCCTCTCTCTCTCTAGAACTGAGAGTCAAGGGATGGGACATAAAGCTTTATCGAGGGAGGGAAAACTTAACGCGGTGTCTAAAAAAAATTATTATATATAGTGGCCGGTAAACAGTTGCCCTTCGACTTTTGTTTAATTACCAAACTGCAACTGAAGTGCGGGAATTGACTTGGATGGTGGACCATGTATGTTCGCCAATGGGAATGCTACATGTTAGCGATGAGGTGGCGATGGATGTCCACGTGAGGGTGACATGCCGGTTTCGTTTGAGAGTATTTTGGTTTGGGTGGTTTGATAGGAAGTGGTTTTCGGAGCATGTTAGCCATGTGTGATTATTATATTAGATGTGTGTTGTTAAAGAGGTTAAGAGTAAGAGGGCTTTAGGTTTGTGGTTGTAATTTAGTGGAATGAGTGTTATTGATTTTCGTAATATTGAGGAGATGGAAGGGTTTTTAGTCATATTCTTTTGAGCTTAGTTTATCAAACGTGTTACTTCAGTTTGGTTTAAAAGAGTGTTAGTTCGCATGTTTTGGTAGGGATTGATTTTTAGAACTGACTTGTGCATGTTTGCAATGTGTAAGTGTGACTATAAGCTTAAATGTATGCTGTTAGAGAGTATAAAAAGGGTTTCAAGATGCCTTTGTTCGAGGGTTTTGATAGAAAGCAGTTTTATAAGAAAAAATATTTTTTAAAACTAAATTGTGGATGTTCGTAATGTGTAATTATAAACTTAAATGCGTGCTGTAGTGGGTGAATTTTACAACATGTTGACTTTGAGCGGGCCTCATTGGTCAACTTTCTTGGAACCTAGCAACCTGTGTCCTGCACAAATCAAATAAAAAAAACGCGGGTAATCTTGACACCGGTGGGGTGCCGACCGAAGACACTCCGACACTCAA
Organism: Nephelium lappaceum; assembly: GCA_021234005.1. Taxonomy (NCBI): domain Eukaryota; kingdom Viridiplantae; phylum Streptophyta; class Magnoliopsida; order Sapindales; family Sapindaceae; genus Nephelium; species Nephelium lappaceum. The sequence continues at coordinate 4,437,659 of CM037998.1, forward strand.
GTCAGTAAACTGATCATAATGTACCAGAATGCAGTAATTGTAAAGCGTCGTCAAACTGGAGGGAGTGTGCCAGAAAAAGATAAGACGGAAAAGTGGACGGAGTAGGAACACTAAAATATTAAATATCAGTGAACAAACCCCGTATAATATAATAGTGTAAGTAGACCGCGAATAGTACACCAGGTAAGTTCCCAGGAAAGAGAGGTCGGTCACAATGGACACAGTTAAATACTAAGTCTTTCCTAGCCAGAATCTTTCCTAGACATGCACCTCCACGTCACTACACTAACTCTATCACACAAGAACTCTAAATCTAGAGTGAAAGAATGAAGAAAAGAGAAGAGAAACCTCATATGGCTTGTAAGAGAGGAGCAAATGAGGAGGGATGAATTTTGGCTTCAAATGAGGCCTCTATTTATAGGTAGAGAAAGTGTCATGGGCATTTATGGTGGAGTTAATATCATGTCCGTTACAAAATAAATATTACGATTAATGTCAGGTCGGTTATGGAATAAATATCATAGTTAATGATATGTCGGTTACAGAATAAATACCATAGTTAATGATATGTCGGTTATAGAGTTAATGTAACTTCCGTTACAATTGATTTAAACCTCATTCATTAAGAGCAATCAATTCCCATTTAAGGAAACAAACGTTGTTTGGTCTGGATCAACCAAGTTGTTGAGCCATCCTCTTGTAACATGCTTTGGGCCATTAACCTGGATCAATCAGCGTACTGGGCCAATTTATCATAATAAGATTTGGGCTTTCATTTTGGACCGGAGAATTTTTGACCACTACAGTTTGTCCCTCACTGCTTCGGTCGACATAGTCGATCGAAGGAGTGGAAGTTCTAATAACTGAGATATTCAATACCATAGTTGAACGATTGAATATGATATGTAATCCTAAATGTTGTCATATCAACCGATCTCACGACTCAACTGACTCATTTGGATATGAAATGTTGATATATAAGCATTTAATATGGACAATAGCATTACCTCGCTATATTGCTTAAAGTGCATTCGACGACCATTGTGTTGTTTTGAATTCTGTATGCTAAGATGTCTGAGTTGCTTTGATTTGACTGAAATGGCAAAGGCTGGGTGTTGTCTTGTCCCCTTTGAATCACTTTGATTTGACTGAAGTGGCGGAGGCTGGGTGTGACATTGTCCCCCTTGAACCACTTTGATTTGAATAGAAGTGGCGGAGGCTGGGTGTTGCATTGTCCCCCTTGAACTACTTTGATTGGAATAGAAGTGGCGGAGGCTAGGTGTTGCCTTGTCCCCCTTGAACCACTTTGATTGAAATAGAAGTGGCGGAGGCTGGGTGTTGCCTTGTCCTCCTTGAACCACTTTGATTTGAAGAGAAGTGGCGGAGGCTGGGTGTTGCCTTGTCCCCCTTGAACCACTTTGCTTTGAAGAGAAGTGGAGGAGGCTGGGTGTTGCTTTGTCCCTCTTGAACCACTTTGCTTTGAAGAGAAGTGGCGGAGGCTGGGTGTTGCCTTATCCCCCTTGAACCACTTTGATTTGAAGAGAAGTGGCGGAGGTTAGGTATTGCCTTGTCCCCCTTGAACCACTTATATGTGACCACATGATTGAGGTGTGCCCCTTGAGAACCATGGGTAAGTAATTATGTTGAACTGTTTGGGAGAACCATTTGTAGAGTCGAACAATATTGTTGAAGTTGAATGATTATACTAAGAATTCTTTGTATTGTCGAGGAAGCGTTTGTTGAGCTATCTTAATTTTGTATGATTTCTGCGTCACAAATTGTTAGGAGTAGTCTTTGGCTTTACCAATGATCCTCCATGCTTAAGTTAGTAGTTGACAGAAATATAAGAATTTTAAATTAGAAATCTTACTGAATGTCCCCAGCTTGTACGCAAAAATCGATAGTTGTCTTGTCTCATGATCCGTACCTTTATTTATTTATTTTTTTTTTTAGCTTGTCAACTGTGATTAAACTGAACATCAATGCCTGTAAGTTGAGTCGCACATCTTTTTCCTCTGAGTTAGTTGTAATCGAGTTGTCTAAGAAGGTGACTTCGTTTCATAGTAGCTGCTTGAGCTCGTTTGGTAATCCGGTCGATTCGAATTATTTTTCCTATAAGCTTTTGACTCTTTTGGTTGATGATTTATAACATCTTCCATTTAATGCCCATGCTTTGGCAAGCACATCCTGCATAGTTTTAGGGAGCATTTCATGTGCTCAACATCGTGGAGTAATCCTTTCCTGAAAACAGATACTGTGATAAAGATATTAAAGCTTAGGATTGATACATTTTTCTTGTCGTTCAATTTTTCTTGTCGTATCGTCGAACATAACTTCTAAGATGTTTGTGATGTTGCATTATTGAATATAAGTCATCCGGAAGCATGTGGTTTTCTGTTGTATTTCTAACCAGATCTTTATCGAGTCTAGTGGCTTCGACACCTAATACTAGATTTACTAGTCATCGAGTTGGAATTCACTGAAATTCGGCAGTTGATCCACTTGTCCCCAGTGGAGTCTCGTGGAGTCGAATTTCAAATGAGAGGGTTATATTAAATATAATTGACTTAGCACCACTGTGCTAGTGAAGAAATCGATTGATTAACCTCATTTGTATGCAACCTTATTGTCTTATAAATTTCTAGACAATTGCTTTTATGATGTAGAAATTTGTAGCAAATTAGTGCACTAGTATATAGGATTTTGAAATTCAAAAATATTGTGTATAATTAATTATACTAATTATACTTCCATTTGACTACATATTTAAATTAGGCAGTTAAACTTTTGTTTTTTGATTATGTTATGTTAGATCTAGCTTCTTTCCATAATATTATTTTTAAATACCAGGAGAAAGTTTAGAGTCATACCAGAGCAATATCGCCGAAATGCCAACATAAAGTGATCCATGTTGGTGTGACCAATAATTCATTGTATTATAGCTTAACAATAGCTCTTAATAACAAAAATCATTCATAATTTATAAAAGTTATATTTGATGGCAGAACAAACTAAATTTCCATAAGTTTATTCATTCAAATAATTCTTCAAACGGCTATAAGAACCTAAATAAAATCAAGTATATAATTCATGCCTTACGAATTTATCATCGAATAATTGACATTGCATCTTTGAGAATTAATGACAATGACAATAAAATTTGATGGCAACAACAATGATAATGTGAGGTTTTAATGAGTTGATAAATCTATAGGAAACTTGATAAATTTTTAGGTAGAATGTCATTAAAGAGCAGTGTTCATAGATATTGACTTATAATTTATTGTGGCATATTGTGACTCTGAGATATGAAAAAGATATGCTCAACTTTATTTAGTATGATTTATGAAAAACTAAAGAGGAAGACCCACCATTCAATAAAATTATATAAAATCATTTCTCATAAAAATGAAAAATGCTAAACATATCAAGTGAATGTGGAATAATCAGAGAATCAAGTTCATTATAGTATTTGTAATATAAAAATTGGACTTAACAAAAACAATCCTAAAAGGTAATAACATTAGAAGTCTTAACATAGAAGCTATAGACCATTTGCAAAATCTCTTTCAAAATTATAATGCTAAGGTCAGATATAGTCAAAAAATTGCATGCATGATCTAAGAGTTCAGGATGTTAGATCTAATTTTTTGAATGCACACAGAATAATTTTTTAGTAATAGAACTGAGACTATGTTTTAACTTTAGACATCATGTGTTTCAAACGTAAAATCAATTGAATGAAAAAATGACACATTTCGTAAGTGATTCTGAGATTTTTAAGGTATATTTGTCATTATACTACATAAAATGATTCGACTTGCATGTTTCCTAAAATTGTATATTATATAAATATTTAAGAAATGATGTATAACTTCGAATAAACTTAAATTTTATATGATATTTCGATCAAACTGGCTATGAGAACATATCATTCAAAGTGTAAGTTTAGCTAAGGATAAAAAACTATATGAATTAATAAGTTATAATTTATGATTAAGAATCATGCATGAATAAATTATATGAGTAATCATTTTTTTTAAGCATGAACATGTATGTCCTCAATATAAAAATTAAAATAAATATTGTATCAGTAACATGACATTTTCAATTTAAAATTGTTTCAGGTCGTTCGGCGATCTATGTTTTGAAAAACTGATTTACTTGTGCTGGATTTGATACTAGGTTCCCACAGACGGCGCCAAACTGTAGTGGGTGAATTTTACAACATGTTGACTTTGAGCGGGCCTCATTGGTCAACTTTCTTGGAACCTAGCAACCTGTGTCCTGCACAAATCAAATAAAAAAAACGCGGGTAATCTTGACACCGGTGGGGTGCCGGCCGAAGACACTCCGACGCTCAAGTCAGTAAACTGATCATAATGTACTAGAATGCAGTAATTGTAAAGCGTCGTCAGACTGGAGGGAGTGTGCCAGAAAAAGATAGGACGAAAAAGTGGACGGAGTAGGAACACTAAAATATTAAATATCAGTGAACAAACCCCGTATAATATAATAGTGTAAGTAGACCGCGAATAGTACACCAGGTAAGTTCCCAGGAAAGAGAGGTCGGTCACAATGGACACAGTTAAATACTAAGTCTTTCCTAGCCAGAATCTTTCCTAGACATGCACCTCCACGTCACTACACTAACTCTATCACACAAGAACTCTAAATCTAGAGTGAAAGAATGAAGAAAAGAGAGGAGAAACCTCATATGGCTTGTAAGAGAGGAGCAAATGAGGAGGGATGAATTTTGGCTTCAAATGAGGCCTCTATTTATAGGTAGAGAAAGTGTCATGGGCATTTATGGTGGAGTTAATATCATGTCCGTTACAAAATAAATATTACGATTAATGTCAGGTCGGTTATGGAATAAATATCATAGTTAATGATATGTCGGTTACAGAATAAATACCATAGTTAATGATATGTCAGTTATAGAGTTAATGTAACTTCCATTACAATTGATTTAAACCTCATTCATTAAGAGCAATCAATTCCCATTTAAGGAAACAAACGTTGTTTGGTCTGGATCAACCAAGTTGCTGGGCCATCCTCTTGTAACATGCTTTGGGCCATTAACCTGGATCAATCAGCGTACTGGGCAAATTTATCATAATAAGATTTGGGCTTTCATTTTGGACCGAAGAATTTTTGACCACTACACGTGCTGTTTAAAAGTGTAACGGAAGTTTTAAAAATGTCTTTGAGGGTTTTGATAGAAAGTCGTTTTATAAAAAGTACTTTTTAAAATTGATATGTGCACATTTGCGACGTGTAATCAATAATTTAAATATATGTTGTTAATGGTTAATAAGATATAGAATTGTGATATGATTGATTTGTGTATGTTGAATTTAATTTATCAAACCCATGTTATTTAAAAGATGGGGTAATGGTTTAATTTATGACACGAGGATGTTAGCATGTAATTGTAGCAACGAGCAATAAACATGTGTTATGTGGACATGTAATTAATGGTGAATTAGTTTCCATTTAAAATTGGTTTGATTTGTGTTGAAATGGTTATATTTAATTGTATGTGAATTGGGTTGAAACACAAAGACTCTGAAGTAAATTGAATGCAATGGTAAGTAGTCAATGAAAGTATTTGAATGCCTATTTTAGAATATTAATCAATAAAGAGATTTAAGGTAGTGTTTGGTGCATGGGATTTGGGATGGGATTGGGATTCAAAAATCCCAATCTTCCCAAATCTCATGTTTGGTGAACAATTAAAATGAATGAGATTGAGATTTTTGGAATCCCAACCTCTCATCCAATCTCACTCTTTTATCATTTTTCAATGCCACACCCATCCATGTCATTGGGTGGGTTGGGATTGGATTGGATTTTATAATTTTTTTTTCTCTCCATTTATTTCTCTCTCTCACGTTTTCCTCTCACGCCCATGGAAGCTCTCTTCTTCTTCTTCTTCTTCTTTTTCTTCACGCATCTGGTTTTGGGTTCGCCTACCTAGAACCGATTTGGTTCTAGGTTCACCTACCCATAACCAGCAATTGGTTCTGGGTTCGGCGAACCCAGAACCAGACTTTCAGTCTTTTTTTTTTTTTTTTTTTGGTGTTGTGATGATTTAATGTTGTTGAATATGATATTGTTATAGGAGATGATGATGTTAATGAATTTGATTGATGATATTGATGAATTGTGTGTTGATGATATAAAATTGTAGGAGATGATGATATTGATGAAGTGGATTGATGAAGTTGAATTGTGCGAGATGTCTTTTGTTTTTGTTTTTGTTTGTTTTTAGATTTTTTATAAAATTAATTTTATATAATAAAAAAATTAAATTAATTTATTTCAATCAAATCCTAATCTACACCAAAAATGATATGATATAATTTTTAATCCAATCCCAAGTTTTACCAAACATGAGATGGTGATTTTCCATTCCAATTCAATCCAATCTATTCCAATCCCGCATGCCAAACGGAGCTTAAGAGAAATCCACCATTTATTAAAATGAACACTACTTGCTCATATTCTTCGTTCTCAATATGTCATCATTGCATAAGTCTTCTATGTCAAATCATTTGAAAGACATTCGCAAACTAATTAGCTTTGTAAGATAAATAAATATCCATATTTGTTTGCGGTATGGCTTCTTAGGTAAGTCATAACTTTTTTCTTAATTACTACAACAAATACTTATTTGTTCAATCTGTTAACTTTTTATTTTTGAATTACTAGAATAAATACCAATTTAGAGAAAAGTAACATAACTTGAATGTTGTACATCAAAGATAAAATATGAAAGACATATTACTGTATTTAATTATCTCAATTTGTCAAAGCTCAATCTTGGCGTATTACTATACAATCTCTCACCCATTTAAAAATTTTCATTTCAACTCTTAAATAGTTACAATAAACATTACCATATCACTCTACTAAAATTTCTCTTCTAGCACAAATTTAATAGCCACCCACTTACCTATATTTTCTTACCTTGCAAGAAAATGAGCCTCATTTCAGCTTGAAAAAGGCCATCCATTTCTCTCGCAGTCCCTGAGCTTTATCTCTTACACACTTACCATATATATGCACCCTTTCATCTTCTTTTATCCAAGAAAACAAAATCACATAAAATATTATTAAAATTAGCTAATATATAGTTCATCTTAATCATCAACAACCTACCTCACACACCTCACCAAAAGAAAAAAAAAAAAGCCAATCAACCCCACCTTGGCTCCTACCAAAATTTCTACTAACTCTAGCCTTAACAGCACCCAAATATGTTCAACTCCCTTCTCTTTTCTCTCATTTTCTCACTAATTTTCTTCCTTCCCAAACACATTATTTCTTCACAATCCCTCCCTAAGTATTCTCCGTCGCTATTCTACAGTACACAAGGTGAATGGACTCTTTTGCAAGCAAGCATAGGCATTTCTGCCATGCATATGCAACTTCTACACAACAACAAGGTCATCATGTTTGACCGGACCGATTTCGGCAAATCCAACCTCTCCCTGCCTGGTGGCCGGTGCCGGTATGACCCCACCGACACCGTCCTCCAAAATGATTGCACCGCCCACTCAATCCTCTACGATATCGGTACCAACCAGTACCGTCCACTAACCGTGCAAACCGATACTTGGTGCTCCTCCGGGGCCGTCCTCCCCGACGGAACCTTTGTCCAAATTGGAGGATTCAGCGACGGAGACCATGTTGTACGTATATTTACTCCATGCATGGATGATTCTTGTGATTGGATAGAATATCCAAACTATTTATCACGAAGAAGATGGTATGCAACCAACCAAATCCTCCCAGATGGTCGTGTGATCATTGTTGGAGGAAGAAGACAGTTCAATTACGAGTTCTATCCTCGAAACTCTGTTTTCGAGCTCCGGTTCTTGTTAGAGACAAGAGACTACGATGAGAACAACTTGTATCCATTTCTACACTTGCTGCCAGACGGGAACTTGTACATTTACGCTAACACGAGGTCGATATTGTTTGATTACAAGCAAAACCGTGTGATCAAAGAGTATCCTAAGATCGACGGTGATGATCCACGGAACTATCCCAGCTCGGGGTCGTCGGTGCTGCTTCCATTAGACGAGAACGGTAGTGGCGTTGAAGCTGAGATCATGGTATGTGGTGGTGCAACTAGAGAAGCATATGGACAGGCAATTAACCATGTGTTTGTACGTGCACTCTCTGCGTGCGGGAGGCTAGTGGTTGGCCAAGCAAACCCTAGTTGGGTCATGGAGGACATGCCTTTGCCAAGAGTGATGGGTGACATGTTGATTCTTCCGACCGGGGATGTGATCATTATCAACGGCGGGGAAACTGGGACAGCAGGATGGGAGCTCGGGCGGGATCCGATCACTAGACCAGTCATTTATCGTCCGTCTTCAGAAATAGGTAGCAAAAAGATCTTTTTTGTTTTTTTGGTACTAGAATTATGTCTAGGGTGCAATCAGGACCATATACGATTTGACTCTGAGATGCGGTCCAGGAACCTACTCCCAAAACGAAAAAGAGCAACTCATATTGAGTGGTGGGTGGGAGGGTGGCATCCTAGAGTGGGTGGGGAGAAAATTGCCCACAAATGGGGCGGGTGAGAGTAGAACTGACCAAGGTTGTGAGTAGGAATCTGACTTACCACCTAGCTTGATGCCTTCTTACATGTAGCGAGATGCATATACTTCCCCATTGTGTCAAGTGACAAAATCATAAACAATATGCACCTTGGTGCATTCAAGTATTTTTTGAGCTAACATTTTTAAAAGAATTAAAAATTTTATAAATATTTTATGTTAGTGTGATGATCATTTTGAATGAAAAAAATGTTGGCTTCATCTATGTAGGTCAAAGATTTTCAATCATGGCTCCATCATCCCGAGCGAGAATGTACCATTCATCGGCCATTTTATTAACAGATGGTCGTGTTTTAGTTGGAGGAAGCAATCCACACGTGTATTACAACTTCACCAACGTAATATACCCGACTGACTTGAGCTTGGAGAGCTTTTCACCCCCTTACTTATCAGCTGAGCATGATGTAGTACGGCCGACAATCGTGGCAGTGAAGGAGACATTGGGATACAACCAGTCGTTTAACGTGAATTTTAAGGTGCCGGAGTACCTATCATGGAACGTGGTATCGATTAGAATCATCTTCCCGTCATTTACGACACACTCTTTTTCCATGAATCAGAGGATGGTGGTGATGAAGAAGCAAGGAGTTTATCATGATGAGGAGTCTGATATATATACTGTGGTAAGTGTTGGACCATCGACGACTGAGATTGCACCACCTGGGTATTATTTGTTATTTGTCGTGCATGCTGGCATTCCAAGTTCTGGTATGTGGGTGAAGATAGCGTAATACAATGTTACTTGATCACGTACTAGTAGTTTTTGCTTGCGGTAGTCTTTCTATAAACCACCAACCATAAAATGCTATAGTCTTCAATTTAATAAAAGAATAAAATGAGGCATTTTGTGGTACCATATATATACAGACAAAAGAAATAAAATTTATATTTTCTTAATCTTACACCTACTTGATAATAATAATAATTTTGAATACAAATTAATATATAATTACAGGTGAAATGTAATAAATAAATGATATGACAATACCAACTCAGGTGAAATGTAATAAATAAATGATATGTATGACAATAACAACTCATGTGTAACGTCATTAATTTAAGATAAATGCCGTAATTTCGGATGCTCAACAGGTTGCCAGGGCTATTAATTCCAACTGAGGAGAGCGACACCAAATATCAGTAAATAGCACTCAAGCAAAGTATTACATTAAGAAATGATTTATAAGGTTCTTGAACAAATGAAGAAAAGATAAAAAAAAAACAAATGGTAAAAATATATACTCCTCTCAACAAAATTTTTTAAATATCACTTACATAACATAGAATCGATCAAAAGTATCAGTGATTCTGTTTCTCAGGGATTCAAGACAATGAGCCTAGTTCCTTTTACCCTTGTTTCGTCTAGACGAGACTACAGTCCATCCATCATCCTCTGCTGCCACCACGGGCCTCGACGCACTGGTTGTTACATTAGTTGGATTGCCATTTGATTTGGGTTCTGGCGCATCTACCATCATGCTTGATGTATCTTCATCACCATCTGTACTGTCATCGTCGTCGTTGTCATCGGCCACCTGCCACATTAAATGGGCACAGTCAATATTACTTCTAAAATTCTTGCTTAGAACAATCAAGGCAGCTTTGTGAATCAAAATAGTTTTCCCCCATCTCACAATTTTTCTTGACAATCACAATCACCATCACAATCTAAAAGTGATATAAAGTGCTTTCTTAAAATTCATTGTTACTGAAGCTAGTATGTTAAAACATCCCAATATTTATTCAATTTGAATTGACAGGCCCAGACAGTAGAAGAAGAGTAACTTCGTGTTTATTCCATAATCCATTTGTGTTGAGTCCAGAAATAAGAACAGAAATGTTTTCTGCATACTAGAAAAGCGATGCTATTGAATAGTCGTGGTCATTTCTATATTTATTTTCAACACTAAAGGAAGTAATATTCAGAGGAACAAGCACATAAATTCTTGCCAATATTATATTTGAAGCGTTCAAAATTGAAAACATGAACAGAAGCAGTGGTCTGTTATATAAAATACTGTACTTCAGAATGAAGAAAATAAGTGATATTTGAAGTCTAAGCTCAATCAAATGAGCATACTGAAATAATTTTCCATCATCACAAAGCATGCTAAATGGTTTCAAGTAAATGCCTCTCAAACAACCGTCTCCAAAAGCAACAAAGTTGCTTTGTATTCCCTTCAAGGAAGTTGAAATATTCCAATCCTCGGAAACAAAGAGACTACTTTCACCATAATGGGTCGAAAGATGACTTAAAATCAAGGGAATATAACACAGGGCAGTTGATGAATAAACAGGGGCACAGAGCAAAAAAATTCAAAAAGAGAAAGTTAATATCTATATATGCGCTCATTTCCAAATTCTATATTTATTTCCACTGTCCCTTGTCAAGATATGAGGTCAATAATATAAAACACCAAGTAGGAGAAAAGAATAGATCGAGACATCATACAAGAAGAGGTGATATAATCTTCACAAAACCTTTTATTTCAAAAAAGAGGATTTAGTTAAATTACCTGTCTGACATGAGAACGAGCTCTGGTCTGAGAAGAGCTTTCCCTCATTTTTACAATAGACTGGTAATTACATTCCAGGCATTCCTCATGCATGATCATTAATTTTTCTGCTACCTGTAAAGGGACACACAATTATAAGCAACTCAATAGTAAACACTGCCTGGATACCTTTTCTTTTTTTTTAATCCAGAAATCTCCGAAACTGTTTAACGAAGTCAAGTTCTAAACTGAAGCATCCCCTGAACCCTACAATCTTTGGAAAGCAATAAACTATAGCCTTTGGATACCCAAACTTGATCATAACGAAATATCCACAAACGAACGGACTGGCTTAAAATTTCGTTTTAATTATTTCACAAGTTAAGAGGAAGAAAAGTCACAACCAGCAAAAGTAACCACTAATTGAATGGAGTCAAGAATCAACCATGATTTCGATGTCTCATGTTTAGAAATCCATTTCACCAATTCGAGGCTAAAAACAACATTATAACACATACATACCTCCTCAACACTGCCATCCTCAGCCATAATGTTGAGAGAAAGCATAGCTTCGTGGAGAATGTCCTCAAGATCATCAATGTAAAGTGGTTCTGATGGAGAAGTTAAAATCATAATAAGAGAAAAGCAAAACAACCAAACTGAAACAATTAAAAAGCGAAAAAGTTGGGATCTTGAGATTGGCTTTGAAGAGCACCTCTGGACTGAGAGAACCACGAGAAGATATCGGAGGAGAGCTGGTCGGCGATTGCGCGGGAGCCGCGGCCGCCCCACTCGTTTTCGATGGCCATGTTGAGAGCCCACCACCGGGAGAGAATCAAGCCGATCCCTTCCTTGAAGACCTGCACCGATTGCGGCGGCAGAGGATGCGGCGGCCCGTCTGCTCCGTTGACGGTCTCCATCGCGCGCGAGAGTGTGACGTGTATGTAGGGCGGCTAGGTTTGAGTGTTTGGGGTTAGTGCATCCGAGGAAAGTGTGTTACGAACTTACGGTCTTGAGATGGGAAAGTGCTTTTAACGTCCAAGAAATATTTCTTCAACATTTACCATATTTGAGTGAAAAGTCAACTTTACCCTTCAAAAGATTCATTAATTATTTCAAATTTTTTTTTGTTGCCAAAATAAATAAAAGGATGAAGTAAATATTTGTTAGGTTATATTAAAAATTTTAATTTGTAATCATAATTCATTTTTCCTTTTACCTTTGTCTTTTATTTTCGTAGTTCTAATCCATTTCAAACCATAACATTAAGGATAAAATTCAAGTTATTTTCTTTTTTTAGACGATAAATTAGTCATATAGTATTATAAATTAACAATATGAAAACTGATTAATATTAAATAAAAGAATCTAACTCCATGTTATGGAATTATCATGGGCAGTCAACAAATTCATAAGCAAATTTGTTGCATAATTCTTATCCATTCTTAACTTTGGTTTTTGTTTTTTTATTTTATTACGTTTTCAATTAAAATCTATTGGAAGATTAAAATATAACCCTTAAATGGTTATATTGTATGTCTTAATTTTTAATAATCTTTGTTATGAATTATAGAAGTTAATCAAAGAAAAATATGGGTAAAGACATAACTCGACAATAGCCAAATATCTCCACAAAATGGAGGTTTGGAATTCAAATTTCTTATCCCAAATATTATATTTGAAATATATATATATATAGTAGTAAATATTTAATTTTATTTTAATTACAGTTTATACAGCGCATGCAGCTTTCTGTCTACAAAATGTATTTTTTTACTCTTTTATCTCATCCAACAGGTTTTGACTTCCACTTTTTCTTTCAAACAAAAAGTTTTTCACAAATTTTGAGCAGCGTATTTTGGCTTTGTCATGTGTCAAAAGATAAAGAGAATTGTGGAGAAATGAAATGAGCAGAATTTTGATGCATAACAATGACCCTAATTCTCAACCTAAGGATTTGAGATAGCTAGGTGTATAATAAACTCATGTATCACCTGATGTGAAGTCCTAATTTATATTTAATTTCATAGGAAGACAAGATAACAAAGCATGCTGTCATAATTGAATGGTTATGCGCCATTCATTTGTTTTAGTGATTTAAGTTTAAGCCTTTTTTTTACTCATTTGAAATGACATCAAACAAATTTCTATTATGTATTGAAAGAATAATTCTCGTGATTGTTCAAAACATTACGTAGACATAAAAATATGTTGTAGCTTAGGCGGCAGCAGCATATTATTAAATAATGTTGTCCACGCACTTATTACTTGGAGATTTTAGGTTTTACACCTATCTTTCTTTATAATTTATGAGTTTCTCTCCCTTATGAATCATGAATTACACTTTCACTTGACTGGTTTATTCTCTCTTATTTTGAAAGTTATTTCTTAAATTATACCTTAGAGTTATATTGTTGTCGATATCGGTTACCCCTACGTTAAGTACCAAATATAAAATAAATAAATAAATAATGGTTCCTAATTTTATAAACAAACTGACCGAGTCACCATAATCATGGAGGAAAAGCCACTTGTCTTCACAGTTGCCAAGACTCCATTCTCGTGGACAGAAATCTACAATCAACCCAACTCACCACCCGACACGTGTCACAACACCTGAAACTGGCTCACAAGCTGACTGTCACGTACCACTCCCAAAAAGCTTACGTGTCCGAATATTGCATGTCCCATGCACGTATAAATCGAAACTCCCCTCTCTGTCGGCAATCTCCGAACACCTAAAACGGCAACCACTTACACGCAAAACGACATTGTAAGAAGAGGCAAAAACAAAAAAAAATCATAATGAGCCAGCAGCAACCGCAAAGACCGGTGACGTACGGCGACGTTTTCACAGACGTGGAGGGCGAGCTGGCGCAGCATGCGGTGGGGCCGAGGGACGCGGCGATGATGCAGACTGCCGAGACGGCCATGCTGGGGCAGACCCAGAAGAGAGGAGCGGCAGCTGCCATGCAGGGGGTGGCGGCGAGGAACGAGAGGGGTGGGTTTGTGGGGCATGATCAGATGAACAATGCGGCGGCTGATGGAGGAGTCACCATCACCGAGACTGATCTTCCCGGAAGAAGAGTTATCCAAGAAGAAGTTGCTGGACAGGTAAATTTATCACTTCACTTTCTTATTTCAGATTTTTTTCTTCTTTTTAAAATACTAATAAAAATCGTTTTTATTTTGTTAAAAAAAAATAGAAATGATTTGATAAAATATAAAGACAAATTTTAACGATACTATAATCTATTACTAAAAATTATTAGCAATTTTTTAAAAATATTGGAATTTAATAAAAGTTTGTAAGGTCAATAATTTTATTACTTTATATAATTATATAATTTTTGGACTTTGTATAATTTTTGTTTTGTTTGATTTCTTTGAGTATAAATATAAGTGCCATTGATTTTACAAACGACTTATTATATATTTTTAAATTTTCATATTCACTAATCCCAAAACTGTTATATCTTTATTATTTTATATGGGATTTTTTTAACAAATTTTAGATATAATGGAAAAAAGGCAGAACAAAAGTAATTTGGAGTACCTTTTATTTTAATTTTGTATTAAATTTATATTTTATTTTCTTTTAAAAAAAGTGAAAATGATTTTTTGTTTTCCGAATTTCTTCTTGCTTTGTGTGGATGAAGGTTCTTGGGGAGTTAAGTCAGCCGACACCGCTGGCTCCACCGTCAGCATACGAGCAAGCCATGAGCGGCGGAGGCCGTGGCATCACCATCGGGGAAGCACTCGAAGCCACGGCCTTGACTGCCGGGAAGAAGCCGGTGGAGTGGAGCGACGCGGCGGCTATTCAGGCAGCTGAAGTCAGAGCCACGGGGCGCACCAACATAATGTCTGGTGGGGTGGCGGCGGCGGCGCAGTCGGCGGCCACCATGAATGCTCGAACCACCAGAAATGAAGACAAGACCAAGTTGGCTGACATTTTAACAGTAATCACCTTTCATCTTTAGAATTTCTCCTTCATATTTTTACGAACCTTTCCCTTTTTTATCTCTTCAGTTCGAACTGATTTTTATTTCCAAAGTTTTTAATTTCGAACTCCTCTGTTTGAACTGATCTTTAATTTCGAACGTTTTCAAATCCATTGTTATTTTTTTTTAACTCGACAACGAATTTGAAACATTTTACTCTACATTAAAGTACTTTGTGTTATAAAAGTTTGTGTTTTATTTTACAAGTTCATGAAACAAGTAACGTAACATAACTTATCTATAGATATTTATTGTATTGAACTTGAAACTGATGTGTAACTTTATATACATACATATATATATATAGATATAGTATGAGTGATGGTTTTTATGTCTTTAAGACTCATCTTGTGTAGTATTTGTGATTTTTTTTTTTTTTTTTTTTAATGTGGAGTTCTGATTTCTTAGATAATTAATAATTATATATTTTTTATACGAGATTATGGTTTGTGCAATCATTAACAATTTTGTAACATGACATGATTAATAATTAACAACGTTTTTCATGCAGGATATTGGTTTCGTTAGATAATGAACAACTTTGTGGTCTCGTACGTGGTACATTGAGATTTTTAGTACGTCAAGATTTACAATGAAAAAAAAACATGCAATATGCCGCGGATCATATCTATTTATATCTTAATTAAATATAACAAATTGATGACTTGAAATTACTAAAAAGAAAATAAAATATAGTATATGTTGCATTCTTTCTTATTCATTTACATATCTAAAGAGTGATTTTTTTTTTTGAAGAAACATATCTAAAGAGTTTTTAAGCATGTTAAATCAATGATAATAATAATGTTGCTCATCTTGTTATTGTAGGGTGCTTCAACCAAGTTACCATCAGACAAGCAAGCAACCCGGAAGGATGCAGAGGGGGTGGCTGGAGCTGAGATGCGCAACGATCCTATGCTCACCACGCACCCAGCGGGTGTGGCAGCTTCCGTGGCAGCTGCGGCTAGGCTCAACCAAGAGAATAAAAACAACAAGAAGATGGGCTGAGTAGCTCCGTTTTTTGGCTTGTTTTATATGTGCATGCTTTTTAACTTGAGCCTGTATTAACTTTGCTTTGAGCTGAGAGACTTTTTTGTTTTCTCTCTTCCCCTTGTAATCACGTTTTCATTTGAATAAACGGGCATTTAAGAATGCTTTTTGTTTCATATGAATCAACAACTGACAGATATAAAAGGACCATTGAAAAATAATGAACGTAAATAGTTTTTGTACTCACTAGAAAAATAAAATTGTAGAAGGCCTCGATCATACAAGACACCTTCAGTACTTTACTTTGGGTTTGAACGTACAAGTTCTTGCCAATACATGCTTTTATCTATGAATTCTCAGTATTGATATTACTATCCCCATGTCAATTACTGAACTTTCCTATTGGTAAGTTTGTTGTATCGATATGCTTGTAGACATTAATCTTGAAATGGCTCACCTTCAGGAGTTGGGATGTCACTAAGCTGAATTATGTCTCTTGTGAGTTGAGTCCTTGCGAGGTTAGGATTTCAATTTGAAAAGAGTCAACAGGATAGTCACAATAATTGTCTATCAAATTCTTCGGAAACAAGTGAATTTAGGGGTGTGTATTTAGCATCATTGTTGACTTGATAATCTTTTGCTGCTTTTTCTTCATTGTTGAGACTGTAAAATTCTTCATCACCATAGTTTTGAGTTGTGCAACTAAACCTACATATGGAATGAGCGCTAGTACATCTGATTCTCTTCTTTTTTCATAATCATGTTATTTATTTACTTATTTATTTTTGATTATTGGTATATTGTCTATGATGCTACCGGACCAACTGTAATACGAATATGAAATGTAGCTTGAGAATTTGCTCCCAAAAACTAAAAGGAGTAACTCATATCAAGTGGGGGAAAAAGTGTCCACAAAGTGGGGCAAGTGGGAGTAAAACTCATGTCCTTGAACCAAGGAAATGAGTAAGATCATGATTTACCACCCAACCAGACCGCCTTTCTCAGAATCATGTTATTATATTGTTCTAATATTGTTATTAAACCTAAGTTTGCAGATTCCTGTCCTCTTGAATTCCACTTGATTCCCTGAAAATCTATCCGTCAATCAGTTGATGAATGTAGAAGTGGGTACAAAAGAAATTGAAGCTTCACATTTCCTATTAAAAAAAAAAACCCTAATCCCACTAAAAATTTTGCCATAAGATCAGTTATGACCAAAACAGATCAGTAACTCATCACCCTTATCTAGTTCCATTTCTAAGTGCTGCACTAGTGACATTTCTCATATTCATGATATCGAACCTGGCCTTTATGGAGTATGATTTTAAGAAATCTACACAATCATGATTCAATAAATCGAAATTCAAACCATATGCAAAACTATCAGTTGCAATTATAAAGTACTCTAATGTTCCATGTCACCAATGCTCTTCAGTTTCCTTGCAACAATGTTGTATATATTATCCAATGATTCAACAAGGTAGTTACTAGAGTGGCACATCTTAGACGGTAACATTGAACAGAAAAAAAAAAGGTCCAGATTTGTAGTAAGACAAACCTGTAGCTCGGCCTTGTATATAAGTTCTACTGTCTAAAGTTCTCAAATATTCAAGAATATATAATTGAATTGAAAAATTTTATACATTTTTCCCACCTGGGTGGAGCAACGTACAACGCAAAATTGGTGCAAACTCGTAATTCACAAAATTGTCACCAGAAGTTCTTCTATGAATACAACAATGGTGGCTTTTCCTATGATGTACAAACTAATAAACAATGGAACACAAAACAAAGGCAAACAAGAAAAAGAATCCGCACCTGAACCTTCTATAAACAAACCACCAAAGATATAACGTAGTAAAGGGTTTCATCAAGAAGTGCTCTTCCCCGCATCAACCAGCTATGCTAACCTTTTCAAGTGCCAATTCTCTGGTGATTATTCTGAGCAAAACTTGAACTAGTTCTCTTACTTTACACTCCCTGGCAATCAGAAGGATAATAAAGTCCGAATATATGTATCATGAAAGTACACTAATTTTCACGTTTAAAGAAAAGAAAAGCAACATATTGTCAGTATTCGCTAAACCCAAACTTTTAAGTTGATATGTAAGGATCAATGATAGTATTTAATTACGACATACACAGATGGGATTTATTATACGTCAACACATATAAAGATTTACTACAAATACATATATACATACATACATACATACATATGTTTATGCAATGGCACCTGTCATTCTGTCAAGACTAGTTTGACAGTGTTTCTCATAAGTTTTATGCAATGTAACCAGAGGGGCAGTTCTTAATATCTTTTGCTTACATTTTAAGCCTCCCAGTTGACTAACTAGGCATAACACATTTAAATTCCTTTCGGATTTCCAAATGGTTACAGGAAGCCAACTAGTATTATCCTTGACACATTCACACATTTCATTATTTATTTGAATAGACAAACAGCTAACTACGTGTAAAATTGACAATAATTATGGGAAAATCAGCCAAGAAGTACTTATTTAATCTACAATATTATGTTATCTACTTATCTTTCGTAAGTATCAACCTTTGTACACATTCACATGCCACCTAATGTCAGAGCCAATTAGCAGACAGTTTATCACGTGAGAGGCCCTACAGTAATAACCCCACTCAACCACATTCTTGTTATAGGTTTTATACAAGGTGGTTAGCTAGTACTGATGTCTAGACATTTTGAGATCATCATGCAATTTCTTCCATTGTGCATGTGAAAATTACACAACAGTAATAATCAAAAAAATTTTTACGGCATAGGCAACATCAAGCAAACCAATGACTCCCATCCCCTATCATCCTTATAATGTTATGTCGAATGGCGGACCATAATCGTTATCATCTCACCTTGATATAACAAGTTCACAAAAGGCGGGAAATAAAACAAGCAGGTGTGGATGATTGTTGTGATTTTCTTCTTCTGTTATTCCACTTTTCAATTTGGGATGCAAGGGCAGAATGGATGTAGTGTCTGGATGAATGTTTAGAAGGGCCAATTCTTGAAGGACATTAACAATTTCTTCAAGCCTTGCTGTCGGTAATGGCCGATTACCTGCATAATGAGTGGGGGAGTTCACAAGTGGAAATGGAAATGAACTCAACGGAAACATTGACAACATTAATGATTTTTTGCAGAATAATAAAAACTACACACCTAAGTCTTTTTCATCAACCAAAAATCTGTTTAAGATGTATTCACATCTGCTCAGAAGTATTGTGATTGAAATTTTGCTGACTTCAGCTTTTGTCATGTTCCAATTATTGGCTTCATCGTTGAAACTGAGAAACATTTTAATAGTATATCAAGTCAATGAAATAAATTGAATGTACAAATAGCTGTTCAGAGAAAAATAATGCAAAAGATGGTTGAAATTCATTTATGAAGGTACAAATAGTCGTAATTTTTAGCTAGCAGTGAAGTTACAGATCTTCCTTTGATCAGGCCAACTAGTAGCCAATGGTATTTGATTTGTTCAGAAGACAAGGTTGGCACCATCTCCTTTTGTTTTATAAAAGAAATATCCACTTTGAGGATGAAGAAAAGTTATACAAATATTTATTTCCTACACAGCATTGACTTAACAAAACCATGAAGTTCGTGATCCAAATACAATTTTCTATATTTGAAAACCAAGGATATAAAGTCTTTGAAAACAAGTTGATTTAATGGGACTGTATCCAAATCATCTCTCAGAACTTAAAATTGTATCCTAAGTTTTGAAAACTAGCCCAGCCCCCACCCTCCTTGTCTTTAAATTAAGGTTAAATATAAGAGTGCTTGTAGTACTTGAATTATGCATCCTTAACAGCTAAATTTTCGGATGAGATTGATTGAAATAGACAATTACTTCATTCTGATCAAAGTTCTCTTTAACCTGAACCATGAAATGAAATACTGTCTGAAGCAGTAGGGAGCCAGTTTATAAAGTTGACCCATAACGTGATGTATCTTGATAAAATTTTACCTGCTCAAGGAAAATAACTTATGCAAACATGTCAAGGAAAAATTGCTACAGTGGACAGGCATAAGTTCCACCGTCTCAACCGGCAAAGAGCACGTGCGTGATGCACAACGGTCAATTGTGGAAACTAACCGTTGCAGAATCTGTAAACAATAACAATAGTATCAGAAAAATAAGGTAAGAGATTTTATTCCTAAGAGACACTAGCTTAGTCAGATTAGTAGAAGGCTTACATCATAAGGTGCATCAATGGGTGACTTGAGAATTTTGTCACCCAGAATGTCTACTATGGCCATCTCTAGGGACTCATCAGAATTAAGGACCACAGTAGAGAGAGAACTGGAAGAAAGAGCTCGGCCACAGTAACCCACAAGGAATATTTCATAGACATCTGCAACTTCTTTCCAAAAACGCAATCTTGCAGGTCTACTGATTTTCGAGTCTTCTTTATCACTCGCAGATAATTTGTTGACATCATCAACAAGAATGCGATTAAAGCCTTGAACAGCTACTCTCCAGAGTGAACTATCTGGATTGTCTCTTCTTGTAGTCATACACCTATGTAATTAGCTCAACTCTTAATGATGTGAATAATTTAAATTCTTGTAACAACAAAGATTTAAGAACATACGAGACACTCATGATGGAGACCAGAGTAAATTTTTCCAGTAAATAACCTATAACCAATTCTATCATATTTATAACTGTGCATGTAGCATCATACACCATAAAACAATAGCAGCCAAGAACTGTATGTGCCATCACTCATCCATGATCCATTCATTAGATAATCATGCTTTCTGCCACGTCACAAACAATAGCATGCTGCTAGGAAACAATGAGATACACCTTACACCCTGTCTCCACAGAGAGGGGGAGTAATTTTCAAAAGCAGAACAGAACTGATTGTTTCCAGCATTTTTACCAGATGTAAAATAGCAAATTATAATTAAGCATTTGTTCCAATAAATTGATGAGCTAAATATATTGAAAGATTAAATACCTTCTCAGTGTTTATTTAAGAATTATAGTCACAACAGGCTAGATTCTATCTCAGAGATAATGCATACCTTCCAAGGTTTTGAATGATTTCTGGATATATGATACACTTTTCAACTACTGGAGCCTGTAGGAAAAGATCAACCAGCACAGAAATAACCTTTTCCGCAAACAAGTGGCTAGTAACGCCTGTTGTTCCTATGGTTGAACTCCTAGATGAAGCTTCAGCACTATTAGCAGATATGCGAGCAGTACCATTAGGGGTGTCATACTTTGTCTTCACATGAACATCTATGAAAATTATTCTACAAATATCAACCTTTCTTCAAGAAGGTACAACTGAAATTAGAAAAAAATGTTACCAAGGCAATTCTATACCTGAAATATTGTCACTAGTGCCAGGTTGCACTGCCTCATCTTCCTCATTTTCTGCACAAGAATCTGTTCTTGGAAGATAAAGCAAAAGATCCCTAAGAAGGACGAGCCACATTGGTGACAATTGCTCTGTTGGACTTAGAAGTGGAAAAACTTCAAGTATAGTACGTAGCACGGGCGGAAGATGCCCCTACAGAAAAGGGAAAAATATGTTGACTTATAATTTGCATTGAGTCTACTGACAGTCAGATGAATTTCCTTTAAAACAGAATAATTCAGAAATTATAAACTCTATAACAACATTTTATAATCATAGTTTGAGTCCCAAAAGAGCATAGGAAAGAAAAAGACAAGTTTCTATAATTTTCCAAAAATGTAAAACTATCCCGATACCTTACAGAGTTTATTTGAAAAGATCCAGAAACTTATGAACCATAGACAACAGGTTGATAAAGAAGCAATTTCCAAGGAAACTATAGAATGTATCTTGGTAGAGGCTGGGGGTTAATATTGGAATATCTGTCATTGTCAATTTATGCTTCTCAATAATCTCTGCCACATACCAGTTGATTTCAAAATTTTTAACTCATAATGCTTGGAACACTAAACTAACATTACACAATGTAAGTACTTTTTCTTATATCTAAGAACATAAAAAAATATGCAATAACATACACCGTAATCAACAATCACAGGTAATTGAAAACAATAACGCTAAACATCTCAATTTTATATCCCAACTTGTGATATGTCAATTGGTAAATGGAAACAATTACGATGACTTATTTCACTTGCCACATGTCATATGAATTTAATTGTCACATCACAAGTTGGGATATAGTTTATTAAGATGCTTGTACTATTGATTGAAGAGCATGGTAAATATACAATCAAGGGTACCATCTTAGTTGTGAAAATTTTCTTTTCAATTATTTTTTTTTAAGCAGAGAGTTTGTGAGCTAACTTACAAAGTCAGTTTCATAGTTCTCATTGGTTATCATCGTCTGCTTAATTGCCAAGTCAATGATTGCTAGCAATTGTGTGTACATGCGGTCATCAAACATCCTCTGTGCTTGCAGATATAGTTCTCCTGTCAGATTCATGGAAGCAGAACATAAGCACACCAAGAGAGAAAACACCTTATTCCAGAAGCAGTGTTCTACTTAAGTAGCAGTTTCACTCAAGTCAAAAACCAGGTCAGGATCGAAGGATGCTATCTTATCACTAGTTTATTGTATTGACATTCAATGTTTAAGGCATGGAGACAACTCAAAATCTAATGAGCTGAAACCATGTTGAAATAATGCATTACCAAGACCGTGCAAAACCTCCTGCTTCAGCTTGGCAGCTGCAGTGCCACTGTAGTTTGGCGACTTTTGAAGAACAAACTCGTAAACATCAAGTACAGTATTAAGGTAAGGCATCGGCAAGTTTCCCTGATCCATAACATCATTTTGGAAAAAAAGTGAATATCTCTTTTGATACTAATCTAAACATAAACGTTACAGTGTTGATTAACAACCAATGTGTTTAAAAAAGCCTATATGAAATCGAACACATTTCACTCCCCAGAACCAGCAACTATTGTTCTAGTTCAGAAATGACAGTAATTACCTTGGCGCTATGAGAGATAACAGTTGTTTGTAGACAATTTATTGCTGCAAGAGTAACCTCTTTACTACCATCTAAAATGCTATTTTTGACAAAATGAAGCAAAGATTCCCATCCTGCATTAAAGAAAAGACATATACATGATGTTTTCAGAAATTCATAGGAAATCCAATGATATGGTCTTCTTTTTAAAGAGGAGAATTCAAACACGCAACAATATCCAATGTAGAGCCTACCTGACCAGAAATTGTTTAAGTTTCTAAGGAAAGGAAAAAAAGACCGTAACAAACGTGCTATTCCACCGAGGACAAGGACGAGTGTCTCATCCCACTGTTTCTGAGCCGTATTACGACTGCAATTTTATTAAGATAAGAATGTATAAGAAAAACTGTTGGCAAACCAGAGAGGGGTAACTAAACTTCAGATATCTTAGAACAACCTGCCAAATGGATATCTGAAGTTCCATCCAATCCTTCTCAAACAAAAGTTAAATAGATAACAAAAGGAGAGAGAAAAACACCTATGGTGTATAAGCATGTGAACTGCTTTTCCTCCTCGAGTTCCAAGTTCTTTCCCTTGTGATTCATCTTTCGACGAAGTTGCAGCCTACAAGCAGGTAATTTGAAGTCCGTCAACATAGGCAACAGCAAGGTTCTTTATGCATCTATTAAATATTCACCGTACCATGTGTGAAGCTCGGTCTAAAGTAGGGAAGATATAATTCCAGAGACAATCCTCCCACATGCACTTTGAAAGTTTCTGCCCATGACTCCCAAGAATTTGAAAGAGTGTCCTGACAGCTGAATTCCTAACCTGAATTACGGTTTAGACTTAGCTATAGCAAATAACAATGGTAATTAACACTATGCAACTTGCTTAGGTTTTGAAATTTAAGGCGGCTAAAGGTAAGAGTACAGAGTGGTAATACGTCCTTTTAGAAGCAATAACAAGACCTCATTACCATTTATTCGAGATGACATCTATGCTAACCATCATTTAAACACTATAGCTATATTCTAGATTTTAGGTTTGAGCAACAGATGTATCATACATCCAGATGTTTGCAAGCACCAATTTTTTCCCTATTTTTTCATACCCACTACCCAAAACTCCCCCAACCTTTCCCCTGTCCCCCAGGTCGTACAAAGGGGGTGCACCCTTAGAAGCATGAAAGCCGTAGGATTTTTAATATCCTATATAGGTGGCCCCATGGTGTTTTAAACCCTTGATATCGTGGGTTAACCCCTAGGCTGAATATGTTGATGCTCGCTGAAAACAAGCATAATTTTACAAGTTCCACAAACACAAGCACAAGCAAGAAAAGAAGGGGGAATAAATAAAGAAAAACCAGCATGAGAATCAGTGATAACATTAAGCATTAAATTAGCTTACAACTTCCTAAATTTGTCTCAATATGATTACTCATTAACAAAGTGACCAGAACAAAGTTCACAGACTATAATAACCATGCAAAGCCATATTACAATTTCTATAAGGAAAATAAAGATATTAAAGAAAAAAATACAAAGAAAAGCAGAAGAAGGCCATTTCACTTGTCACATTTATTAAGTGGAATGAATATAGAAGCTGGAATTCCCAAATTCTGGAATTTCTCCCAAGAGGCATTATATGAATACACAAGTAAATTTAAATGAACTTTTCAACCAAATGTAAAATTATAAGATTTATCCTCACATTTTGTTTTAATGCAGAAACAAACAGAACCTTATTTTATTAAAACATTGAGTACAAAAATGGTGGATCAGAAATCCACAAAAGATTGCATCACAATGACAAAATTTAAACATTAAGACCAGAGTACAAAAATCTTTTTTTTTTTTTTTGATAAGAATCAATAACTTTATTAATAATAAAGAGAAAAATTATAACTGTGAACCAGAAGTCCACCAAATCAAAACAAAAACTAAAACTAAAACCAAGAAAGAAACAAACATTAAGAAACAACAACCTTTCAATCAAGCATAAGGATAAATAAAGAAAAATATTTAAAATCTTCACTAGAAGCCCAGAGAGAAGCCAAGTAATACGTTTTATCTCCTAAAAAAGATTCCTTCTCTTCAACTTCATTAAAGATTCTTTTGTTTCTTTCTTCCAAAATAACCCAAAGAATGGCGAACACTCCACAAGACCAGAGAATACTAGCCTTCTTTCCTCCTCCAAGAACTTTAAACTCTTCCAAAAAGAACGAACATAAGGATTTAGGGGGCAATCCATTTCAAATCAACTAAGGAAAACATTTTGTTCCATAAATAACTGACCACCGGACAATGAAGAAAGAGATGATCCAAACTTTTCCCACTATTTTACACATGACACACCGATAGGGAGAAAGACAAAAACTAGGATATCTTTATGGGAGAACATCACAAGTGTTTAATTTTCCATGAGCAATAAGTCAAATTAAAAACTTGATCTTGTTTGGGGCCTTTGACTTCCAAATAAGATTAGCGAAATCAAACTTTGGGATAGAATCATCTTGAACCAACTTTTCAAAAAATGACTTGCATAAAAAAGAACCATTAGAATTCAACTTCCAAATTCTTCGATCGAACATAGTCGAATTGAGAGAAACACCTTTAAGTAAAGAAATAAGAGAGGAAAACTCAATCTCTCTACCGTTCAAGTTTCT
The DNA here is from genome assembly GCA_021234005.1 of Nephelium lappaceum. Lineage (NCBI taxonomy): Eukaryota > Viridiplantae > Streptophyta > Magnoliopsida > Sapindales > Sapindaceae > Nephelium > Nephelium lappaceum. The sequence goes on from CM037998.1 coordinate 4,463,414, forward strand.
CTTGAAATTAAAAAACCATGCTTTATGAAGAGAAGAATAATCCACTTTGCTTAAAATTGACACACATTGAGGAGGAGCGAGATTATTTAATCTTAGAAACTTTAAGCGAAGAGGCCAAGAATCTGACCAACAATCCTCCCAAATCCGAACACAAGCACCGTTTCCAATTTCAAATCTCAAATTACCTATGAAGGAATGGAAACCTTGCATAATGACTTTCTACAGGCAACAACTAAAACCTTTAAGGATCACATTGGAATTCTATCTATTTTATTGAATTCCATACTTACTTTTAATGACTTTATGCCACAAAGAGTTAGGTTTCAAAGGGAACCTCCACATCCATTTGTCAAGCAAAGCCAAATTTTTTGTCATAATGTTCCCAATCCTAGGCCTCATTTATCAAGCGGGCGAGAAACAACGTCCCAAGGTTTCCATTCCTTGGGACATTGTTTCCTTCACCAACTCTTTCCCATAAAAAATTCTTTATAACCTTCTCTACTCTTTTTGCCAACCCAACTGGAATTTTAAACAAGGAAAGAAAATAAGTGGGCATGTTATGCAACGCTGCTTGAATTAAGACCAATCTTCCTCCTTTAGATAGGAATGCATTTTTCCACCCCTCTAGTCTTCTCTCTACTTTCTCTACCATTGGAACTCAAAAATCAAAAGATCTCGAATTACCTCCCAAAGGCATCCCCTAAGTATTTCGAAGGCCAACAACCTACCTCACACCCAAGTGCGTTGGCCAAAGCATAAATCTTCAATTCATCACAATTAATGCTTGCCAAAACACTCTTAGCCAAATTGACTTTAGGCCCTGATACGCAACAAAATAACCTAATCAACTCAACCAATGTACCAAAATTCTTTTCATTGCCTGAAGAAAAAAAGACAATATCATCTGCAAATTGTAGATGAGAAACAATAATGTTCTCCTTACCAATATTAAAGCCCTCCACAAGATGACACTCCTTAACTCTATCAATTAATCTTCCCAAACAATTTACCATAAGGATAAACAAAGAGGGGGAGAGGGAATTTCCTTGCCTAAGACCTCTAGAAGTTGAAAAATTATCTCTAAGTCTTCCATTTATCATGATCGAAAGATTGTAGACTTTAAACAACCCACGATCCAGCTTCTCCATTTTAACTCAAAACCTTTTGCTTCTAAGACAAAGTCCAAGAAGTCCCAATCGACATGATCATAAGTTTTTTCAAAGTCAATTTTGAAAACAACACCTTCTCTTTTCTTCATTCTACAATCCTCCACCTCATTAACCACCAAGATAGCATCAAGAATTTGTCTATCTTTCACAAAAACAGACTGACAACTAGAGATGGTGTTGTCCAATATCTCTTTCAATCTAAAAGAAAGAACTTTGGTAATAATTTTGTACAAACTAGAGACCAAATTAATTGGTTGAAATCGTCAATTTTCAAAGAATTGGATTTTTTTTTAATGAGACAAATATATGTAGCATTGGTAATTCTATTAATAATCTCATTCTCAAAAAATTCAAAAAACACATCCATCAAATCATCTTTTATAATCTCCCAACAAGAATGGAAGAAATCAAAATTAAAACCATCCGGACCAAGAGCTTTTTCTTTGCTACAATCTACTACGACCTTCTTAATCTTCTAGTCTTCAAAAGGTCTTTCCAACCAAGCAGCCCTATCTCTACTAGTGCACTCCCAATTTAGACCTTGAATAGAAGGTCGTTTCACATCTTCTTTAAAATATAACTTCTGAAAGAATCGGATACTTTCTTGCTCAATGGCCCCCTTCTCTTCAATTATAGTCTCGTCCTCTAGCTCGAGCTTATCAATGTTATTCTTGCTCATTCTTCCATTAACAGCTTTATGGAAAAATTTTGAATTACAATCTCCTTTTTTAACCCATTTAACTTTAGCCTTTTGCCTCCACAAAGTTTCCTCCTTAGACACCAGCTTCTCTAACTTCAATTTCAGCTGCGATCTTTCCATTCTCAAGGAATCACTAGACACCCCATCAGCTTCCAACCTGTCCAAATCAAAGATTCTTGACTCAATCTCACTCTTCTCCTTGAAAATGTCTCCAAAGACTTCCTTATCCCAGCGTTTCAACTTCAATTTAACCTATTCAAACTTCTTCATGAACCTGTAACCCTTCCACCCTTGAAAATCCACTTCGCTCCACCAATGTCTCATATTTTTAACAAAAGATTGATGTTCCAACCAAACATTCTCAAACTTGAAAGAAATAGGATCCCATTTCCTGTGAGAAGAATCCAACAAAATAGGAAAATGATCAAAAACTGTTCTCACTAAGGCATTTTGTTTAACCTTCCCCCCAACAAACTCTTCCCAATCGCTCGAAAATAAAAATCTGTCAAGTCTACAACACACAACACACTGTCTAAAATTAAACCAAGTAAAATCTGAGTAATTCAAGATTGAATCAATTAGATTGGTTTCTCAAATAAAGCAATCAAAATCCTTCATGCTTTTAGTCTCCCTCCCTTCTGAAGACTTTTCAGAAAGAAATCTAACAATATTAAAATCTCCACCAATACATCATCTTGGAGAACATAACCCAAATAAACCAACCAACTCATCCCAAAAAGCCCTCCTCTCTTTTTTTGTTCGGACCATAAACCCCTGAAAGCCACCAATCTCTACCATCAACACCTAGGATATTAACGGAAATAGAGAAATCTCCCAAAACTGAGCCTAAAACTTTAACAAACTTGAAATTCCATATCACTACAATTCCACCAAAACTTCCATCTGAAGGTAAATAAACTCATTGCTTAAATCTAGCTCCCCAAACACTTCTAATAATACTGTGATCCACAACCCGTTTTTTAGACTCAATTAGAATAACCAAATCCGGATTGGCCTTTGTAATTGCTTTCTTAATCATTCTCCTTATTTTTTCAACATCCCAAACCCTGCACATTCCAACTCAAGATCTTCATGATAACACATGAGAACCCTTAGAACAACTATCCCCTCTTCTCTCAAAATTCAAACCCTACTAAAGATTCTTCAATTCCTTACTTTTCTTCTTTGAATCCAACTCCATAGGAGCATAGTTCTGATCTGCATTAACAGGGTTCGAAAAAGTTAAATTCATCTTTTTTAGCAACAACTTACACTTCTCACCAACCTCTAACTTTACAGATCCCTTTACTTCTGAAGAGCCTACTGCTTGAGGATTCTTTTCTTCTTCTGTAACATTCTGAACCACAAGCTTCTTCTTCCTTTGGTATTGCAAAAGAAAACCCTCCCTTTCTCCTTTCTCTACACCTTTCAAGCTGCCTTTATTTTCTGGACTCACTTTCTGCTCATCAAACAGCATCGAACAATTCAAATCCACATCCACATCAACCTCTCCTGAGAAGAATCAGGTCCTTCGAAGCTACTTCCATCCGATTCACTATCCAAGTCAGCTTCCTTACCCGAAGCCTTACCAAGCTCAAAATGAAATTCTATCCCTTCCCCTTGATCGCAGCTCAGCATTTCTGCTCCATAATTGATACACTTCAACCGACAGCACCTATTGATGAAGGAATCATGGTTCTCCTTCTCTATATCATCTGAAGCCTCTTCTCCCACATCATCAGAATGTTCTGACTTCTCCTCGTCAGAATCGGACTCGACATGCTGCAGGATTGGAGCATTGCTGGAATCGCGGCCCGAAACTTGATGAATGGAGCGACCTGAACAAACAAGGTTAAAGAGGAACCTGTGCAGAGGCTTTGGGTTGAAAAGGCTTAATTTATGCTTGATCAGAAATCAATGGGCCTGACCTCAAATCTTTTAAACATAAAGACTCATAGGCACTGGATCAGGTCAGCATAAAAGGGGTTAGAGGCCCAACATAGGCCTTCATTTTACTAACTGCACCCAAGAGCCCAATTATCCTTCTAGGCCCAGGATCGCTAAAGCAATCTTTCCCCACTTCTTTTAATTGGACCTTATTAAAATTCAATCTATCCTTATTAAAGTCATCAAACTGGAACTTTGAAGAGCTGTTTTTGTCAATAGACACCACCGCTTTCATCTCTTCCATGTTGTTTTTCTCCTTTGGGAGATGTTCTCTGTCAATTGGTTGCAGCAAGGTCTCCCCATCAGTGCCTTTTTCTTTAATAAATTTGAAGTCTCCCCCGACACCACTTGTCTCCTTAAAAAAGGTTATGTTCTGGTTAACTACCTGCTTGTATTTCAACCCTCTCAGAAAAAGTCTTTTCTGGGAGATCAACAGAACCAATTGGCTTTACCTCTGTAAGCTCTCTGCATCTGTTTTCTTTCTTCACCCTCCACCGACATTGTTTTTCCTTCTTGACAGTTGGCCCGATTTGAAATTTTGAATTGCCTCTCCCTCATCTTTTGCCACGTAAGCTAATTCCCCAAACAGTATCGTCTTCGACCTTGCATCTGAATGAAGGATATTTGAGGTGACTGAAACTAAGAAACGATTTTGATAAAGGTCTAATTCTAATATTGATAGTCCTAACTCCATCCTTAATTCCTACTACTGTAAGAATGAAAGAGTTCTCCACCTTCCCAACTTTAATCCTTGCCTCACGTAAAAATTGGAGATGATCAGTACCTTCATCAACTTGAATGAAACCTCCACAAAAGTGAGCTATTTTGCAAGAGGAATCCCTATTCCATAAATGAAAGGGAAGTCCTTCAATAGCTATCCATCCTACACCAAAAGCCAGTCTATCCTTTGAACAATTAATTTCAGGACTCCACTACTGCAGCGTAACATAAACATTGCCTTCTAGCTGGCACTTTCCAATCAAACCTACTCAAGTAGCCTTCCTAGCATCATGGCAAAAAAAGACAGCTTTATCATCTTGGAATGACTTCAACTCAACCAGGAAACCCAAGAATTTTCACAAAGCCAATTGAATAAATTTTCAATCATCATGACCATTCATCTTAGAATAGACCACTGCTCTAATCCACTCACCAAACACGATACATTCAGAATAACTAACTTCCTTCTTATTTCCATCCCTATTTCTCATCCCTCTGTTGGCTTCATACTTCTTATCAGCTAAAACAGGATTCATAGCCTTAAACGTCTTCTTGTCAACCTGAGAATCTGCTTCGCTTCTTGAAGGAAAAATACTTAAAACCAACTTTGCCCAGTCATGCCACCCAACAGCATTGATTCCCATAGGAATACAACTGCTAGTCTGTCCCGATTTGCCTACAACTAAGGAGACTTTTAAAAATGCTTCTCTGCTATTTTCAAATCTATTAATCCATAGCTGGTAGTCATTAAATCTACGGATGCAAAAGAAATTCCTATCATTAATGTTTTAGACTGCTTCTAATAAGCAATTCCCTAGCCAATGAGCACCCTTTAGTCCCAAAGTCAACACGAAACAACCATGACTACTCCCTTCCAGAATTCTGATAACACTACCAATAGAATGCTCATCAAATTCTAGAGAAAAAACCTTACTTTCAATCCTAATTTGTCTGGCTAAATGATTAAAACGACCTAGACCGCCCATCTTCTCTTCACTCAAAGACTAAAGAGCAATCCTAGAGAGGAGAGAGTTCTACTGTAGAATCATTCATTAAAATATTAGAGTTTAGGTTCGGTAAGAAAATAGCCATTTTGCACAATAAACAAACTCAAGTTTTATCCTCACAATTAAACCAATAATTGTAGAAGCAGGACAAAAGAAATAACGAAGATATAAGATTTGCTCAGAGACTTGCTTCCTAGATGATAGATGCCAGAATGAGATGGCATTAACCAGAATGTCATCACTCATATGCTGAATTAGAATTCTAGAACTTCATATCAAAAAAATTAGAATTCTAGAACTAAAGAAATATATGAACTCTATTAAAAAAAGCAAGCCATCATACCTCTGGCCTCTCATCAGCACCAAGCTTCTGAAGTAATGAGAAAATAGAGAATAGTAACTTGTCACAATCCACTATACTTATTAAGGGTGCTTGGTCATTGACTTTATCGAATGAGTTAAACGTCTGTTCTTCCCTCTTTCCACCATCCAGAATCCCTGTATAAAACAGGTAACACTGGACTTAATTGCAAGAGTTCAGTTTGATGGCATTCAACAAGCTAATAGATTTGAAACGGAAATTTAACCTGTATCCTTTTCCTCTGTAGGTACGTGAAGAAGCCCTTTTGCAATAAAATCAGTTGTAGTCCACAAGAGTCCTATTGCTGTCAAGCTTATATTCAACTCAGTCTTCTGAGCACTGTAAGCTCCAGTAACATCCACACATCTGCAAGTTTATCTTATTACATTTAGGTAACACAATAATTGAGGTAAAGATAGTTGTCCATGTTACAAAGACTAAGATCTATTGAATTGCACAATTCTTGGCAGACAATCAATCACCAAGAGACATCAATTAAACATGACCTTGAAATGTGTATGACACTGAGAAATTATCACTAACTACTGGAGGAATATTCCCAAAATTCTGAACAAGTATATTTATTTTAAGATCTGTGCTGGTGTCAATTTCCAGATCCACCTTTCTTTACTCAGAATATTCCTCTACATACATTCACAGTAAATTTACCCATGTGGCTTTACTTTTTCTATTGCAAACTTGCAAAAAAGAGAGAAAAATAAAAACAAAGAATAAAGAAAACATGAAATAGTTGTTTAAACTAAGGGAAAATTTTATGAAGTCCATAATTGCAACCTCCTTAATTATTGACATAATGGAACGATTCACAGTGTATCTAGAACATCAAGTATTAGAACAAACATTTTAAAATTATACACTTGTATTGATTATAGATTTTCAATCATTAACAGTAAAATTTAGACAAGGAAGATTTCTTGCAATTAATATAAAACATACACATATGTACAAGCGTATGCAAAAGTTTAGATATGCAGAAAATTTATACAGCCTTGTTTTATGATTTTCTGAAGTACAACCATTACAGCATGCAGAAGCTGGATAAGTCAAATGCAATACAGACCAAATGATTATGTTTATATTGCTAAATTTGATATCTTACACTTGGAGGCAATCTGCAGGTATACTCGAAAGGCCATCATTCATGATGACACGAAGGCTCTGCAAGAAACTGGATCAGTCAAATGCAATACAGACCAAATGATTATGTGCATAGTCATTAATGCAAGTACGTGTGTGCATCAAAAAATGAATATGCAAAAACGAAAGTACATCATGCATTTCCACAGAAATAGAGTTTTGTTGACCTGGAATCCCAAAGTGACCAGATTATTCTCTGATGCATCAGCAACAGACCTGAAAGAAGAGTAAAGTAGGAACACTCAACCAAAGAAACACTATTATAAGCAGTAAAAGAAAAGAAGACATAAAAAGTCATCCTTTAAGCCACTCCCTATTAAAAAAAAAAAAGAAGAGAGAAAAAAAACAGAACAAAAATGGTAAAGGAAAAAAAAAATCCCAAATCTTTTTGAAGAAAAGCATAACTGCAAGAATGGCAAACCTCAACATTTCAAGTATATTTGGCCAACTATAGTGCAACTTTTCTCCACATCTCTGCATACACAGAACAGATTATATGCAGAGGCTGAGAATTGAGAGACAAAAATAAATTGAACTACGAGCAGTTATTATGAGGAACACAATACCTCTAAAACATGCAGAAGAATTTTCAAGGCTCCAGCACGAACATCAGTGCTTTGGGTAGAAAAATAAAGAACTCTTAGTGGAGATATGACAGCACACTCAAGTGAGCTCAGCTCTGCTTTCCTACTTTCAACCTAGAGCAAAAGAAAGCAGAATCAATTACTATTCTCTCTATATAAGACTCTCATGCATTAAGAAAGGTAAAAGTTGTTACTTCATCAGTGGTGCCATGTTGTATACATGGTGCATTATCCTGGAACTGTTCTGAACCTAAAACAGCACATATTGATTGATCTAATGCATCAAGTGCTATATTTCGCAAATGCTGATTAGAATTATCAGCAAGCTGCAAAAGGTTATTGTAATGTCAAGGAGGATATACACAATACTATCAAGAAAGATCACATTCATGAAATAATTATAATAACCTCAAGAAAGTGGCCAACAACTTGATCCCACAGTGGCTCTACTCCTGCAATAAGGCAGATGAATGCAGAATGAAGCAAACAACTAAATCTTAACCCAAACCACAACAAGACTAATACATTTGATCCATAAATAAGTTTCAACAAGAAGACATGAGCCTTTATTTGTGAAAACTGATTGAGTAAAAACATATTCAGTGAACAGTGGAAAAAACTTAAAATAGTAACATATTAAGTCTCAGGTCCTCACAAAGCCAGTTTCAGATATCAATTGATGTCACAGTAATTAGGTTCGTAATCACCATCATAGTTGAACAAGTAGCATAAAAGCTCATAGAAACATCAAAAAAGCACCAAAAGAGTAGCCTTGCCATCACATCAGATACTGATGAGAACAAAAGCATAGACCCTAATAGTTACAATTTTTGAAAAACAAATTGATAAGCAACTAATAGATATCAATGAAAATCTTTGAAAAACAAATTGACAAGCAACTAACATATATAAAAGACTGAAGCTTATACGATTATATGTCAGCAAACTTTAGCAATATCATTAACATTACATACTGTGAAGATTATTAACAAGGATAGATATCATTCTTTCCACTGAAAAGCTGATGCTTCCAAGTTTTTGACTTGATGTTGGTCCAAAACTACTAGAAGTCCCAACCATGCATTGATGTGACAGCTGACGTAGAGCAGACAGTAGTGATTTAACTGCAGATATGTGCATCAATGCTGAACTCTCAAACAACTAGGCAAGCAAATAAAAGACTAAGTTAGAACGTGAAGCTTATATCAGATACACAATTAAGAAAATAATGAAAGCGCTGCATTAATGACGCATTATAGTAGCATAAATCAAATCATTCTTCAATTTTGAATGATTGAAGACATAAAATTACAAAATACATATGGCAAGTTTTTCCAAAATTAAAAGGTTCTGAAAAGTCTGAAAATTGACCATTTACACTTCTTCAATTTCAAAGAGGCGTGAACACAAGGAGAATATGATATCGGTTACCTGTTGTTATTTGTTGCTATAATACAAAACTAAAATGCTTCAGTTACCTGTGAATTCAAAGATGAGAGAATATTAAAGTCACTCTGCTGGCCAGAAGACTCTCTTGTATGCCTTGAGACGGCTGTGGAGACCTCCTATATATACAAAAACAATATACTTATAGGCTTTTATGAGGATACTAACACATACCCTAAATGATAACACTTAGATTGATAATAAAAAACTTCAGACGTATTTACTTCATTTGTCAAGAAGTTAGATGTGATGAAATTATCTATCTGAAACAAGCTAAACGGTCAAACTGGCAAACTGATCTAGCCATTCAAAATTACAAAGTCATTTGATCCACCATTTTCCAGTCAAAGTACAAAGAATAGTTAATCAATTTTTTAATGTGCATGATGCATCAACAGGTCTCAATCTTCAATACTAGTTATAATGGATAATGAATTTATAAAATTTTAAGTAAACATAAGCATAATATAAAACCATGACGAAAATAAAAGAAGAAAACAAGTTAAAAGCAACCTTGACTAAGCTTTTGTCACTCTATATGATAGTATACCCTTCAATGTTAGAAATGCCACCATTGAAGGAAGCGTCAGAGTTAAAGCTCCAGACTACAAAAATAAAACTATAAATTTGGGAATGTGAAAGTGCGTCAGCGCCTGTTCCCTAGCTCTTGTAACATTTACTCACAAACATATTACTTAGATTTTTATGTTCTCTTTTTATCTTGAATTCAGGAAAGAGTTAAGTCAAGATAAATGACTTCTTACTTATGCTTTTCTGGAATCTGGACACTAACAAAATGCAATGGAAACCACTTTTAAGCCCACTTTCAACAGTTTCTTCTGGGTCTATTTTTTGCCAGTTTTGGAACCTAAATACCAAGGATTGCTACTGCAACTCTATTCTCGCTTACCGTATCCACTGAACTTTGGTGGGCAGATCTGCTCATTGAAATCAAACCATTCTGCAGATAGCAGGATGATTCCCATGAACCTATATTTGGACTAAATGTCTAGTCTGGATGTCTTAATGCTAATTTCATCTAGATTTAAGTAGCAAGCCCAATTGTTATGTAGCAAAAAAAGTTCTCTAGATTGTAAGTCCAGACAAATTCATTAGGATGGTCCTGAACTGAATATTTATTCTAAATTACCTGTGTGGTGGCATGAGGAGAATGGATAGCCCGGTCCAGAGCAGCCAAAGTTTCCAAGACCTATATTTATTTGCAAACAAACAATCATGAGTGATGAACATTGTCTCCTTTGAGAAAATTGTTCAAAGCAGAATAACATACCAAAACCCAGGATGGTCCTAATACATTGTGTAATCGATGAGCAACATTGAAGAGAGTCCTTAAGGCCTGATTGCAAGATGAATCAGATACACACATTAGTAGTTGGACAACCATATGTCTGGAATAAATCCATTCAGTAAAGAAACTGCAGAACAAGCATATCCAGTTGACTTTAATAGTAAAAACAGAGTATACAAACAGAAAACCAATCACAATACCTGAACATTTTTGGCAGTAAGGACAACACTATCTTTCAGCTCAACTGATGATTCAGAGCGTTTTGATCCAGGAGACTGCAACAGACTACTGAAATCTCAAATTTAAGCCAGAATTTCAACATTGTCAGAGACTTAAATTTTGAATTTCAAAATCTAGTAATGAGTAAATCATAAAGGATCACAGAGTAACAGATAAACAAGAAAAGCACTCAGCAATACATGGACACAGTACCTTCTTCTGTCAGCCTCATTCGGAAAATTGATAGTAAATTTACAAAGTGATGCTAGAAAAGAGTTCAAAGGTTCTACGGCATGAAGAACTCCACAAGCCTGTCAGGAAAATACAGAAAAAATCATAATTAATAATAGGGTAACTAATATTCAATGTCATCCAACATTAAAGCTAATATTTGCATGAATCAGTCTCTGACCATGACTGGAAAGAAAACAACAAATTATTTTTGATAGGCACTCTTTCATTAAACAAAAAGGGATACACACAAAAATAGTGAAATCAGGAAGCACTATGATTTGTTGTTTGATTTAAGTGATGACCAATCAAAAAGCAATGATTAAAATCCTTGTTTACCTGAGTGAATGCCTGATATCCCTTTAATATCTCCAATATAATAGCCTCACCTTGTGATCTTCCAAATGTACTCCAAGTTAGATATATATTTTTTTATCTCTTTGTATAAACTACTAATACTACATCAAACAATAATTCAGCAAACCTTGATAAAATAAGGGACAAAGCATCAAGTATGGTCAACCACAAAGAATCAACCATTGAGATGCAGAGAATTGCAGTTTTCCCAGTGCATTTTGCCAAAGGATCATAGTCACATCTGGGAGATTCCAGCTGGAATCAAAGAAGATATGAATTGATAACTACAAGATGCTAAACATATGACAAATAAACCAAACAATTGAATAAAGGAAAAATACAAAAAGAAGAAATAAAATAGATAACTACCTCCCCTACATCCACTGCTTCATCTGTCAATGTAGCAACAGTGAAAACAACGCCCAACAAACCTTCAATGGCCAAAGTTACTGCATGAGCTTCACTAGCAACCAGGACAGCAGCATTGGATGCATCATTCTCAAGACTCCACTCAATTCCTGCAGAAAGAACAAACTTTAAATTTTTGTGGTCACGTGTCCAAATAATATGAAACGGTTATAAGTGTATGCATAAGTACACTTTGAACAAGATGTAAAATTCTTTATTTATTCATCTTCAAAATGTGAAAGAAAACCTAGCACAGCAAATCTAAAAGATAACAAGACATGAAGTCATAATTTAAATATACAAAGAGACAACTACAAAAGCAACTACCTTTAGCTTTGCTACTGAACATCCCAGCAATAGCAGCCAGGCTTTCTTCACTAGTCTCCTGAAACTAAAGAATTAAACATTATGTCAGTCAAGGAAATAATATCATGCTCAAATATATCTTATTGTAGCCCCTCATAAAATGTTCCATCAAGAACTGAGGATAACTAGAAGATTATGAAAATGCTTAAATATCTTCAACCTGTACACTCGAAACAACTCTTGCTAGAGCTTTAACCATACCCTCCACAACATTTGTGTTCTTGGGATGCCTGCATAGCAAAGGCAAAACAGTCTGATCACAAAAGTCCTAGAATCACAAACTTGACTTTGTTCACAGAAAGAAGAATGAAGCTACCAATAAGTGTTCTAGGTATGCCTGCAAGGCCCGGGTACTTTTGTATGACTATGACTTAAAATTCATGGAAATAGGAAAGAGAAGCAAAACTGAGGAGCACTTCTCAATCAATGTCACAGCTTAGTACAAGCTTGTCAAAGCATTTATCTGTAAGGCTAAAAGTTTTCATATTGTTCGCACTGACTTAATTATAGACATATTTAAAGATAACGTTGCACTATCGACGAGGCCATATGCCCTGATGCTGGCTAAATTCACCAAGGTATACTAAGCTAATAATCAAAAGGTTACCAACTGATTGTTCCATTTCACTTCTGTTTCCCCAATCTAATTAAGTTTTAAAATTTTGAGAGAAAACCAGAGGTTTACCATATTATGATCAACATAAAACACAAAGGAAGTTCAACCCAGAGTCAGCAAGCTTACATATCAAAATTCTGGAAAAGAATTCGCAATGTCCGTGCCTCCACACAAAAACCCTATCACATTCCACCACTTTCAATTTTAGGACAAAACTTAGAAGTTGCAAATTGATCATTTATACACACACACACACACAATTAGGGGAATCATTATATTGTGCCCAGGTTGTTGAAAGTACCCTTAAGATCTCAAGAACAAGAATGCGATGCCACAACGGCAGATCAAGAAAAGTAACCTTCACTAACATACTAAGGAAAACCTGCATAAGAAAATAGCTGTCATTGAGTTAGCATTTATAAACCAAAAGATATGGCCTCGAAATAATGAGCAGATCATGTAGAGGAAAACAGAGCCCCTTTATAAATCTTAAAGCTCAAACTCCTAACTGAACAGTGAACAATAAACTGCAGCTCTAAGTGGATCATAAGTGGTTCCCAGAACTTGTCCACGAACAAAACAAATACCTCATTGTAGAATAAGCTACCAATTTTATTTGATTCTCAAGTTCAAAAAGAATTTGTAACTCAAAACTTTTAGAAACAATAAAAAATGCACACTCAAATCCAGACAATTTGAGCCAGACAATATTCATAAAGATACGTTATTCAATCATTTTAAGGGAATACGTAAAATGAATCATAGTTTTAAAATTAATATAAATAATACCATCTTCAGTGATTTTAAGTCATAGATTTGCTTTTTGTATGCTGTTATAGTACGTCAATTAACCAAAGCACAATGATTTAAACATACCTCGCATTCAGTAATAAGTGCTGAACTATAAAGCCTAATAATATGAGCAACTGAGCGCAAGACCAAGCGACGAAAGTATGGCTCCCCTGCTTCTCCTTCAATCTGAATATAATTGAACACAATATATATATAGCTAGTACAATGCCACAAGAATTCTTATCACAATTGCTAAAGAGAAGGTTCATTACATTCTTCTTATGAAGCAGGAGTTACCTCAGCATTTGTACGTAGTGAAGTCATTAACAGGGAACAAATTTGGTGGCGTAAAACCTGTTGAATTTCCACAGAAACTTCACAACTATAAAAGTTTTACTAGCATGCTTATACAAATGAGATAGAAATATTCTTAGTCACAACTCTTATAATCACCTGTTGATAGGAGAACAGAATCCTAAAAACAGACACATAATTCGACAGTATGAACCTGCCAAAATCAAGATTGAGAAGAACGTAAAATATTCATTGGACATTATCCTTATTATACATTATCCTACCAGAATATTTCATATGAGGAAGAAACAACAACCTAGATAATATTGTTTCTCTCATCATAGCAATAACCATAACTCAAATCACCCAAAACAAAAGGTCCTAGGATGCAGCCTGCATCTCTAGCCAGTTTGAATCTAAAAGTATTCCCTTTCTTTTGTCTTTTTGAACAGAACAAAAAGCATGTACATATGCAGCTTACGAGTTGCCCACAAACAGGAAAAAGCAGAATCACTCCAAAAAGCAGTAACAGGCCTAAAAAAAGTATATATCTAATTTCACCAATAAGTTTTATACAAGCTCTTGTTATATGATGGTGAAGATATTATATGACGGCAAACATGTCTGCCTGAGAAATTAATTAGAGAACCTGATTTAAACCTTCAAAAGATAATTGATATGAAGTCAAATTTATGAATGTTCTTGGTTCACAAATTTTGCAGACTATGTGCCTCTAAAGGCAGCAAGTAAGCTAGAAATAAATTTTAAGGGATAAATTCTCACTCAAGTATATCGAGTGCAAATGTCCGCTGAAGAGAATTGACACGCAACCAAGATGCCTGCAAGACAAAAGCAACATGATTTTGTCAATATGAAACTCTATTCACGAAAAATTATTGTTATTAATAAACTGCCTTTACAAAGGGAACAATTATACTCAAAAGTCAAAACATTCTGATCCACTGTAAAAGGTCGATACAATATCAGGCAAAAAACAACTTAATAGTTTCAATTTAGCACATACAGATCCACCAGCAGCAAGAGCTGTCAGGTCTTCAAGCAAATGAAGCCCAATCTTTCCAGCTGTAGTTAAAGTCTCCCTCATGGATGATGGACCTCCAGAAGCAATATCATCCTCCAATGACCTAATCAGGCTTAAGTTAGATACATAGGCTTTGTTAAGCGTGCATCGATTAGACACCCCACATATTTAACTGAATGGTACTGTACACTAATACCATTAACATGAGAGTTGTATACATAATACATATAGGCTATATTAGTACATGAAAAACAGGACAAGACTACACACAGACTCACAAGAATTAAAGAATAGGTGAGTCAGAAATAACATACACAGAATGATTCATACTGCGATTAACATCGCCAGTAACTGAACTGGTTCGAGAGAGGTGACCTCCAGAACCAAACTTCCCCACAGGAAGAGACTCAGTCTGAACCACATGATCAAAAATCAAGGCTACTGCTTGTCTGAAGGTAGCTGCAGCAGTACTAGAAAAAAATTTACATGAAAGATATTAAAGAGGGTGACATCTCTATAGTAATAATAGAGTTGACAGAACAGGACAATTAAAGATGCAGGGAGGTAAGTGATATAGTAATCAGTAATGTAACCAACAATTAACTTACTTTCGCACACTGTCAGAAGATCTGTTGTTTTCTAGAAACCGAAGACAGATACCAAGAGCTTGAGCCATATCGTCCTGTATTTAATTAAGCAAGCAACACAAAAACTCATAAAGACTTGCAACTAATAAGAAAATTGAAAGCACAAGGGAGTATAGAAAAAAATTACACGTGCTTTATTATCCAGGGAAAAAATATTCTCCAGAATGTAACCTATGGCATTATCGGCATGGACAAAAAGGCAGTTGTAAATGCCAATGAACAATGTTAACCACTTGTACCACTTTATCAAAAATATGCTCAAGACTAATTTAATGAAGTCTGTTGTCTCAGGCTCATTTTGTAGATAACAGGGAAATATTATGAAAAATCATGATAAATTCACTGTCTGATAACTGTGTTATACAGTGACTTCCACAAACAATGCTCAGAATCACAGAGCCACATAAGGTATCAACCAATAAGTATCCTTTGGGATTTTCCTTGGTGTTTTCTTGATTGGTACGTCATGCCTGAAAGACATCAAACAAGCACTTAAACCCAAAGTAAAATATGCATCACGTGCATGTTTAATAGATCCTTGACTCCAACAACTTCCAAAGAGCTAGCCTGCTCAACACAGACATTTAAGTTCAATAAACCTGAGTCCTATATTTTTAAAAGGCACTACAAGAATAATACATCCCGCATTCCAATGGCCGCTGCTTAGTGAGCACATCTAGTTTACACAGGGAAGATAAACTTATATTATCAAAGCTACCTCATTTTCAGGATGTAAACGGGACTGAAATATGATTAATATAGTCTGCAGGGTCTTCAGTTGGATACTCTCATCTGCCATTTCAGCATGCTGGAAGGAGGAAAATATATGTAAGACTTCAGGATCATGATCAGCAATAAGAGTAGCGAGACAAGAATTAGTATTAAGTAACAACTGCTGATGATGCAGAACACATAGATTTATAACGCTAGACTTGTAAGCAACATCTATACTTATTAGCAAGAAGAAAAAAGTATAACTTCTTCACAGATTGTTTCTCTGCTTATTCTCTGGGATTAATTCTATTTCAATCTGATCTAATGCAGCTCCAACTTCAACTATCATCATAAAAAACCCTGTTCAGGAAACAAATTGAGCAAGCAAGCCATATTTTCTGTCCCATAGACAAGATCAACCCATGTCAACCGAATGTGGATTAGAATCTAGCCCAAAATACTGACCCACAAATCTCTATTAAATTTATGTTATCACCTCGTTGTTCTATTAATGACAAAAAGAACACATTCATTCTTCTAGAAGAGAATACAAAGCAAATATATAAAGCAAAATATACATTCAAAGCCCAAGGTTTTGCAGTATACGAGACTTAGTAAACAAACAAAGGATCAATGATCAATATACATCAACCAACCTACAACAACTAGAAAATTTTGGTGTAAAATGTGCAACAGTGGGGTTTCCAATATTCATCTACAATACTCATCTCCAGTCTCACAAACTAGAAAAAAACTTGGTTACTTAAAAATTCTAAATCAAATTTTGTAATTAAAGAAAAACAAGAGGGATTAGACAATCCTTCTATGCTGTTTCAACCAATGAACAATATCGTTCCTCTCACAAACTCACACATTACACTCACATTTCATCAGTATCTTTAATCAAATCACTCTTTACCTCTAATTCAGTAAACAAAACACAAATTACACCGTAAATATATATCATTTCACTTTAATATACTTTAAAATAACAAAATTACGTAAATAAAATGTATGCATACAATATACAACAAATAATCACTGATTCAAAATATCGAAGCATACACTAAAACGATCACAATGCAGCAATAATGTCCAATCGATAATGCCAAATCAAGATACGGACTCACATTCTTCAACGTGGAGAAAATCTCCGTCAAAGCCGACGGAGCGACGGCGTCATGAGAAATCAGCTTCTGTATACACGAGAGTCCGATGACACTCAGTTTCACGGTCCGGACTTCGCAAGCCATTAGAAAGATTCGCAGTATGTCTTCGCTCTGCGCCAGCTCACTTGGACTCGACAGCGAGCGGAGCTGCAAAAAACCAACACGAATGCGCCACGTCAGCATCCGAATCGATGCGAGGAGTCACTCGCGAGAAACATTAAGCATTTCGGAAAGTGGAATATACCTTTAGGATGGCGTGTTCGGCGCCGTCCTTGACGGCGGGGTAGCGGCGGCGGGCTTCGGCGGAGAGGGCGCGGAGATCGGATTCGAGGACCGCCATCAACGTCATGTTTGAGGAGACTCCCGCGGGAGATCCGAGAGAGATAGAGAGAGGAGAGAGTTGGATCTTGTGCGCGCGCTATACACGCAGAGAGAGAGGAGGGAGAGAGATCTGGTGCGAGAGTGGTTGGCACGTGATGCACGTGTGAAATGAAAGTGGACGGCTTTTTTGATGGGCTTAAAGCCCAGTACGTTTTGAGTCTCGACATCTGCACCCTTGCGTTTTCTAAGTACACCTCACCATACATAATTAGATGAGAGAGAGAGATATGATGCCAAAGTGGTTGGCACGAGCGATGACATGTGAGATGACAGTGGATGGCTTTTTTGATGGGCTTAAAGCCCAATATGTTTTGAGTCTCGACATTTGCACCCCTCACGTTTTCTAAGTACATCTCATAAATACATGATTAGATGTGAGAGAAAGAGAGAGAGAGAGAGATCTATTGCGAGAGTGGTTGGCAGGTGCCATGACACGTGTGAAATGAGAGTGGACAGCCTTTTTGATGGGCTTAAAGCCCAGATGTTTTGAGTCTTGACATCTGCACCCCTCACGTTTTCTAAGTACAACTCATAATACATTATTAGATGAGGGAAAGAGATTTGGTGCAAGAATGGTTGGCACGTGCTATGACAAGTGTGAAATGAGAGTGGACGGCTTTTTGATGGCTTAAAGCCCAGTATGTTTTGAGTCTTGACATTCGCACCGTTCATGTTTTTTAAATACACCTCATAATACATGAATAGAGAGAGAGAGAGCGATCTGGTGCGAGACTGGTTGGCACATGTGATGACGTGTGAACTGAGAGGGACGACCTTTTTGATGGGCTTAAAGCCCAATATGTTTTGAGCCTCGCCATTTGCACTCCTCAGATTTTCTAAGTACACCTCATAATGCAAGATTAGATTCTAGATCTTAACCTCAATAAAAATTGCATGTGTATTTAGGAGTGATCGTGTGAGAAATCTCGTATGTTTTCTTGTACAAAGAATTAACTTTGTTACATTACAAAATCAATCGAAGTTATTGTCTTATATTTTAAAGTTGAGATATGTCGTTTGCATCCATGAATGAAAACCTCATTTCTTTTTTGGGAGTACTGATATTTGCATCCCCTCATTGTGTTAAGTACGGAGGGTCTTATTCGACTTTGTAATGATATAAAGTGACTTCAAGTGATTTTCAGAATGTTACACAAAACATATTATAAAGTCACACGGATTTTTATATAGTAAAAAGTCAATTTATCTTTGATTTTTTTTTTTTTTTTGGAGAAATACCTTGGATTTTATTAATTTCGATGTAAATGAAAAATTTATATTTATATTCATACATAAATTTGAATTCAGTTTAACCATTATCTAATGTTAATAAAGCTTCGGTGTAAACATAAATTACAATAAATAAAATAACTTAAACAATATAAAACTCATATTAAGTTTCATACAATAGTATTCTCTTATAATATGAGATCTCTTTAAAGTTATAACGTGGTCACAAATGAATTTTATCATTAGTTTATGGTTAAGATCTGATTGATTGTTATATTTTATTTTCTCTACACATTATATTAGTTCCACATGAATACCCCAAGAGAGTTTTTTGGAAGAGAGGGAGAGAGGGAGAATGCTATGATTTGAAGGTTATCAATTTAAGATGAACTTTTATTAGAACAATGCCAAAAAGGCTACAAGCCAGCTCCAAGAACGCTAACGAAAACCAATCATGTATTGCCATCTACAAGGCTATTGAAACTGTGTTTGAACCTGCAGTCAATCAAATTTTGTTTTGGCTCAAGCCAATAGTTCTAGATGAATATCTAGATTACAACATACACCTACATACATCCTTGATTTAAGTACCTGGAGAGCAGAAAGGACAGATAGTTCTTCTCTAAACTTGAGTAACTTATGAATCAATGGTCATGTTTTCGGCCTCTTGTCTAATGGAGTCAAACAGCACAGTGGATAGGTAACGTTCTCCAGCGCTGGGTAAAATCACCTATGCAGAAAGCCAAATAACTGATATAATTAATGCAGTTTAGTACTGATTATGAACAGGACAACAGCTTGTAGCCATCAAGCAGACTGATCATGCCTATTTATCTAGGCGTGGTTTCAGCAATGCATAATAGTGTAAGGAACTAAGGGCAGATATGAGTCAGGTTTAAGCTGGTCAGTAGGAACCAGGACGTAAAATATTATTAAAGGTGATAACTTAATAGGATCAGAATTTTAGGCAGCTAACCAGCTATGTGACAACACTTTGTTCCGGTTCCAATGTGCCTTATGTGCATTAAATTTGTACGTCACACCGAAATCTGACGTTGAAAACTGTCATGTAATTCTAGATTGGTCGAATGGCTAATACAAAGGCATGCTATCTGAGTTAAAACAGCAGAGTGGGGTACACCAATACAGGAAAAATCCATAAGTAGTTCCGTTAAAGAAAATTTGTGCAGTCAAAGAATATGAGTATGCTGGCATGTACTTTAGGTCAAGCCTAATGGCATCTCCTCAGCTTTCATGGGCTAGTACAACACCAAGAAATTCAACTCCCTCTGGAGTTTATAAACAAGACAAATCAGATCAAACTCTTTCATGAACAATAAAGGAAGGAAGATAAGGTCAATCAATGTGTTCAATGCTTGGCACACATGGTTGTTCACTTAACCACCCTTGTAGGTACTTAATTTGATCTACAATTTGTACTAAGCAAAATATCATGAAATAAGAGGCAAATACAATAATTTCCAAATACATCCAACACAGAAAATAAAAAGATTAAACTTACAGCAATGAGTTTCCCAGCATTTTCTGGTCTCTTTGCCACCCGTATTGCAGCAGCCACTGCAGCACCAGATGAGATCCCAACCTGTCCAATGATGATCCTATAATTAGCATAAAAATTCAAAAAGCCTGCAACAAGAATTTAGATGCTGTATGATGGCAAAAATGGAGTCTAAGAACTTGAGGCGATCCTAAAATTGTGAACATACCAACAACCCTTCCTTGAGGGCAAGCAGCTTAGCAGTTTCAATAGCTTCCTCACTTGATACCTGAAAAGAATTTGCTGTGTAAGTCAATGAAAGAAATATTATGTGCTTCGTAGGTCATTATATATGAGTCGTCACAAAAACAAAACATGTCATAGCTTAACCTTTTAATCATAGAATCACAAAAAATTCAGAATTCCATTACAAGGACTGGCAACTTTTCTTTAAAGACTAATGAGAAAGCACAATCCTTAAAAAGTAGTGTTTTGCATCTGGTACAGCTAATCCACCTCAGTCATCCTGAAGAGAGATGGCCAGAATAGGCACAATAAATGTCTGTAAGCCAGAATAACCTAACCAAAAGGGGAAATAATGCCAGAAAACAGACTCAAATTATGTGTAGGAACCACGTACGCTAGAAATTAACAAAGCCTACAAGGTAGAAAATTGTAGAAGACATTTACTCAATGTAAACAAAAGATCCCCTACAAAGCTCAAATATTTGTCCACAAATACCATAATCATCACTTTTCATCTATGTTGCAAGATCTTTGTAATTGCATGTCCTCAAAATGCAAAAGCAAATAGTATTAGAGAAGCACTAGCTTGCAAATTTTATATGACAAATTGGTTTCAAGACTTACCATAATAACTTCATCAAGTAGGTTAGCATCCAGAACAGGAGGGATGAAACCCGCGCCAATACCCTGAATCAGATGCTTGCCTATTACATGTCACAGCATGCATTAAGGGAAAAAAAAAAAAAAAAAAAACCGTTAAGGATTTTCATCATCTCTAAAATGTACAGGAGAAAATCATTTTAAACAACTTTAAGTTAAAGCAATAAAGTCTGGTCTATGTTCTCATTTGCTGAAATAGGATTCGACATTAAAGGTAAAACAGAAATGTTGATGGAACCTTTCATTTACAAAAAGAAAGTTATCAAAGAGTAGGACTTTTTGTGGTGTTGTCATCTATTCATAGAAATCACTAGCAGTTAGATGCCAAGAGATACCAATGAAACACACCCTAAACAACATGGATGCTCCTACTTTTGCCCTTTGTTGTGCATAAAACAGTGTGGATATCAAGCACATGTTAATGTATGTCTACATGACAACTTTCAAATTAAACTAAGAAACTGTAGTAAGTGGTTATAATTTGTCAGAAAAGGATATTGGGTCTAACTTCACCACAAAAGTTAGCTTAGAAGTGGAGGTTTTACCCTTATCTTATAAATCGATACAAATTCACTTTTTTCAACCGATGTGAGACTATCTAACACTTTCTCTCACGTGCATCAAGTCTACTCGACAACATCTGTACCAATACAACTAAGTTTGGGCCATGCAATTTAGATAGAACCCAACCCATCGTTGAAAAGACCCGTATCTAATAACATGTAAGGAAAAGGGTATTGGTCTAACTCCAACGCAAAAGTTAACTCATGAGTGGAGGTTTTACCCTCACCTTATAAACCAATACAAATTCACATTTTTCAACTAAGACTATCTAACATAGCCAACATAAACTTTTGACAGTGAATCACACACAACAGGGCAGAACTGCCCTTTATACATAGTATTTTGTAATTTGGCTCTCCCAACTATAATTTCTTTACAAATTGATATAGTATTCTGTAATTTGTATTCATTATATGTAGGAGTTTTATTATACATAGTATTTTGTACTGTGTCTGTATTATTTTGTAACAAGGCTGGTTGCACCCCCAGACACACCAAACTGATCTAGGTAGAACACTCGGATACTTAGTAGATAGTACTCCAAGACATTTTGACATGATAACATGTTAAATAACATTTGTCCATGTTGCTGGGAATCTAACACAATTTTTCATATTGTTATATCATTAAAGCAATGAACACCACCATTTCATAATGTGCTAATGCCAAGCTCACCTTCACCTTCAAAACTCATTAAATCAGTCAGATGAGCAGGAATGAAACAGCACACACTTGTGCAATTGCATATGATCATGAAGAAGAAAATGTTACTCACCAGGTTTTCCTCCATTCAAGATTGCACTTTCTAGTGGCTCAACACCAAATACCTAGATGTGATAATAAGAAGCATAAGCATAACATTAACTTAAAATACTCAGCATCACTCCCTCACAATCTCCCTCATGCACACACAAGCACACACACAAAAACAACACAAACAACAGCCTTAAAATTACCTTAATATTTGGGTTTTTCTCTTTGAGGAATCTCCCTACTCCAGTTACTGTGCCACCAGTCCCTATCCCTGCAATAAGGGCATCAACTTTTCCTCCTGAGTCTTTCCATACCTCTGGGCCAGTTGTCTCATAATGAATCTACAAATATAATGATGGACTGGAATCATAAATCCCTTCAAACACCAATCCACAATAAAATATCTACAACAAGAATACCTCAGGATTGGCTGGATTTTCAAATTGCTTAAGAAAATAACCATTAGGCGTTTTACTTAGTATCTCCTCAGCTTTCGCAATAACCCCCTCAATGCCCTTGGCTACATCAGTGAGATACAGCTCTGCTCCAAAAGCACGAAGTATAATCCTTCTCTCAAGACTATATGATGATGGCATTACAAAGATAACTTTGTAACCCCTTGCTGCTGCAATTGAGGCCAATCCAATGCCAGTGTTACCACTGGTGACCTCAATGAGGACAGTCTAAAAAGTCAATATTATTTGACCGTCCAGAGGGAAAAAAATATGTTAGTTATGCTGTTCTGCAGTTTGAACTACTGATGTTCATATTCATTGAAAGATCAACACTAGTTCAAGCACCACTAAACTGTTCATGGACAACAACACACCACACTTCAATTGGTCATATTAAACAAGTAATGTTACTTTGTATATATTGAAAGTAACAACCTAAACTCTTTATAACTATGAAAACCATCTCTCCCAAGTCATAAGAGCCCAGAGCCCATTTATATTTTCAACCAGAGGGCAAGCAGACTTCAATTCGAATAAAATGAAATAACTAACAGGTGTGTAACCTTTAGGACTGAGCCAACAAACCAATATGACGTATGGTTAATTATACTTGGATACCTTTCCTGGTGTAATTAAGCCCTTATCCTCTGCATCTTTTATCATACTATACGCAATCCTGCAAGTTAAACGTTGAATCCAAATGAATCAATTTCCAAATAAACATTAGTAGGTTGATATTAAAGATACAATTGACAACAGATGTGAAAAACAGGGGAAATTGGTTATGTACCTGTCTTTGACACTAGAAGTAGGTTCCATCATTTCAAGCTTTGCAGCAATTCGGGCTACACAACCATCCACGACTTTGTTGAGATATACCATTGGTGTATTACCTATCAGCTAAACAAACCCACATACACACGTCATAAACAAGAATACTCTAATCAAGAACAAAAATCAAGATAAAAAACCAAAGTTGTTGCAAGTAGAAATTACTTCAGTAACATCTTCCTTGATTGTGCAAATGTCCTCCATGGCGCTACTTAATCAAACACCACAAAATATAGCCAACCTAGCATGTGCCACAACAACATAGGTAAGTTAGTTCTTGCTCAATATCAAGACTTGAACAATATATTGCAACAGAACCAAAAGCAAACACTTAGAAACTGTTTGATTAGCCTTCCAAGAGTATCATTTCCAGTTTTGAAAAAAAAAAGAAGTCCAGGCGATACCACTTCCAATGAGAACTTCAAGCAGCCAATACTGGAAAACACTAATTCTGCAGTATTAATAAACAACCATCACAAAGAGCATAACATTTCCAGTAAAGCTCAACATCCGATTAGCGAAAATCACTGCGTTTACATACCAGATTGTTTCTACCAACAACCAAGTCTAGACATGCAGATTTTGGGCAACCAATAAAAATTATCTACACAAGTGCATAAAAAAAAGTCAAAACATTGAAGATGTAGATAAATATAATATACTCTATTAAAGAAACAAAACAAATAAAAAACACTAGAAAACAAAGTGGGGCTCGGACAATTAATATTAGCCTCCCCCACTTTCATTGCCTTGTTCTCTATGGTGCACAGCGTTAACTGCAGGACATTTGGCCACTCCAAAACATTTTCTAGGCAATTAATAATTTTTTTTTTTTTTGGGCCTGGGCAATTAATATTTGACATCATTGATTACACCACAAAGAGTTTGACATCATTGATTACACCGCAAAGTGTGCATCATTTATCACACTACAAAGAGTTTGAAAGTACAAGATCGTCAACAATATTTGCCATGTGTTTGTCTGTTTTTTTAAATTTTATTTTGTTTTACTATAATTTATGGGCATAAGATGTATTGAGCATATCGTCTCACATTGTCCCACCTCTCAAGTCATAGGTCAATCCTTACTTTTTATGATTTGTGTAAGCAGACCTCTTTCGATTTCTAAAAATAGAAATTCGAATGATACTTTAAAGTCCTATATAGCTGATTTTGATAGTCTCTTGATCCAGTATCAAATAATATATATATATATATATATGTTGAACATGCAAGAACTGACTTGGAAAAGGTGATT
Source organism: Nephelium lappaceum (assembly GCA_021234005.1). Lineage (NCBI taxonomy): Eukaryota > Viridiplantae > Streptophyta > Magnoliopsida > Sapindales > Sapindaceae > Nephelium > Nephelium lappaceum. The sequence goes on from CM037998.1 coordinate 4,488,546, forward strand.
GGGTAAGAAAATGCAACTGGGGTTGGAAAAACTGAGTTGAACGTGACACAATTTAACAGATGATACATTGGTTATAGTTCTACGTAGCTTCAAACTCATCCACCTTTGCAACTACCAGGACCATAATCAACAACTTGTTAAACAAATTTCCATGTAAAGAACTGAGTTTGACTGCTTGCTCTAATAATGTTTGAAACATGAGGTAGTCCCGCATCGAGAGAAGAGAAGAGGAAAGATAGTGACATTGGTGTAGAAATAAGGATCATAGAGGAACGCTGGCAAATACTTACCTGGACGTGTTCAATGGGCGATCAAGAAGGCTCATGGCATAGGTTGGTGGCCTCTATTGCACTCTAGCAGGGGCGCCTGCCTAAGGTCTCCTCAAAGTAGGAGAGCCTGCGTCATTATTTGTGGCAGTAGGGCCTGCGTGCGCGCGCCCCCTCTCAAACTCAGATACAAACTTCTGCAATTTTATAGCAATTCCATATCTGGATTTTGTCTAAAAGCGAATTATCTAGAGACACGCAGGCCCCTCTCAAACTCAGACACAAACTTCTGCAATTTTATAGCAATTCCACATCTGGATTTTGTCTAAAAGCGAATTATCTTTCTCTAGATACAAAAAAAAAAGGGGTTTTTTTAATAAATGACTTTTTTTTATATACAAGTTGAACATTAATTTCTTTTTCATAATCCTGCAAAGAAAAAAAAAAAAAAAAACTGTTATTTAATAAAAATACACTTGATAGAAATAGAGAATCTGAAAAGAAAGAAATATAGAATCTGAAAACAAAGATTATTTCTGAATTTCAGTCTCAAGAAATAATTTTTTTTTGTAATTTTCTTTGAAAAAAAATGAATTTTCATTGTTGTTTGGGATAGTTTTTAAATAATTCTCATTTTTTGTTCTTGGTTCATAACTTCTGTTTTTGGGAAAGGATTGTTGGTTTATGGTTGAGACATTTCTTCATTATATCAGATTTTTTAATTACATGCTTCATTTCAAGATTTGTTCGGATGAAAAATTTTTGTTCCACATGAATACCACATGCAAATTGAGAGAGAGGATGCTTCAAGGTTATCAAAGATGAAACTTTCATTAGAACAATGCTAGAAGCAGAAAGGCTGGCAGCTAATCCCAAGAATGTGCAAGAAAACCAGCCACAATTGTAGCCAGCATGCATGTATTGCCATCTATAAAGCCTATCAAATAAATATTTTAACCTTCAATCAGATTTTGCTTTGATTAGGCCAATGTTCTAGTTCAATATCTTGATTACAACATAAAAATTACTACAAGCTGTGACAAGCCGTTTTATTGCAACACTATCATTAAATTTTGACCACCATCTTAATAAGCATATATGTGCCAATAAATGGAGAGAGTGGCAGCACAATGAGCCGCTGTGCCAAGCACTGCTCTTCCGATGTACACGTACATTCGTTCTTGATTCAAGTAACTTTTCAATCAATGGTCATGTTCTCTGCCTCTTGTCTAATGGAGTCAAACAGTGCGGTGGATAGGTAACGTTCTCCACCACTGGGGAAAATCACCTGTGTAGAAAGGCAAAACGACATGGTTAATGTAGATTATGAGTAGGACAACACTTTTTGGCTATTAGATAGGCATGGTTTCAGCAATGCATAATTGTTTAACAGACTAGAGGCAGTCACTAAGTCAGGTTCATATCAGTCAAATGGGACATAAAACATTTATGGTTTGCGATAACCAAAATTGAACCATGTGGACAACACTGTGTTCCGGTTGAATATGCATGTCACACTGAAATCTGAAATTACAAACAGAACAACATTTGATTCTGGACTGGTCATATGGTAAGCAAAGATATGCTACCCTTGTGAATACAGCAGGGCAGGATATACCGAAACAGGAACAACCATAATTCTGAAAATGAAGTCATGGAATATATTTCATGTAACTAATCCAACAAAGAAAATATATAAAGATCAAACTTACGACGATGAGTTTCCCAGCATTTTCTGGCTTCTTTGCCAACTTCATTGCAGCAGCAGCTGCAGCACCTGAAGATATCCCAACCTGTCAAAGGATGATCCTATAGTTAGCACCAAAATGAGAAAAGCCTGCAACAAGAATTTGGGTGCTGTATAATCGCGAAAATGGAGTCTAAGAACTTGAAGCAATCTTAATTGTCAACGTACAAGCAAACCCTCTTTTACGGCAACCAGCTTAGCAGCTTCAATAGCTTCCTCACTTGATACCTGGAAGGAAATTGCAACGTAAGTCGAGGAAAGAAAATATTCTGTGCTGTGTAGGGAAATATATAAATGTTGTCACATAAACAAAGTATAAGTCATACCTTAACTTTTTATACTTAGAAGATCACAAGAATTCAAAGTTCCATTTCAAAGGATTAGCAACTTTTCTTAGGACTAAACGAGACAGCACTTTCTTTTATTAGTATTTTGCATTTAGTATAGCTAAATAATCATCCTCAGTCATCTGGAAGAAAAATGGCAAGAACAAGCATAAATAAATGTTGATTTTCCAGATTTCGAAACCAGAATAATCCTAATCAAAAGAGGAAATAATGCCAGAAAACTGACAGACTCTAATGATGTGTAAGACTATCTCAAAATTAACAAAGCTTAAAAGATTAGAAAATTGTACAAGAATGTCACTAAATGTAGACAAAAGAACCCCTATAAAGCTCAAATTATTTGTTCTCAACATACCTTTATAATCACTTCTCATTTAAGTTAAGATCATGTAATTACTGGTCCTAAAAATGCCAAAGCAAATGATATAAGAGAAGCACTAGCTCATACAATTTATATGACAATTTGTTTCAAGACTTACTGGAATAACTTCTTCAAGTAGATCAACATCCAAAACATTAGGGATGAAACCAGCGCCAATACCCTGGATCAGATGCTTGCCTATTACATGTTGCAGCATGCAATTTACAGTATAAGGAAAAAAACAGTAAGGATTTTGCTCATCACAAAAATCAGCTGTTGCATCATGTGCTAATCTTCAAAACGGCCGAAAATCTGTGAGACATGCAGGAATGAAACAGCGCCTACTTGTGCACATGATCATGAAGAAGAAAAAATTACTTACCAAGTTTTCCTCCGTTCAAGATTGCACTTTCTAATGGTTCAACACCATATACCTAGATACAAGGATAAGAAAGGATACCCCGTTAAATACTCAGCATATCTCTTTCTCACACACACGCACCCCGCAAACAAACAACATCCTCAAGGTAACCTTAATATTTGGATTTTTCTCTTTGAGAAATCTCCCAACACCGGTCACTGTGCCACCAGTCCCAATCCCTGCAACAAAGACATCAACTTTTCCTCCCGAGTCTCTCCATATCTCGGGGCCAGTTGTCTCATAATGTATCTACAAATATGATGACATATTGGATTACAAAAAATCCATTCAAACACCAATCCACAAAGAATATCAACAAAAAAAATACCATAGGATTGGCTGGATTTTCCCATTGCCGAAGAATATAACCATTAGGCGTTTTACTTAGTATCTCCTCAGCTTTTGCAAGATCCCCCTCAATGCCGTTGGCTATATCAGTGAGATAGAGCTCTGCTCCAAAAGCACGAAGTATAATCCTTCTCTCAAGACTATATGATGATGGCATTACAAGGATAACCTTGTAACCCCTTGCGGCTGCAATGGAGGCCAATCCAATGCCAGTGTTACCACCAGTAATCTCGATGAGGACAGTCTTTAGTCAATGTTATTTGAATGTGTCCAGAGAGAAAAATTGTTAGTTCAGATGTTCTGCAATTTAAACTACTGATGTTCACATTCATGAAAGATGCAACACTAGTTAAACAAGCATCGATAAACTTTTCATGGACATCACACCTTACTTCAATTGTCCATGTTAAATGAGTGATGTTACTGGGTATATATTGAATGTAACAACCAAAACTCTTTATAGCTACTGTAAACAATCTTTCCCAAATCATTAGAGCCTATCTATACACTTTCAAGCAAGATGCAAGATGATTTCAATTTTGGAATAAAAGAGATGTGCATAATCTGCAGGACTAAACTAATAAACCAATGTTCGAAATGCAAATTTTGATTAGATACCTTTCCTGGCGTGATCAAACCCTTCTCCTCTGCGTCTTTTATCATACTATATGCAATTCTGCAAGTCAAACATCTAAACAGTTGCAGGTGATAGAGTGGTAGTAGATACAATTGATGAAAGATGTAAAGAACAAGGGAAACAAGTTGTATACCTGTCTTTGACACTAGAAACAGGTTCCATCATTTCGAGTTTTGCAGCAATTCGGGCTACACAACCATCCACAACATTGTTGAGATATACCAATGGCGTATTGCCTATCAGCTAAACAAAACCACATGCGCACAAATCATAAGTAAGATTAATAAAAAGCAAATCAAGATAAAAAAGCCGAAGTTATTGCAATTAAAAATTACTTCAGTAACATCTTTCTTGATTGCACAAGTGTCCTCCATGCTGCTACCTAATTAGACACTGCAAAATATTGCCAACCTAGAACATGCCACAACAACACAGGTGAGTTAGTACTTCCTCAGTATTGAGACTTGAACAATATTATTACAACAGAACTGAATTCAAAGCAGCAGTTTTAACATCCTAAATCTCCTCACTCTGTCAATTAGCAAAATCCACAAGGCACATAGAAAATAATAAGCAATCGAAAGTTTTCAAAGAAACCACCAACTGAGGAGACACAACAGCAATGCAGAGTTCACGAGAAGACTACCAACTATGTAACTTATACGATAGGCACCAAGCAGAGAAGTAGAAATCTCAAAATCTTGCATTTTTCAATCAAGAGTTCACATAAATAGAACCAAAGTTGAGAAACTGACAGTACCAAGTACTATTTCTGATGAGGAACTTCAAGCAGCCAGTAGGGAAACACAAATTCTGCTGTAGTATTAATAAACAATCATTACAAAAAGGATAACATTTCCAGAATATATTTTTTTCTATATAATGTTTCCACCAGCAGTAAGCCAATAATAGTCCACCAGAAGCTAGAACCAGTCAGGATAACTGGATGCGCAGATTTTGGTCAAAATCAAATATGCCAAAGGCCAAAAATACATAAATAAAAGTACAAGCCAATCAAGATATGGAATATGTACTGCAAAAAATTATGGACAAAAAAAACTAGGAAACAAAAAAAAATCCTCCCCACATTAGATATCCTGTAAAGGGTGATGGGGATGGGGGAAGCCACCTGCATCCACAATTTTCCCATCCCCATTTTCCACATCCCAAAATTTGAAAATTAATTACTTTATAATCATTAACATGCAACTGGGTTTAGAAAATTAATGTGACAGTCTGCAGACGCATCAACTACAGTTCTGCATAGCTGATTAGGATCAAATTTCAATAGCTTCTACCTTACAACTTGCAACAAAGATAGTTTCATGATCAACAACTTGCTTCAACAAATTTACATTAAAGGAACTGATTTTGACTGAGATTCCATTCCCATGCAAACATATACACATAACACTTGCTTTCAAGGTTTATCCAGATAACAATACAACTCTAGCATGATTGGAAATATGAAACATTTGGTTGTCCCACATCGGGAAAATACAAGCGAAAAGGTATGAAATGGGTGTATAAATAAGGTGTGCTGAGCTACGTTGAAACATACTTACCTGGACGGGGTCAATGGGCGATCAGGAAGGTCCATGGCCTAGGTTGGTGGCCTTCATTGCACTTGGAAGGTGCACCAACCTAAGGTCTCCTCAAAGTAGGAGAGCCTACGTCATAATTTGTGGCAGCGGGGGCCTGCGTTCGCGCGGCCCCTCTCCAATTCCAACACTAGATATTCTTGTCTGTAGTAGTTGGCGGCTGTGCTCCATGGTGGCCTTCTGCATTTTGTAGCAGCTGGCAATTGTGTTTCATTTTCTCGCTGTTTTACCAAATGGACGGGAAATGACAGTGAAAGTTCTAAGTTATTCACTTATTTTCGGTGAAATACGACCTTTTTACTTACTAATGCCTCATTTTACAAATTCTTCTTCTGCCAAACTTGACAGCGTTTTTAATTCTCGTTCATCACGGCAACTGAATGTTAGTCAACCTTAACGGTTGGAATGCTACGCTTTTGTTCATCATGTTAGTTGATATTTTTCTAACTTAATAGTTAGGAGGATATTTTGATTTGAATGAACCGCACGATGTCCTTTGAGGTATACCTAAAATTAAACGAAAACATATTTATCCTTTTATATACCAAACCTTCACATTATTAATTGATTTCCGTCAAATCTAATTATCAATCATGAATTTTGGTAAAATAATCATTTTATCCATGAATAAAAAATAATAATTAAGAAAAATAGCGGATTTCATATTGAACCTCCGCGAATGAGATTCATTCGATGGAGATTTATTCTGAATTTCCACCAATAATTTATTAAAAAAATTAAAAAAATTCTTTTAAAAACATTAACATAATGAACAGTAAATATCATTTAAAAAAAAAAAAATTAGGCGTGGAGATCTAATCTAAAGACTAGATCTCCACCTCCAATTAATCATTACATTGGTCAGCCACCTAACAGCATTTCATCACTCTCTATTTATAATCATCCTCCAATCTGCTTCTTTAAGTTAATTAACTGATTTATGATGAAACCCAGATGAATGATGAAGATCTAATTTTGTTTAATTGACTTTTTTTAATCTTTTATTCTTAAACATCAAGGAGTAATTTTGTCATTCAATCAAAATTTTGGTAAACCATTAGAATTAATGAAATTTTACTGACAGAGTGGGAGCATGATGCGGTTCGTTCTTTTGTCTTTTTTTTTTTGTTCCACTAATTATTTAGAATTAAATTAAAAAAAAAAATAGATCTCCCTAATTTATGAAAGTTGTGATAGATGATGAAAATTCATTTGAGAAAAAATAAAATAAAATAAAATAAAATAAAATAATAATAAAACAATTAAAAAGATCAAGGTGGAAATGTCATAAAATTAAAAAATAAAACTTTTGAAATCTCTACCATCCATTTTGTAATTTATGTAAATAAAAAAAAAAAAAACACTTACAATTATTCAAAAAAAACATTTCAAAAAACAAAACATTTTGAACGTCTGGTTTATTGAATCCAAATCTTCATTTGAGTTAACAAGACAAGTTTCATTTTCTTGATGAAATACTTTTGGTTCATGTGGGTGGCAATGTTAGAAATAAATTAAAATGAAAATTTAAAATAAGAAATAATGAAAATTGAAGAAATATATATATATATATATATATCTCTCTCTCTCTCAACGGCTGGTGGAGATCCGGCCGTCAACTCCCCTTTTGGCCTTCAACTTCCCCTGAACTTCATGGGTTTGATAGACTAAAACACAATCCTAATAAAACTATGTCAAACACATGAGTCACTAAAACAAAAATCATCATCAAACGACAACAACATGAACAGACCACCAACTGAGGAGACACAACAGCAATGCAGAGTTCATGAGAAGACTGCCGACTAGGTAACTTATACGATAGGCACCAAACAGAGAAGTAGAAATCTCAAATTCTCGCATCTTTCAATCAAGAGTCCACATAAACAGAACCATAGCTGAGAAATTGCCAGTACCTAGTACTATTTCCGATGAGGAGGTTCAAGCAGCCAATAGGAAAACGCAAATTCTGCTGTAGCATTAATAAACAATCATTCCAAAAAGGATAACATTTCCAGTATATATATATTTTTATATAATGTTTCCACCAGCAATAAACCAATAATAGTCCACCAGAAGCTAGAATCAGTCCGGATAAGTGGATGTGCAGATTTTGGTCATAAACAAATACGCCAAAGGCCATAGATACATAAATAAAATACGAACCAATGAAGATATGAAATACGTACTGCAAAAAAATCAGGACAAAATTACACTAGGAAACAAAAATATCCTCCTCACATTAGATGTCCTCTCCCAATACGTAAACGGCAACGGGGATGGGGGAGTCAATGGTAGTTGGTTAGTACATCGACTGTTCCTTTGGAGGCATGGGTCAACACTCCATTAAAAAATAATTTATTCCCCAATTTTTTGTGTGGTCTGTCCTTTATGTGAGTTTTTTTTTTTTTCTATTTTTATATGGAGAAATCTCTTTTATTTGAGAATAATTATTTAGACTGTAATATTAGTTTTTTTTTTTTCTCAATAAATTTTAATTATTTCTTGAACCAGTATCAATCTTTAAAAAAAAAAAGAAAAAAATAGGAGAAGCCAACTGCATCCACAATTTTCCCATCCCCATTTTCCACATCCCAAAATTTGGAAATTAATTACTTTACATTCATTAACACGCAAGTGGGTTTAGAAACTCAATGCGACAGTCTGCAGACACATCAACTACAGTTCTGCATAGCTGATAAGGTTCAAATTTCAATAGCGTCCCACCTTACAACTTGCAACAAAGATAATTATTGATTCTTGTTTCACCAAAACCATATTCAACAACTCGTTCCAACGAATTTACATTCAAAGAAACCGATTTTGACCGTGATTCCATTCCCATGCAAACATATACGAATAACTCTTGCTTTTAAGGTTTGTCCAGATAACAATAGCGCAACAGCATATTTGGAAATACAAAACATTAGGTTGTCCCACATCGGGAAAATACAAGCGAAAAGGTTGTGACATAGGTGTATGAATAAGGAGCATAGGGCGACATTGAAACATACTTACCTGGACGGGGTCAATGGGCGATCAGGAAGGCCCATGGCCTAGGTTGGTGGCCTCCATTGCACTTGGGAGGTGCACCCACCTAAGGTCTCCTCAAAGTAGGAGAGCCTACGTCATAATTTGTGGCAGCGGGGGCCTGTGTTCGCGCTGCCCCTCACCAATTCCAGCACTAGATATTTTGATCTGTATTAGTTCGCGTCTTGTGCTTCGTGGTTGCCTGTTGCATTTTGCAGCTGCTGTGGATTGTGCTTCGTGGTCTCTTTGTTGTGCCAGATGGGAGAAGGTATACAACCATTTGAATTAACAAGTGTTGCATTATTATTTGATTTTCAATTCGGTTTCTGATTGACTCAAATGATGGCAACATGTGTTTTAATTTTTCAATTGGATTTTCGTATTGATTTTCCTAAGGGAGGGGCATTAGATTTGACTCCCAAGTTACAGAAAGCTACGAATTGATTTTAGAGTCACATAACGTAATTCCCAACACTAAGGGCACATTTGAAATTTTAAAAATAATATTTTTAAAAGTATAATGTGTTTGATTGGATTTTTTAAAAGTTATTTATAAAAACAAAAAATGATATAAATATGCTTGATAGTATTTCTGAAAATGAGTAAAATAGTTGTTTGGATAGAAAAATGATAAATTATTTTGAAAACATGTTGTAGAAATGATGAAAATATTAAAATAATTATTTTTCATTTTTTACTTATAATTTTCAAAAGAGTGTTTTTCATTTTCAAAAACACATTTTACAAAACATTACCAAGTTAATGTTAAATTCTAGAGTTTTCATAAATTTATAATATTTATAAATACTATATTCAGAATTAACCAATCGGGAATTTTTTTTTTCCCTCCTCATGAGGACTCCAAATAAATAGTAGTATGGAGAGTTTATCTAAATCAAAACATGTGAAATAAGTATAGTAAGTATTTTTTTTTAATTGTATTTTATTTCTTAATTTTAAACTATATTTGGGGAACTATTTGATTTCCATAGGTAGGAGAGACAACGATTGATTTTTTTTTTTTAGAGGAAAAAGCAAAAACGATTTGATTTCAATATTTTTATATTTCTCTATTTTTAATATGAATTTTTATTAAAACCAAGGTGGAGTCGATAAATCAAAATATATGATATAAGTATAGTAAGTATGTTTTTATTGTATTTTATTTCCTAATTTGAAACTATATTTGGAGAATGATTTGATTTCCATAAGCAAGAGAGAGAACGGTTTGATTTAAGTAGTTTCAATATGAATTGTTATTCAAACCAAGTTGGAGTCGGAAATTTATGTTTGGAATGATCATTATAATAAAAGAAATCACATAAAATGGGAGAAAGTATAAAATTTTAAAAGTTGGGGATAAATTCACAATTTATTAAAGAAAACATTGCGAAGCTCTTGAAGGAAGAAGCTCCTCCCTCCCTCTGCCACTTATTACAACAATGACGCAAGATACAGCCTAAAATATAAATAATTCCACGAATGTGTGAGGAGATATGTTTTGGCATCTATAAGGCCATTGAATATATGTTTCAACATTCAGTGAATCAAATTTTGTTTTAAATCAAGCCAGTAATTCCAGTTGAATGTCTAGATGACAACATACAATGCACATACATCCTTGATTCAAGCCCCAAGAGGGCATAAGGATATGTAGTAGTTTCTAAACTTGAGTAACTTATCAATCACTGGTCATGTTCTCTGCCTCTTGTCTAATGGCCTCAAACAGCACAGTTGATAGGTAACGTTCTCCTCCGCTAGGAAAAATCACCTGTATAGAAAGCCAAATAAATAACATTGGTAGTGATGGACCCAGAAATTTCGAAAATGAAGACAAAGAGCATATTTTAGGCCCTAGGGGAACTTCTCAGGTCTCATGGGCTAGTGCAAGACAGATGGAATTCAACCCCACCTGGAGTTTATAAATAACTCAAAACGCATTGGACTTCCACTTTCATTAACAGATATATATATATGATGCAATGTAAATTCAAACAAACTGTTGAATGCTCACATGGATTGATCATACTTAATAGTTACTTGAGGTATAATTTGAACAAAGCAAAGTGTCAGGGGACAAAAGTCACGTACAATACGTACTAACTATATCTAAGAAAGAAAGAATCTTATCAAACTTACAACAATGAGTTTCCCAGCATTTTCTGGCTTCTTTGCCAACCGTATAGCAGCAGCTGCTGCAGCGCCAGATGATATCCCAACCTGTAAAAGGATGGTCCTATAATTAACATCAAAAAGGGAAAAAACCTGAAGCATGGAATTAGATGCTGGTATAATAACAAAACTGAAGACTTTTTCATTAAGATAAAAGTGAAAGAATTACTTAAATTAAGATTTAAGTGCAAATATGACCTTTTAGGAAAAACAACAAACGGCCTCTAGCTACATTATGCAATATTGAAGTTGCAAACATACCAGCAAACCTTCTTTCAGGGCAAGCAGCTTTGCAGTTTCGATAGCTTCTTCACTTGATACCTGAAAAGAACTTGCAATGTAAGTCAATGAAAGAAAACGTTCTGTGCTGTGTTGATGAACATTTAAGTGTTGGTCACATAAACAAAGCATAATTCATAGCTTAACTTGTTATATTCATAGAATCACAAACATTAAAATTTTCATTTCAAGGACTGGTAACTTTTCTCTAAAGCCTAATGAGAAAGGATGCTCTTTGATTAGTGCTCTGCATTTAGCATAAGCTAACTAATCATCGTTAGTCATCTGGAAGAAGAATGGGCACAAGCAGCACAAATAAATACCTTTATAATCAATTATTTGTCCTCAAAATACCTTTATTATGATCACTTTTCATTTATGTTAAGATCATTGTAGTTACTTGTCCTCAAAATGCAAAAGCAAATAATACAAGAGAAGCAGTTGCTCATCAATTTTAATTTTATATGACAATTGGTTTCAAGACTTACCGGAATAACTTCATCAAGTAGGTCAACGTCCAAAACATTAGGGATGAAACCAGAACCAATACCCTGGATCAGATGCTCACCTATAACATGTTGCAGCATGCAGTTAATAGTATAAGGAAAAAAGTGTAAGGATTTTGCTCATTTCAAACATTTATTTCTGAAAATCAATCCAACAACTAAGGCAATAAAGTCTGGTCTATGTTATCATATTGCTGGAATAGCTTTCTACGCTACAAATTTTAATATTATTATATAATCGATGTAATGAATACATGCAGAGCGAAATCCTAAACACTTGCATTTGCATTATGTGCCAATACAATGCTAAGCAGCAAATATTTGTGCACATGATAATGAAGAAGAGAAAGTTACCGGGTTTTCCTCCGTTGAAGATTGCACTTTCTAATGGTTCAACGCCATATACCTAGATGAAAGGATAAGAAGGTAACCATTAATTAAAATAGCAGCGTATCTCTCACTCCCTCCCTCTCAAACACACACATACACATATGCATCCGTAAACAACACTCTCAAGATGACCTTAATGTTCAGATTTTTCTCTTTGAGGAATTTCCCGACACCAGTTATGGTGCCACCTGTCCCCATCCCCGCAACAAGGGCATCAACTTTTCCTCCTGAGTCTTTCCATATCTCTGGGCCAGTCGTCTCATAATGAATCTAAAAATATGATGACAGATTGGATTCATAAAAATTCCATTCAAACACCAATCACCATGAATATCTACAGATGAATACCTTGGGATTGGCTGGATTATCCCATTGCTGAAGCATATAACCATTAGGTGTTTTATTTAGTATCTCCTCAGCTTTCGCGAGGATCCCCTCAAAGTTCTTGACTCCATGAATCAGACATATCTCTGCTCCGAAAGCACGAAGTATAATTCTTCTCTCAAGACTACACACTGTTGGCATTACAAGGATAACTTTGTAACCCCTTGCTGCTGCAATGGAGGCTAATCCAATGCCGGTGTTACCACTGGTAATCTCGATGATGGTAGTCTTTAGTCAATATTATTCAAACACATATTTGTTAGTTTAAGGAATTCATGAAAGATGCAAAATGAAAACCTATTTCAAGCATTAGTTAACTGTTCATGGACAAAACATTACTTCATTTGACAAAGTTAGACTAGTAATGCTACTATATATATATATTGAAAGTGACAAACAAAAGGTCCAAAACTCTTCTACAACCATAGAAGACCATATTTCCTAAGTCATGAGAGCCTATTTAAACTTCCAAGCAGGGTATAGTCTTAAGGACTGACTAACAAACCAACTTTAGAAACGGAAAATTGTAATTAGATACCTTTCCTGGCGTGATTAAGCCCTTGTCCTCTGCATCTTTTATCATACTATACGCAATCCTGCAAGTCAAACATTTAAAACCAAGCATATGAATTTCCAAATAAACATTTGCAGGTTACATGAAGTAAGATTCAAATGACGAAAAACGTAAAGAACACGGGGAACAAGTTGTGTACCTGTCTTTGACACTAGAAGCAGGCTCCATCATTTCAAGCTTTGCAGCTATTCGGGCTACACAACCATCCACAACATTGTTGAGATAAACCATTGGTGTATTGCCTATCAACTGAACAAATCCACATGCACAGTCTACGTATGTAAAATTACTGTGATTAAAAACAAAATTCAAGATAGAAAGCGGAAATATTTGTAATTAGAAATTACTTCAGTAATATCTTTCTTGATTGCACAAGTGTCCTCCATGGTGCTACTTAATCATACACTGCAAAATATTAAGCAGCCAACCTAGCAAATGTCATAACAACACAGGTCTAAGTTTCTTTGAACAGAAATTAGTACTTCCTCAATATCAAGACCAAAAGAATACATTACACCAGAAATCAGTCTTCCAAGAGTATCATTTTCGGATTTTTGGGATAACATATATATATATATCCAGGCAAATTTGTCTGCAATAAGTGATAGAACTTCAAGGCAGCTAATTTAACATTCTATATCTCCTCATATGTAGAATTCAATGAGCAAAATCCACAAGGCATCCAGAAAACAAAAAGCAACGAAAATTTTTGAAACAGAACACCAATTAAGGAGACACTCAAGTAATGCAGTGATCATCAATACAATACCAAAAGAACCAAAACATCGCAGAGTATAATCATCATGGCACAAAACTGAGAAGTAGATATCTCAAAAACTAGCATTTCTCAATCAAGAATCCACATAAACATAACCAAAGCTGAGAAATTTTCAGTACCAAATACTACTTCAAGTAGCCAATATAGGAAACACTTACTCTGCCAGAAATAATGAACAATGATCACAAAAAGCATGATATTTCCAGTAAAGACCAACTACCCGGAAGAGGAAATAGTAAAAATTGCTTACCCAAAAAAAAAAAAACACAATATATAAACATATTTATACAAATCAAATGAAATATGTTTCAATCGACTAACCAGCAGTAAGCAAACAATAATGTACCAGATACTTGTATTTGGTTAAAAGTACGAAATCCATACATGATGATACACTGAATATGTAGATATTGCTTTTGGAAGATTCTCCTTGGAGTGCAATCATTGTGTTGTTGTCTTGGCACACAAGAGTTGACTGGTTGATAGTTTGGTTATTGACAGTTTATTTAGGACTGAGATTGTCAATAAAGTGTTAGGATGATGTTTCACTTTTATAACACATTGTTCAAGTTGATAGCTTTTTCAGAAGGAGTTTTCAAAGGGTACTTTCATTTTTCTCATAAGGCCACTGGTTAAATCACAGATGGAAATCAGTAAGTGGTTTTTGTTTTGTTTTTTTTTCCAAATCATTGAACGATTCAAATTGTACTAGAAGGTTGAACAATTCAAAATTTTATAAAGTTAAACGGTCCTAAACTAAAAGCTATGGACATCATGGAGACATTCCTTGAAATTTTATGACATGTGGGGCATTTGGATATGGCTTTTACAAGAGTGTCCCTAGTGTGCAAGGGAGCCTCCCTCACCATCATTGTCTTGTTCTCTATGGTACACAGCGTTGCCTGCAGGACAGTTTGGTGACTCTAAGGACTTTTCCGGCAACCAACAGTTTTTGACATCATTGATCACGACAAAGAGTTCGAAAGTGCAAGATTGTCAACAATATTTGGTATGTCCTGCTATAATTTATGCTCATAAAATATGTTGAACATGCAAGAACTGACTTGGAAAAAGTGATTGGATAAGAAAATGCAACTGGGTTTGGAAAAACTAAGTGAGTTGAATGTGACACAGTGTAACAGATACGTTGGTTATAGTTCTACTTCAAACTTATCCACCTTTGAGCAAAAGCATGCTGCCTCATTGGTTAGGCGTCTCACTTGGAATGATGCGCCGAGTTCAACTTATCCACCACCATAATGTGTGGGAATTTTCTCCATTATTTGTGGGTTGCCCCTTACTCTTTGGGGGTTTGCCTCTTCTATTTCTAGGAGCTGATGATCCCTAGGCTACGTCCTAATGCTTATCGTTACTTGTCCCGATTATACCTTAGGTTGGTTCTGGAAATTTTTTTTTTTTAAATAAAAGAATCATCCACCTTTGCAACTACCAAGACCATAATCAACAACTTGATTAAACAAATTTTCATTGAAAGAACTGAGTTTGACTGCTTGCTTTTATATAGCTAATAATGTTAGAAATATCAGGTCGTTCCAGGTCGAGAGAACAGAAGAGGAAGATGGTGACAGCGGTGTATAAATAAGGATCATAAAGCGTCGTTGAAAAATACTTAGCTGGACAAGGTCAATGGGTGATCAAGAAGGCTCATGGCCTAGGTTGGTGGCCTCCATTGCACTTAGGAGGTGCACCTGCTTAAGAGTATCTCCAATGCAAATATGGATTATTTTTCATAATCTATTGTCATGTCATCAATGTTCAAGGAATTACTTCCTATATGACATTGAATAGTAATTGATAGACAATAAAATTATAAAATGTTCTCCAAAGCTTTTATTCAACATTCATATTTTGATAATGTGTCATTTTTTTTTAATCACAAAACTTACCTAAAAGAGACAAAAACAAAAGTCAACCAGCTTTTAATAGAAAAACATAAATAAATTAATTTTATTTGCTGAGTTGGCTGTCTAACAAACCCTCTGAAAATAGAGGGTCATGTTGACAATATTGATTTCTTTTTTTTCCACATCAGATTTATATTGAATGCAAACAATTGCATTGGAGAATCATATTTTGAGTCCATGTCTATCTATCCTATGTGGACTTCAATTTTTTCACAATCCATTAGCCCATTGGAGATGCTCTAAGGTCTCCTCAATGTAGGAGAGCCTGCATCATTATTTGTGGCAGTGGGGGAATGCGTGCAAGCGGCCCCTCTTAAACTTAATCACAAACTAGCAATTCCATATCTGGATTTTCTCCCTTTTCCTAGTAATTTTGTTGCTTTGTTGTCCCATGGAAGTCAATACGTTATGGGGTTCATGCATTTTCTTGTGTATGCCAGACTCCTATAATCAAAATTTGTGTAATGTGTCTACGGAAATATAAGCTTTGGGTCAACATGTATGCTTACAAAGTTTGGAGGGTCTTTGATCCTATTCATTGGTGTTCTTGTATGGAAACTTAAGTTTCAACCATTAGTATTTTTCACATCTCCGGGGAAATCTGTATATGGGTAAAATTTGACATAAAAACATCTCAAATGCTCTCTTGGATTGTGAAAAAATCACATACCATATAGGATGAATAGACATTGAGTTAAAATAATATTCTCCAATACAATTATCATTCATTAATGTTAAACTGAGATGACATAAAAAAAAAAAAAAGACATTATTAACACGACCATCTATTTGTAGAAGATGTGTTAGATAGTCATATCAGTAAATCAATAATTAATTAATTCTAATTTTTAAATCTAATTAAAAAAATATATATTAAATGGAAAATATGAAAGTATTAAATGGAAGTACATTAAGACATAAAATGAAAATACATTGAAGTATTAAGGAATAATTTTTCAATTTAAATGTCTATTAAATGATACTAATACCATGTCTATTAAATGATACTTATACCATGTAGAAAACAAATCTTTTGACATTGATGATATGTTACTTTTTTTTTATCAAAACATAATTTATAAGAGTATTGGATATACTCTAATTTTTATTTTTTACAACAAAAGACTTTTTAACTAAACTAAGCCGAACTTCACTTGATAGTTGTCATCATGACAACAAGTGTCTTTGTTTTACATTTTCCAAGAAAACAATGTACAGAGGTTAAAACAAGTTAATGACAAATAAAAATCTGTCCTTTTCATTTCCATAATAAGAAAAGAAGCATGTGGATAAATCTGCATTGTTCAGTACTTTGATCCTTTGTGTTTTCATGGTTTATGGAAAGCTGAGTCACAAACCAGTAACATGTGAAAAATCTTTGCAAATGATATAATAATGTAAGATATATACATACAGACATCTCCTGAAGTTTGAGAAGATTGTACTGAGAGAGCAAGTTTGCATTTATGTACTCAAATCTTCCCAACCATTGTCTTGATCCATTATTGAGAAAAAGTAATGCTACAACAATAAAAAAAAAATTAGTCCAAAAATCGACCAAATTATGTGGTCTTGCAATCTCTATAGAGGTTCAAATACTGCCTTGTTGGTAGACCTCAAAAAGGAAGAAAAAAATTTGTTGTGTTTTAACTTGATGCATTGTATCCCACATCAGAAGAATACAAAGCAAGCAATGGAATCATCCACATATAAGTAATTAAGAGAGCTACCGGGAAACATACTTACCTGGACGGGGTCAATGGGCGATCAAGAAGACTCATGGCCTAGGCAGGTGGCCTCCATTGCACTTAGGAGGTGCACCCACCTAAGGTCTGCCCAAGTGGCAGAGCCTACGTCATAATTTGTTGCTGTGGGGGCTTGCGTTCGCGCAGCCCCTGCCCATATCTAGTCTCAAAGCTAGTCTTATCCCATATATTTAAATATTACAACAACAGATTGAACATAGGTTAGTACCAGATTTTGTTCCTTACAAGATTGCCGTCAGTGCTTAGAAGGGGTTTTATAATCTAGGGTTATGTTATCTGCCTGTTATCTGATGGATTCGAATGGTGTAGTGGACAGATAATGCTCCCTGCTGCTGGGGAAAATTGCCTGCACAGATAGCATGAATATATGGCCTAGTTCGTGGAGTTGGATTCCAAGTGTTTAAGTTGCCCAGTTGCAATGGTAGATGCTCCTTTTATCAAGACATAGTAAACACAATGCAAAACTGGCTACCGATGATATATAATTATGTTATGATCAGACAAAAGGAGGCCTCACAATCTCTATTGAAGCCAAAGGCCAAATTCCGGTAGGAAAAAAGTTAGGTAGACGGGGGGAGAAAGCATTCGAATGAGGCGATTACATTTTTCTTTTGATAATTATAATTTTCTAAGCAGTATGGATTTATGTACTGATAGATCATTAGCTCTTAACAGGTACTATAAAATTGAAGAACGATTTCTAGTTAAATGTCAAAAAAAAAAAAAATGTGGGTCGACAAACTCACAACTATAAGTTTGCCAGCATTTTGAAGCCTCTTTGCCAACCTTATTGCATATGAAATAGTAATGTAAAATGCAGGTTATATATACATTGACATCTCCTGAAGTTTGAGATGAATGTATTGGGAGAATCAGTTTGCATTTATATAACTTAAAGCTCTGCGCTTCCACTATCTTGATCCACTATTAAGATAAGTAATGCTACAAAACTAAAAAAATTAGCCCAAAACACAAACAAATGATGCGGCTTTAGAATCTCTATTGAGGTTCAAACACCGCCTTGTTGGTGCTTGGTAGACCTCAAACAGGGAAAGAAATTTTGTAACATGATGCAGTGTATCCCACATCAGGAGAACACAAAGTGAGCAATGAAGTCATGTACATATAAGTAATTAAGGGTGCAACTGTAAAACATACTTACCTGGACGGGGTCAATGGGCGATCAAGAAGACTCATGGCCTATGCAGGTGGCCTCCATTGCACTTCGGAGGTGCACCCGCCTAAGGTCTGCTCTAGTGGCAGAGCCTATGTCATAATTTGTTACTGTGGGGGCTTGCGTTCGCGCAGCCCCTGCCCATGTCTAGTCTTAATTTATACACTTCATGTATTGATTATTGTGTCCATATCTAGTCTTAATTTATACACTTCATGTATTGATTATTGTGTATCATATCAGTTAGTACTTGTCATGCTTCCCATTTGCACTTAAACTCTTAGTGCATGGGTTCGAGTGGTGAGGGAGGCGAAGAAAAGCAGGCAAGGGGACTGTATAGTACCTGCCGCCAAATCCATGTGAGCCGAGGACGAGAGGAAAGCCCACGATAGGGTGGCCAGGCCGATCGTAGCTGAATCCATTTGGGTTCAGGCCGGGGCCCAAGAGGGGGCAGAATCGGATCATTACATAAAAAGGCGCCTTTTTATAATATACATCTTTAATTTGTTGATTAAGCTTGGTTTTGAGTAATGTTGCATTAATTTACAAAAATATTTAGACAATACATATCATTACTTTGTCACATTAATGGATGTAAGGCTAGTAAGAGATTCAAATCATCTTCATGGTTAATTTCAAGGCAATATTTAGGTGGCCGTGGTTTGAGATTAGTTAAAAGACATAAAGTTAGTTAACTAACTTAATTATTTTGTACTTAGCAACTGACCTGACT
Organism: Nephelium lappaceum; assembly: GCA_021234005.1. Lineage (NCBI taxonomy): Eukaryota > Viridiplantae > Streptophyta > Magnoliopsida > Sapindales > Sapindaceae > Nephelium > Nephelium lappaceum. The sequence continues at coordinate 4,507,985 of CM037998.1, forward strand.
TGGCATTCTATTATAATGAGGTGGCTCAATTTGTTAAGAGTTAGTTATGGAATCTCCTAGATTTACTTCGGAGTACTTGATGTTTGATAGTTTTGTGTATAAACAGAATATCTCTAGCTTCGCTAAATTCAGTTGATGAAATATAGAAACTTTCAAGATTTTTCAATAGCTTCCATTTTCAGCTTTTCGTTTCCAGTTTTCTTCGTTGCATTTCATCAAACATTTATTTCATTATATTAAACACCTTATTCTTCACTGAATATGCAAGAGACACATACACAGTGGTCCATTTTTCCATCACCACCATCAGCAATATTACAGCTGACACAAAATTTTTTTCAATATTACAGCTGCCACAATTTTTTTTTTTTTTTTTTTTTACTTTTACTTTTTATTTTCTAATTGGTTAAGAAATGAATCAATATGAGATTATGTGTCTCCTAACTACTCGCCAACAACATCTCAATCACATTAAAATTTATCAGTTGACAAAAAGTAGCCAATGTGAAGTGATATATGCTAACATACTTAATTTTCTTGGCGTGTGGTCAAGAAGTTTTGATTTTCCAACTACGAGCCAACAGCATCTCGATCACATTAATTAGTCAATATTAGTCAACAACAACTCCTTTGATAATTGAGTTGGTAAATATTAGCCAATGTACACTGGTCTTTGCTAATTAACGTGCTAATGTACTACATATACCATGTATAGTTGACGCACGTCAATCAAGGTAATGAAAGATGAAAACTGCTTTCAAAATATAAAAGTTTCAAAGCCAATCTTATAGAATTTTTTTTTTTACTTTTACTTTCTATTTTCCAGTTGGTTAAGAAATGAGTGAATAGAATAGGATATGAGATTATGATGTCTCCTAAATACCAGCGAACAACATCTCAATCACATTAAAATTTATCAGTCGACAAAAATTAGCCAATGTGAACTTATATAGGCTAACATACTTAATTTTCTTGGCGCGTGGTCAAGAAGTTCTGATTTTTCGATTACAAGCCAATATCTCGATCACGTTAGTCAACAACTACTACTTTGATAATTGAGTTGATAAATATTAGCCAATGTGCACTGGTCTTTGCTGATGTGCTAATATACAATCTATATCATGTATAGCTGATGCACGTCAATCAAGGTAATGAAAGATGAAAACTGCTTTCAAAATATAATAGTTTCAAAGCCAATCTTAATGAAAGACATCACCCATTTTACTATTTTTATTATTATTATTATTTTAAAAATATAACAATTAAAACAGGATTTATAAAGAGGATGTGATGGCTTATCACTGACCAATTACCTAATCTTATCTACGACTTTTTATTATTCTTTAATTTAAACATGCGTTCTATAACTCCATTACATATAAATTAATTCAAATTTTATGTGGGATGGGGCATCCTATATATTCATGAAAAAGCTTCTTACAATAATTAATTCTTTGTTTCAAAGAATTTTCAATCTTTCATTCAAATTATTGGCTGCATCAGCAATACCTTTATATATAATTTTTTTTCTTTTTTTAATATTTGTGTCTTCTTATAATGCGGACTTTATCATTTAATAAAATCTTTCTTTTAAATATTAGTTTTAATTATACAAAATTAAACTCTTCATCAAAAATGAATTTCAAACATGCGTACACATCAAGTGAACAAACCAATAAAAATGAAGAATTGATGGACCTTTGTCAATCACTATTATAATGCAAAGTAAACTTGGTCCCCAAGGGAAACGACTTTAAACAAACTTGATCCACACGAAGAAACGACTAACTAGCAATGTATGTCCTATGCCTAAACTTTGCAAGTTGCAGGCTATAAATGCCAAACAACATATGCATATGATCATAAAGGTCATAGGAAGCATGGGATCTGCTGTGCTTAAAAAAGCTCCTTCATTGCTCATAACATTTGTCTATTGCTTTCTCTTGATATTATTCCTCTTTAGAATTGCCCATGCAAGTAAGTCCTAAACTTTTCAATCTTTTATATATAGTTAATTCTATTACAACCAATTATAGTTTTCCATATAACCATATGCACACTGCACACACAGGTTTAGGGGCATCCATACACATCTTAGATTAATTTAAACACTCATGGTCAAAAGCTATCAATATCATGGTTACTTACTGTACCTAGTCACAACTAATCACAATTACATCCAAAGATTCCAAACAAATAAATATATGGATATTTGCATGGTGTTAATTACTAGGTCTCATTCAAAATGAAGGAGATTGATCTAGATCTCCTCTCCTTTGGTGTAAATTTTAAAGGTTTTTCTTTTAAAAAAAAAAAATTCGCTCATTTTTTTAAGTATTGTTTCATATTTTTGTTTTTATTTTAATATTTTCTTTAATTTTTATTTAAAACCTAACGTGAATTTAATCAACAAAGTATTAAAGGAAGGATAAATTTGAACTTTCAAACTGGGTACTAAGACCTCCATCAATGGCTAACAAATCTAAAGTATATTTCTATAATATTTTTGGCAAAAGTTCAATATTGATTGTAGTAATATTGCAATAATTCAGCGGAGCATGTAATTGTAATCAATTTTTTTTAAGGGATAATTCTAATTGCTTCTTTTAGTTTGGCCTAATAGCCAAAAAACACTAGGGTTTTTTGAAATCGCTAAGGATTCTCTTATTGATTTATGAAATGTATAATAAAACCCTTGTAGTATATGAAAATGGTCAAAAAATCTCTTACCATAAACTTGAACGTTAAAAATCAATGGTTGACCGTTAAGCTAAAAAGGTAAAATAGTCTTTTGACCTTATTTTTCATTTTTCTTTTAAAATTTAAGAATGTTGATCTCCACCGTCCATAACAAATACAATTAAAAAAAAAAAGAATAATTTTATGGAGATCAAATACAATAAAAATATAAAAAAATGATTTTATTTTTTACTTCCACTTCTTCTTCTCCATCCAGTTCTTCTTCTTCTTTTTCTTTTTCCCAATAAAGCCTCATTTTCATCTTCCACCATTGCCGCTGCCAGTTAAACACCCCAACGGCTCAAGCAACCTTGCCAATGAATTTGAGTTGGGTAGGGCTTACCGTGACGAAGCAATTGTGCCTCTAATGGCCCGAACAAGAGTAGCAATTCAAAGGTGCTTGTGATGGATGGTATGGAGATCAACGATGTTGGAGACCCAAATCGTGTTTGACGATCTGGGTTGCCTTGTATTTGTGGTGACAGAGATGGGTTCTCCATCTCCATTTCTTTCGGATTTTTGTTGTTATAGGGTGTTTGGAAAGGGGTTTGTGTGGTAGTTGAAGATTTGGGATTGATTGGAAAGGGGTTTGCAATACAATGGTCAATGGTTAGGGGATTGAAGATCTGGGTTCTAAAACCTAGATCTTCAATTTTTTTTCTATTGATTTTTTTTTTCAAAAATTTTAAATTTTGATTTATATGGGTGTGGTGGGTGTTTGATCTTGGATCTCCATGAAGATGAAGATAGGTGGAGATTTCCATTTTTCTGGGTTGATGGCGTGAGATTTCCACTCTTCATTTTTTTGGGGTGATGGCCATTTTTCTGAGTTGATGGTGTGTTTCCAGAAAATCTGGGTTTCAGTGAAAAAGGGTTTCCTTTGTTTTTTTTTGGTTTTAAGTTTTTTTTTTTTTTTTTTTAAATCATTTTAGAATTTAATCTGAACCGTCCATCATAGATGACGGATGGTTAGATTAAAAAATTGTTAATTATTTTTTTATTTTTTTATAATTGAGGGTAATTTCATCGTTTTGTGCATTGTTAACATCAAAATCTACTTTTCACTTAGAGAAGTAACAGAAGAGTAAAATGAAATTTGTCCAAATTCTATTGGGGGGGGTGTGGGGGGTGGTGGGGGGGTGTGGTTTAGAATTATCCCGTTTTTTAACTATTAAGTTGTCTACTTCTCTTCCTACAGTAATATGTTAGGATAATAGCACAATTATCCCCAATTTAAGCATAATTCCACACATATGAACCTTTTGCTCAAAAATAAACAAACCTCCCTTTCCGTGTGTAAAGCTAATTATATGGATAATGCAGGTGACAGCGCTGTCCAACCTCACCCAAGCCCGGTACGACAGGGCCCACATAGTGTATGGGTTCCAAAACATTGCCCGGCTTCTAGAGATGGATGCTAATTAGATAGCAATGGCACGATTCTAGAGTTTTTATTTAATAATATATCAATAAACATCAGAGTTTTTATTATTTTTAATTTTTAACTTAATGTTATTCTATGACGTATTAAGTGACTGTAATAAATTGATATTAGTTAAAAGATGTTTTGATTTTTTTTTTTTTTTACTACATTGATTTCTCTTTTTTGATGGATTGAGAAATGAGTGAATGTAATAACTAAGATAGCTACTAAATGAGTGATTTTTTTATTTTTTTTATTATTTTTTTTAAATTTGACATTAATTGGGTTAAGGTTTTGTTAATAACTAATGTGATAAATAGCAATAAAATAGCAATAAACATAGTTCAGAATACTCACATTATGAGGAGAGATCTCTGCCCACTTTACAATTTAAATAACAAATATAAAATTTAAATCACCATCACAAAACTCAAAGAGAAGTATTAAACCACTTTTCTAAGAAGGATTGTGTGACTGGTGAAGAATAAACTTTTCAAGTTGCAGGCCACAAAAAGCAAGCACATGATATTGTTCATGGCAAGCATAAGTAAGCATGGGATCTGCAATGCTATACCTGGTTCCATCTCTCATAACATTTGTCTACATCTATTTTTTGGTATCCTTCCTCTTCAATATTCCATATCGATTACTTGCTCATATGTCCTACTGTTAAGTCTTTTATTTAATTAATAATTATCAAATACGAAATTTTATGCAGTTTTTTTTCAAATATTTCAATTCTCTAGCTAACATCATAAAATATTGTAGAGCCAACCGTGTAACATTACTAGATCAAATTTCACAAGAAAAACCGGACATCTATAGCCATAAAAAAAAATAAAATAAAATAAAAAACGAAGAAAGAAAAAGAAAAAGAAAAAAGGACATCTGTAGTTAATCATATATAGTACTTCTCCATCTACCCGCATCTTAATTTCTATCAAGATTAATTTGCATGAACAATCATGTAATACCATTAGGATAACACACACACATCCAATCACTACCACATCCAAACAAATAAACGATGTATGGATGTTTGCACAAGAATTACTGTAAATTATGTATGTATCAAAAGAATGGAGATGATGCAGAGAATGAAAAGAATAGAGAAAGCAGTTTATGTGTTCTTAATTTGTTTTGTCTCCTCTTCCTTCCTCCATCTTACTTTTCCTGACATCCAAACATACCGTGTATTAATTCTGATCTTCAGTAACATAGACAAACATAGCATAATTTTTTATTAGATTGTCTACACACGTAAACCTGAACTCGAATTTCTGATCCCTCATTGAAAGAGCACTACGGTGTACTTGAGACCATAAACAGGAAACGTCTAGCAACATTAAAGGCTAGTGTTGTCAAGGCGATTATTGAGACTGAGAGATTCAAATCCTCTTCATGGTTAATTTCAAGGCAATATTTATGGAGAGTAAGAGGTAGCCGTGGTTTGAGATTAGTTTAAAGACATAAAGTTAGTTAGTTAAATAACTTAATTATACCCATATGGTTTCAAATACTTACATGATGAACAACTTCATCAAGCATGTCAGTGTCCAAGACTTTAGGGATGAACTCAGAACCAATTCCCTGGATCAAATGTTTGCCTTTCACATGCACAGCATACTATATATCCTTGAGATATATAGAAGCCCTTTACAACAATGAAGAGTGCTAAAATTGTTATATAGTGCTTGACTGATAGTATAATTGGAAATAGAAATTAAACATTGTCAAGTGTTTCAATTTTTTTTCTTTTTTACAGTAATTGAATTTCATTGATTACCAAAATTAGATAATAGAATGCAACAGCACCCATGGTGCAGCACCATGTACTAGTGTAAAAGAACAAGAAATATTCTGCCTAAGCATATAAGCATTAGGTGTGCAACTTAGAATCTCCACAGCCTTTTGAAGAGTCCCCTTATAGCCCTCAGCTGGATCTGTAAGGTGAACCTCAGCTCCAAAGCTAGGAGCACAATCCTTCTCTCAGCATTGATGATGGCATTGCAACAGTGTGTTTGTAACCTCTAGCTGCAGCCATCAATGACAATCCAATGCCAGTGTTACCACTTGTTGGCTCAATCAGGACAGTCTTTCAACAACAAGGGACATTTTGTTAACAATTTATCTACTTTCAACAAGGGACATTTTATTGTTACAAGAAATTATCAGAAGTCTAATGTTTGTTCAAGTACCTTCCTGGGGTGATGAAACCCTTATATTCTGCATCTTTGATCATACTATATCCAACTCTGCATTTTAGTTAAATATGTTTATACTCTGCTACACGGATTTTTGTTTTTTGTTTTTTTTCGAAATCCTCTGCTACATGGACTTTGGACAGCTATGAGCGCTCTTTGTGTTCACATTGGTGATATTAATGGACAGCTGAGAAATTTTTTGCTTATTAAATTACAAGTGCTCTCACAAAACATTTGCTTTTATGAATTTCATATTTGCATATCGTTAGACAAAATGACATTAACTCAGTGATATGATTCTCAAACTTACTTCCTTCAAATTATTTAGTTCAAGTTGGGTTCTCCTTCTCCCCGAATCTCGAATTATATAATTGCTCAAGAAAATAATAATAATAACAATAATAATAATAAAGGCACACATTAAATACAAGTAAGAGATTGAACAATATGTTAATATTTTTGTTAAAATATTTTTTGTTTCTTATCTGCTATGGTATGATGGTGATGAGGATAGATTTCAAAGTTTCAATAGAGTATTAAATTAATTTTGTCTACGATCTCACTATGGAGAATCACTTAATATGTTTAAGTAACACCTAACAAGAGAATTTTAAATTCTTACAAAGAGAAACGGAAAAAAAAAATTACCACCATCTAATGTGTTTTGTTATAAAAGAACTCTTATTCATTCTAGCAATGATGCAATTCAAGTTGTTACACAATAAGTGGTTTTGAAAAAAAGAAAAAAAAAACAATTCAAGTGGTTATAAAATAAGTGGTATTAAAAATATATATATTGTTAAAAAATAAAGATTTTTCTATTATTAATTTTGAAATATACAATTCTATTTTTGTTTTTACCCAATTAAGGAGATGGTTTTATTTGTAAAAGAGAGAGATTTTTTTTTTTTTTTTTTTACTTTTACTTTTTATTTTCTAATTGGTTAAGAAATGAATCAATATGAGATTATGTGTCTCCTAACTACTCGCCAACAACATCTCAATCACATTAAAATTTATCAGTTGACAAAAAGTAGCCAATGTGAAGTGATATATGCTAACATACTTAATTTTCTTGGCGCGTGGTCAAGAAGTTCTGATTTTCCAACTACGAGCCAACAGCATCTCGATCACATTAATTAGTCAATATTAGTCAACAACTACTCCTTTGATAATTGAGTTGGTAAATACTAGCCAATGTACACTGGTCTTTGCTAATTAATGTGCTAATGTACTACATATATCATGTATAGTTGACGCACGTCAATCAAGATGAAAGATGAAAACTGCTTTCAAAATATAAAAGTTTCAAAGCCAATCTTAAAGAATTTTTTTTTTTTAACTTTTACTTTCTATTTTCTAGTTGGTTAAGAAATGAGTGAATAGAATAGGATATGAGATTATGATGTCTCCTAAATACCAACGAACAACATCTCAATCACATTAAAATTTATCAGTCGATAAAAATTAGCCAATGTGAACTGATATAGGCTAACATATTTAATTTTCTTGGCGCTGTGGTCAAGAAGTTATGATTTTCCAACTACAAGTCAACATCTCGATCACATTAGTCAATATTAGTCAACAACTACTACTTTGATAATTGAGTTGATAAATATTAGCCAATGTGCACTGGTCTTTGCGAATGTGCTAATGTACTATCTATATCATGCACGTATAGTTGACGCACGTCAATCAAGGTAATGAAAGATGAAAACTACTTTCAAAATATAAAAGTTTCAAAGCCAATCTTAATGAAAGGCATCACGCTTTTTACTATTTTTTTATTATTATCATTTTTTTTAAATTGTAATAATTAAAAACAGGATTTATAAAGAGTATATGATGGTTTATCACTGACCAATTACCTAATCTTATCTACTACTTTTTATTATTCTTTAATTTAAATATGCATTCTATAACTACATTACATATAAATTAATTCAAATTTTATGTGGGATGGGGCATCCTATCCATGAAAAAGCTGCTTACAATAATTAATTTTTTGTTTCAAAGAATTTTCAATCTTTCATTCAAATTATTGGCTGCATGAGCAATAATTTGAATGAAATGAAAAAACCAATAAAAATGAAGGATTGATGGGCCTTTGTTAATCAATATTCTAATGCAAAGTAAGCTTGGTCTTCATGGGAAAACGTGATCCACACGGAGAAACGACATTAATTAGTCAAAGTAAACTTTAAGAAGTTCTGATTTTTCAACTACGAGCCAACAACATCTTGACCACATTAATTAGTCAATATTAGTCAACAACTACTACTTTGATAATTGAGTTGATAAATATTAGCCAATGTGCACTGGTCTTTGCGAATGTGCTAATGTACTATCTATATCATGCACGTATAGTTGACGCACGTCAATCAAGGTAATGAAAGATGAAAACTACTTTCAAAATATAAAAGTTTCAAAGCCAATCTTAATGAAAGGCATCACGCTTTTTACTATTTTTTTATTATTATCATTTTTTTTAAATTGTAATAATTAAAAACAGGATTTATAAAGAGTATATGATGGTTTATCACTGACCAATTACCTAATCTTATCTACTACTTTTTATTATTCTTTAATTTAAATATGCATTCTATAACTACATTACATATAAATTAATTCAAATTTTATGTGGGATGGGGCATCCTATCCATGAAAAAGCTGCTTACAATAATTAATTTTTTGTTTCAAAGAATTTTCATTCTTTCATTCAAATTATTGGCTGCATGAGCAATAATTTGAATGAAATGAAAAAACCAATAAAAATGAAGGATTGATGGGCCTTTGTTAATCAATATTCTAATGCAAAGTAAGCTTGGTCTTCATGGGAAAACGTGATCCACACGGAGAAACGACATTAATTAGTCAAAGTAAACTTTAAGAAGTTCTGATTTTTCAACTACGAGCCAACAACATCTTGATCACATTAATTAGTCAATATTAGTCAACAACTACTACTTTGATAATTGAGTTGATAAATATTAGCCAATGTGCACTGGTCTTTGCGAATGTGCTAATGTACTATCTATATCATGCACGTATAGTTGACGCACGTCAATCAAGGTAATGAAAGATGAAAACTACTTTCAAAATATAAAAGTTTCAAAGCCAATCTTAATGAAAGGCATCACGCTTTTTACTATTTTTTTATTATTATCATTTTTTTTTAAATTGTAATAATTAAAAACAGGATTTATAAAGAGTATATGATGGTTTATCACTGACCAATTACCTAATCTTATCTACTACTTTTTATTATTCTTTAATTTAAATATGCATTCTATAACTACATTACATATAAATTAATTCAAATTTTATGTGGGATGGGGCATCCTATCCATGAAAAAGCTGCTTACAATAATTAATTTTTTGTTTCAAAGAATTTTCAATCTTTCATTCAAATTATTGGCTGCATGAGCAATAATTTGAATGAAATGAAAAAACCAATAAAAATGAAGGATTGATGGGCCTTTGTTAATCAATATTCTAATGCAAAGTAAGCTTGGTCTTCATGGGAAAACGTGATCCACACGGAGAAACGACATTAATTAGTCAAAGTAAACTTTAAGAAGTTCTGATTTTTCAACTACGAGCCAACAACATCTTGATCACATTAATTAGTCAATATTAGTCAACAACTACTACTTTGATAATTGAGTTGATAAATATTAGCCAATGTGCACTGGTCTTTGCGAATGTGCTAATGTACTATCTATATCATGCACGTATAGTTGACGCACGTCAATCAAGGTAATGAAAGATGAAAACTACTTTCAAAATATAAAAGTTTCAAAGCCAATCTTAATGAAAGGCATCACGCTTTTTACTATTTTTTTATTATTATCATTTTTTTTAAATTATAATAATTAAAAACAGGATTTATAAAGAGTATATGATGGTTTATCACTGACCAATTACCTAATCTTATCTACTACTTTTTATTATTCTTTAATTTAAATATGCATTCTATAACTACATTACATATAAATTAATTCAAATTTTATGTGGGATGGGGCATCCTATCCATGAAAAAGCTGCTTACAATAATTAATTTTTTGTTTCAAAGAATTTTCAATCTTTCATTCAAATTATTGGCTGCATGAGCAATAATTTGAATGAAATGAAAAAACCAATAAAAATGAAGGATTGATGGGCCTTTGTTAATCAATATTCTAATGCAAAGTAAGCTTGGTCTTCATGGGAAAACGTGATCCACACGGAGAAAGGACATTAATTAGTCAAAGTAAACTTTAAGAAGTTCTGATTTTTCAACTACGAGCCAACAACATCTTGATCACATTAATTAGTCAATATTAGTCAACAACTACTACTTTGATAATTGAGTTGATAAATATTAGCCAATGTGCACTGGTCTTTACTAATGTGCTAATGTACAATCTATATCATGTATAGTTGACGCACGTCAATCAAGGTAATGAAAGATAAAAACTGCTTTCAAAATATAATAGTTTCAAAACCAATCTTAATGAAAGACATCGCCCATTTTACTTTTTTTTTTTTTTTTTTTTAATTTTAAAAATATGACAATTAAAACAGGATTTATAAAGAGGATGTGATGGCTTATCACTGACCAATTACCTAATCTTGTCTACGACTTTTTATTATTCTTTAATTTAAACATGCGTTCTATAACTACATTACATATAAATTAATTCAAATTTTATGTGGGATGGGGCATCCTATATATCCATGAAAAAGGTTCTTACAATAATTAATTCTTTGTTTCAAAGAATTTTTAATCTTTCATTCAAATTATTGGCTGCATGAGCAATACCTTTATATTTAATTTTTTTCTTTTTTGAATATTTGTGTCTTCTTATAATGCGGACTTTATCATTTAATAAAATCTTTCTTTTAAATATTAGTTTTAATTATACAAAATTAAACTCTTCATAAAAAATGAATTTCAAACATGCGTCCACATCAAGTGAACAAACCAATAAAAATGAAGAATTGATGGACCTTTGTCAATCACTATTATAATGCAAAGTAAACTTGGTCCCTACGGGAAACGACTTTAAACAAAACTTGATCCACACGGAGAAACGACTAACTAGCAATGTATGTTCGATGCCTAAACTTTGCAAGTTGCAGGCTATAAATGCCAAACAACATAAGCATATGATCATAAAGGTCATAGGAAGCATGGGATCTGCTGTGCTTAAAAAAGCTCCTTCATTGCTCATAACATTTGTCTATTGCTTTCTCTTGATATTATTCCTCTTTAGAATTGCCCTTGCAAGTAAGTCCTAAACTTTTCAATCTTTTATATATAGTTAATTCTATTACAACCAATTATAGTTTTCCATGTAACCATATGCACACTGCACACACAGGTTTAGGGGCATCCATACACTTCTTAGATTAATTTAAACAGTCATGGTCAAAAGCTATCAATATCATGGTTACTTACTGTACCTAGTCACAACTAATCACAATTACATCCAAAGATTCCAAACAAATAAATATATGGATATTTGCATGGTGTTAATTACTAGATCTCATTCAAAATGAAGGAGATTGATCTAGATCTCCTCTCCTTTGGTGTAAATTTTAAAGGTTTTTCTTTAAAAAAAAAAAAAATCGCTCATTTTTTTAAGTATTGTTTCATATTTTTGTTTTTATTTTAATATTTTCTTTAATTTTTATTTAAAACCTAACGTGAATTTAATCAACAAAGTATTAAAGGAAGGATAAATTTGAACTTTCAAACTGGGTACTAAGACCTCCATCAATGGCTAACAAATCTAAAGTATATTTCTATAATATTTTTGGCAAAAGTTCAATATTGATTGTAGTAATATTGCAATAATTCAGCGGAGCATGTAATTGTAATCAATATTTTTTAAGGGATAATTCTAATTGCTTCCTTTTAGTTTGGCGTAATAGCCAAAAAACACTAGGGTTTTTGAAATCGCTAAGATCCTTTTATTGATTTATGAAATGTATAATAAAACCCTTGTAGTATATGAAAATGGCCAAAAAAATCCCTTACCGCCAACTTGGACGTTAAAAATCAATAGTTGACCGTTAAGCTAGAAAGGTAAAATAGTCTTTTGACCTTATTTTTCATTTTTCTTTTAAAATTTAAGAATGTTGATCTCCACCGTCCATAACAAATACAATTAAAAAAAAAAGAATAATTTTATGGAGATCAAATACAATAAAAATATAAAAAAATGATTTTATTTTTTACTTCCATTTCTTCTTCTCCATCCAGTTCTTCTTCTTCTTTTTCTTTTTCCCGATAAAGCCTCATTTTCATCTTCCACCATTGCCGCTGCCAGTTAAACACCCCAACGGCTCAAGCAACCTTGCCGATGAATTTGAGTTGGGTAGGGCTTACCGTGACGAAGCAATTGTGCCTCTAATGGCCCGAACAAGAGTAGCAATTCAAAGGTGCTTGTGATGGATGGTATGGAGATCAACGATGTTGGAGACCCAAATCGTGTTTGACGATCTGGGTTGCCTTGTATTTGTGGTGACAGAGATGGGTTCTCCATCTCCATTTCTTTCGGATTTTTGTTGTTATAGGGTGTTTGGAAAGGGGTTTGTGTGGTAGTTGAAGATTTGGGATTGATTGGAAAGGGGTTTGCAATACAATGGTCAATGGTTAGTTGAAGATGAAGATAGGTGGAGATTTCCATTTTTCTGGGTTGATGGCGTGAGATTTCCACTCTTCATTTTTTTGGGGTGATGGCCATTTTTCTGAGTTGATGGTGTGTTTCCAGAAAATCTGGGTTTCAGTGAAAAGGGGTTTCCTTTGTTTTTTTTGGTTTTAAGTTTTTTTTTTTTAAAATCATTTTAGAATTTAATCTGAACCGTCCATCATAGATGATGGATGGTTAGATTAAAAAATTGTTAATTATTTTTTTTTAATTGAGGGTAATTTCATCGTTTTGTGCATTGTTAACATCAAAATCTACTTTTCACTAAGAGAAGTAACAGAAGAGTAAAATGAAATTTCTCCAAATTCTATTGGGGGGGGGGGGGGGGGGGGGGGGGGGGGGGGTGTGGGGTGTTGGTTTAGCGAATACATCAAATAACAGGGATATTAGAATTATCCCGTTTTTTAACTATTACGTTGTCTACTTCTCTTCCTACAGTAATATATTAGGATAATAGCACAATTATCCCCAATTTAAGCATAATTCCACACATATGAACCTTTTGCTCAAAAATAAACAAACCTCCCTTTCCGTGTATAAAGCTAATTATATGGATAATGCAGGTGACAGCGCTGTCCAACCTTACCCAAGCACGAACCGTGTCAAACCTTACCCAAGCCCGGTACGACAGGGCCCACATAATTAGATAGCAATGGCACGATTCTAGAGTTTTTATTTAATAATATATCAATAAACATCAGAGTTTTTATTATTTTTAATTTTTAACTTAATGTTATTCTATGATGTATTAAGTGACTATAATAAATTGATATTAGTTAAAAGATGTTTTGATTTTTTTTTTTTTTTACTACATTGATTTTCTCTTTTTAGATGGATTGAGAAATGAGTGAATGTAATAACTAAGATAGCTACTAATGAGTGATTTTTTTATTTTTTTATTTATTTTTTTTTAAATTTGACATTAATTGGGTTAAGGTTTTGTTAATAACTAATGTGATAAATAGCAACAAACATAGTTCAGAATACTCACATTATGAAGAGAGATCCCTGCCCACTTTACAATTTAAATAACAAATATAAAATTTAAATCGTCATCACAAAACTCAAAGAGAAGTATTAAACCACTTTTCTAAGAAGGATTGTGTGACTGGTGAAGAATAAACTTTTCAAGTTGCAGGCCACAAAAGCAAGCACATGATATTGTTCATGGCAAGCATAAGTAAGCATGGGATCTGCAATGCTATACCTGGTTCCATCTCTTATAACATTTGTCTATATCTATTTTTTGGTATCCTTCCTCTTCAATATTCCATATCGATTACTTGCTCATATGTCCTAGTGTTATGTCTTTTATTTAATTAATAATTATCAAATACGAAATTTTATGCAGTTTTTTTTCAAATATTTCAACTCTCTAGCTAACATCATAAAATATTGTAGAGCCAACCATGTAACATTACTAGATCAAATTCCACAAGAAAAACCGGACATCTATAGCCATAAAAAAAATAAAATAAAATAAAATAAAAATAAAACGAAGAAAGAAAAAGAAAAGAAAAAAGAACATCTGTAGTTAATCATATATAGTATTTCTCCATCTACCCGCATCTTAATTTCTATCAAGATTAATTTGCATGAACAATCATGTAATACCATTAGGATAACACACACACATCCAATCACTACCACATCCAAACAAATAAACGATGTATGGATGTTTGCACAAGAATTACTGTAAATTATGTATGAATCAAAAGAATGAAGATGATACAGAGAATGAAAAGAATAGAGAAAGCAGTTTATGTGTTCTTAATTTGTTTTTTCTCCTTTTCCTTCCTCCATCTTACTTTTCCTGACATCCATACATACCGTGTATTAATTCTGATCTTCAGTAACATAGACAAACATAACATAATTTTTTATTAGATTGTCTACACACCTGAACCTGAACTCGAATTTCTGATCCCTCATTGAAAGAGCACTACGGTGTACTTGAGACCATAAACAGGAAACGTCTAGCAACATTAAAGGCTAGTGCTGTCAAGGTGATTATTGAGACTGAGAGATTCAAATCCTCTTCATGGTTAATTTCAAGGCAATATTTATGGAGAGCAAGAGGTAGCCGTGGTTTGAGATTAGTTAAAAGACATAAAGTAGTTAGTTAGTTAAATAACTTAATTATACCCATATGGTTTCAAATACTTACATGATGAACAACTTCATCAAGCATGTCAGTGTCCAAGACTTTAGGGATGAACTCAGAACCAATGCCCTGGATCAAATGTTTGCCTTTCACATGCACAGCATACAATATATCCTTGAGATATATAGAAGCCATTTACAACAATGAAGAGTGCTAAAATTGTTATATAGTGCTTGACTGATAGTATAATTGGAAATAGAAATTAAACATTGTCAAGTGTTTCAATTTTTTTTCTTTTTTACAGTAATTTAATTTCATTGATTACCAAAATTAGATAATAGAATGCAACAGCACCCATGGTGCAGCACCATGTACTAGTGTAAAAGGACAAGAAATATTCTGCCTAAGCATATAAGCATTAGGTGTGCAACTTAGAATCTCCACAGCCTTTTGAAGAGTCCCCTTATAGCCCTCAGCTGGATCTGTAAGGTGAACCTCAGCTCCAAAGCTAGGAGCACAATCCTTCTCTCAATATTGATGATGGCATTGCAACAGTGTGTTTGTAACCTCTAGCTGCAGCCACCAATGACAATCCAATGCCAGTGTTACCACTTGTTGGCTCAATCAGGACAGTCTTTCAACAACAAGGGACATTTTGTTAACAATTTATCTACTTTCAACAAGGGACATTTTATTGTTACAAGAAATTATCAGAAGTCTAATGTTTGTTCAAGTACCTTCCTGGGGTGATGAAACCCTTATATTCTGCATCTTTGATCATACTATATCCAACTCTGCATTTTAGTTAAATATGTTTATACTCTGCTACACGGATTTTTGTTTTTTGTTTTTTTTCGAAATCCTCTGCTACATGGACTTTGGACAGCTATGAGCGCTCTTTGTGTTCACATTGGTGATATAATGGACAGCTGAGAAATTTTTTGCTTATTAAATTACAAGTACTCTCACAAAACATTTGCTTTTATGAATTTCAAATTTGCATATCGTTAGACAAAATGACATTGACTCAGTGATATGATTCTCAAGCTTACTTCCTTCAAATTATTTAGTTCAAGTTGGGTTCTCCTTCTCCCCAAATCTCGAATTATATAATCGCTCAAGAAAATAATAATAATAACAATAATAATAATAAAGGCACACATTAAATACAAGTAAGAGATTGAACAATATGTTAATATTTTTGTTAAAGTATTTTTTGTTTCTTATCTGCTATGATATGACGGTGATGAGGATAGATTTCAAAGTTTCAATAGAGTATTAAATTAATTTTGTCTACGATCTCACTATGGAGAATCACTTAATATGTTTAAGTAACACCTAACAAGAGAATTTTTAATTCTTACAAAAAGAAACGGAAAAAAAAAATTACCACCATCTAATGTGTTTTGTTATAAAAGAACTCTTATTCATTCTAGCAATGATGCAATTCAAGTTGTTACACAATAAGTGGTTTTGAAAAAAAGAGAAAAAAAAACAATTCAAGTGATTATAAAATAAGTGGTATTAAAAATATATATATATATTCTTAAAAATAAAGATTTTTCTATTATTAATTTTGAAATATACAATTCTATTTTTGTTTTTACCCAATTAAGGAGATGGTTTTATTTGTAAAAGAGAGAGATTTTTTTTTTTTTTTTTTTACTTTTACTTTTTATTTTCTAATTGGTTAAGAAATGAATCAATATGAGATTATGTGTCTCCTAACTACTCGCCAACAACATCTCAATCACATTAAAATTTATCAGTTGACAAAAGTAGCCAATGTAAAGTGATATATGCTAACATACTTAATTTTCTTGGCGCCGTGGTCAAGAAGTTTTGATTTTCCAACTACGAGCCAACAGCATCTCGATCACATTAATTAGTCAATATTAGTCAACAACAACTCCTTTGATAATTGAGTTGGTAAATACTAGCCAATGTACACTGGTCTTTGCTAATTAACGTGCTAATGTACTACATATACCATGTATAGCTGACGCACGTCAATCAAGGTAATGAAAGATGAAAACTGCTTTCAAAATATAAAAGTTTCAAAGCCAATCTTAAAGAATTTTTTTTTTTACTTTTACTTTCTATTTTCCAGTTGGTTAAGAAATGAGTGAATAGAATAGGATATGAGATTATGATGTCTCCTAAATACCATGCGAACAACATCTCAATCACATTAAAATTTATCAGTCGACAAAATTAGCCAATGTGAACTGATATAGGCTAACATACTTAATTTTCTTGGCGCGTGGTCAAGAAGTTCTGATTTTCCGATTACAAGCCAACATCTCGATCACATTAGTCAACAACTACTACTTTGATAATTGAGTTGATAAATATTAGCCAATGTGCACTGGTCTTTGCTGATGTGCTAATATACAATCTATATCATGTATAGCTGATGCACGTCAATGAAGGTAATGAAAGATGAAAACTGCTTTCAAAATATAATAGTTTCAAAGCCAATCTTAATGAAAGACATCACCCATTTTACTATTTTTATTATTATTATTATTATTTTAAAAATATAACAATTAAAACAGGATTTATAAAGAGGATGTGATGGCTTATCACTGACCAATTACCTAATCTTATCTACGACTTTTTATTATTCCTTAATTTAAACATGCGTTCTATAACTACATTACATATAAATTAATTCAAATTTTATGTGGGATGGGGCATCCTATATATCCATGAAAAAGCTTCTTACAATAATTAATTCTTTGTTTCAAAGAATTTTCAATCTTTCATTCAAATTATTGGCTGCATGAGCAATACCTTTATATATAATTTTTTTCTTTTTTTAATATTTGTGTCTTCTTATAATGCGAACTTTATCATTTAATAAAATCTTTCTTTTAAATATTAGTTTTAATTATACAAAATTAAACTCTTCATCAAAAATAAATTTCAAACATGCGTCCACATCAAGTGAACAAACCAATAAAATGAAGAATTGATGGACCTTTGTCAATCAATGTTATAATGCAAAGTAAACTTGGTCCCCACGGGAAACGACTTTAAACAAACTTGATCCACACGGAGAAACGACTAAAAACAAACTTGATCGACACGGAGAAACGACTAACTAGCAATGTATGTTCTATGCCTAAACTTTGCAAGTTGCAGGCTATAAATGCCAAACAACATACGCATATGATCATATAGGTCATAGGAAGCATGGGATCTGCTGTGGTAAAAAAGGCTCCTTCATTGCTCAGAACATTTGTCTATTGCTTTATCTTGATATTATTCCTCTTTAGAATTCCCCGAGCTGCAAGTAAGTCCTAAACTTTTCAATCTTTATATATAGTTCATTCTATTACAATCAATTATAGTTTTCCATATAACCATATATATGCACACCGCACCCACAGGTTTAGGGGCATCCATACACATCTTAGATTAATTTAAACAATCATGGTCAAAAGCTATCAATATCATGGTTACTTACTGTACCTAGTCACAACTAATCACAATTACATCCAAAGATTCCAAACAAATAAATATATGGATATTTGCATGGTGTTAATTACTAGATCTCATTCAAAATGAAGGAGATTGATCTAGATCTCCTCTCCTTTGGTGTAAATTTTAAAGGTTTTTCTTTAAAAAAAAAAAATTCGCTCATTTTTTAAGTATTGTTTCATATTTTTGTTTTTTATTTTAATATTTTCTTTAATTTTTATTTAAAACCTAACGTGAATTTAATCAACAAATTATTAAAGGAAGGATAAATTTGAACTTTCAAACTGGGTACTAAGACCTCCATCAATGGCTAACAAATCTAAAGTATATTTCTATAATATTTTTGGCAAAAGTTCAATATTGATTGTAGTAATATTGCAATAATTCAGCAGAGCATGTAATTGTAATCAATTTTTTTTTAAGGGATAATTCTAATTGCTTCCTTTTAGTTTGGCGTAATAGCCAAAAAACACTAGGGTTTTTTGAAATCGCTAAGGACCCTCTTATTGATTTATGAAATGTATAATAAAACCCTTGTAGTATATGGAAATGGCCAAAAAATCCCTTACCGCCAACTTGGACGTTAAAAATCAATGGTTGATCCTTAAGCTAGAAGGGTAAAATGGTCTTTTGACCTTATTTTTCATTTTTTTTTTTAAATTTAAGAATGTTGATCTCCACCGTCCATATCAAATACAATTAAAAAAAATAATAGAATAATTTTATGGAGATCAAATACAATAAAAATATTAAAAAATGATTTTATTTTTTACTTCCACTTCTTCTCCATCCAGTTCTTCTTCTTCTTCTTCTTTTTCTCGATAAAGCGTCATTTTCATCTTCCACCATTGCCGCTGCCAGTTAAACGACCCAACGGCTCAAGCAACCTCGCCGATGAATTTGAGTTGGGTAGGGCTTGCCGTGACGAAGCAATTGTGTCTCTAATGGCTCGAACAAGAGTAACAATTCAAAGGTGGTTGTGATGGATGGTATGGAGATCAACGATGTTGGAGACCCAAATCGTGTTTGACGATCTGGGTTGCCTTGTATTTGTGGTGACAGAGATGGGTTCTCCATCTCCATTTCTTTCGGATTTTTGTTGTTATAAGGTGTTTGGAAAGGGGTTTGTGTGGTAGTTGAAGATTTGAGATAGATTGGAAAAGGGTTTGCAATAGAATGGTCAATGGTTAGGGGATTGAAGATCTGGGTTCTAAAACCTAGATCCTCAACTTTTTTCTATTGATTTTTTTTTCTCAAAAATTTTAAATTTTGATTTATATGGGTGTGGTGGGTGTTTGATCTTGGATCTCCATGAAGATGAAGATAGGTGGAGACTTCCATTTTTCTGGGTTAATGGCGTGAGATTTTCACTCTTCATTTTTTTGGGGTGGTGGCCATTTTTCTGAGTTGATGGCGTGTTTCCAAAAAATCTGGGTTTCAGTGAAAGGAGTTTCCTTTGTTTTTTATTGGTTTTAAGTTTTTTTTTTTTTTAAATCATTTTAGAATTTAATCTGGACCGTCCATCATAGATGATGGATGGTTAGATTAAAAAAGGGAAAATCCTAGTTTCCCCCCTGTAGTTTGACGTAATCGCTAATTTTCCCCCTGTAGTTTCTGAAAATCCTATTTTACCCCTTTTGTTAACTCTGTTAGTGATAATTGATTTCTGACTATAATAGTGAGCGAAAAGACCAAACTACCCCTCAACACAGTAAACACTAAACTGCTCTTCAACCGGGAAACCGTCCAGAACACCATCACCGTCTAGAACACCAAACTGCCTCTCAACCCAGACACATTCACTCGTCTCTATTCAACCAAACCATCATCAAAGGCAACAACAACATAACACAAACATCATCATCAAAAAAACACAACAGCAACATAACAAAAAAAAACCAAAACCAAAAAAATTTCTGGATTGGAAACCCCCGAAATCCTTGGGTTTCCAGCACTGGAAACCCAGAGATCTCTAGGTTTCCAGCACTGGAAAACCAGATCTGGGCGGGGTTTCCGCGTAAGAAACCCAGATCCGATCTGGGTTCCCGCAGCGGGAACCCAGATCGGATCTGGTTTCCCGCAGCGGGAACCCAGATCGGATCTGGTTTCCCGCAACGGGAACCTAGATCGATCTGGTTTCCGCAGCGGGAACTCAGATCGATCTGGTTTCCGCAGCGGGAACCCAGATCGGATCTGGGTTCCGCAGCTGGAACCCAGATAATCTGGGTTCCCTCTGCGGAACCCAGATCGATCTGGGTTTCCGCAGCGGGAACCCAGATCTGGGTTCTCTCTGCGGGAACCCAGATCGATTTGGGTTTCCGCTGCGGAACCCAGATCCGATCTGGGTTTCGCAGCGGAAACCCAGCTCAGGGTTCCCTCTGCGGAACCCAGATCGATCTGGGTTTCCGCAGCGGGAACCCAGATCTGGGTTCTCTCTGCGGGAACCCAGATCGATCTGGGTTCCGCAGCGGGAACCCAGCTTCGTCGGAAACCCAGCTCAAAGCTGGGTTTCGTATGGGTACTGCCGAGAGAGAAGAAGAAGAAGAAGAAGAAGAGAGAGAGAGAGAGAGAGAGAAAGAGAGAAAGGAAGAAGAAGAAAAAGAAGAAAGAGAGGAAGAGAGAGAATGGAGTTTTTTTTTTAATTTTTTAAACTTTTTTAATAGTTTTGATCACCACCGTCCATCTTTAAGATGGGCGGTGGAGATTGTTTTTAATTTTTTAAATATTAAATTATTATTTTATTAAATTTTTATATTTTTTATATTTTATTTCACTTGGACGGTTTTGCCCTTCCATATTAACGGTCAACTGTTGATTTTTAACGTTCAAATTGACGGTAGGGGGTTTTTTGGATATTTTAATAAACTACAGGGGTTTTTTTTTTATCCATTTTGTAAATCAAAAGGGGGGATATTAGCGATTTTTTTAAAGCAAAAAGGGATTTTGGCTATTTCATCAAACTACAGGGGAGAAATTGAGATTATCCCATTAAAAAATTGTTAATTATTTTTTTATTTTTTTATAATTGAGGGGTAATTTCATCATTTTGTGCATTGTTACATCAAAATCTACTTTTGACTAAGAGAAGTAACAGAAGAGTAAAATGAAATTTGTCCAAATTCAAGGGTAGAGGGGGGGGGGGGGGGGGGGGGGGGGGGGGTGGGGGTTGGTGGGGTTTGGTTTAGCGAATCCATCAAACAACAAGGATATTAGAATTATCCCGTTTTTTTAACTATTACGTTGTCTATTTCTCTTCCTACAGTAATATATTAGGATAATAGCACAATTATCCCCAATTTAAGCATAATTCCACACGTATGAACCTTTTGCTCAAAAATAAACAAACTTCCCTTTCCGTGTATAAAGCTAATTATATGGATAATGCAGGTGGACAGCGCTGTCAAACCTAAGCCAAGCCCAATACAACATGCCCCACATACTAGATGGGTTCCAAAACATTGCCCGGCTTCTAGAGATGGATGCTAATTAGATAGCAATGGCACGATTCTAGAGTTTTTATTTAATAATATATCAATAAGCATCAGAGTTTTATTATTTTTAATTTTTAACATAATGTTATTCTATGATGTATTAAGTGACTATAATAAGTTGATATTAGTTAAAAGATGTTTTTATTTTTATTTATTTTTTACTACATTGATTTCTCTTTTTTGATGGATTGAGAAATGAGTGAATGTAATAACTAAGATAGCTACTAAATGAGTGATTTTATTTATTTATTTATTTATTTTTAAATTTGACATTAATTGGGTTAAGGTTTTGTTAATAACTAATGTGATAAATAGCAATAAACATAGTTCAGAATACTCACATTATGAGGAGAGATCTCTGCCCACTTTACAATTTAAATAACAAATATAAAATTTAAATCACCATCACAAAACTCAAAGAGAAGTATTAAACCACTTTTCTAAGAAGGATTGTGTGACTGGTGAAGAATAAACTTTTCAAGTTGCAGGCCACAAAAAGCAAGCACATGATATTGTTCATGGCAAGCATAAGTAAGCATGGGATCTGCAATGCTATACCTGGTTCCATCTCTCATAACAATTGTCTACATCTATTTTTTGGTATCCTTCCTCTTCAATATTCCATATCGATTACTTGCTCATATGTCCTACTGTTAAGTCTTTTATTTAATTAATAATTATCAAATACGAAATTTTATGCAGTTTTTTTTTTCAAATATTTCAACTCTCTAGCTAACATCATAAATATTGTAGAGCCAACCATGTAACATTACTAGATCAAATTCCACAAGAAAAACCGGACATCTATAGCCATAAAAAAAAAAATAATAAAATAAAATAAAATAAAACGAAGAAAGAAAAGAAAAAGAAAAAAGGATATCTGTAGTTAATCATATATAGTACTTCTCCATCTACCCGCATCTTAATTTCTATCAAGATTAATTTGCATGAACAATCATGTAATACCATTAGGATAACACACACACATCCAATCACTACCACATCCAAACAAATAAACGATGTATGGATGTTTGCACAAGAATTACTGTAAATTATGTATGTATCAAAAGAATGGAGATGATACAGAGAATGAAAAGA
This sequence comes from Nephelium lappaceum, assembly GCA_021234005.1. Lineage (NCBI taxonomy): Eukaryota > Viridiplantae > Streptophyta > Magnoliopsida > Sapindales > Sapindaceae > Nephelium > Nephelium lappaceum. The sequence continues at coordinate 4,531,228 of CM037998.1, forward strand.
ATAGAGAAAGCAGTTTATGTGTTCTTAATTTGTTTTGTCTCCTTTCCTTCCTCCATCTTACTTTTCCTGACATCCAAACATACCGTGTATTAATTTTGATCTTCAGTAACATAGACAAACATAACATAAGTTTTTATTAGATTGTCTACACACCTGAACCTGAACTCGAATTTCTGATCCCTCATTGAAAGAGGACTACGGTGTACTTGAGACCATAAATAGGAAACGTCTAGCAACATTAAAGGCTAGTGCTGTCAAGGTGATTATTGAGACTGAGAGATTCAAATCCTCTTCTTGGTTAATTTCAAGGCAATATTTATGGAGAGTAAGAGGTAGCCGTGGTTTGAGATTAGTTAAAAGACATAAAGTTAGTTAGTTAAATAACTTAATTATACCCATATGGTTTCAAATACTTACATGATGAACAACTTCATCAAGCATGTCAGTGTCCAAGACTTTAGGGATGAACTCAGAACCAATTCCCTGGATCAAATGTTTGCCTTTCGCATGCACAGCATACTATATATCCTTGAGATATATAGAAGCCTTTACAACAATGAAGAGTGCTAAAATTGTTATATAGTGCTTGACTGATAGTATAATTGGAAATAGAAATTAAACATTGTCAAGTGTTTCAATTTTTTTTCTTTTTTGCAGTAATTGAATTTCATTGATTACCAAAATTAGATAATAGAATGCAACAGCACCCATGGTGCAGCACCATGTTCTAGTGTAAAAGAACAAGAAATATTCTGCCTAAGCATATAAGCATTAGGTGTGCAACTTAGAATCTCCACAGCCTTTTGAAGAGTCCCCTTATAGCCCTCAGCTGGATCTGTAAGGTGAACCTCAGCTCCAAAGCTAGGAGCACAATCCTTCTCTCAAGATTGATGATGGCATTGCAACAGTGTGTTTGTAACCTCTAGCTGCAGCCACCAATGACAATCCAATGCCAGTTTTACCACTTGTTGGGTCAATCAGGACAGTCTTTCAACAACAAGGGACATTTTGTTAACAATTTATCTACTTTCAACAAGGGACATTTATTGTTACAAGAAATTATCAGAAGTCTAATGTTTGTTCAAGTACCTTCCCGGTGTGATCAAACTCTTATATTCTGCATCTTTGATCATACTATATCCAACCCTGCATTTTAGTTAAATGTGTTTATACTCTGCTACACGGATTTTTTTTTTACGAAATTCTCTGCTACACGGATTTGGACAGCTAAGAATGCTCTTTGTGTTCACATTGGTGATATTAATGGAGAGCTGAGAAATTTTTTGCTTATTAAATTACAAGTGCTCTCATAAAACATTTACTTTATGAATTTCATATTTGCACATCGTTAGACAAAATGACATTACATTGACTCAGTGATATGATTCTCAAGCTTACTTCCTTCAAATTATTTAGTTCAAGTTGGGTTCTCCTTCTTCCCAAATCTTGAATTATATAATCGCTCAAGAAAAAAAAAAAATAATAATAATAAAGGCACACATTAAATACAAGTAAGAGATTGAACAATATGTTAATATTTTTGTTAAAGTATTTTTTGTTCCTTATCTGCTGTGATGTGAATAGATTTCAGTGTTTCAATAAAGTATTAATTTAATTTTGTCTACAATCTTACCATGGAGAATCACTTAATATGTTAAAGTAACACCTAACAAGAGAATTTTTAATTCTTATAAAAAGAAAAAAAAATTACCACCATGTAATGTGTTTTGTTAAAAAAGAACTCTTATTCATTGTAGCAATGATGCAATTCAAGTTGGTACACAATAAGTGGTATGGAGAAAAAACAATTCAAGTGGTCATAAAATAAGTGGTATTGAAAAAAATTATGCTTAAAAAATAAAGATTTTTCTATTATTAAGTTTGAAATATACAATTCTATTTTTGTTTTTACCCAATTAAGGAGATGGTTTTATTCGTAAAAGAGAGAGATTTTGCTTCTATTTTGTTTTCCTTTCCCATTTATGAATTCCAATTTAGAAGTAAGGTCCACGTAATTTAATTTTCATAATTTTTAACAAGCATTGAAATTCACAAATCAGAAAGTAAGAGTTTTCTTTCATTCTGTGGATTCCTTATTGATAAACGTTTCATTTCATTCCCAATTTAGGGGTAGGATGCATGTAATTTAATTTCCATAAGCTTTAATAAACATTAAAAGTCAGGAATTAAATTTTATTTCTTTCTCTGGATTCCTGATTAGTAAACATGCTATTAGAGTATTAGTCCGATTAGCAAATTAAGTGATACGTCCACTCTTTGATTGCTTCACTCGCACGTCTCTTACTTCTTCTTTAAGTTCTTATTTTCAACCATTATTTAACAATTAGCCTTCTCCTTAGTTTCTCAATACTTCAAGTCTTCATCCAAGTGCCAAAAAATCATTGTAACTTTTATTTATTTATGTTTGCAAATTTAAGATATTTTGTATTTTTTAGTCTAATTTGTTTATGCTCTTTTATTCATTCCTTGCAACATTATATTTTTCTGTACTTGAAAAAAAAAATCGTTTATACTCTTATATGCAATTGTCTTTGTAGGAAAACTTGTAAATATCTAATTGAAGTCAATTTGTGCTTCAATGGTGACCAAGTGCATCAACGAAGTTGATCCAGAGGTCATGATTTATCAAGAGCAGTTATGGTCAAATCTCCTTGATGATATCATAATCTTAATAATGGAAAAGCTTTATTATGCTGATCGCTTAAACTTTCGGGGTGTATGCAAGAGATGGCGATTAGATATTGATGCTATCAACTATGAACATAAATTGCCATGGTTAGTGACTCGAAAGTATACAAGAGGACGTACTAGTTTATTTTACTTGTATGACCCTTCTTGTGATATTAAATACTCTATCAAAAATCAAAGCGAACTTCTCATAGGCGCGAGATGCCTTGCTTCAAAACATGGTTGGATTCTCTTCTTCAAAAAAGATAGTGATCCAGAACATTGTCTTAAACTTAATTTAGGTTTAATCTTCTTTTACAGTCCTTTTACTAACGAGATCATCGAACTTACATGAAAAACGTTGATAAGTCCTTGTGATCATGTAACATTCTCTACGGCTCCAACCTCTCCAGATTGTGTCATATTTGTAGTGACAATTTCTACCATTGCAAATGGGTGCCTCTTGATCCGAACATGTAGCCCTAAAGGTGGTTTATGGACTTGGCGCCTCGTGTCTACTGGCCGTGATGATACTCCTGGATGTATCGAGGAAGTTGCCTACGTGCATGGAGTCTTCTACTGTAAATTGACTAACACTTTTGAAGGTTACAACGTTTCCATGCAAAAGTCGAACATGTATCCATTTCCATACGACATATACGTCCGAGGTCATCAAATTATTGAATCTCATGAGGATTATGGAAACCTCTTGATGGTGAACCGTGATAGTACTTTTAATTTTGTTGACAAGTTTGATCAATCATCGATGAAGTGGACTCAAATTGAAGGCGTTGATGGTGAATTGTTAATATTCATTGGTCTCACTTCCACAGCAATTCCAACCAGAGAGGCCCGGAGGATTTGGAAGCAAGTCATTTTAAAGAAAACACTGCTCAAGGAGATCATGGCGTTGAATATTTCAAGAATTCTTACAAGACATGTAAGGGCGGCCGGTATCCAAAAACTTTTGGGTGGAAGGAGAGAATTAACAACAATAACAAAGTTTGGATTCAACCTCCTCAACCAAGATGATATTTTCATTTATTGATGCAGAATTTTATCAAAATAAATTTGCATTGAAGTGATTTAAGCATATATAAGTATTAGCATATAGTATTTCTTAGTTTGTAGAATGTTAATTTTCAAATATACTTACCTATGTTACGTTTGTATTTTTTTAATTACTTGGAGTAGATTATATATTTATGACATTTCCTTTGATCTCTCTTCTCTGGTCAACGTTTTATTTTTATTTTTTTTTATAGGATCAGTGGATTTATAAATATTTGATTTTATAATATATATTCCTGATTTATTGATTAAGCTTAGTTTTGAGAAATGCTGCATTAATTTGCAAAAATATTTGGACATACATATCATGACATTGTCACATTAATGGATGTAAGGCTAGTAAGAGATCCAAATCATCTTGATGGTTAATTTCAAGGCAACATTTAGGTAGCCATGGTTTGAGATTAGTTAAAAGACATAAAGTTAGTTAACTAACTTAAACTATTTTGTACTTAGCAACTGACCTGACTTGGCATTCTATTATAATGAGGTGGCTCAGCTTGTTAGAGTTAGTTAGTTATGGAATCTCCTTGATTTACTTAGGGGTACTTGATGGTTGATAGTTTTGTGTATATACAGAAAATCTCTAGCTTTGCTAAATTCAGTTGATGAAATATAGAAACTTTCAAGATTTTTCAATAGCTTCCATTTTCAGGTTTTAGTTTCCAGTTTTCTTGTTTGCATTTCATCAAACATTTATTTCATTATATCAAACACCTTATTCTTCACAGAATATGCAAGACACACATACACAGTGGTTCCATTTTTCCATCACCACCATCAGCAATATTACAGCTGCCACAAAATTTCTTTTACTCTTACTTTCTATTTTTCAATTGGTTAAGAAATGAGTCAACAGAAATATAGGATATGAGATTATGATGTATCCTAACTACCAGCCAACAACATCTCAATCACATTAAAATTTATCAGTTGACAAAAATTAGGCAATGTGCACTGAGATAAGCTAACATGCTTAATTTTCTTGGCGCGCGGTCAAGAAGTTCTGGTTTTCCAACTACGAGCCAACAGCGTCTCGATGAAATTAATTAGTCAACATTAGTCAACAACTACGACTTTGAAAATTGAGTTGATAAATATTAGCCAATGTGCACTGGTCTTTGCTAATGTGCTGATGTGCTATCTATATCATGTATAGTTGACGCACGTCAATCAAGATAATGAAAGATAAAAACTACTTTCAAAATATATAAAAGTTTCAAAGCCAACCTTAATGAAAGACATCACCCTTTTTACTATTTTTTATTATTATTACTATTCTTTTAAAATTATAACAATTAAAAACAGGATTTACAAAGAGGATAAAATGGTTTATCACTGACCAATTACCTAATCTTATCTACTACTTTTTCTTATTCTTTAATTTAATTATGCATTCTATAACTACATTACATATAAATTAATTCAGATTTTATGTGGGATGGGGCATCCTATCCATGAAAAAGCTTCTTACAATAATTAATTTTTATTTCGAAGAATTTTCAATCTTTTATTCAAATTATTGGCTGCATGAGCAATACCTTTATATATAATTTTTTTTTTTTTAATAGTTGTATCTTCTTATAATATAGACTTTATCATTTAATAAAATCTTTCTACTAAATAATAGTTTTAGTTATACAAAATTAAATTCTTCATTAAAAATGAATTTTAAACATACGTTCACATCAAGTGAAGAAACCAATAAAAATGAAGGATTGATGGACCTTTGTCAATCAATTAAACTTGGTCCCCACGAGAAACGACTTTAATACAAAACAAACTTGATCCATACGGAGAAAACCACTTTGAAACAAAACAAACTTGATCCATACGGAGAAAACCACTTTGATATAAAACAAACTTGATCCACACGGCGAAACGAGTAACTAGCAATATACGTTCTATGCCTAAACTTTGCAAGTTGCAAGCTATAAATACCAAACAATAAGCGTATGATCATATAGGTCATAGGAAGCATGGGATCTGCTGTGCTAAAAAAGGCTCCTTCATTGCTCATAACATTTGTCTATTGCTTTCTCTTGATATTATTCCTCTTTAGAATTCCCCATGCAAGTAAGTCTTAAATTTTTCATTCTTTTATATGTGGTTAAATCTATTACTATCAATTATAGTTTTCCATAAACCATATGCACACTGCACACACAAGTTTAGGGGCATCCAAACCCATCTTAGATTAATTTAAACAGTCATGTCAAAAGCTACCATGGTTGTTACTAGTCACAACTAATCACAATTACATCCAAACAAATAAATATGTGGATATTTGTGTGGTATTAATTAATAGATCTCCTTCAAAATGAAGAAGATTGATCTAGGTCTCCTTTCCTTTGGTGTAAATCTAGATTTTTTTTTTTTTTTTTTTTTAAATTTCGCTAACTTTTTTAAGGAATATTTCAAATGTTTTGTTTTCATTTTAATATTTTTTAATTTTTATTTAAAACCTAATGTGAATTGGATCAATAGAGTATTAAAGGAAGGATAAATTTGGAACTTTCAAACTGGGTACTAAAGTAAACAAATCTAAAGTAAAGTATCTTTCTATAATAATTTTGGCAAAAAGTTCAATACTAATTGTAGCAATGTTGCAAGTCAGCAGAGTTTGTTATCGTAATCAACCTTTTTTTTTTTTTTTTTGTTGATATTATGCTGTCTACTTCTCTTCCTACAGTAATATTTTAGGATAATTGCACAAATATCCCCAATCTAAGTATAATTCCACACATATGAATCTTTTGCTCAAAAATAAACAAACCTCCCTTTCCTATAAAGCTAATTATATGGATAATGCAGTGGGTACCCCGGTTCAAGGAAGCAAACCTGAACGCGCAGGGGGAGTTGAAGGAAGCAAAGGATCGCGCGGCCCAATTGGTTAAACTACAACTCATGAATTTCCATAACAATTATTAATTATCCCCAACACAAAATTTTCCAACACGAACTTTTCCGAATCCGAATTGGAAACGTTGTCCGGCTTCCAGAGATGGATGCTAATTATATAGCAATGGCTATGGCACAATTCTAGCGTTTCTATTTCATAATATATCAATAAACATAGAGTTTTTATTATATTAATCTTTAACTTAATGTTATTCTAAGATGTATTAAGTGACTAATAAATTAATGATATTAATTAAAAGTTGTTTTGATTTCTCTTTTCAAATGGATCGAGAAATGAATGAATGTAATAAGTAAGATAAGATACAAAATGAGTGAATTTTGTATTTTGTATTTTGTTTTGTTTTGTTTTATTTTTTTTCTTAATTTGACACTAATTCGGTTAAGGTTTTGTCAAGACCTAACATGATAAACCATTATAAATACGGCCTACAATATTAACTCACATTATTAGGAAGATCTCCCCCACTTTACAATTTAAATAACAAATATGAGATTTAAATCTCCATCACAAAACTCAAGTACTAAACCACTTTTCTAAAAGAGAATGTGTGACTCGTGGAGAATTGTTGATTAACTACATGCATATTTTCTACGCATAAACTTTTCAAGTTGGAAGCTATAAAGACCAAGCACATGATATCGTCCATGGCAAGCAAAAATTAGCATGGGATCTACAATGCTATACCTGGATCCATCTCTCATAACATTTGTCTACTTCTATCTTCTGCTATCCTTCCTCTTCAATATTCCACTTCGAATACTTGCTCATAAGTCCTAATTTTAAGTCTTTTATTTAATTAATAATGATCAAATATAAAATTTTTCACACAGTTATTTTTCAAATATTTCAACTCTCTAACATCATAAAATGTTGTAGAGCCAACCATGTAACATTACTAGATCAAATTCCGCAAGAAAAACTGGACATCTATAGTTAATCTTCATATTCATATATAGTACTGCTACATCTAACCCATGCACACACATGTTTAGGGGCATCTGCCCGCATCTTAATTTCCATCATGATTAATTTGCGTGAACAATCATGTAACAAAGTATTAGGATAATACACTCATCCCATCACAACCACATCCAAACAAATAAAAGATGTATCGATGTCTACACCAGAATTACTGTAAATTATGTATGCAGAGAATGAAAAGAATAGAGAAAGCAGTTTATATGTTCTTTGTTTTGTTTTGTCTCCTTCCTCCATCTTACTTTTCCTGACATCCAAACACACCGTGTATTAATTCTGATCTTCAGTTACATATACAAACATAACATACTTTTTTATTGGATTGTCTGCACACCTGAACCCGAACTCAAATTTCTGAATCCTCATTGAAAGAGCACTACATTGTACACATGAGTTGAGACCATAAATAGGAAACGTCCATCAACATTAAAACATACTTACCTAGACGGGGTCAATGGGTAATCAAGAAGGCTCACGGCCTTGATTGGTGGCCTCCATTTCACTTTGAGAGGCGCACATGCCCATCGTCTCCTCAACGTAGAGGCTGCGTGCGCACAGCCCTTGCCCAACTCTCTCAACTTCAACTTAAATTGTTTATGTTTAGTTGCTTTAATTTTGGTTAATTGAAAAATTAAATTCAAGTTTCATCGTTATGGTAATCTTTATGTTTAATGTCTTGGTAACTCGCTTTGTTGAATGCTTATATTCAAGCTTTATCATTAATTTGGACTGTCAACAAAGCAAAGTGATGATATATTATGAATAGATAGCTAGTAGAACTAACTATCTAGTAAATGTGAATGCATGACATGTTCTGTAACTACCTTGTAAATGTGAATTCATTGCATATTATACGTTTTGTGAAAAACATTCAATGATCTTTATAATTGCTCTTTTGGTGTTGTATTTGTGACAATTTTCAACTTATAATTGTATAGGTCTCGATTGATTTTTGGACATAGAAATAAGTTATTTGGATTGTTCCATGTAACTAAATTGTTCATGACACATATTATGTTTGTTTTCTTGTAATAAATTTAGCCTTTATAATTGTATGGTTTCAATTTAATTTATTTGCTGCCATTTTATCTTAAGAAAAACATATTTTATAATTTAATTATTGTTCATTAAAAATTTTTTCAACAAATATATTTTGAATAATCTTTTACAAGATACACACAAAAGTTAAGTTTTCACTAAATACTAAGTTTTATGAATATATAAACAAAAGTTTGTTTTAAGCTAATATGAAATTTATATTGCCTATTTTCAATTTATTCTATTCATAAGATTCGTTAAACATGAAAGTATATTGTAATTGTGATTCTGAAAATTGTTTATTTATATGAAATATTGTAAAATGTTTTGGCTAATTATTCCTAGTTCCACTATCATTATTATTGTCCCAGCTGAGTTGTTGTATGCACACCTACCATTATCGTTACCGTTACCGCCAAGTCACACAGGTATATGTGACATACCGTTACTGTTACCACAAGCACCACGTTACATGAGCTACTAGTTTTGTTTAAAAAATGTTAATGTTAAATGTTTATTGTTATAATATGTATTTATCTTATATGACTTATTTATTAAAACCGTTGCAAGTGTTTAATAGTTTTCTAATGTTATGTTGAATTTACTTATTGAGTTGGTGGCTCACCCCTCGTCATAATACTTTTGCAGAGTAGTTACAGTCATATTAAGATGTTAATTTTCAAATCACTTAGGAATTGGTTTCAAAAAGGAACTAGTGGTTAGAGCTTGTTTCTTATTGTTTCAATTGGAGAACTATTGTTTTTTTGAGTTTTATCTATTAAGGATTGATTCTCAGTTAGTTTTTTGTTATTGCTAGAACATTTTATTAGTTGGATCTTGACTATAAGCTTTTGATTGAATAAAGCACATTCTGGAATTTAAGTTTATTGAGTATCATTCTAGATTTCTTGTATCGAAATTTGAGGTGTTACACAAAGCATATAATATCGTTCATGGCAAGCAACCATGGGATCTGCAGTGCTAAAAAATGCTCCTTCTGTTGTAACATTTGTCTACTGCTTTCTTATGTTATCATTCCTCTTCAATAATATTCCACCTCAAGTGCTTGCTAGTAAGTCTTATATATATATATATATATATATATGTATCAACCTTCATAGTGATACATTTTATTAATTCCTCTTCAATAATATTCCACCTCAAGTGCTTGCTAGTAAGTCTTATAGATATATATATATATATATATATATGTATCGGCCTTCATAGTGATACATTTATTATATTTAACTATAGTTTGTGCCTTTTTTTTTTTGTAATAATAAAGTTAACATAAATTCTGAAACTAACACCTTCTGTGTTAGAAAACACAGATGGTGCTACAAAAAGTTGTTTTCACAATTTGACAGTACGTAGTTCCAAATTTATCTAAATTTTAGTATTATATTTTGAATTTTGTAATTACTATTATTTTTACTTAATTGTAGTTGTCAACTAACAATAAACTATCATGGTTAGGAGCAATCATCCATCTTTTATTTGGTTGGTGCTACAAAAAGTTGTTTTCACAATTTGACAGTACATAGTTCCAAATTTATATAAATTTTAGTATTATATTTTGAATTTTGTAATTACTATTATTTTTACTTAATTGTAGTTGTCAACTAACAATAAACTATCAAGGTTAGGAACAATCATCCACATCTTAAATATGTTAAAACTATCTCGGGTATAGTGAACAATCACAATTACATCCAACCAAATAACAGATGAGGATGTCCGCATTAAAATAAAATAATTTACCCTTTGACTATAATAAAAATGTCAAATCTATATACCTGTTATATATAAATAAATTATATATATTTGCATGGTTGTTAGATGCATGTTTTCAGATACAATTGAAGTAATTAAGTTTAGGTTAGACATGCCAATGAAACCATGAAAATAAATAAAATGCACATTTGTTGGTCTGTATTTTAAAACATAAGTGAAGTGTGGAACAAATAATTGTGTTATTAAATTTAATTATATGGTTGATGCAGTAGGTGAAGATAATGGAGAAATTCAGTGCTAATGGAAGCCCATATACGTGATCCCCAAGTGCGACCACAAAAGGTTCTCCGAAACAAAATTCACTGAAACAAGGTTCAATTGATATTTCGAGAAGTACTTCTAACTAGGGTGGGCAAAAGCATGTTCAGTTCGGTTTCGACTGAATCAATTTTTGTTCGATTATCAAGATGGAGAGCTGAACAAGCATGAAATGGGAGTTGGAACTAACTTGAACTAAACACGGTTGGTCCAGTTCGGATCTGTTCAGTTCTGTTGGTTCACTGAAATTGTTATATCCTAAATCCAACACCTCTAACTCCTTCAATTCTCCAATCTCTTTGGGAGTGGTTTAGGAGAACGAATTATTACATAGAATACTGTAGAGAAAAGGCAACAAGACTCGAAATAACGGAAACGAGAAATCATTTGAATTCTAACAGACCAAATTACATTCTTGATTACATGGATTTTAAATCAGCCAGGTCCCTAATTTTTTATGGGAGAAAGCGCAATAACGGAACAAATAACGAAATAAATTTTCTTCTGTTATGTGTGAATTTAATAGGAACCAATTAAATAGAATACAATCTCACAATAATTATATGCAGTAATCAACCAACCAAGCAATTCACACATGCACAAAACACAAGCCAATTTTTAACGTGGAAAACCTCTCCAATTTGATTTATATAATTGTATATCCAAATATATTGTGATGTGATCATGATTTATATAATTGTATATCCAAATATGGTTAACAGTAACATAATTTATGTTATATGTATAATGATAATTTATGTATGGTTATTATTATTATTATTATTATTATAGATTAATAATGATATACTAGTATACTAATATAGGTATATTTAAATTTATTTAGTTAATATATAGGTTAAGGTTTATAAGAAAAATTTATTATAAATATGATATGATTTGAATATATTATTTTTCTTATACCACCTATTTATTACTCAAATTATTAGGTATATGCTGGCCAATAATATATAAATTAATAGTTTGTTATTTATTAATGTTATATTTAGGGTTATATATATATGCACACATATTTAGAAACGGTTTATAATCATTTTATATAGTACAAATATATATATTATCAATGTATAAATTATTGGTTAGTATATACCTAATAATTTATATATATGTATATTGTTAATTATACAATAATATAATTATGTATCAAATATTATTAATGATAATATATATACATATATATATGTATATATGTATGTATATATCATAAGTCATATTATAATAGCTATAACGAATATACTATTATCTATCAAACTGATATCATAGTGATTTAATAATTAATATATACTATTACTAATAATGTTAATAACTATATTAAGTGTATTTAATATATATACTATATTTTTATAATATTAACATTTTTATCAAATATATTATATGTTATTTGATATTATATAATATTATTATAAAAGATATTATATGTATACTATAGTTAATTATACATATTATTATTATATGTATAATTTATATATCACTAATATAAAGTATAAGTAACTAGTTAAATCATTTATTATTATATTTAATAAACACAAATAAATTTTAATAAATAAATAATATTGTATTGATTAACATTATATTTATTCAATATATTTAATGCACAAATTATTTACTAATATAATTATATTTAACGTTTATTACACATTATTTAAATTTAATATATTGAATAATAATTTCTATTTGGTGATAATCATATAATAACTTTATGTGTTATATATACATTAGCAATATTACTCAAATAGATTAGATTATACTACAAAACCATATATATTATCCAAAACCCATATATGATCAAATCAATAAATTTTAATGAGTACAATTATCAATAGTATATAATAATGATAATATATTATTTTATAATTATTAATATATGCACTGAGATAAAAAGTGAATGTTGATTGATTTTAAAGTCTAAAAATGGCATAGTGGTAATAATACGTACTGTCACCCACTACCTTCACCTTGAGGTAGTGGATTATATGCATCCACCCCCAACAATTTGTGGGTTCTCTCCCCCACGCACAATGGGTTGCCCCTCACAATTTAGCAATATGACCATTTATAATCTTATATATTATATGTATTATGTGTGTATACAACAATATATGTTATAACATATAAATTTATAGGCTATAATTAATATTATTATCTTTGATATATTATTATATAATAGTATAATTATAAAGTGTATTCATATAATAATATAATATAGGATAACGTACATGAGTTGATATATATATATTTGATCAATATATATACTTATTAATATTTGATAGTTAGTTAGTTAGTATTATTTATATACATATATTATAGATATTACACACTATTAATTATATGTTTTATGACCATGTGTCATAAATATTTTATAATATAATGTAGTGGTAATTGATATAATAACCATTTAAGTATATATTAGATAGTATAATATTATATAATTAGTATATTTGGTCATGACTTAATAGGTAAGGTCCGGTTCCTAGTGGACTCAAGAAAATATGTATGCCCAAAATGAAATCAATGAAAAGGGGCTCAATTTAAGTGTAAGTCCAATTGTAGTCCAATTATCAACTTTTATTGGATTTATTAAACCCTTTTAAGTTCCTAAGTGTTTCTTGTTTCTTGATTATAAATATCTATGTAAGGCAAGTAGAGGATTGGTGGACAACTGTTTTGTAAATATATATATTATCACTCTATAAATCAAAGCAAAAGGATAAAATATTGGTGTTGCAATGAAGGCATGAGTGGCGGCCAGAATAGGAATTAGGAAAAAAAAAATGATGAAATAAGACAATTGGGCCAAGAATGAGAGACCAGTTGAGAGTGTGAAATTTGAAAAATATGGCATGAGGCAAGTTAGTGGCTGTGCCTGAAAGAAGTGACATGAGAACAAGACAAAAAAAAAAAAAAGGACTATTTAAAGAAGAAAAAGGACGAGAAGCATCAACTTGAGATGAGACAATTTCAAAAGCAAAAGCAGAATCAAATTGTTTTTATACATTAGAGTGATAAGAGCGATGGCATGAGAGAGAGAGAGAGAGAGAGAGAGAGAGAGAGAGAGAGAGAGAGAGAGAGAGAGCCGAGAGAGTGGGTGAGTAAAAACAAGCGAAAATTACGAAAATACCCATTTCAAAATGATAATTTTTGTTTTTACCCATTATTTTTAAACAAATTAAATTTAACCCCTCAAACAAATTAATTTCATTATATACCCAAAATACCCATAATGCCCTTACATATATTTACCTATAAGCCCTTAATTTTCAAAAAAATTAAAAAAAACCAAAATATGTAATTACAAAACAGCCCCTCATATATATATTTCTAAGAAATCGGTGAAAAGTCATTTTCATCACCGGTTTCCCATTCAAAAACTCGACCCACACTGTGCGACCCGTACCCGATCTCCCCCTTGCACGACCCGACCAGCCGTTCGACCGTTTCCGGCCATTCTCTCACCGTTTTCGACATTGGCAGACCATCTCCGACCGCCGGCGACCCTCTCAAGCTTGCCAAGGTACTCGAATCTACCATGTTAGGGACTTTTTAATTTCGTTTTGGAAATTTGAGATGTTTTGTGTTATGATGATTAAATTGTGTTGGTTTTGTGTTAGGTTATGATGATTAGATTAGAATAGGTTAGATTTGTGTTGTTTTTGTGTTGAAATAGGTTAGATTTGTGTTGTTATGACGCTGCGTTTGTATTTTTTGAAATCGGTTTTTCACAATCGGTTGTTGACAATCGGTTTTTCAAATCGGTTTTTCACAATCGGTTGTTAACTTCGGTTTTGGACTTCGGGGTTTTGCACTTCGGTTTTTCACTTCGGTTTCAATGGGTTGATCGGTTTTTCTCTTCTGTACTGTGAAAAACCGAAAATGAATAACCGATCAATATCATTGATCGGTTTTGCACCAGGGCTGGAAAACCGATCAACATCGTTGATCGATTTTCCAGCCCTGGTGAAAAACCGATCAATGATATTGATCGGTTTTCCAGCCATAGTTAAAAACCGATTATATTTGTTCACATTTGTCATTTGAATACTATACATCATTTGCTGTTTCTGGTTGTTTTCGATTATTGATCGGTTTTCCATCCCTGGTGAAAAACCGATCAATGTCATTGATCGGTTGTCCAGCCATAGTTAAAAACCGATTTGAGTTGTTCACATTTGAATAGTTGCTAGTCAGTTGCAGTTTCAGGTTGTTTTCTATGATTGATCGGTTTTAGTGAAAAACCGATCAATGATATTGATCGGTGTTGCACAGTGGGCTGGAAAACCGATCAATGATATTGATCATTGATCGGTTTTCCAGCCCTGGTGAAAAACCGATCAATATCATTGATCGGTTTTCCAGCCCTGGTGAAAAACCGATCATTATCATTGATCGGTTTTCCAGCCATAGTTAAAAACCGATTTTCTTTGTTCTCATTTGAATACTATACTAATCATTTGCTGTTTTTGGTTGTTTTCTACAGATGGATTTCAAGTACAAATATAGTTCACAAACAATTAGCAAGAATTCGAGCGGGAATACACATATTGGGCACAAATGGCTTGGTAAAATCATTGCGGTTATTACTAGACGAGGCTTATACGACCGGTTCATAAGAGAGTGCCCATTCGGACATATTTTAGAGATAAGCAGCAACAATACAACAGCTGCTTCAGTGATATTATGGTTTCTTGTTAGAGAGGTGGAGGTCCCCGGTGGGCGCCGTGATGAAATGTGGTTTGAAATCGGGGAAAGAATATATAGGTTTGGGAAACAGGAGTTTTTATTGGTGACAGGACTTCCTTTTGGGGGTGTAGATCGAGAAATCTTCAATACGGTGCAAAATGATCTAAAGAGCATCCTATGGCGATTGTTTGATGGAGTGTCGCCGAGTGTCCCCAGTCTAGCCACCTTTGTTGAGGCAAGAAGCCATACAGGACGTCAGGGCCGTGCGGGTGAAAATGTTTTAAATGATGAGGATCTTTTGAAGTTAGCAAATGTAGGGATCGCTTTCCATCTCTTCATGGGGCAGGATGACAGAGCTAGCATTGGTCATTTTATGTGGGTGATGATAAAGAATGCAGAGTTATGGAACTCGTTCCCTTGGGGTACATTGAGCTATAGTACGCTGATCCATTGTCTTCATATGGCGATTAATGAAGAGCGGGTGAAAAACCCACCGAAGACCATTAATCTTTATGGTTATATTCCGGCATTTCAGGTATACTTAATATGGTAAATAATTAATAATAGTTTCCTTTTAATTGGTTGATATATAGAATTTTATTTTATATATATATACACTAACTATATGTTTGTTATTTGTTTAATCAAATTATAGTGGTGGTTGGTGGAAATATTCCCAGTCTTACGAGAGAAGATAGCGAAAGATAATCAATCCTTGCAAAATGAACTGTCAAGGTGTAGGAGACGGACACTGAAGAGGACCCCGAAAGGCATAACCAACCTGAATGATTTTCCCCCTGTAAGTGGTGAAAGTAATTGAAAATGGTTTCCTTCATTTTTTTTGTTTTAACCATCCTTAATAATAATATAACTAACCATTTATATATGTATATTGCAGATAGTTGGTATTGCACAAACCCTTGAGCCTACTGATGCCGAAAAGGAGACGGATTATTGGACATCATTCAATCCGAAGCATGTGGTTGGCGAAGAGGTACATAAAGTAGGTGGCGGAGGGAGTGAGGATGATGATGATGATGATGATGATGCACGTGGTGATGATGATGATGCACGTGATGATGATGATGATGCAAGGGATGATGAGGAGCAGCATGAAGACATCCCAAGTGCACAGCCTGAATCAGAGGATAGTTTTACGGAGTTACGAGCAAACAAGGCGCACGATGTACCTACAGTACATTCTGAGGTACGAATCTTAATCGTTTTTTCTTAAGTGAATGTGCATTTGAGTAAATGGAAAAGTTGTGGATATGTTGTATAATCATATGAAGTGGGATAGAGAGACGGAGTCTCTAAACATGATAGATGAAGTGTAATTTTAATATATGCAGGTTATATTTCTCTGGATACTCAAAAAACAGGGGAGACTCTGTCGAAATTTTTTATTTTCAATTGTGTACATTGTGTAAAATGACTCATTTATGCAGGTGATGCAGTTGTTTGAGTACCTTGTGGGTTTACAGAAGGCAACCTACAAGAAAGTAAGTAAGATGGATAGAAGGCTGAGACGGGTGGAAGAATATTTAAAGATTCCTATGGATGACGACGACGACGACGACGATGATGATGATGATGATGATGATGATGGGAGCATTGTCCCTGATGACCATATCTATAGCCCACCACTACCACCACCACCCCCCTCCCCCCCCCCCCCCCCCCCCCCCCCCCACACCCCCCACCCCCATCCCCCCCACCACCACCACCACCACCACATGAGGACGAGGGGGTCCATCAGTCACCTGACCATATATATAGCCCACCACCACCACCACCACCACCACCACATGAGGACGAAGGGGTCCATCAGTCACCTGACCATATCTATAGCCCACCACCACCACCACCACCACATGAGGACGAGGGGGTCCATCAGTCACCTGACCATATCTGTACCCCACCACCACCACCACCACATGAGGACGAGGGGGTCCATCAGTCACCTGGCCATCATGATGAGGTAGTCCATCAGTCGCCTATCCATAGAGACGAGACAGCCATCCATCAGGAGAAGCAGGAGGTCTATCAAGAGGATGAACGTGGTGATGACCAGGTACGTATAGTATTTCAATTGTGTTACAGTTTGATTTATAATTCTAAATGTTTATTTTAATTGATAGTTTTGATTTCTTTACAGTTGCATGATGAGGTCATCCAAGAGCAGGGCAAACGAAAGACGAAGCTAGCGGCATCTCTGCGGACACCATACACTGATCCTGGACCGCCAAAAAAGAAAAAGAAGGTGCTCCAAAAGCAGGTTGAGGAGGTGGCAGAGTCTGTAGACCCCGTAGAGGCTGTCTACAATGCATACAAAGCTTCTTCCACGTCATTGGATCTCAGGTATTGATAATAAGTAGTTTCATACCTTTATGTTGGTTACTATTAAAAAAATTTTAACTTTTTTTTTTTCTTTTATTTTAGGCGTGCAGTTGATCATTGTCAGTGGTGCGTGATACCAGACACATTGCGCACCATTGAGGATGAGAACAGATGGTTCACTTCTGAGCACATCGATTCTTATTTGCTGTGTTTACGAAAGAAGTGGAATGAGGTTGAGGACACTAGATATGCGGTTCATGGGAGCTCTTTATTTGTGAGTGTTTACATTTTAATAAGTTATGTCATTACAATTTATCGTCATATGTCCCTTAAATGTGATAACATGTTTAATTTTTTATCTTGCAGGCATTGATGACATTATACTATAGAGAGCAATATGTCCTCAAAGGAAAAACTTTTGATCCGGTTACAGCTGATGTACCTTCAGAGTGGCTAGCATTCGGTTCTGGCAAGTTAGACTCATTAGTACCATGGTGGGAAGTTGAAAATGTGAGTGTTGTATAAAAAATTATAAGTTATTATTTGATCATTTAAATATTTAAATTAGTCTTATATCACTGACGTCTTCAAATTGCAGGTGTTGCTGCCATGTAGCCTAGATCAAAATCACTGGGTCCTTTGTCAGGTGTGCTTGAGACAGAAGAAGATATTAATATATGATTCTCTTGCACATACTGACTTAGCTTTGCGCATTGAGCCACTTCAGCCGCTTCTGTGTTTGATGCCTATTTTATTGCGGTTTGTGGGATTTTATGAGAGGACCCAGATACAGATGCCACCTGTGGATGAGCGATGGACAGTTGAGCGTCTTGATAGATCGGTTGTGCCCCAGCAACCCGATGGGTGAGTAAATTTGTAACTTAATGAAAATTTACATCATTTGAATATATAATATATATATTTTTTTTTATTTTTTTTTATATTATATTTAATGGTATGATAACATCATTTAACTAATTTGTTATTACTACAGGACGAGCTATGGAGCATATGTGGCCATGTACATACGTGATTTGTTACAATCAAACGAGACTACATGGAAATCAAGACGACCGGATCAGGTTGCAGATGTCATTGCACTAAGGGCAGAGATTGCAAGAGATCTGTATACCTTTTCGACACCATTGTATAAAGTAAATAAATTTGGAAAATGGATGATTGACTCTGATGGAGAGGTTGTATATAAGTAATTGGATTTATTTTTATTAATTATTCATTCATTTATATAAGTAATTGTATTTATTTTTATTAAGTATTCATTCATTTTCCTGAAAAACATTGGATTTATTTTTATTAATTACTCATTCATTTATGACCAGGTAATTGTATTTATTTTTATTAATTAAATGAGACTACATTTAATAAAATATGTAACAATCTATAATTGTTTTCAAGCTATGATGTGATTGTTTTTCATAATTAATTACATATCTAAATTTTATAGTAACTCAAAATTACTATAAAATCATCTATAATTGAGATTGAAATTCTTTTCTAAATCACACCAATCATTTTAATTACTTATTAATTGGCTCTAATTAAATTGAAAATTTAGAACTTCTGATTCTAATAAATTAAACTTTAGAACTTCAAGTTATATTAATTGAAATCCATAACTTAAGATTCTAATAACTTAAAGTCGCACAAATAATGTATATAAATAGCACTTAATCAAGAATGAAGGTTTTTTAGTGGTGTTTATTAATAGGTTCTTTTTTTTCCTGAAGTAAAAGAATGAAGGTTTTTTAAAATGATGGGTGTGGAGATAAAAAAGTTTACACTTGATGCCTATGTCATTATATGAAAACCTATATAAAATTTAATTTATGCCATTCTATCAATATTATATAAATAGAAATGGAAGCCACATATACGTTTGGATCATCTAAGATATCGATATTTTCATCCTTCATTATAGGTTATCGATTACTATATAATTAATGAATATAATCGTCTGATCGGTTTTTCAGTGGTGTTTAAAAACCGAAATCGGTTTTTCATACGCATGAAAAACCGATCCGATGAAAAAGGTGGGATAAATTATTGTTCGGTTTTTTAGGTTAATGGAAAACCGATTGCGGTTTCTTAACCAATATGGAAAACCGATCATGCCATTTTGAGAGATTGTGACCCCTTTCCCTTCAAATGTTAGGTTTCCAGTGATCAAAATACACTAAAAACCATAGAATTAATGTTGCATTTCAGTATGGACTAATATAACAATATTACATGGTTAGATGAATCTGCATTAAAATTTGTACAATGTGAAAATGTTACCACCGAATACCAGGTTTAACTTCAACTTCACCAAACATAGTCATTATGTAAGTTATTTACCCAATTTTACTTTAATTGTTTAAATTTAAGTAAGTCGGGGTCATTTGGTGCCCACCAAGAGCCATCAGAAGGGGATGAACTCAAGAAAGACAAAGATCGGTTTTTCAAGTGCGCTTAAAAACCGAAATCGGTTTCTCCTTTAAATGAAAAACCGATCAGACGTGCATATGGCAGATGAAGCGATGTCGGTTTTATGAGCTATAAAAAACCGATTTCGGTTTTTTATCAATACTGAAAAACCGATCAATCTGAAAAACCGATCAACCTGAAAAACCGATCAACCTGAATCACAAAATCAGTTTCTTTGACCAATGTAGACCTGGTGTATATTATTGCCTGCTAAATAATGTGTCATATAACTGAGGAAACTTGTGTCATTATAAAAGTTTGAGTTCCCAAAATTTAAACATATGCTAAATAAATAAATGCACATTTACATGCTACATGTGTTCTAATTAATAAAATACTTGCAAGACGTCATTAAACAAAAAATAATATAAGTTTCATTGAACTCTGATGAAGATTAAATAAACATAAACAAGTAAGCGTGAAATAATATAATACATATTATTAAAATAAAAGCTTCAATTAATTAAATGTGTCTAATCATCAATGTTTGGATCATTACCCATCATTTGATTGGGAGGAGGAAACCGTTGCGGGCATCGACGTTGGTTATGTCCAGTCTCATGACAGAGGCGGCATCTTCGTGAGGGCGCAGTATTTCGATGAGCAGTTACACTTGTTCCAACTTCTGCAGTAGCGGCTTCGCTAGTTTGGGCTTCTGCACTTGTGGCTCCGCTCGTCCCTCCACTGAAGGATGTTGGAGGGTTAGGGCAACGAAGACGGTTATGTCCCCTCTGACCACATCTTCCACACTTCTTAGTTCGACGAGCTTCCCCAACGGAAGGAATCCGAACCTTTTTCGGCCTACCTGCTTGCCTTTTTCCTATGGGTGGTAGTACAATCATGCTTCTAACTTCCGCAGAAACATTCCAATCAGACAATTTAGGAACGGGATTGATCGGACGTCCATATGCAGCTTTCAGCCACTCTGTGCTATAATAATGACTGCAAGGTGTATCACAACTGACGTCCTTAAACCTGACATGTATCATAAATATTTATTTAAATGTAAAAATATGATATGACATTAAATATAGTAATTAACAACGTACAATTATGATACCTGGCTACAGCACATGCATGAATACATGGCAACTGATCTAAGTTCCACTTCAAGCAAGTGCATGTGCACGTTTCAATATTAACTACCGCATCGCCTTTGCTAGGATGTAGAACATTGTATGTGATCGGTTCTGTAATAGGATGTACGGTACCTTCCGTTGATAAATTTTTTGCCAACATGATTCGATCGTACGCAGCAGTGGTAACAAAAGTCGTGAGTTTTTCAGCAGCACCACGTCTATTATTAAACCATCTTTGTAACACATTTCTCACATATTCATGTGCGGTAGTTATTGACAAACGACGTGCTTGCATCATGCAATTGTTGAGTGATTCTGCAATGTTAGTGGTCATCATGTCATATCTTCTGTTTGGACAATATGCCCGTGACCACCTGCTTACCCCAACCATAACCAAAGTGTCATATGATTTCGGATGCAACGCCCGAATTTCTTCTAACATTCTATCGCAGTCATATGGCACATGACTGTATGCTGCACTGTAAAATGTTTTTTCCACTACATTCGAATACTTTTTACAGTGTTGCTTCAGATTTTGCCACAGGTGGAAAAAACACAATATGTGAGGGACTTCGGGAAAAGCTACACTCATCCCATTTGATATGCTTTTGTGACGATCGGATACGATAAGCAAATCGTTTGACACACCGATCGCCTCTCGTAATCTGCTTAAAAACCAAGTCCATGAACGGTCTGACTCTCCATCAGCAAATCCAAAAGCGATGGGATAAATCATCTCCGACCCATCTTTGCAGGCAGCAAAAAAAATCACTCCTTTGTATTCACCTTTCAAATGGGTGGCATCAATAGCAACAACCGGTCTCATGTAAGATCGAAAACCCTCAATACAAGCTCCAAGTGCAACAAACGAATACAAGAACCGGTTGTTTTCATCCCTCTCAATTGCCGTCATGGTGCCAAGGTTTGATACTTTTAACATTTCAAAGTAAGACGGAAGCTGTTGATATGACTCGTCCGCTTGTCCATATGCTAGTTTCTTTGCATATTGTAAAGCCTTCCAAGCTTTACTGTACAAGATCTGCACACCATACTGCTCTAGCATTTCTCCGATCAAACGATTAGGTGTATAAATATCCCTCCCCACCTTTCCCGCATATAATTTTCCTATAACAATAGCCTTCACACTTTTCATATGTGATTCCATGGCTACTTGACGGCACGTGTGTTCCGCCACATACTTCAATACAAACGACATCGAACAACCTGTTCTGCATCTTGCACGAACTATAAAGCTACAACTCTTATCCTTGCAACCAGCTTCAAATCGTTCCGCGTCCGAACGTCTAACACGATATTCAAACTTGGATTTCAGAGCATATTCTCCAATAGCTGTACACATTTCTTGTTTACTATCAAAGAATGCACCTTTATACAAAGTACCACGTTGATAGACAGTTGACATAGCGCTTGAAGTAGCCTCAATGTCGCCCAGTTCTACACCGGGAACAATCCAGTATGGTTGTGAAGGATTGTTCTGAAATTGTAAACCCGAAAATCTTATTTCTGGAAACCCTTCATCCTCGTCGACATCATTAATTCCAGCTTCCTCTTCATCACTATCTCCAGTTTCCTCTTCATCACTATCCCCTGTCCCATCACCATTATCATCTGTGTCTTGCTCTCCATCATCACTACCATCATTCATATAATCATTATTAATGTCATGAATGAGACCTTCCACAGATGTAAATGGGGTGACCGAAGCATCAACCTGATTGCTACCAACACCAGAAGTCAGATAAAATTGACTTTGAACCATATACGGATCTACAGGTCTATTACTATTTGGCATCTCATGTCTTGTGTCTGGTATTGAGTCGGTGACATTTGGACGAACGATATTCCTACTAACTCCAACTCCAAAATCTCTTACAACCTTATCAATGTAAATCTCTCTAACATCAACATTTCTCACCGCCATCAAACCAACCACACCAAGATCGGACATGATTCGTATTTTTTTCACTTGACCATTTGTCATGTTTTGTAGTAAATAATATATACGAATATCCCACCTTCTTCTATCAATGCTAGTCTCTCTATACACAACATCCACCAACGATGAAAAACTACTATCTTTGGAGACCCCACACATGATCGACTCACCCCCAACGTAGTTAGATCCATTCCACTCTCCATCAAAGTTGATGACGATCGTTTCGTGAGTCATTCCTATAACATTCAAAGAATGTTTAATTAGTCTCACTATAATGGGACAACATTACAAAGTACAATCATATATAACAAAATCTAACACAATAAATCAATGTCCATCATTAAAAACAAAAGATATATCACAATTATGCTAACACTGCCTACGATCATATCTAACCACATATAACACTAAAATTTAATACACGGCATCCAAAACACAACAAATATCGAAAACATCAAAAATTGCTCAAATCGGTTTTTCATAAACATGAAAAACCGATTTCGGTTTTTGAGTGGCATGAAAAATCGATCACAATCGAGAATCGGTTTTACACCTCTGTAAAAACCGAAATCGGTTTTTTAGGTAATTTAAAAACCGATTTCGTCGCAGATTTTGCAGAAACTGCAAATCTACAAATCTATCCGAAAGATGGTATTTATCACAACCAAATCACTCTTAAAGCCTTTACCTTACAATTTGAACAAAATAACCTAAAAACCAACCAACAAAAACACATACATTACCTTCGAAACTCAAATCACTTGAAATGAAAGAACAAGCTTCAAAACGGATCACACTTGAATGGATCAAAAACCTTCAATGGACAAAGAAGCTCAAATGAAGAATCCCTTACTAGGAGGTTTGACTTTCGGCTATAATGGTGAATGGAAGAGAACAAAAACCATGAATAGAGTAAAGAGAAAGAGAAGAGAGGTTTGGATGCTAGGAGGAAGTAGGAGGAAGAAGAAGGCTATTTTGGTAATTTCGCTTAGGGCAATTGGGTGATTTTAATTTGAAGGGTAATTTAGTAATCTTGGGTATAGAATGGAAATAATTTGTTTGAGAGGCTAAAAACAAATTTGTATAAAATATTGGGTAAAAACAAAAATTCTCTTTTTATTTGGCTGAAAATGATAAATCTCTCATTGGACAAGTGTCAATGCTTCGAGTAAACAAGGAAAAAGTGTCAATGTTTTTTTTTTTTTTTCTAAAGAGTCAATGTTTTGACTTTTGAGTTTGATAAGCAAACATTAAACAAGGAGTAAAGATTGAGGGGCGACTGTGTTCGGATATATATATAGTTTTTATAATCAAGCACCCCTAACTTTAAAATCTCAAGAAAATCAAATCAAATTAAATCATTTCATTTAAATTAAATAAAATAAAGAATTTATTTTATGAAGAAATAATACAATAGATGAATAAATATATATAATTTATATACTCTGGATAATAACATGCATATTTCATCAAACCCTTATATTCTGCATCTTTGATCATACTGTGTCCAACACTGCATTTTAGTTAAATGTGTTTATACTTTATATACTCTGCTACACAGAGTTTGGGCAGCTAAGAATGCTCTTTGTGTTCACATTGGTAATAATGGACAGCTGAGAAATTTTTTGCTTATTAAATTACGAGTGCTCTCACCAAAACATTTGCTCTAATGAATTTCATCATTGCATACCGTTAGACAAAATGGCATTGGTTTAGTGGTATGATTCTCAAACATACTTCCTTAAAATTATTTAGTTCGAGTTGTGTTCTCCTTCTCACCAAATCTTGAATTATCTAATCGCTTAAAAATAATAATAATAATAATAAAGGCACACATTAAAAACAGTAAGAGTTTGAACATATATTTTTGTTAATATATTTTTTGTTTCTTCTCTGCTTTGATATGACGGTGATGAGGATAAATTTCAAAGTTTCAATAGAGTATTAATTTATTTTTCTCTATGATCTCATTATGGAGAATCACTTAATATTTCTATGTAACACCTAAGAAGAGAGTTTTTAATTCTTATAAAAAGAAAAAAAGATTTACCACCATCCAATGTATTTTGTTAATAAAGAACTTTTATTTATTCTAGCCATCACGCAGTTCAATCAGGTACACAGTGAGTGGTATTTAAAAAAAAAAGAAAAAAGTTCAAGTGGTTATACAATAAGTGGTATTAAAAAAATGTTCTTAAAAAATAAAGATTTTTTGTTATTAATTTTGAAATATACAATATACATATCTATTTTTGTTCTAAACCAATTAAGGAGACTGTTTTATTCCTAAAAGAGAGATTTTGCTTCTATTTTGTTCTCTTTTCCCATTTATGAAATTTCCAATTTAGACATGAAGTTTACATAATTTAATTCCCATAAATTTTAGCAAATACAGGAATTCATAAATTAGAAATTAAATTATCTTTCCTTCTCTGGATTCCTAATTAGTAAAGATGTCTTTAATTCTCAATTTAGGTGTGGGGTGCACGTAATGTAATTCCCATAAATTTTATTAACATAGCAATTCACTTATTAGATATTAATTTTTCTTTCATTTTCTAAATTCCTGATTAGTAAACATGTCATTAAAATATTAGTCCAACAACTCAATTACAACCACTCTTTGATTGCTTTACTTGCACGTCTCTTCCTTCTTCTTTACAGTTCCTATTTTCAACCATTAATTAAACAATATTTAGTTTCTCAATCCTTCAAGTTTTCAACAAAGTGCACCGAAAAATCATTGTAACTTTTACTTACGTATGTTTTTGAATTTAAATTCTTTTGTATTTTGTTAGTCTGATTTGTTTGTTCTTTTATTCATTCCTCGCAACATTATATTTTTCTATACTTGAAAAAAAAAATCGTTTACACTCTTGTATATAATTATCTTTGCAGGAAAACTTGTAAATATCTAATTGAAGTCAATTTGTGCTTCAATGGTGACCAATTGCACCAACGAAGTTGATCAGGAGGTCGTGATTTATCGAGAGCAGTTATGGTCAAATATCCTTGATGACATCATAATCTTAATAATGGAAAAGCTTTATTATGCTGATCGCTTAAGCTTTCGGGGGGTATGCAAGAGATGGCGATTAGATATTGATGCTATCAAATATGTTACCAAATTTGAACATAAATTGCCATGGTTAGTGACTCGAAAGTATACAAGAGGACGTAATAGTTTATTTTACTTGTATGACCCTTGTGATCATGTAATGTTCTCTACGGCTCCAACCTCTTCGGATTGTGTGATATTTGTAGTGAGACTTTCTACCATTACAATACGGAACCTCTGGATCTGAACATGTAGCCCTAAAGATAATTCATGGACATGGCGCCTCGTGTCTATTGGCCGTGATGATAATCTTGGATTTATTGAGGAAGTTGCCTACGTGCATGGAGTCTTGTACTGTAAACTGACAACACTTTTGGGGGTTGCAACGTTGCCATGCAAAAGTGGAACACATATCCATTTCCATATTACGACATATATGTCCCTGGATATCCAATTTTTATTGAATCTTAGGATGATGGAAACCTTTTGATGGTGTACTGTGATATTACGTTTAATTTTGTTTACAAATTTGATCAATCATACATGAAGTGGACTCGAATTGAAGGCGTTGATGGTGAATTGTTGATATTCATTGGTCCCACTTCCACAGCACATTACAACAAAACAGGTAAATCATACTGGGCAATGCCGGGTATAGTTGATTATCCATACTGGGCATGGTGCCCAGTATGGATAACAGAGGTATGGATAACAATTATCCATACCGGGTGACCTCCCCTGTATGGATAATTGTTATCTATACCGGGTATTGACTGACATGGATATAATGTCGTACCATGGGTCAACCCATGTGTATCCTTTTCCATACCAAGCAATGCCCGGTATGGATGCTAATTATCCATGTTGGGCATATGCCCGGTACGGATAAATTATCCATACCGGGCGTAGGCTTGGTATGGAAAAAATTTAAATTTTATTTCTTCCAAATTGAATTTTATATAATTTAATATTAAGATAAAAATGGCAACATACACCAATAAACCTAATTAAATTTCAGCATGGGATTCAAATGCATTTATACATATATATATTACCTAAAGTTAACTTACATCTTTTAAAATCACCCTACATGGTGATATTTTATAACAAATTAGTACATAATCCTAAGAAACAATATATTTTACTGGCCAAGCAATAAAGGCGTGTAATGCATCTTGTAAAGTTTGTAGCTTGTTGGTAGGTCTCGGTAGCGGAACACTAACTATTACTTTCTTCACACAAACTCGTCAATAGTCTGGACCAAGCTGTTCGTAATGAATTGTAGCATTGGGGTCCTTGGAGTCAATTTTCGCTTCCGCCACATTGTTCCTATGCCCAGCCAATCTAATAACTTGCAATGGTTTCCACTCAACGATCCACAGGCTTGACTTGTAGAACCTCGGGAAATGGACTACATATGCATAAAAATTTAAATAATTACGGATAACAAAAAATTTAAATAGTTACATCTATATATGAAATTAAGTTGAAACAATAAATAATATAAATTTCATAAATATTTATCTTCGATGAAAGTTTAGTACATTTAACACTCTTACTAACTCCCATGAGATTTGAGCCATTTGAATATTGTGTCTACAAAAAATAAATAAATAACATGGTTGTGAGGAAACATGGATACCGAGAAAAAAAAATACTAAGTTCCCCAATTTGACAACATGTAGGTAACAAACTCAATATATAAAACAATACATATTAACTCGATTAATTTTACAAAATTTTGACAAAGCTTCCACTGTTTTTCGAACTTGTCAAAAATTTAATTCCCTTGCAATTTATACACTTCCATACTTTCACAATCGATCTAATCAAAATAGTGTCTCCTCGTAAGTATGTGCACAAACAATATATATATATATATATATACAAGCACACCCATAGCAAAAACTATGAAAACATAATTACACCCGCTTGTGAGAAAACATGGATGCGGAAAAAAAATTACTAAGTACCAACAAATGGAAGTAAACAAATATTAAAAGTTTTAAGTTGTTTACCGGCTGTGAGGTAGGAATACATGCCACTACTTGAGATTGATCTATGTTAGACAAATGAGTAATGAGCAAATTTGTCAAATTAGTAATTGTCTATTGCATAGTTGCCATCTTGGAATCAACATGTTATTGGTATTGTGCAAAGTTTTGTCTACCAACCACAGATGCATATACAGTAGAAAGTGTTACACCGTGACCCATTCCTCAAACTTGACCTTGATGCTTAGTACCTAAAATTTGAGCGACATCATCATCTCCAATTGAAGTTGGAATTCTTGATGTAGTGTCCCCATTTGTGCCTATATATGATGTCACATGATAGTAATATAAAAAAAAACTATACACATGTAATACAATCAACACAATTATTGATTAAATCAACGTAACATACAATTTTTTCAGCAACGTCCTTGTTCACCACACTCCAATCTTTGTGCATGTGACTGACTATCCATGTTTCAACTCTATCGACTTTGGGATCTTTATTTTCAGCCACTTTTTTCGCTTTCTAACATTCATATACAAAAAAACAACAATATATACTTTTCGGTCTTTATTTCTAAAGTTATTAGAGAACAACACATTTAAGAAACAACAATATATTTTTAACACCTTAACAAATGATAAAAATGAATGATAACTAACAATATAAGAAACAATCATATATTTAACTCTTACCAAATCTTCTCGTAATCGTGCATTCTTTTACAACTTGATGTATGTGGGGTCCGATTCTTCTTTGACAACTGAGAATAATGATTACTAGTAGCCTAAAATATTGTAAAATTTAATCAAAATCCATTACAAGTTAACCTGCCAGCTTAAAATCATAAGAATGCATAATTACCTCAAATTCTTTAGACAATCGATGATTGACAAATGCAGCCCAATCCTGTTCACAAATGTTAGATGGTTTTAGCATTTTGTATCTTCTCCATGCATCAGGACCAGTAGAAACGTCTCTAATTTATCTTATTATCTTGCATTTATAGTGTCTCCAACACTCATTCATTATTTTTAATGTTTGAGCTTTCAATGAATCATCAACACCAAATCATAACTGTAGTTGTAAGTTTTGTAAAAATAAATTTGTAACATTAATATTATAAATAAATGAAACCAATATTGCAATGCAAACGTACATTTACATTCTTTCATACTGTATCTTTTAATGTTTTTGGTATCTTATCCCAACTGATAAAGGTTATGGGTATCATCTGAGCTGCAAGGGCTCCATAACCTGAACCATAGATCACCGAATTCTGTCCAACTGGTTGTCCAACTTCATTAATTTTTATCCTTGTGGCTTTCAACTTGGCCATTTTTTTATCGTCCAAACGGTTTGGACCTCTTCCTTTTCTTTTTTTTGTCTCCACTAGAAACATCTGAAGACTTACCAGTCGATGTTCCTTCAGTCGACATCTGAAAATGTTATGGAAATGACATATATTAGTAACCAACACATGGATAACAAATTCAATATATAAAACAATACATATTGATCAATCCAATTTACAAAAATTTTGACAAAGTTTCCCCTGTTATTCGAACTTGCCAAAAATTTAGTTCACCTGCAATTTAAATAGCAACGTAATTTCACAACAAATCCAACCACTTCAGAGACTCTGTCTCTCCACAAAGATATACACAAACAATATATATACACACACATATTGAAAAAAATATGAAAATATGATTACCAGGCATTAGTGTTACATGTTTAGAACCAATTCTTCACAATCTATTCGAGCATAATCCTTACATTCATCCACACTAGAATCAAGTTCAGATACATCTAATGGTGTAGTCGTCATATAAGCATGCTTATCAAACTTCTCTAGATCATGCAAACCTCTTGAAGGTGCTTTTAGGACAACATACCAATTAGATGTATCATTTTCCCTATAATAAAACACTTGTGCTGTTTGTGAGGCTAAAATAAAAGGATTTCTATCCCATTTATTTACACGTGGGCTAAAATTAACTAATGTGAACCCATCTTTAACTTTAACATCACTCTCACTACCCATCCAATCACATTTGAACAATGAAACACGAAATGCACAGAAATCCAACAAAAGTATTTCCCTTATAACTCCATAGTAAACCATTTTCTTGATCACTTAAGTGACATCTCTTTCATTACAAATAGTTTCTGCTTCAAGGGAAACATCACTATCTTGTGTAGTTTTCTCACTATCTTTTGTGCAGTATCGTTTCCCATTCACAACATAGTTTGAATAAGTGGTAACTTGCATACTTGGTCCAAGTGCAAGCGATTTTAGAGTTAGATGAATATTCATGCTATTTGATTTATCGAGGAGCTGTTTTGGGCTATTACGATTTAAATTATTAAGGATAAAAAGCTAAGGTAAAGAGATAATATTATATAACTTATAGGGTCATGATTTCACCTTATTTTTGAACCACGTTGCAAATTCTCTAATATGTGTCCTTTGCAACAAAGTAGATCTATTTAAAAGACTGGGATCTAATTGTTGAAACTCTTCCAAGTGCATGCTAATAAAACGTTTATAAAAATAAAACAACGAGACCAAATAAGTACAACGTTAATAATTTTTACTAATATTTAAACTATGCTCATCTTCAATTTAAATCACTTACTTAATGTATGATTCCACTAATGCACTATTCAATAGTATATATATATGTGCAATCCGTAGCATGTTAGTAGAATTTGTCTTTAATGTTGATGTAGATGTAGGATGTCCTTCCACTACATTTTGAAACACAATATCTTCATTTCTATTGTGCTTCGCACCAACATTTGCTGCTTGTGATACATACCTACTACAAAATTGTATGCATTCATCAGTTAAATAGCATTCTACTATGCAACCCTCTGGTCGTGCACGATTTCTTATATATCCTTTTAATACATTCATAAATCTATAAAATGAATATATAAAGGTAAGTGAAATATGTTTATATCTTTAATTTTAATTCATATAATCATAATAGTGTAAGAATAGTCTTTCAAAAGGGTACATCCAACGATATTAAATCGGTCCACATAAGCAAACTTCTCTTGTTAGATGAATTGTAAAATGTACCATTATGTCAAAGAAAAAAGGAGGGAAATAACATTCAAGTATACACATAGTAACTGCAACTTCATTTTCCAATGAATCTAACTTATCTTAATTTAACACTCTTTGGCAAATTTCATTAAAGAATGAGTACAACCGAAATATGGTAATTCCTGACCCTTTAGGCAGGAGACCCTATATTGCCATGAATAACAAATGTTGCATTAATAAATGATAGTCATGAAACTTAAGCCCAACTATCTTGTATTCATGCAACGAAATGCAATTAGAGATATTTGAAGCATAACCGTCTGACATCTTTAAATTTAACAACCTTTTACAAAATTGTTGTTTTTCTACTTTTGATAGAGTGTGTGGTGCTGCAGGTATATAAAGTTTATTATCTCCATCCTCTTTCACATGAAAGTCTTACATAATCCCAATGTTTTCCAAATCTCTACGAGAATTAACACCATCCTTGGTTTTCCCATTGATGTCTAACAACATGCCAACAAGACTTTCACCAATGTTCTTTTCAATGTGCATCACATCTAAATTATGACGCAAGCACAAATCCTATAAAAAATGATGGTAATATATAATTTAGACATAATTAAACATAATAGAATAAGTTAAATATTCTTTTGAATTTAAGATCTTACCTCCCAATATGGAAGATCAAAGAATATTGATATTTTTTTCCATATAGGATGACCTTTTCTCTTCCTTTTTCAATTTACTTTTTTTTTTTTTCCCAATCATTTTCAACTTTCGCACATGCAATTCGAGTTTGTTTACCATCAAGAATCTCTGGAGGATCGCCCATTTCTTCTTGTCCATTAAACCATGATATCTTCTTTCGAAAAACATGATTTTTTGGAAGAAATCGCCGATGACCCATTTACACATTTTTATTACCATGTTTCAATCTTTGTGAATATATGTTCAACCCACATAAAGGACAAGCATGTTCACCTTTCACACAACATCCTACTAAGTTTCCACAAACAAGAAAATCATTTTTGGTCCACATTAAAATAGCTTTTAAGTTGAAGGTGAACTTAGTAGATAAATCATACACTTGGGCTCCCACGTGTCATAACTCATTTAAATCTTCAATTAGTGGTTGCAAGTATACATCAATATCACGTCCTGATTGTTTTTTTCCTGAAATTAATAGTGTTAACATCAAATTTTCTTTCAACATACACTTCTATGGGGGTAGATTGTATGTAAGTAACCATACCGACCAACAACTATAGGTTGTGCTCAGATTGCTATAAGGATTAAATCCATCCACAACTAAACTAACGCAACCTGATCCGGATCTCTCTAAACTCTTATTCGGAAGGGTCTCGCCGGACACCCCAATGGATCTCTCCTAACTCGACTCGTCGAGCTAAATGAAACCCATGGAACAAACCCTAACTTTGGCTTTAACTTTCTAAACTCGTTTTATTGGTTTTGTTTTAAAAACTAAAATCCCCTTTCAATTTGAAATTTAAAATCATTTTTCAAAACTAAAATCCGGCAACATAACAACTGCATTTTTGGCATTTCCAAAACCTGTAAAAGGAAAATAAAACTTCTAACTATTTTCTCAATTCCAATCCAAACTTCTTTTGCCATAAAGGCGTCAAACAATCATATCCAAATCTCAAATTCATTTCCAGTGCATCAAAATGAAAAGCAAGCGTTTAGAAAGCAAACCATTTACGAAATTACACAATGATTTAAAACTAAACTTTAACTTCATAAAAAGTAATTACCACACATTTACAACTCCAAAAACACATTTACAAACAATTTCTTTAATACTATAAAATATGCAAATGATAGATATGCAGAAGCTTCGTTGTGTCAAGCCCACCTAAACTTCCGGAGGAGATGCCTCTTCTTCCCGATCACCCACGCCAACACCTGAGGAGCTTTTTGTATAAAACAGAAAAATAGAAACTTACACAACATATGTATGCATAACATATGTACGCATAACATATGTACGGAGCCTCTACTCCTCTCATCTTGATCCCCACACGTCCTCGTCACCTACACAACATATGTATGCATAAATTTACGTTCGCGTCAACTTCTAGAAACTTCAAATAACTAAAATTACACAAATGTCCCCAATTGACCCTTTTTATGCGTAAACCTCCATTTTTGGTTTCTTTATTGATTCTAGGGCTCCGAACTCCGTTTTCTTCACCTGGAACCTATTTATTATCACCTAGGGATGTTTTGATACTAACGGAATCGGATTCGAAGGCCCAAAACGAAAAACGTTCGATTTTAACCCCTTTAGGCCGAACACTATTCAAAGCCCTACTCGGGGCTGTGTTTCTCTCTGTTTTCGCTCCATTCATCTCCCTAACTCACACTTAAGTCATCCGTAAAACAGTTCTGAAAAATTCCAGCTATAGGGTGGCAAAAACTAGGAAAAATCTCACTTTTTCACCACTTTTTCAATGTAATTTTTACACTTTTGGTTTCTAAACTTAATCCTCTTCACCACTAGCTCAAATATACTTAATAACACTCATTCAGATCATTAAAATGCATATAAAGAGTGGAATTTCATGAAAATCGAAATTGTCTTTCATTTAGACCAAACTTTGAAAATTTGTTTACATTGTTTCTTCACATTTTTACAAGTTTGCCATAAGCTTTTCTAGCATGAATTCCACATGGAATCATGCTTAAAACCTTCAAATTCCAATGGCATTACATACCCCTCACTATGGCCTTTAATGGGCTAACACAAACCAAACTCATTTCATTTTATTTCTCATGTCAAAATTCACTCAAACATTTTATCAAACACATTATCTACACTCATTTAAATTAAACCAATCTCCATTCATATTTTAGAGTCTTTCTAACACAACCCTAACATCTCAAACCTCAATGATTCTACATAATATACCCTTGTTTTTGGTCACTAATTACTCAACTCATACCATCCATAAAAGCCCACATCAAATCTCAGCAAAATCATCAACAAAAATCATCAACATTCCATTTCGAAACTTGAACAACTTACCCCTTTTTCTTCCTCACGGGTTCATCTTTTTCCTCTTCGTTTTGTCTTCATTTCTAGACTGGTTTGGGTGTAAAATGGCGTGAACTTCCTTCTCTTCTCCTCCCTTATGCGACCTTTCTTCCTCTGGGCCGATCTCGCCTTTGCGTCTCTGTTTTTTGTTCGGGTTTGGTCGAGTTTTGGTGGCTATTTTTGGTGCAAGAAGGCTGGGTTTCAGCTGGATCTTCTTCCTCTTTCTTCTCATTCGCCCAATCTCTCTCTTCCTTGGCCGGATCTCTCTTCTTCTTTCTCGATTCTGCGTTCATTTGGTTCTGCATTGGTGGCTATTTCGATCCTGTTTTGGCATCGGTTTCAAGCATGGAACGGTGTGGATCAGCTGGTCTTCCTCTCCTCCTTCTCCTCTCTTCCTCTCTCGCTCTCTCCCTCTCGATCTTTTCTTCAATCTTCTTCGTTCTGTCATCTCTGTGCATCTTCGTTTCTGCTCTGTTTTGGCGAGAGGTTGTGGCTGTTTCTGGGTGGGTTTGCATCGGTTTTAGGTGGCTAAAATTGCTGCTCGATCTTCCTTTTTCTTCTTCTTCTTCTTCTTCTTCTTTTCTTATTCTTCGTTTCTTCTTTGAGTGACTGTCTCGACTATATTTTGTTTGACTATTTTGAGCTTCAATTTGCGTAACTTAGGCTGCATTTTCATACTTTTCTCCATAAACAAATCCTAAAATGACAGTTATATCCCTGAAAATTTTCATTCTCACCCTTAGCTTTTAGCTTAATTCTAGTTTGATCATAATTATTAAATCTTATCTTCAATTTAGTTTCTAATCACAATTAATAATTATTCAATATCATTTACCATCTTATCCATCCATTTAATCTCCAATTGGGTTTAAGTAAATCTCTAAGGTTTCTCTACATCCTTAGACACTTCCATTGACCATTTAGGGTCTCAAATCATTACCTCGGTAATATTACTAGGAAATCCGTAAATATATATATCGAGGGTTTACATAAACCTAACCTCAAATTGCGTGGTTTTGAAGCAAAAGATGGTCGCATCCTATCTATAGTCTTCTAGGCTTCTGAATCAACGGGATGATGCATCTTTCCATCTTGGCTTCTATGGGTGGAATGTCATTTCAAGTTGTTAGCCATTTCAATTGATGTAAACATTCTCCTAAACCGCCTAATGATTGGAAAGTATCGAAGTACTTTGGCCGGTTCTCTCTTATGAGTCTTTTTTGTAACTTCGTTTACTTTCCATCTATAAGTCTCACATTTCGGACATTCTTCATGATGCTCAAATTCTTTTCTAAACAAATAACAATCATTGATGCATGCATGGATCTTTTCATACCCTAAATCAAACACTTTCAACAACTTTTTTGTTGAGTGCAATGATTCTAGTATAATATTATCTGATGGCAACATATCTCAAACGATGTTAAGATTTACATCAAACCCTTTATCGGATAGACCATATGTAGCTTTATATTTATATAAAGCTACAACAGCCGATAATTTAGTGTATGTGGAGCAACTTTTATACAAAGGAGTTTTAACATCTTCCAAAGTATCAGTAACGTCTTCATCTCTTCATCAGGTTCAATATTACAATGATTTTCAAGATTTGCATCCTTATACATTCTAAATGTATTGAAAATGTTTTCAATGAGTGTGGAAGTTTTAAGTGTTTCCTATGCATGAACCAAGTTGTATACTGAGGACCTATCCCTTTAATGACTAAGTGCTCATACATTATCTTAGTGTGATGATACCTCCCATTGAGACTTTTTATATAAGGGCAAGAAATGAAGCAATGATTTATTGAATATTTGTTTG
The DNA here is from genome assembly GCA_021234005.1 of Nephelium lappaceum. Lineage (NCBI taxonomy): Eukaryota > Viridiplantae > Streptophyta > Magnoliopsida > Sapindales > Sapindaceae > Nephelium > Nephelium lappaceum. The sequence goes on from CM037998.1 coordinate 4,567,532, forward strand.
CGGCCTCAACAAAGTGTTTGGCTGCCTCTATATATTCTTTCAATACTCTAAAAGTTTAAAAATGAAAGATACAATATATTAACAATATTAAAAATTTAAATTTTATGTCCTTATAGATTGAGTTTAGGATATTAACCTTGAAAATCTTAACCACTCCTTATCCATTTGAAAGTATATAACACTAAAATACAAAACATGCAACAATATAGTGTTAAACTACATTAAAATTATTAAACTTTGAACAAAAAAGAAAACAATCACATTCACATACACATTCACCATATCTACATATATTACAATCATCTTACATATTACTTATCATTCTTAACCATACAAACAAGCATTTTCACATATGTTTTACACATAATGCAAAAAAAATATCACAACTTTAACATTTAAAAAAACTTCACAAAACCATCAAAAGAAAATTACCTCAACAACAATATTATGTTTATGTGAAAACAATCCAACATCATAACAACAATAATACATATACAATATCTAATAAAATTCATAAAACACAAAATCATAAATTGAAACATTGGAAAACATAAAATCATAAAATTCATACATTCTTCACAAAGAAAGCAGCGGAAGAGGAGTATATCAACAAACACGATGGTGCCGGATGGTGGAAGAGCAGTAGATCAAATTTATACGATGGCGTCAGATGGTGACAATCCTCGACAGCGGCTGCAAGAGAAGAAAATAAGTGAAAAAATGAGAAGAAAAGAAAAAAATAATAAAAGAAGCGACGGTCGGACTATCGTGCCAGCGTTCGGAATAAGTCCGACTAGCGGTCGCGGTTGAAATAGGTCCTATCGGTCGCACAAACCGAAGAAGAAGAAGAACATAGTTTAAATATTAGTAAAAATTATTAACGTTATACTTATTTGGTCTCGTTGTTTTTATTTATATAAATATTTTCTTACCATGCACTTGGAAGGGCTTCAACAATAAAGAGCGAAAAATATGTGTATTTGTTTTTCTATATATGAATGTTAGAGAGCAAAAAAAGTGGTTGAAAATAAAGATCCCAAAGTCGATAGAGTTGAAACATGGATAGCTAGTCACGTGCACAAAGATAGAGTGCGGTGCACAAAACGTTGCTGAAAAAATTATATGTTTTGTTAATTTGATAAATCATTATGTTAATTGTATTACATGTATATAGTTTTTTTAATATTAATGTCATGCGACATCATATATAGGAACAAATGGGGACACTACATCAAGAATTCCAATCTTCAATTGGAGATGATGTTGTCACTCAAGTTTTAGGTATAGAGCATTGAGGTTGAGTTCGAGGAATGGGTCATAGTGTAACACCTTCTACTGTATATGCATTTGTGGTTGGTAGGACAAAACTTTGAACAATACCAACAACATGTTGATTCTGAGATGGCAACTCTGAAGCAAATAGTTACTAATTTGATAAATTTACTCATGACTCAATTGCAGAACGTAGATCAAGCTTACATACTAGCATTGATAGAACCCAATCCAGATCTCTCTAAACTCTTATCCGGAAGGGTCTCGTCGGGCACTCCAACGGATCCCTCCCAAACCCTACTAGGCGGACTAGGAGAAATTCGCGGAGCGAACCCTTAAACTTTCTCTTTAAACTCATTAACTCAACTCTTTTTTTTTTTTTTCTAAAAACTGGTTGGGTTGGTTTTGTTTTAATACTAAAATCTCATTTCAATTAAAATCCAACTCATTTTTCAAAACTAAAATCCGGCAGCATAACGGCTGCATTTTTTACATTTCCAAAATAACCTGTAAAGAAAATTTACACTTCTACTATTTTCTCAATCTCAACCCAACTTCTTTACCACAAACAGGTATATCAAATCACATTTCCAATCTCAAATCCATTTCATCAAGAACAAAAGCACGAAGTCATAGTTCAAGCTTTTCTACAAAACAATTAAAACTATCATCTCATAAACATCATTAACCACTCATTTATAATTCAAAAATATAGTTACAAACAACTTCATTAATGCTACAAAATATGCAAAAAAATAGATATGTAGAAGCTTTGTCATGTCAAGCCCACCTAATCTTCGGGAGGACCTATCTCTTCTCGACCACCCACGCCAACACCTGAGGAAGTTTTTAAATAAAAATAGGAAAACTGTGAGTTTTGAAAGCTCAGTGAGTGCTTATAATACTTTTTAACTAAAACTTTTGTTTACTAAAATACCTCCTCTAAAACTTTTAAAGGTATAAATTTCTATTTCACAATCATTCTCAAGTTTAAAGTTCAATTAAATGTAAAACATAAATATATAAGTTGTAAACTTATATATGCATCCAATAGCGTATAAAACTCATAAATTTAAAAGCATATAAATGCTAAACAATTGCATAACTTGCAATATATAGCTTTAAAATGTTTTTGTTAACTTTCAATATCTCAAGTATTTGATATACTTTCTAAAAACACCATTTGTACCCCTAAAAGCTCTAACCACACGGTGACTAGCTACGCTGCTTGTAGTGGCAATGTCACGTGATGATTTTGAACTGACACTAACCGTGACACAATCTGAGACATCTCACGACTATGTGCGGAATTCTGCATCGCTAACCATAATACAAGATAATATCCCACATAAGTAGAGGCGATACGACAGACTCGATTTCCCCCCAAGTTAGTGATGCATCCCCTCTAGGGGTGGCAATTCGGGTTGACGGGTTGGGTTGAACACGACCCGAACATGACCCGATAATTTTTAACACGACACGATAAGTAAACAGGTTGAACTCACTCGACACGAACACGACACGATAATAAACGGGTCAACACGAAAACGACACGATAACCCGTTTATTAACGAATCGTTTAACTGACCCGTTTATGACCCGTTAAATTAACCCGTTAACCCGTTTATAAATTTAATCATATTTAATATATTTAAATTTTAATTCACATTTAATAAAAATAACAATAAAATACTCAAATCCAATTCAAACCCTAAAAATATAATTATCCATATTTCAAAACAAATAATAAAATCATCCAAAAAAATAATAAAATCATCCACAAATTCAATCCAAAACCTCAAAATAAAATCATCCACAAATTCAATCCAAAACATGAAAACACAATCTTCCACAATACAATCAAAAACATAAAAATACATCCAAAATATAAGAATACATCATCCACATAAATGAAAATAAAAAATTAAAAACAAAGACACGGCGCGGCGGCACCAAATCTGTTGAGACAACGCGACGCGGAGAGAAGGAGCTGCACGGCAGAGACGACGCGGCGTGGCAGTAGAAGATTCAGCGCAGCAGTAGTAGATACAAATGCAAATGCAGAGGAGACGTAGATGCAGATGCAGCGCAGTAGTAACAGATGCAGATGTAGCGCAACAGTAGCAGTAGCAGATGCAGATGCAGATGCAGATGCAGAGGAGAAGACGCTGTGCGAGGAGAAGAGCTGGACGACGGAGGTGAGACGACGCGGCGGCAGCAGATCGGCGTGTGTGGGCGGTGGATCGCGCGGCTGCTGCTCAGGCGTGGGTAGTCGGCTGCTGCAGGAGAGAAATAAGAAAGTAGAGATGAAATGAGAAGGGAATGGTAGGGTTAGTGATTTTCAAATATATATATATTATTAGTAAAATTACATAAACACCCTTTAATGTAAAATTACTATTTTATCCTCCTTAACGGGTCAACCCGTAACACAATTAGAGGAACACGAACCCGACACGATAAGTTAACGGGTTAAACGGGTTGACCCGTTAATTTATCCAACCCGTTAATGCTCAACCCTAACCCGTAATTATCGTGTCGGATTCGTGTCGACCCGTCGTGTCGGGTTCCAAATTGCCACCCTTAATCCCCTCCAGGACTTTGCCAGACTAATGTAGGATATACCGGCCGGGTCTAAAACTTAAAAATGAAATTTAATGGTATACTAATGGCCTTTGAAAACTCTTTTAGCTTTTCTTTATAGTGCAATAAGCACAAAATTTCTTTGTTGGGTGCATAAAGCACTAAATCTCATTTCTGATTGTCATAAGCACTAAAACTCATTTCTTTTAAGTGCAACAAGCACAAAATATCATTTCTAAGTGCAAAAAGCACAAAAAAGCTTAACTTCTAAAACTTTAAGCTAAAGATTCATTTCAAAATCAATAACTCATACACTAGAAATTTCTTATATCTTTTCAAATAAACAATAAACTTTACAAAACTAATTTCAAGTATTGTAAAACAAGTGTAGCACTCACTTGAATATCAAGTTTAGCATATGAAGCTTCAATGCTCTTGCTGCACCCTACTTGCTTCCTCCTCACCTACATATCACTTTCTCGCTTAGAATACATAACATTTAACTTTACAAACTCGTTAAACAGCTTCTAACTCAAGTAACCCATAAAATGACATTTTTCACTAAAAAGCTTCCCTACTTGATTTCTACTTAACCGAAGCACTAAAATTTTGATTTCTTTTTATGAACCTTATTTATATTTACCTAGTAACATCCCCATATGAACGAAATAATTTTCTGGAGCCCGAAACGAAAAGTCATATTTTTGGCACCCCCTTTGGCCCAATACTATTCACAGCCCATCCTAGGGTTTCTTTTCACTTCATTTTTACTCCATTCATCTCCCTAACTCGCACTTAGGTCACCCGTAAAGTGGTTCTGAAAAATTCAAACTATTGAGTGGCGAAACCTAGGAAAACCTCACTTTTTCACCACTTTTTCAAGGTATTTTTTACACTTTTGGTTTCTAAACTTAATTCTCTTCACCACTAACTTGAATATGCTTAATTACACTCATCTATGTCATTAGACTGCATATAAAGAGTGGCATTTTGTGAAAACTGAAAATGCCTTTTATCAGGTGGAAACTAACTACATCGTCTCTATACAATTCTTTTTGAATTCTAAGTTGATTTAACACTTGTTTAACCTTAATCCAACATGGACCCATGTTTAATACCATCAAATTTCAATGGCATTACATACCCCTCACTATGGCCTTTAATGGTCCAACACTCACTAAACTTATTTCACTAAGTTTTTCCATGTTAATTCACTCAAACATTTAATCAAACACTTTGTATATAACACATTTCAATCAACTCAAACACAAATCAAACTTAGAGTTTTTACAACATAACCCTAACATCTCAAATCTTAAGGATTTCACATGGTCTACTCTTGCTTTTGGTCAATAAACACTCACCTCACATCACACATAAAAAACTCATATCTAATCACAACAAAAACACTAACCAATAACATCATTCAACAAATACGAAAATGGTCAAACCTACCTCTTTTCACTTTGGTTTCTTGTTCCAATTCGTTCTTCTAGCTTGGGCGATCTTGAGGACTTGCTTGGAAGCTCGAAAATGGTTTGAAGTTACTTGATCCACATTTCTTCCATCTTGGCCGAGCACCCCTCTCTCTTGGCGTCACTCTCTTGGCTCTTCTATGTGTTGTTTTGGTTTTGCTCTTGTGTTGAATGAAATGGCTTGAGTTTGGAGGTTGAGAATGGCTAGGATTCCTTGATCTTCTTCTCCCTCAAGCATTAGCCGAACTCATCTCTTCTACTTTTGGTTTCTCTTCTCACAGTTTGCTTCTCTCGACTTCTTCCTTGTTTTCTACGTTGTTTTTTGTTTTGCCATAATTTTGTGGCTGGTTTGTGTTAAATGAGAAGAAATCTCACACTTTGTTCTCTAACTTTCTCAAAAATGACCATCTTGTCCCTAAAAAATTCTTTTTTATCCCTCAACTTTAGCTTAATTCTGCTTGACCCCAAATATTAAAACTTATTTTCATTTTAGTCCCTATGTCACACTTATAATTTCTTAATGTCATTTACCATTTTACCCTTCCATTTATTCTCCAATTGAATTTAATCAATCTCTAAAGGTTCTCTACAACCTTAGACATTTCCATTGATCATTTAGGGTCTCAAATCATTACTTAGGGACTATTACTGAGGAAAACATAAACATATAAATCAAGGGTTTACAAGCATGTATTTCTCCCGCACAGCTGGAAAATAACTCAAAACTTTTAAAATTTGTTTACTTCCATTTTTTGGTATTTAGTATTTTTTTTTTTTCCATATCCATATTTTTTCACTAGTGGGTGTAATTATATTTTCATATTTTTTGCTATGTGTATTTGTGTATATATATATATATATATTGTTTGTGTATTTATTTACAGAGAGAAACCATTTTGGTTGGATCAATTGTGAAAGTACTTTAATTTGCAGAAAAATCAAATTTTTGGCAAGTTCGAAAAACAAGGAAAACTCTGTCAAAATTTTTGTAAAATTGATTAAGTTTATATATATATATATATATATATATATTGTTTTATATATTGAATTTGTTACTTATATATTGTCAAATAGGGGTACTTTGCATTTTTTTTTTCTCGGTATCTATGTTCCGTCACGACCATACTATTTATTTTTTTCGTAGACACAATATTCAAGTGGCTCAAATTCGATGGGCGCTAATAAGAGTGTTAAATGTACTGAACCTTCAACAAAGGTAAATATTCATAAAATTAATATTATTTATTGTTCCAACTTAATTTCATATATAGATGTAATTATTTAAACTTTTTTATAGGAGTAATTATTTAAATTTTTATGCATATGTAATCCATATCTCGGGGTTCTACAAGCCAAGCTTGTGGATCAAGTGGAAACCATTACAAGTTATTAGACTGGTTGGATCTAGGAACAGTGGTGGAGGAAGCGAAAATTGACTCCAAAGCCCCCAATGATAAAGTTCATCACGAAAAGCTTGGTTCAGATTATTGACGAGTTTCTATGAAGACAATAATAGTTAGTGTTCCGCTACTGCGACCTACCAACGAGCTACAAACTTTAGAACATGCATTACACTCATTTATTGATTGGCTAATAAAATATATTGTATCTTAGGATTATATTATCATCATATAGGGTCACCGTAGATGATGTAAGTTAACTTTAGGTAATATATATTTATAAATACATTTTAAATGTATGTTAAAATTTGATTAAAGGTTTTTTGGGATATACAACTTTTATTTTAATATTAAATTATATACATTTTAGTTATGAAAAATAAATTTCAAATTAAAATATTTTCCATACCGGGCAGGTGCCTGGTATGGATATTGATTATCCATGTCGGGCAAGCGCCCGATATGGATACTTTTTAAATATCGGGCACCTACCCGACATGGATATTAATAATCACGGATTAACCCCTGGGTCGACCCGCTCTTTTAATCCTAGGTATGGCCCATTATGGATACTCATTATCCATACTGGACCTGTGCCCGGTATGGATAGTAGTATGCATACCGGTGGTATCCATACCAGGCGGAGCACGCATTATGGATAGTCAACTATAATGCCCGACATCGATGATCCGTTTTGTTGTAGTGGGGGATAAGGAATTGCCGTGTAATTGCAAACCCAGATTATCCATGCGCCTGGTATGGATAATCCCATTTTTATTTTTTTTTTTAAAATGTATTATCCATACCAGGCGCGACCCGCCCAGTATGGATAATCTGAGTATCCATATTAGGCGGGTCAGTCGCTCGGTATGGATACTATAAATAATTTTTTTTAATTAAAAAATTTTTATTATCCATACCGAGCTATTAATGCTCGGTATGGATAGTCACATATAAATTTTTTAAATAATAAATTAAATATTATCCATATCGGGCTAGTAGTGCCCGGTATGGATAATTGACTTTAAAATTGTTTATATAATAAAAAAAAAACTTTATCCATACCAGGCATTGTATGCCCGGTATGGATAATTTGATATAAATATTTTTTGTAATTAAATATTGGTATCCATACCGGGCCTTTAGTGGCCCGTATGAATACTTCGGTATGCTTGAACTGTTTTGTTGTGGTAGCAATTCCAGCCAGGGCAACTCTGGAGGAGCTGGACGCAAGTCATTTTAAAGAAAACACTGCTCAAGGAGATCATCATGACCTTGAATATTTCAGGAATTCTTACAAGACATGTAAGGGTGGCTAGTATCTAAAAACTTTTGGGTGGAAGGAGAGAATTAATAACATTAGCAAACTTTGGATTCGACCTCCTCAACCAAGATGATATTTTCATTTATTGATGTAGAATTTTATCAAAATAAATTTGCATTGAAGTGATTTAAGCATATGTAAGTGTTAGCATATAGTATTTTTCAGTTTGTGGAATGTTAATTTTCAAATATACTTACTTATGTTTATATATATATATATATATATATATTAATTACTTGGATTAGATTATATATTTCTGACATTTCCTTTTATCTCTCTTCTCTAGTCAATGGTTTTAATTTATTTTTTTTTATAGGATCAATGGATTTATCAATGTTTATTTTTATAATATATATCCCTGATTGTTGATTAAGCATGATTTTGAGTAATGCTAGATTATCAAATAATTGTCTAAATTTACAAAAATATTTGGACAATACATATAATTTCTTTGTCACATTAATGGATGTAAGGCTAGTGCTGTCATGGTGATCATTGAGAGTAAGAGATTCAATTCATCTTCATGGTTAATTTCAAGGCAATATTTATGGGGAGTAAGATAGCCGTGGTTTGAGATTAGTTAAAAGACATAAAGTTGGTTAGTTAACTAACTTAATTATACCCATATGGTTTCAAATACTTAAATTCAATGTATTTTATTGATAAGGAACTCTTATTCATTCTAACAATGATGTAGTTCAATTGGGCACACAGTAAATGGTATTTAAAAAAAAAAAAAAAAACAGTTCAAGTGGTTATACAATAAGTGGCATTAAAAAAATGTTCTTAAAAAATAAAGATTTTTCTATTATTAATTTTGAAATATACGATATACAATTCTGTTTTTGTTTTAAACCAATTAAGGAGACGGTTTTATTCCTAAAAGAGAGAGATTTTGCTTCTATTTTGTTTTCTTTTCCCATTTATGAATTTCCAATTTAGATATGAAGTCTACGTAATTTAATCCTCATAAGTTTTTTCAAACATAGGAATTCACGAATTAAGAATTAAATTATCTTTCCTTCTCTGGATTCCTAATTAAGCAATAAAGATGCTTTTAATTCTCAATTTAGGTGTGGGGTGCACATAATGTAATTTCCATAAATTTTATTAAACATAATAATTCACCCATCAGGAATTAAATTCTCCTTGCTTCTCTAGATTTCTGATTAGTAAACATGTCATTAGAGTATTAGTCCAACTACTAAATTACAACCACTCTTCGATCGATTTACTTGCACATCTCTTCCTTCTTCTTTACAGTTCTTATTTTCAACCATTGATTAAACAATATTAGTTTCTCAATCCTTCAAGTTTTCAACAAAGTGCACCGAAAAATCATCAACAACAAGGGACATTTTATTGTTCCAAGAAATTATCATAAGTCTAATGTTTGTTCAAGTACCTTCCTAGTGTGATCAAACCCTTATATATATTCTACATCTTTGATCATACTATATCCAACCCTGCATTTTAGTTAAATGTGTTTATACTCTGCTTCACGGATTTTGGGCAGCTAAGAATGCTCTTTGTGTTCACATTGGTGATATTAATGGACACCTGAGAAATTTTTTGCTTATTAAATTATGAGTGCTCTCACAAAATATTATTGATTTCATGAATTTCATATTTGCATACCGTTAGACAAAATGACATTGACTCAGTGATATGATTCTCAAGCTTACTTCTTTAAAATTATTTAGTTCAAGTTGTGTTCTCCTTCTCCCCGAATCTCGAATTATGTAATCGCTCAAGAAAATAATAATAATAATATTAATAAAGGTACAAATTAAAAAGAAGTAAGAGATAGAAATATATGTTAAAATTTTTGTTAAAGTATTTTTTGTTTCTTATCTGCTGTGATGTGATGATGATGAGGATAGATTTCAAAGTTTCAATAGAGTATTAATTTAATTTTGTCTACGATCTCACTATGGAGAATCACTTAATATGTCTAAGTAACACCTAACAAGAGAATTTTTAATTCTTACAAAAAGGGGGAAAAAAAAATTACCACCATCTAATGTGTTTTGTTAATAAAGAACTCTTATTCATTCTAGCAATGATGCAATTCAAGTTGGTACACAATAAGTGGTATTGAAAATAAATAAAATAAAATAAAATAAAACAATTCTAGTGGTTATAAAATAAGTGGTATTAAAAAAATTATTCTAAAAAAGTGAAGGTTTTTCTATTATTAATTTTGAAATGTACAATTCTATTTTTGTTTTTACCCAATCAAGGAGACAGTTTTACTCCTAAAAGAGAGAGATTTTTCTTCTATTTTGTTTTCTTTTCCTATTTATGAACTTGCAATTTAGAAGTGAGGTCCATGTAATTTAATTTTCATAAATTTTAGCAAACACAGAAATTCACCAATCAGGAATTAAGTTTTCTTTCATTCTCTGGATTCATTAATAGTAAACATGTCATTTAATTCGCAATTTAGGTGTGGGATGCAGGTAATTTAATTTTCATAAGTTTTAATAAATTAACATCAGGAATTAAATTCTATTTCCTTCTCTGGATTCCTGATTAGTAAACATACTATTAGAGTATTAGGGGTCGTTTGTTTTTTTGTCTGAAGACTGAACAGTGCTACTGAAGACTGAAAACTGAATAGTGACTAAAACCTGAAATCTGAAAGATATGTTTGTTTTTTATTTTTCTTACCTCTGAATGTACAATAATCTTGTTTGTTTTTTAAAGTTAAAATTGTCTGAAAACTAGTAATTTGACATTTATGTCCTTTTACTATTAATTGTTATGTAACTTTATTTGATATGATAAAAAAATACAATAAATTATTTAACAAATACTAAAACGCATATATATATTCATAATTAAAATAAGATGAATTATTTTAATAGAGTCAATTAATTTATATATTCAAATAAAAAAAAAAACAAAATGGTCTTAAATTGAATTATTATAGCAACAAAAGTTGAAATTGTAAAATAATATATATTTTCTACTATAATTAAATAAAAATAATCAAATACTTAAACAAATTGATTTGTAATTTGGTCTTTGAGTTGTTGCATAAACACTTGATCTGATCTTCTAAATTCATTGTTTGTGCTTGGTGTTTGACTTTGATCATTGGCATTGTCACCATCCAATTAAAGCTCCTCATCGTCATATTGGACGAATAGTTCATCATCAATTGATATTTTTCGACTCTATATAAAAATTTGCCCTACAACTTTCGCTATTTTGAGACATCTATATAAAAATTTAAAGTTGAAATTATCATTAAAAATCAATGATATCATAAATTAAACTACTGGCATGCATAATAATTTTGATAAAATAAACAAATCAACAATAATAATCAACGATATCATGACAAATATTGTATACATCACTGACAATAATAATGAAAAAAAAAAAAAAAAAACACCAACAACAACAATAATGAAACACTAGCAACACTTATAACAATAATCAATATATATATACCCCACAAAAATATAAAGACCTGCTGATATGTCCAAGGGCACCCCATAACAGTTGACAGAATATTGTCCAGATTTATGACGTTCCCATTAATAAAACTTTGAGATAAAAAAACCAAAAGAAGAAACAAATTCTACGACTAATCCAATATAAAGAAAATGAGAAACTTTGAGGTTCTATTAAACACAAACATACTCGATATACACAAACAAATTCCCATCAATATACATAAACAACAACACAATGAAGCTTTAACAAATAAACATAATATGGGCTATTCCACAAGTAGTTTAATAAAGAAAATCAATAAAAATTCGTACCAGAATTTAATCGGAGAAATATAGGAATCCAGCTATAAAAAAATTTGATGTTGAGATGTTTAGGGTTTTTATTTTTCAATGTTATTTGTTAAAGTATTAAAAGAAATTTATATAATATATAACTAGGATAAACTTGAAAATACGTTATTTTGGGAAGGATAAACTTGGAAGAATATATTTACAAAATCATCCAGTGATTTGGTATTCAGTGAAAAGTCAGAAAATGTTACTTTTTTTTTCAGTAGTTTTTGGGTGGTTTTAAGTGGTTTGACCACTTAAAAAAACAAACAAAAATATCTTAATTGGCCTAATTCAATATCATTAAGTGTTAAGTGCGAAAAACAAACGAACCCTTAGTCTGACTAGTAAATTAAGTGATACATCCACTCTTTGATTGCTTTACTTGCACGTCTCTTACTTCTTCGTTAAGTTCTTATTTTCAACCATTAATTAAATTGTTAAGCCTTCTCCTTAGTTTCTCAACACTTCAAGTTTTCATCCAAGTGCCAAAAAAATCATCGTAACTTTTATTTAGATATGTTTTCAAATTTAAATTCTTTTGTATTTTGTTAGTCTAATTTTTATGTTCTTTTATTCATTCCTTGCAACATTTTATTTTTCTGTACTTGAAAAAAAAATCGTTTATACTCTTATATACAATTATCCATGCAGGAAAGCTTGTAAATATCTAATTGAAGTCAATTTGTGCTTCAATGGTGACCAATTGCATCAACGAAGTTGATCCGGAGGTTGTGATTTATCAAGAGTAGTTATGGTCAAATCTGCCTGATGATATCATAATCTTAATAATGGAAAAGCTTTATTATGTTGATCGCTTAAGCTTTCGGGGGGCACGCAAGAGATGGCGATTAGATAATGATGCTATCAAATATGCTGCCAAATATGAACATAAATTGCCATGGTTAGTGACTCGAAAGTATACAAGAGGATGTACTAGTTTATTTTATTTGTATGACCCTTTTCGCGATATTAAATGCTCTATCAAAAATCAAAGCAAACTTCTCATAAGCGCGAGGTGCCTTGCTGCAAAACATGGTTGGATTCTTTTCTTCAAAGAAGATAATGATCTAGAACATCGTTTTAAACTTAATTTAGGTTTAATCTTTTTTTACAGTCCTTTTACTAATGAGATCATCAAATTTACATGAAAAATGCTGATGAGTCCTTGTGATCATGTAACATTCTCTATGGCTCCAACCTCTTCAGATTGTGTGACATTTGTAGTGACAATTTCTACCATTGCAAATGGGTGCCTCTTGATCCGAACATGTAGTCCTAAAGATGGTTTATGGACTTGGCGCCTCATGTCTACTAGCCGTGATGATACTCTTGGATGTATCGAGGGAGTTGCCTATGTGCATGGAGTCTTGTACTGTAAATTGACCAACACTTTTGGAGGTTATAATGTTGCCATGCAAAAGTGGAACACGTATCCATTTCCATACGACATATACGTCCGTGGACATCCAATTATTGAATCTCATGAGGATGATGGAAACCTCTTGATGGTGTGCCGTGATGGTACGTTTAATGTTGTTGACAAATTTGATCAGTCATTGATGAAGTGGACTCAAATTGAAGGCGTTGATGGTGAATTGTTGATATTCATTGGTCTCACTTCCACAGCTGTTCCAGCCAGGGACGCCCTAGAGGATTTGGAGGCAAGTCATTTTAAAGAAAACACTGCTCAAAGAGATCATGACCTTGAATATTTCAGGAATTCTTACAAGAAATGTATGGGTGGCCGGTATCCAAAAACTTTTGGGTGGAAGGAGAGAATTAATAACAGTAACAAACTTTGGATTCAACCTCCTCAACCAAGATGATATTTTCATTTATTGATGCAGAATTTTATCAAAATAAATTTGCATTGAAGTGATTTAAGCATATACAAGTGTTAGCATATAGTATCTTTTAGTTTGTGGAATGTTAATTATCAAATATACTTATGTTACATTTATATTTTTTAAAATTACTTGGAGTAGATTAGATATTTCTGACATTTTCTTTCATCTCTCTTCTCTGGTCAACGGTTTTATTTTTATTTTATTTTTTTATAGGATCAGTGGATTTATAAATGTTTGATTTTATAATATATATCCCTCGTGTGTTGATTAAGTTTGGTTTTGACTAATGCTGCATTACCAAATAATTGTCTAAATTTACAAAAATATTTAGACAACACATATCATCAGTTTGTCACATTAATGGAGTGCTGTCAAGGTGATCATTGAGAGCAAGAGATTCAATTAATCTTCATGGTTAATTTCAAGGCAATATTTATGGAGAGTAAGAGGTAGCCATGGTTCCAGGGGCAGACCCACCGTGGGATCAAATGGGTCACATACCTCTTCTAAAAAATTTAAAAAAAAAAAAAAAAAATTATCATATTGCTCTTTTGCTTGTTTTGATTTGACTCGCTGTTCCTGACTTTGTTTGTATTAAGAAGTTTTGGTCAAGAAGTTCTGATTTTCCAACTACGAGCCAGCATCTCGATCACATTAGCTAATATTAGCCAACAACCACTACTTTGATAATTGAGTTGATAAATATTAGCCAATGTGCACTGGTCTTCGCTATGCTAATGGACTATCTACATCATGTATAGACTACAGTTGTTGCACGGCAATCAAGACAATGAAAGATGAAAACTACTTTCAAAATATTGAAGTTTCAAAGCCAATCTTAATGAAAGGCATCATCCTTTTTACTATTATTATTATTATTATATTAAAATATAATAATTAAATCAAGGTTTAGGAAGAGTATATGATGGTTTATCATCGGACCAACCTAATCTTGTCTGTTACCTTTTTATTATTCTTTAATTTAAATCTGCATTATATAACTACTTTTTATTATTAATATAACTTACATATAAATTAAAGAATAAAAACATATCATTCAAGCTTATTTTTCAAATTTTTATGTGGGATGGAGCATCCTATCGAGAAAAAAGCTTCTTACGATAATTAATTTTTTGTTTCAAAGAATTTTCGATCTTTCACTCAAATTATTGGCTGCATGAGCAATACCTCTATGTATGGCTAGCTAGCGCTGCCAAGGTGATCACTGAGAGTAAGACATTCGAATAATCTTCGCTTAGTGCAATAATGCATGTGCTACTACTCTAGCGAAGAAACTCTTTCGTTCATCCTAGAACTAAACATATCGAGATAGATGTTCAATATGTTCCAACTTCACAGCAGTTCGCTGACATTCTCACCGAAGCTTTTATCTACTAATCGTTTTCAATCCAAGCTAAATCTAGTTCAATCACCTAGCTTCAGCTTGCAGGGGATGTTAAGGATTACAATTCTAAGCACCTCAGTCCACATGTTCAGATACAAATCCTAAAGTAGCCATAACTATTTTAAGCTCAAAAGTGGCTGATTGTGGCCAAATTAATTGCAGCTTTAATCGCCATGATCGAACCAGTTTTTTCGAGACTATAAATTGATCAGATTAGTTAAAAGACATAAAGTTAGTTAACTTAACTATTTTGTACTTAGCAACTGACTCCTTGATTTACTTAGGAGTTTTTGATGTTTGATAGTTTTGTGTATAAGCAGAAAATCTCTAGCTTTGCTAAATTCAGTTGATGAAATAAAGAAACCTTCAAGATTCATCAGTAGCTTCCATTTTCAGGTTTTAGTTTCTAGTTTGCTTGTTTGCATTTCATCAAACATTTATTTCATTATATCAAACACCTTATTCTTCACTGAATATACAAGACACACATACACTTTGGTCCATTTTTCCATCACCACCATCAGCAATTAATATTACAGCTGCCACAAAATTTTTTTTACTTTTACTTTCTATTTTCCAATTGGTTAAGAAATGAGTCAATAGAAATATAGGATATGAGATTACGATGTCTCCTAACTACCAGCCAACAACACCTCATTCACATTAAAATTTATCAGTCGACAAAAATTAGCCAATGTGAACTGATGTATGCTAACATACTTAATTTTCTTGGCGCGTGGTCAAGAAGTTCTGATTTTCCAACTACGAGCCAACAACATCTCGATCACGTTAGTCAATATTATAGCAACTATTACAGTTGATAAATGTTCGTTGCACTTGTCTAGCATCCCATATGAGGGTGGGGTAGAATAAATTTTTTAAATAAATTTTATTAATATGAAAACATTTTATAAATTAAAAAATATAAACATATCTAATTAAATGAAAAATAATAAGTTTTATCTCTCAAAATTTATATTATAAATAAACATATTAACAAAATAAAAATAAAAAAACTGAACAAGATATTTAAATAATCAAATTTGTCAAATATAAATTATAGTTAATGCTATGAAAGATAATTACTATCACACTTCAAATTAATGAGTATATTAGAAGAAACATCAAAGATATTAAATTAAAATAATATATTATGTAACCTATGACAAAAAAAAGGTAAAATATGGAAAACTTAGGCAAAATTTCATATTTAATGTACAAAACAAAATTATTACATATATAATATTTGAATAAAAATATAAATATAAATAAAAAATATATGCAATAAATCTAAAATAATTTCATATTTTTTATATCACAAGAATTAATAAATAAAATGTATAGATTTATAAAATTGAAAATAAATATAATATAAAAAAATTGTTAGGTGGGCTAGGGTAGGCTTTGCAAATGTGCCTACTCCAGCCCCCATTATGCTCCGTCCCTATTTGCTAATGCGCTCATATACTATCTATATCATGTATAGTTGATGCACGTCAATCAAGGTAATGAAAGATGAAAACTACTTTCAAAATATGAAAGTTTGAAAGCTAATCTTAATGAAAGACATCACCCTTTTTTCTACACGTCAATCAAGGTAATGAAAGATGAAAACTACTTTCAAAATATGAAAGTTTGAAAGCCAATCTTAATGAAAGACATCACCCTTTTTTCTACTTTATTATTATTATTATTATTATTATTATATATAACAATTAAAACAGGATTTAGAAAAAAGATATGATGGTTTATTACTGACCAACCTAATCTTATCAACTATTTTTTATTATTTTTAAATTTAAATATGCATTCTATAAGAAGACTATAACTACATTACATATAAATTAAAGAACAAAAACATATCACTTAAGCCTAGTTTTCAAATTTTATGTGGGATGGAGCATCCCATCCATGAAAAAGCTTCTTACAATAATTAATTTGTAACACCCCCTACCCGCCTTTTCACCAGACGACTCCAAAAGGCGTTACAGTCATATCTTTTTTTACAAAATCTTTAATTATAAAATCATATATTCATTTATTTCACCCCAAAATACGAAATTCAAAATCAATTTACAAAACTTTATTTTACGCGGAAAAACTGACAGAGATTCCTCTGAAATTCGGACTTTCCAAACCTGTTACAAATCAACATATGCTTATCCAAGACATTTATTTCCACAAACATTTTCTAACTGGAACCAAACTCCGTTTGGCTCATCCTTTTTCCATATACACAACATTATCTCAAAATATATATACACAACTTGATTTTCTTTATCCAAAAACATCATTTTAAAACCAAATACATCCATATATGCACAGGAATACAATTTAAAACTTTCAGATACAAAACCAAAAGATAATATATATATATATATATACCCAAAAATACATATGGAAGGATAGATGTGACTGTCTCAGCTCACTGCAGATGCTTTCTCTTCAATCTTCGACCTCCTTACGCAATCTACTACCTACGCGCAGAAATTCCAACGCGCTAAGCTTATTTGCTTAGTGGGTGTACACAAAACTCAATATTTATTTTTTTTCACACAATCAATTTATAAAATCAATAACAAATATATAAAATCAATAACAAATATCACAATTTATCAATAACTCAATTTAATAATCAAAGGAAATTTTAAAACGATACATTGATTCAAAATTATACTCATAATAACTTTTCATGCTCCTAGTGAACACAAGCACGATACCATGGACTGATAATCGAGTATTCCGGCATCGGACACTCGGTGACTACCCGCCGGACTATCATATAATCAGGTATATTCGGGGCCGGACACTCAGTGCCTCTCACAACCACCGAATTCACTGTAACATTTCACTATAGTCGGTATAGAATCAAACGGCGCAGTACTGCTCTTGTAACCCATTAATGGCATACCACTCCAATCCCCACCTATCTGTGTCAAAGCTTACTAAGGCTTGAATAACAATTTATTTTCAAAATTCATTGGGTTGGTTTCATTTAAATTATCAGTTTCTAATCATTTTCAAATAAAATCCGGCAGTATAACGACTGCATTTCAGAGGTTTCCAGAAAACCTGAAAATATGAAATAGCACTTCTAAATATTCTCGTCAATCCAACCCAACTTCGTTTTCCACAATCATACAAATCAATTTTCAAATTCATCATTTCATTTGTGTCACAACAATATAAATTCCATCAATTATCATAATTCAAAAGCATGTATTTAATCAAACAAATATCAAAATACTCGTAAACAATATTTCAAGTATCATGGTATTCAAAAGTCGGTAATATTCCATTTATATAAACAAAAACGAATTGAATAAAGTGTACACCAACCTTATAGCGTTTTATTCTCCAACGGAAGCTCAAACATTCTCTTTTCCTTTTCTTTGGCTTCCTTGGGCTATTTCCTCTCCTGGATTTTCAAAACCACATAGGTACTCAATAAAAACTCATTCTTTAACTTAAAATGCATGATTTACTAATCATAAGTGATTCAAATATTTCCAAATCGCACCAAGCTCCATTTAAAACTCATTTAACCTTCGAAACTTAATCTTCGACTTTTAATTATCTTAATGCGCCTAATTAAACTCGTTAGGGTCCTCTGTACACTCAACGGACGCATTATGGGTCAATTTACGAAATTCCCATCAAACTAGTTAATCGCGCGATTCGATTTCACTTTAAATTTTTTTGATATTTTCTTAGTTTCCTAAACTCCCTATCAACACCAATTCACTTATTTTTTAAACCATTATTACTCAAAACTAACCAACAAATAAATCAAACTAAAATTCACATCAAAACCATTTCAATCACCAACAATATCATTAATCACAAACTCAACCAACTCACCCATTTTTCCTCTTGCTTCGACTTCGTTTTGGACTAGTTTTGGGACTGTTATGGTGACAGATCTGGGTTGGATTCGAGCTACTTTTCTTCCTCTTTCTTCTCCTCCCTTCCTCTCTCTCTTTCCCTTTCGGTTCCGCCGCGAATGGCAGCTGGTTTCGTCGTCGTTTCCGCCGCCGTTCTGCACGCGTAACGGACTGGTTCGAGTTGAAATCAAGCTCGAGTGAAGCTGGTTATGGCGTGGTTCGGTCGGGTTTGGCGTCGGGTCCTACAGGTTGGTCGGACGGTAGCTCGTCGCCGTCTTTTTCGGCTCCGATCAACGGGTTCGCGCGGCTGCAGTCAGCTTCGGTTTCGGCATTGCGCGTCGTCGGCTTCTGCTCTACTTCTACCGTGCGTCTCTGGTCGATCAACGGTGATGGCTGGTCGGTCGGCGTCCCGATCGGCGGTCGGCAAGCTCTCTCTCTCTCTCTCTCTTCTTCTTCTTCTTTCTTCTTTCTTCTTTCTTTTCTTGGCTCTGCGAGACAGCTTTTCTATTTTTTTTTTTTTTATTTTGACTTCTATTTTGTGACTTCTATTTTGTGACTTCTATTTTCCCCCACAATCAAATCTTGTAATACCCAATTCGTCCTTTACAAATTTCAATCTCATACCTTAAATTTTGGCTAAATTTTATTTTAACCACAAAAAATCAAATATTATTTTCAATTTAATCCCTCATCTCAATAATCATAATAATCATAATAACACTACTATTCATACATATAAAATTAGGGATGTTACATAATTATTTGTTTCAAATCGTTCATTCAAATTATTGGCTTCATGAGCAATACCTTTGTATATATAATTTTTTTTTTTTTATAATATTTGTATCTTCTTATAATGCAAACGTTATCATTTAATAAAATCTTTCTACTAAAGACACTACAACAAAACAGGCCATCCATACCGGGCAATGCCCGGTATGGTTGACTATTCATACCGGGCAGGTTGCCCGGTATGGATGCCGCCGGTATAGATATGGGGATTATCCATACCGGGCATGTGTCCGGCATAGAAAATCATTATCCATGTCGGGCATGTACCCGGCATGGAAAATGATTATCCATACCGGGCACGTGCCCGGCATGGATAATGATTTTCTATGCCGGACACATGCCCGGTATGGAAAATATTTTAATTTCAATTTTATTGTCCATAATTAAAATATATACAATTTAATATTAAAATAAAAGCTACAAGCTACGTATACATCCGAATTCAACAAACCCCTTTAAACAATTTAAATCATTAAGTATTAGTAATAAGCAAGAAATATTGCATCACCTCTTCCATTCTCCTCAGTTCATAACAAGCATATTGAGCAACCAAATACACAGCTGTTACAGTAAATATGCTCTCTCTTAGATAGCACTACCAAAGCAAGAGACATTCTAAAATACGAACGAAATACAGCATATTTGATATTTCATAAATAAAGACACCCAATGAAGGCACGCAGGCAAAATAGAGCTGTACCAAATGAAAATCTATCCTGACCACAAAATAAAGACATGTAATAAGCATACCATTTAACAACTGAAACTAAGGCAAACTGCTAGTATAATCAGAACCATCATGTGAACAATTACATATTCCCAGTGGTTGATTGCATAACGAGTAATTAAACATGTCTAGAACATGACAACACAACCAAGGATATCATTGTTGCGAACAACCATATTATTTACTAGAGCATTCTTGAAATCGAACGAAACTTAGAAACAAATCACATGGATCACAATATTTCTATATCATATATAGAAACACAAAAAGAGAAACATAAAAACAGACATGGAAGCAAAGACGTTCAACAAAATGTACAAGCAAAAACCAATTCCTGAAATTAGCTCGTATATGCAAAAACATGAAATACCCAAATTTCTCTGTCACCCAGCACAACCTTTTCAACAACAGTCACCAAACAACAGTCACCCACACAACAACAAGGAGAGTCGACCACACGATCAGAGACCACAACCTTTTCAACTCTGTCACCCAGCACATCCTTGATCACCTTGCACAGAACCTCAAATTTCTCCTTCAATGATTCCTTCTTCTACTTCTCTTCTTCACTTTCATCAAGCTTGAGTCCTTCCTCAAAAAATGCATCTACAACCACAACTCCCTCAGATCCGACCTTTTACAAGCAGAACCCGAAACTGAGGTAAAAACTGAGGGAGGAGAAGAAGAAGAAGAAAGGGAGAAGAAGAAGAGGAGAAGAAGAAGAGAAGAAGAATAACAGAAGGAGGAAAGACTCACCGGAGGTAGATCGGTGGACGACGGTGACTGGCGAGGTGAACGACGGGCTTCGGGAGCGACGATCGACCGGCGAAGAGGGAGAGGCATCGGCGGCAGCGGCTAGGGTAGGGAGAGAAGAAGAATAAAATGAGGGAAGACTCACTGGAGGTAGATCGGTGGACGGCGGCGACTGGCGAGGTGAACGACGGGCTTTGGGAGCAACGACCGATAGACGAAGAAGGAGAGGCGTCGACGGCAGCGACTAGGGTAGGGAGAGAGAGGATGTGAGAGAAAAAGAAAGTTTTGAAATTATGGTGAAAATGTGAGTGGGGGGAGGGGGTTGAAGTTTGGGTCGGTGGTAAACCGACCCAGGTTATCCATACCGGACGGGTCGCGCCCGGTATGGATAATCCAAAATATCATACCGGACGCGCCCGGTATGATATTTTGGATTATCCATACCGGGCGGGTGACCCACCCAGTATGGATAATCCACATTTCATACCGGGCGGGTTGTGCCCGGTATGATATTCTGATTATCCATACCGGGCACGCCTCGCCCGGTATGATATTTTGGATTATCCATACCGGGTGGGTGACCGCCCGGTATGGATAATATATTTTAATTTTTTATTATAAAATATTTTTATCCATACCAGGCGGGTGACCCGCCCGGTATGGATAATTCGAAATCTAATCCGGGCGAGCTCCGCCCGGTATCGAATTTGGATTATCCATACAGGGCAGGTTGTGCCCGGTATAGATAATCCATTTTTAATTTTTTTAAATAAAAATAATTGTATTCATATCGGGCCTTTAATGCCCGGTATGGATATTCCGGCATTGTTGGATTGTTTTGTTGTAGTGAGAATAGTTTTACTTACACAAAATTGAAAATTGAACTCTTCATCAAAATTGAAATTTAAACATACGTCCACATTGAGTAAAGAAACCGATAAAAATGGTGGACTGAATCAATGTAATGCAAAGTAAACTTGGTCCCCACAAGAAATGACTTTGATACAAAGCAAACTTGATCAACACGGAGAAACGACTTTGATACAAAAGAACTTGATCTGCACGGAGAAACGACTAACTAGCAATGTATGTTCTATACTTCTATGCCTAAACTTGCAAGTTGCAAGCTATAAATACCAAAGAATAAGCATATGATCATATAGTTCACAGGAGGCATGGGATCTGCTGTGCTAAAAAAAGCTCCTTCATTGCTCATAACATTCGTCTATTGCTTTCTCTTGATATTATTCCTCTTTAGAATTCCCCATGCAAGTAAGTCCTAAACTTTCAATCTTTTATATATAGATAAGTCCATTACAATCAATTATAGTTTTCCATATAACCATATGCACACTGCACACACAAGTTTTAGGGCATCCAAACACATCTTCGATTAATTTAAACAGTCATGTCAAAAGCTATCATGTTCATATCTAGTCACAACTAATTACAATTACATCCAAACAAATAAATGTGTGGATATTTGCATGGTGTTAATTACTAGATCTCCTTTAAATTGAAGGAGATTGATCTAGATCTCCTCTCCTTTGGTGTTAATCTTAAAGGTTTTTTTTTTTTTTTTTTCTAATTTCACTAATTTTTTTCAAGCAATATTTCATTTTTTTTTTTTTTTAATTTTTATTTAAAGCCTAATGTGAACTTAATCAACAAATTATTAAAGGAAGGATGAATTTGACCTTTCAAACCGGGTACTAAGACCTCCATTAATGACTAACAAATCTAAAGTATATTTCTGTAATTATTTTGGCAAAAGTTCAATATTGATTGTAGTAATATTGCAATAAGTCAGCAGAGTATGTAATTGTGATAAACTTTTTTCTAATTATTACGTTGTCTACTTCTCTTCCTACAGTAATATTTTAGGATAATTGCACAAAGTGAAAATTTCAAACACTGCCCCATTTAAAAACCAAAACTCTCTTTTTACCATCTCTCAAAAGAAAATTTGTTTCCAACCATTCAAACAAATAAATTGCACCCAATATCCATGATTTCCAAAATGCCCCTGCGAGTAAACACTTTGTTGTTAAAATTTCAAAAATACCGTGACGGGAGACTCTTTCATCAAGACATTCTCATCGTGAAGGGAAACTCTTTCATCACAGACCAGTGTGATAAGAGAGCCTCTTGTTACAAGTGTCCGTAACAGGAAAGCCTACAGTCACATAACAGTGTCCGTGATGGAAGAGTCTCCCGTCACTGTGAGAATCTCCTGTCATGGTATCTCCAATTTAAGTCTTTTTACTTAAGAGTGTTTTGGTCAATAGGGGGTACTAAATATAAATAATTTATTTGAGGGAGTAAAAATAAATTTTTATTTGGAACGGGCTAAAAACGAATTTTTCTTTCGAATTTGAACAGTTTTAAATTTCCCTCTTGCACAAATATCCCCAATTTAAGTAATTATTCCACACATGAATCTTTTGCTCAAAAATAAATAGACCTCCCTTTTTGTGTATGAAGCTAATTATATGGATAATGCAGTGGGTGCGACATCTAAGGATGACACATCACAAGCACAAGGTGCAGTCGTCGGCAGCCCATCGAAGCATGACGGTATTATGGCAATTCCACCACCAAATATTTAGAATCCTAATCAGAAACGTTGTCCGGCTTCTAGAGATAGATGCTAATTAGATAGCAATGGCACGATTCTAGAGTTTTTATTTAACAATATATCAATAAACATCAGAGTTTTTATTATTTTTAATTTTTAACTTATTAATGTTATTCTAAGTTGTATTAAGTGATATTAATAAATAGATGTTTTGATTTCTCTTTTATGTTGGAATGAGAATGAGTGAATGTGATAACTAAGATAAGCCACTAAGTGAGTGATTTTTTTTTTTTTTTTAATAATTTAACACTAATTGGGTTAAAATTTTTGTCGAGACCTCACGTGATAAATCACTATAAATATGATTCAGAATACTAAGGGGTAGTTTGTTTTTTTGTCTAAAAACTGAACAGTGCTGCTGAAGACTGAAGACTGAATAGTGATTGAAACTTGAAATCTGAATGATATGTTTGGTTTTTTTTTTTCCTTTACCTCTGAATGTATAGTAATCTCGTTTGTTCATTTAAAATTAAAATTGTCTGAAAACTAATAATTTGACATTTATATCCTTTTACTATTAGTTGTTTTGAAACTTCATTTAATATAATACACACAATTATAATAAATTATTTAAAATACTAAAACACTTTTATGTATATATTAATAACATTTTTTATTCATAATTAAAATATAATTAATTATTATAGTAAAGTAATTTTTTTAAATTATATATACAAAAATCAATTATTATAATAAAGTAAATTAAATTTATATATTTAAATAAAAGTAAACAAAATGTTATTAAGTTAAAAAACTATTACAACAAAAGTTGAAACTATAAAGTAACATATATTTTAGTCATTGCAATATTTCATTGATTACATTTAAAATAAATTTGTATAATGTAAAATTAGAACTAATTTGGAAACATGTTATTTTAGAAATGATAGATTTAGAAGAATATATATAAAAAATCATTAAGTGATTTGTCATTAAGTAAAAAGTAAAAAATTGCAGCTTTTTATATTCAGTGATTTTTGGGTAGTTTTAAGTGATTTGATCACTTAAAAAAACAAACAAAAATCACTTAAAAGATGTAATTCAGACCCATTAAATAAAAATTAGTAAAAACAAACGACTCCTAACTCATATAATCATATTATGAAGAGGGATCTCTTCCCACTTTACAATTTAAAAACCAAATAGTGAAAATTTGAAAACCTACCCCTATTTCAAAACCAAATATTGTTTTTAGCCCTTACAAAATAAAATTTGTTTTTGACCTCTCAAACAAAAAAATTACATCTAATATCTCGTTATTCCCAAAATGCCCCATTAGTAAAATTTAAAAAATCTTGTGATAGGAGGCTTTCCTGTCACGCTTGCCTCCCATCATGCACAAGTGTGACGATACAGCCTCCTGTCACGCCCGAGCGTGACGGGAGAGCCTTCCGTCATACCTGAGAGTGACAAAAGACTTTCCTATCACATTTGGGCTTGACGAGAGGCTTTCTCATCATACTCATGGATATTTTGGTCAATAAGGGGTACTAGATGTAATTAATTTATTTGAAGGGTTAAAAACAATTTTTTTTTTTTTTTGGAATTGGCTAAAAACGATTTTTTTTTTTTTGTTTTTGTTTGTTTTTTTGGATTTGGGTAACTTTGAATTTTTCTCAAACAAATATGAGATTTAAATCCCCATCATAAAACTCAAAGGGAAGTATTAAACCACTTTTTCTAAGAAAGAATGTGTGACTCATGAAGAATTATTGATTAATTACCAACTTTTTTTTTTTTTTTGGAAATACTACGGACCTACTTTTTTGGCATAAATTTTTTAGGTTGCAAGCTATAATTAAAAAGCAAGCACATGATATTGTTCATGGCAAGCATAAGTAAGCATGGGATCTGCAATGCTACACCTGGTTCTCATTTGTCTACTTCTATCTTTTGATATCCTTCCTCTTCAATATTCCACATCGACTACTTGCTCATAAGTCCTTGTTAAGTCTTTTATTTAATTGATTACTTATTATCAAATACGAAATCTCGCACTGTTTCTTCTTTTTTTTTTTTTTTTTTTTTCCAAATATTTCAACTCTCTAACATCATAAAATGTTGTAGAGCCAACCATGTAACATTACTAGATCAAGTTCCACAAGAAAAACTGGACATCTATAGTTAATCATATATAGTACTTCCATCTAACCATGCGCACACATGGTTAGGGACATCTACTCGCATCTTAATTAATTTCTATCATGATTAATTTGCGTGAACAATCATGTAATAAACTATTAGGAATAATACACACATCCAAACAAATAAAAGATGTATGGATATTTGCACAAGAACTACAGTAAATTATGTATGTATCAAAAGAACGGAGATATATAATGCAGAGAATTAAAACAATAGAGAAAGCAGTTTATGTTCTTTGTTTTGTTTCCTTCTTCCATCTTACTTTTCCCGACATCCAAGCACACCGTTGTTGAGTCATTAATTATCATTATTTTATGTCCATATTACCTATTATTTATGCTATGTTATTGTGTGGAACTGGTACTTTTAATTTGTTTTATGTTTTTATACTTTGAATTAGGTTTTGAGAAGAAAAATGATGGAATCAAAGAATTTTTGAAGATTAATTGCAGCTCAAGGAATTGGAGAATGTTTTAGAAGAAAATTGCAGAATTTTGGGCAGAAACGTGACGTGTTTTGCGGGAGCTCGTACGAAGTGCACAGTTTGATTTGTGTGAGCTATAACCTATCAAATTAAAGCCCCGGATGTCTAGTTTCCATAGCCGCTGACGGTTTGTCAATTGGAGTTTTCTAGAGAAAGTTATGACCGATTTAGTGTCTGAAGGTCAGACTGTCACGAGATCTGACAGCTACGGGAAAAATATAGAAAATTCGAATTTCCTCTTTTAGCATTCCTAATCAATTTCCTATACCTTGAAACATCCTAATTAAATGAGTCAAGCAATTAGGAAGAGTTTTAGTCCTAAAATAAAAGGGATTCACTTTCCAAATCAAAACTTGATTCTAAATCAAAATTGAAAGTTGAATCCTTCTCAATTGAGGAAATCTTGTCTTTCAAGGATTGAGTGCCTATAAATAGGTGTTTTCACCATTCAATTGGGGGAGATTAGAAGACGGAGATCAAGAAGACAGAGATCAGAAAGATAGAGAGAACAGCAGAGGAGGAGAGATCAGAGGCTTAGGGCGGCAGCAACTATTTTTTGGGTTTATTCTTCTCTATTTATTTTTATTTTTATGTTTTCTTTTAGAATCATGTGTAGCTAATTTAATTGTTAGTTAGGGCTAATTTGAAGCCCTAAACATGAATTCAATCTATTATTATTTTTAATGAAGTATTTTATTTTTGCATGATAAAATTAATTGTCTCCGTTTAAATTGTATCCTATTTATTTTGTTTCTTTGATTGGCCATCTTAGGAGCATATTTTTAGGATTGTGTTGTAGGAATATAAATTGCACATCATACAGAAATATTCTTAATTTGCAACAATCAATTGATTACGAACCAATTGAGAGACATTAATTCATAAATACTTGGGATAGACATCATGTTCTAGGATTTGTGTGACATTCATATTCTTTTAATGCTTAATGGATTCCTGTTATTTAACCTGAGTAGACATCATGCTAGGTTATAATTAGGAATACACGCATCTACGTAGACATCATGCGATTTGTATATTATCTAAGGAAGAATCAATACGACCTGAGTTAATCATACCTTGTCGTGAATGTCTTTATCATGCATTAACAATATTGTGCTTCATTTATTTATTAATTTATAGATTGAATGATTGTTTAGTGGTGGAGAAGATGTCCTAGCTAAGTTTTTCTTTTATTGATTTTCTTCATTAAATTTTGTTTTCTTATTGCAATTAGATTTCAACCCAATTCTGAAAATCTCTTTCATTTAATTTAATTGTTTAAATAAACTTGAAATTTAAATAAAGATAATAACTTCTCGTGGGATCGACCCTTGCTTGTCGCTATACTCAGTCAAACGATTTGTACACTTGCAAGGTTTAAATAAATTTGGTTTATTAAAAAATTAACCAACAACCGTGTATTGGTTAATTCTGATCTTCAGTTACATATATAAACATAACATAATTTTTTATTGGATTGTCTGCACACTAGAACCTGAACTTGAATTTCTGATCCCTCATTAAAAGAGCACTACGGTGAACACATGAGTGGAGACCATAAATAGGAAACATCTAGCAACATTAAAACATACTTACATAGACGGGTCGATGGGTGATCAAAAAGGCTCATGGCCTTGGTTGGTGGCCTCCATTGCATTTTGAGAGGCGCACATGCCTAAGGTTTCCTCAAGGTAGAGCGAACTTGTACGCGGCCCTGCCCAAGTCTCCCAACTTCAACTTAAATTGTGTATTAAGTTGCTTTAATTTGGTTAATTGAATAATTAAATTCAAGTTTATCGTTATGGTAAATCTTTATGTATAATGTCTTCGTATTATTGAATGGTTAAATTCAACTGCTATCATTAATTTGGACCATCAACAAAGCAAAGTGATGATATATTATGACTAGCTAGTAAGACTAATTAACTATCTAGCAAATGTGAATTCATGACATGTTCCGTAACTAGTTAGTACATATTGTCGATTGATTAAAGATAGGTCCTGATGTTGAAGTGAGAAGCACTTGTTTTATCATTTTCTGAAGATTCAAATAAGATAAGCCACTAGGAGCAGTGACCTTTTCTGTCAATAACTTCCATTCCATGGTTTTCTTTTTCATTTCATTTCCCTTTCACCTTGCATCAAACCTGTCATCAGTCTCTCAATCTCATCTCTTTTAACCTCACACTTAATTTACATCCCCACACACCACTCGTTTTGACAGTACCAACAACTTTGAATACTTTTTCTTTCTCTATTCTAATCGGTGAATGATTATAAATTGATAAGAGATTCTGATATCATCTGCTATCGGCCTACATCTCAATCACATTTACTTCAATAATTGAGTAGAAAAATATTAGCCAATACACCAAAAGTGCTCATATGCTTTTCAACGTGCATGTGGTTTGACGAACATCAATAAAAACAACTGGAAGTTGAAAACTACTTTCAAAATTATTACATTTTAAACCAAAACTTAAACACTTAACCTACTATTCTCTTTTAATTTTTGTTCTAATATCAAAACTATAGATAAAATAAATTTTTTAAATTTGATGAGGGATGGAGAACAGCCTAACCATGTAAAGCTTCTTAAGATAGATGGCTGATGTTATCGTTACAAGGATCTTTCATTCAAATTATGGATCCTTTTTCTTTTGAATGCTTGTGTCATAATTTTTTTTTTTTTTTATTTTATGAATCCATTGTACAAAAGATTAAATCTAAGTATAAGCAATAAAAGTTTGTATTGAAATAACATGCAAACATCTATTAAATAAAAAAAAAAAAATTAAAGAAGGATAAGGTATTGATTGAGTTGGCCAGTCAACTAGAATGATACGTGCAAAGCAACCTTGTCTTCAGGACCACAAGGAGAGACTATTGAGTGTTGACTAGCTATGTACATGACTATACGTCATTAGAGTTTATGTGTTCAAGATTGGATTCCCTATTCTAATTTTGTAGTCCAAAAAGAGATCTAAATGTTGTAAAACAAAAAGAAACAAACTTAAGTAGAAGCAAAATATCGTGTAGAGAGAGAGATTGAATAGAAGAAAAGCAAATCACTTATGCATTTATCTCAATTGAAATTTGCTCAAAGCTGATACACATAGTTATAGTAAAGCAAAAGAGTGACTAAGCAAGTAGTCAACATTTACTTGCCAACCACTTTGTTTTCAACTAATTAATAAATGGTGGAATCCACCATTTTCAACATTCCCCCTTGGATGATACCATTATATTTAAATTTTTGCTAGTAAAATTCATTGGGATAAAAACCTAAACAAATTAAAGATATTGTATGATCTACTATATCCAAAATATAATAAAAATACAAATTGGGAATTAAGTTTTCTTCCATTCTCTGGATTCCTTAATAGTAAACATGTCATTTAATTCCCAATTTATGTGCGGGATGCATGTAATGAATTAAATTCTATTTCCTTCACTGGATTCCTGATTAGTAAACATGCTATTAGAGTATTAGTCTGACTAGTAAATTAAGTGATACATCCACTCTTTGATTGCTTTACTCGCACGTCTCTTATTTCTTCTTTAAGTTCTTATATTCAACCATTGATTAAACAATTAGCCTTCTGCTTAGTTTCTCAACACTTCAAGTTTTCATCCAAGTGCCAAAAAATCATCGTAACTTTTATTTAGGTATGTTTTCAAATTTAAATTGTTTTGTATTTTGTTAGTCTAATTTTTATGTTCTTTTATTTATTCCTTGCAACATTATATTTTTCTGTACTTGAAAAAAATAATCATTTATACTCTTATATACAATCATCTTTGCAGGAAAACTTGTAAATATCTAATTGAAGTCAATTTTTTCTTCAATGGTGACCAATTGCATCAACGAAGTCGATCCAGAGGTCGTAATTTATCAAGAGCACTTATGGTCAAATCTCCCTAATGATATCGTAATCTTAATAATGGAAAGGCAACTTTATTATGCTGATCGCTTAAGCTTTCGGTGGGTATGCAAGAGATGGCGATAAGATATTGATGCTATCAAATATGCTGCCAAATATGAACATAAATTGCCATGGTAAGAAACTCAAAAATACACAAGAAGATTTACTAGTTTATTTTACTTGTATGACCCTTCTCGCGATATTAAATACTCTACCAAAATTCAAAACGAACTTCTCATAGGTGCGAGGTGCCTTGCTGCAAAACTTGGTTGGATTCTCTTCTTCAAAGAAGACAGTGATCCAGAACATCATTTTAAACCTAATTTAGGTTTAATCTTCTTTTACAGTCCTTTTACTAACGAGATAATCGAACTTACACGAAAAATGCTAATGAGTCCTTGTGATATGTAACATTCTCTACAGCTCCAACCTCTCCACATTGTGTGATATTTGTAGTGACAATTTCTATCATTGCAAATGGGTGCCTCTTGATTCGAACATGTAGTTCTAAAGATGGTTTATGAACATGGCACCCCGTGTCTACTAGCGGTGATGATACTCTTGAATGTATTGAGGAAGTTGCCTATGCACATGAAGTCTTCTACTGTAAATTGACCAACACTTTCGGAGGTTACAATGTTGCCATGCAAAAGTGGAACACGTATCCATTTCTGTACGACATATACGTCCGAGGACATCAAATTATTGAATCTCATGAGGATGATGGAAACCTCTTGATGGTGTACCGTGATAGTACGTTTAATTTTCTTGACAAATTTGATCAGTCTTTGATGAAATGGACTCAAATTGAAGGAGTTGATAGTGAATTGTTGATATTCATTTGTCTCACTTCCACAGCAGTTCTAGCCAGCAGGGAGGCCCTGGAGGATTTGGAGGCTAGTCATTTTAAAGAAAACATTGCTCAAGGAGATCATGACCTTGAATATTTCAGGAATTCTTACAAGACATGTAAGGGCGGCTAGTATTCGAAAACTTTTGGGTGGAAGGAGAGAATTAATAACGGTAGCATATATTTTCATTTATTGATGCACAATTTATCAAAACAAATTTGCATTGAAGTGACTTAAGCATATATAAGTGTTAGCATATAGTATTTTTTAGTTTATGGAATGTTAATTTTCAAATATACTTTTGTTTTTATATATGTTTTTTAATTACTTGGAATATATTATATATTTCTAACATTTCCTTTGATCTTTCTTCTCTGGTCAATGGTTTTAATTTTTTTTTTTTTTAATAGGATCAGTGCATTTATAAATGTCCAGTTTTACAATACATATCCCTGATTTGTTGATTAGGCTTGGTTTTGAGTAATGCTGCATTATCAAATAATTGTCTAAATTTACAAAAATATTTGGACAAAACATATCATTACTTTGTCACATTAATGGGTGTAAGGCTAGTGCCGTCAAGGTGATCATTGAGAGTCAGAGATTCAAATCATCTTCATGGTTAATTTCAAGGCAATATTTATGGAGAGTAAAAGGTAGTCGTGGTTCTGAGGGAAGACCACCATGGGACCAGGTGGGTTACGTGTCCCTCTTGAGAAATTGGAAAAAAAAAAAAGTTTGAGGTTTTGCATTTGAGTAATACTAACTTCACAAATTTTTTTTTTCAAATGATATGGTATATGAGTTATTAATATTTTATAAATCATAAAATGATATAATAATTAATAGGATCTTGACAATACTAAGTTTGTTTTTATTTGACTTGCTATACTTTGTATGTATTAAAATGTTTTGTTGCGCGTGGTCAAGAAGTTTTGATTTTCCAACCACGCTCCAACATCTCGATCACATTAG
The DNA here is from genome assembly GCA_021234005.1 of Nephelium lappaceum. NCBI lineage: Eukaryota > Viridiplantae > Streptophyta > Magnoliopsida > Sapindales > Sapindaceae > Nephelium > Nephelium lappaceum. The sequence goes on from CM037998.1 coordinate 4,599,813, forward strand.
ATAAGATTGAAATGACCTATTCATTGTGCAATACCAAATTTTTGTAGAAGTGTTGTAACATAGAAAAATAAGTATGTTATAACATGTTTAGAGGCAAAATGTTGTAACACATTTAATACCACATGTTATAACACAAGACAAAAATAAAAATAGTAAAGTAAAGAAAAACACACAAGCGCATTTTTAAAGTGGTTTGATTTTACCCTACATCCACGAGGTCTTGTCTAGAGATATCAACTCATTAATAAACATTTTCAAAGTATAACCTAATCTTGTTTTACCCAACCTAAGACTCTCTCCTATAATTGACGCAAGATAAGTACTCGTTCACTTCATGAATTACAGCAAGCTCCCCTTGCCTTCAATGGTTGTTAACACCTTGAACTCCCTTCAATTGCTGCAAACCTGTCTCTTCCTGAAAACTTAATTACTTGTCATCCTGACAAGCAATTGAGCACAAAACTAATTCAACTCTCTCACTTAATCTCACAAAAATAACATAGAGAACATATTCTCTAAGTTTTACAAGCAAACACTCAATATCACTCTCTAATCACACTGCATGTTTTCTTTTATTTTGCATTAATGTGTTTTGTATTTATAGCAGCAATGTGTATCAGTTATCTGTAAAAGAAACATAAATAAATCAGCTATAAATCAAATAATTATCAGCTAAAAAACAGATTTTATCAAAACATAAATATTTCAAAATAAAGAAAATAAAATCTTCTATTTATACAAGATGTGTGTAGCTTGAAACCTATAGAACAAAACAACATTACCAACTAAATAAAAATCAGATATTTATTAAAAGATAAATATCTCAAATAAAGAAAAATAATAGCTGCTAAAAAGCCTTTTTATTTTGCTTATCCAAACTTGGTTAAAAAGCTATCCAGATTCATTCTTCTTCTGTACATCAGCTAATTAGCTTTAGATCCTATGGAAAATACTCAAAGATAAAAGAATAAAAATTAAAGATAAACACATTTATCTTTTTGGAAACTTAATCTCTTTGACAATAAATCTAGAAAAAATATCTTATAAAATATCTTAATGATAAATATAAGAGATAAAACTGTCAAAGAAAAAATATCTGAAACCGATTTTGAGTTTCTAATCTGAGCACTATCAAAAAAAACCTATTGCAACATAATTTGTGTTCTCATATTGCAACATGCATCCGATTATGATATTATGATATAACAGCAGTCCATGAATTTTACTGCACAAAAACCTTATGCCTTATTGTTCTAAGATGCCAACATTTTGTGCACAGTCAAAACTTGTGCACCAACAAATATTAGCCAACAACTACTGCTTTGATAATTGAGTTGATCATAAATATTAGCCAATGTGCACTGGTCTTTGCTAATGTGCTAATATACTATCTAGATCATGTATAGACTATAGTTTATGCACGTCAATCAAGACAATGAAGATGAAAACTACTTTTAAAAGATAAAAGTTTCAAAGCCAATATTAAGGAAAGACATCACCCTTTTTCTACTTCAATAATAATATTATTATTTTAAAATATGATAATAAATCAAGGTTTAGGAAGAACATATGATATATGGTTTACCACTGGACCAATCTAAACTTGTCTACTACTTTTTTATTATTCTTTAATTTAAATCTCCATTATATAACTACTTTTTATTATTAATGTAACCTACATATAAATTCAAGAATAAAAACATATCATTCAAGCCTATTTTTCAAATTTTATCTGGGATGGAGCATCCTATCCATAATAAAGCTTCTTACGATAATTGATTTTTTGTTTCAAAGAATTTTCAATCTTTCACTCAAATTATTGGCTTCATGAGCAACACCTCTATATATGGCTAGTGCTGCCAAGGTGGTCATTGAGAGTAAGATATTCGAATAATCTTCGCTTGGTGTAATAATACAAGTGCTACTAGTCTAGCGAAGAAACTCTGTCGTTCATTCTAGAACTAAACATATCGAGATAGATGTTAAGACTGCATATGGGCCTCTCTAGAGTTCAATATGTTCCAACTTCACAGCAGTTGGCTGACATTCTCACCGAAGCTTTGTCTACTAATCGTTTCCAATCCAAGCTAAATCGAGTTCAATCGCCTAGCTTCAGCTTGCAGGGGATGTTGAGGATTACAATTCTAAGCAACTCAGTCCACATTTTCAGATGCAAATCCTATAGCACCCATAAGTACTATTCTAAGCTCAAAAGTGGCTGATTGTGGCCTAATTAGTTGCAGCTTTAATCGTCATGATCAAACTAGTTTTCGAGACTATAAATTGAGATTAGTTAAAAGACATAAATTAAGTTAGTTAACGAACTCAACTATTTTGTACTTAGCAATTGACCTGACTTGGCATTCTATTATAATGAGGTGGCTCAGTTTGTTAGAGTTAGTTATGGAATCTCCTAGATTTACTTAGGAGTACTTGATGTTTGATAGTTTTGTGTATAAACAGAAAATCTCTAGCTTCGCTAAATTCAGTTAATGAAATATAGAAACTTTCAAGATTTTTCTATAGCTTCCATTTTCAGGTTTTAGTTTCCAGTCTTCTTGTCTGCATTTCATCGAAGATTTATTTCATTATATCAAACATCTTATTCTTCACTGAATGTACAAGACACACATGCACAATTGTCCATTTTTCCATCAGCAATATTACAGCTGCCACAAAATTTTTTTTACTTTTACTTTCTGTTTTCAATTGGTTAAGAAATGAGTCAATAGATATATAGGATATGAGATTATGATGTCTCCTAACTACCAGCCAGCAACATCTCAATCACATTAAAATTTATCAGTTGACAAAAATTAGCCAATGTGAACTAATATATGCTAACATGCTTAATTTTCTTGGCGCGTGGTCAAGAAGTTGTGATTTTCCAACTACGAGCCAACAACATCTCAATCACATTAATTAGTCAATATTGGTCATCGACTACTACTTTGATAATTGACTTGATAAATATTAGCCAATGTGCAAAGACCTAATGTACTATCTATATCATGTATAGTCGATGCACGTCAATCAAGGTAACGAAAAAATGAAAACTAGTTTCAAAACATATAAAAGTTTCAAAACCAATCTTAATGAAAGACATCACTGACCAATTACCTAATCTTATCTACTACTTTTGATTATTCTTTAATTTAAATATGCATTCTATAACTACATTACAAATAAATTAATTCAAATTTTATGTGGGATGGGGCATCCTATCCATGAAAAAGCTTCGTACAATAATTAATTTTTTATTTCAAAGAATTTTCAATCTTTCATTCAAATTATTGGCCGCATAAGCAATACCTTTATATATAATTTTTTGTTTATTTGTTTTTTTAATATTTGTGTCTTCTTGTAATGCAGACTTTATCATTTAATAAAATCTTTCTGCTAATAATAGTTTTAGTTATACAAAATTAAAATCTTCATCAAAAATGAACTTTAAACATGCGTCCACATCAAGTGAAGAAACCAATAAAAATGAAGGAATGATGGACCTTTGTCAGTCAATATTCTAATGCAAAGTAAACTTAGTCCCCACGGAAAACGACTTTAATACAAAACAAACTTGATCCACACGGAGAAACGAAAAACTAGCAATGTAAGTTCTATCTCTAAACTTTGCAAGTTGCAAGCTGTAAATACCACACAATCGTCATAGGAAGCATGGGATCTGCTGTGCTAAAAAAAAGCTCCTTCATTGCTCATAACATTTGTCTATTGCTTTCTCTTGATATTATTCCTCTTTAGAATTCCCCATGCAAGTAAGTCTTAAACTTTTCATTCTTTTATATGTAGTTAAATCTATTACTATCAATTATAGTTTTCCATATACCATATGCAGACTGCACACACAGGTTTAGGGGCATCCAAACACATCTTAGATTAATTTAAACAGTCATGTCAAGAGCTATCATGGTTGTACCTAGTCACAACTAATCACAATTATATACGAACAAATAAATTAATGTGGATATTTGCATAGTGTTAATTACTAGATCTCCTTCAAAATGAAGGGGATTGATCTAGATCTCCCCTCCTTTGGTGTTAATCTTAAAGATTTTTTTTTTCCTAATTTGGCTAATTTTTTTTAAGTAATATTTCAATTTTTTGTTTTTATTTTAAATTTTTTACTTTTTATTTAAAACCTAATGTAAATTTAATCAACAAATAAAGGAAGGATAAATTTGGAACTTTCAAACTGGGTTCTAAGACCTCCATTAATGGCTAACAAAACCAAAGTATATTTCTATAATAATTTTGGCAAAAGTTCAATATTGATTGTACTAATATTGCAATAAGTCAGTAGAGCATGTTATTGTGATCAACTTTTTTTTTTAATTATTACGTTGTCTACTTCTCTTCCTACGGTAACATTTTAGGATAATTGCACAAATATCCCCAATTTAAGTATAATTCCACACATATGAATCTTTTGCTCAATAATAAACAAACCTCCCTTTCCGTGCATAAAGCTAATTGTATGGATAATGCAGTGGGTGCGACACTGGGGTTGACACATCAGAAGCATATGGCTATGTCGTCGGAAGCCCAGGGAAGCAGGACGGTATTAATTAATGCAGTTCCACCACCAAATTCTTAGAAACCGAATCGGAAACTTTGTCCGGCTTCTAGAGATGGATGCTAATTATATAGCAATGGCACGATTCTAGAGTTTTTATTTAATAATATATCAATAAAACATCAGAGTTTTTATTATATTTAATTTTTAACATAATGTTATTCTAAGATGTATTAAGTGACTATAATAAGTTGATGATATTAACTAAAAGATGTTTTGATTTCTCTTTTTAATGGATTGAGAAATGAGTGAATGTAATAACTAAAATAAGCTACTAAATGAGTGATTTTTTTATTTTTTATTTTTTTATTTTTAAGTTTTGACACTAATTGGGTCAAGGTGTTGTTGAGACTTGACGTGAAAAATCACTATAAACATTGTTGATAATACTAACACACATTATGAGGAGAGATGTCTCTCCTCATAATGTGAAAAATCACTATAAATATTGTTCATAATATTAACACACTCCTCATAATGCGAAAAATCACTATAAACATTGTTCATCATATTAACACACATTATGAGGAGAGATCTCTCTCCACTTTACAATTTAAATAACAAATATGATATTTAAATTCCTATCATAAAACTCTAACAGAAGTATTAAACCACTTTTCTAAGAGAACGTGTGTGTGACTCATGAAGAATTGTTGATTAACTACATACCTACTTTCTATGCATAAACTTTTCAAGTTGTAGGCTATAAAAAAGCAAGCACATGATAGTTCACGGCAAGCATATGTAAGCATGGGATCAGGTTCCATCTCTCATAACATTCGTCTACTTCTATCTTTGGATATCCTTCCTCATCAATAGTCCACGTCGACTACTTGCTCATAAGTCCTTGTTAAGTCTTTTATTTAATTAATAATTATTAAATATGAAATTTCACACAGTTATTTTTCAAATACTTCAACTCTCTAACATCATAAAATGTTATAGAGCCAACCATGTAACAATATTACGAGATCAAATTCCACAAGAAACCGGACATCTATAGTTAACATATATACTACTTCTCCATCTAATTAACCATGCACATACATGTTTAGGGCCGTTTACCCGAATCTTAATTTCTTTCTATCATGATTAATTTGCGTGAACAATCATGTAATACTATTAGGATAATACACACACATCCAAACAAATAAAAGATGTATGGATGTGCACAAGAATTACTGTAAATTATGTATATGTATCAAAAGAGTGGAGATGATGATGAAGAGAATGAAAAGAATAGAGAAAGCATTTTATGTGTTCTTTGTTTTGTCTCCTTCCTCCATCTACTTACTTTTCCTGACATCCAAACACACCGTGCATAAACTCTGATCTTCAGTTACATATCATAATTTTTTATTGGATTGTCTGCACACCTGACCCTGAACTCAAATTTCTGATCCCTCATTGAAAGAGCAGGGTGTACATATGAGTCGAGACCATAAATAGGAAATGTCTAGCAACATTAAAACATACTTACCTAGAAGGGATCAATGAGTGATCGAGAAGGCTCATGGCCTTGGTTGGTGGCCTTCATTGCACTTTGTGAGGCGCAAATGCCTAAGGTCTCCTCAACATAGAGCCTGCGTGCGGCACAGCGCTTGCCCAAGTTTCTTGTTAGACTATGAGATTTTTCCATAAAAGTTGTTTTTGTCTTTTATCTTGTTGTACAAGTTTCAATTGTCAAACTTTTGGTTGAAAACTTATGGTAACTCATATCTTCAGGGTATGGCCTTTTTGTATTTGGTATGGGTTGGTTATGATGATGTTTTACCAATCTTTTTGTACCTAATACTTTGTCTCTTGTGTGTATATATAAACCTTTATCTAATTAAAAAAGTTAGTTTAGTCCATTCTTCTTTTTCTCTGCATTTTTCTTTGTTCTCATTTTGCTCTCAGTTCTGTTTTGCATCAACCGTGACATGGTATCAGAGCTAAAGTGATCTTTAAGGGCTGTGAGTTTGAGTGAAATCCAGCAAGACTTGTCTTCCTTAACATTTGTAACTCACCTGAGAATCTATCATGGCTTCAAAGAGTTTTTCAGCTCCTTCACCTCCAACATTTACAGGCAAAAACTACCAGATTTGGGCAGTGAAAATGAAGGCTTTCTTAAGAGCATTCGACTTATGGGAGGTAGTAGAAACTGGAGCTGAACCACCTCCATTGAGAGCAAATCCAACAGTTGCTCAAATTAAGCAACACAGTGAAGAGTGTGCTAAGAAATACAAAGCTTTATCTGTCATCCATAGTGCAGTTTCAGATGTGATTTTCACAAGAATCATGGCTTGTGAAACAGCAAAAAAAGCTTGGGATAAGCTTAAAGAAGAGTTTCAAGGCAGCAACAGGACAAGGCAGATGCAAGTGCTAAATTTGAGGAGGGAATTTGCAGTTCTCAGGATGAAAGAGAGTGAGACTGTCAAAGAGTATGCAGACAGACTCATGAAGATTGTACATCAAATTAGGCTACTTGGAGAAGAGTTAACTGAGAAGAGAATTGTTGAGAAGGTGTTTGTTAGTGTACCGGAAAGATTTGAGTCTAAAATATCATCCTTAGAAGATTCAAAAGACATATCTCAGCTAACTTTGTCAGAAGTGATCAATGCACTTCAAGCTTTTGAGCAAAGGAGAGCATTCAGACTTGAAGAAACTTCAGAAGGGGCTTTTCAAGCAAAGTTGAAGGAAAAACAACCAAGTAGCAGTACAGGAAGAAAGCAACCTGGAGAGAAAAAAGAGAAGGAAAAGAAAGAAGGTGTCAACTACAGAGGTGGAGCTAGAAAAGGAAAATATCCACCTTGTCCTCATTGCAAAATGACCAACCATACAGAAAATTTTTGTTGGTACAGACCTAGAGTAAGATGCAAAGCCTGCAATCAGCTTGGTCACATGGATAAAGTGTGTAAAAACAAGCCTAACCAGCAGGGACAACAAGCAAAAGTTGCTGAGAATCAAGAACAGATTGAAGAAAACTTATTTGTTGCTTCTTGTTATGCAGCAGACAACAACAAAGAAGTTTGGCTCATTGACAGTGGTTGCACAAATCACATGACTTACAATGTTGCATTTTTCAAAGAGCTGGACAGGTCTTATACCTCTAAAGTGAAGATTGGCAATGAAGATTATGTTGATGTGCTGGGAAAAGGAGTTGTTGCAGTTGAGACTCCCTCAGGTACAAAACTCATTCATGATGTTTTATTTGTTCTTGAGATAAATCAAAGTTTGCTAAGTGTTGGACAAATGCTTGAAAAGCAGTATGCTTTGATTTTTCAAGATAAGTCATGCACCATAAATGACCCCTATGGCTGTAAGCTTATAACAGTTAATATGAAAGATAAAGGTTTCTCAGTTGAAATGAGAAAACCTGTTTTGTTTGCTCATTCTAGTGTTGTTGATGATTCAATCATTTGGCATAAAAGGTTTGAACATTGCAATTATACATCTTTAAAGCATATGCATACACATGAATTAGCTCAAAATATGCCACTTATTCATGAGACTCAAGGAGTGTGTGATGTGTGTCAATACGGAAAGCAAAGTAAGCTGTCATTCCCTTTAAATCAAAGTTGGAGAGCTTCTGAAAAACTGCAATTAATCCATACTGACTTGTGTGGACCAATGAGTTCTCCTTCTTTGAATGGGAGTAAATATTTTCTTCTTTTCATAGATGATTGTACAATGATGTGTTGGGTCTTTTTTTTGAAGCAAAAGTCAGAAGTATTTGATGCATTTCAAAGGTTTAAAGCCTATATTGAAAATCAATCAGGGTGTCAGATAAAGAAGTTAAGATCTGACAATGGAACAGAATATACATCTAGAGATTTCAATAAGTTTTGTGATGCAGCTGGCATACAACACCAACTTACCATACCTTACACTCCTCAACAAAATGGAGTGAGTGAAAGGAAAAATAGAACAGTGATGGAGATGTCTAGATGCTTGTTGTTTGAGAAAAGTCTACCAAAAATCTTTTGGGTAGAAGCAGTTAACACCTCAGTGTACTTACTTAACATGCTTCCAACACAAGCCTTAAAAGGAAAAACACCATTTGAAGCTTGGTATGGTGTAAAGCCTTCGGTGGAGCATCTCAAAGTTTTTGGTTGTGTGTGTTACACTTTAGTTCCGAATGTTAAAAGAGATAAGCTAGATCAAAAGTCAGAGGTTGGAATATTTTTGGGATATAGCAATAATTCGAAAGGCTATAGAATTTTCAACTTAAAAACTGAGAAGGTTTTAGTTAGTAGAAATGTAAAGTTTGATGAAGCTGTAAAATGAAATTGGGAGAAGAATGAAGCTGAAATGACATCCAAGAATCAGAGCAATAGAGCAGTTTTCCAACAAGAACAGGTTGCTGAGACAGAAAGTGATTCAGATGATGATTCTGAGATGGCTGTTAAGGGCACCAGGCATTTGGATGACATATATGCAAGATGTAATGTTGTAATCTTAGAACCAACAAGCTATGATGAAGCTGCAAGGTCACACGATTGGAGAGTTGCAATGAAGGAGGAGATCAACACGATTGAGAAAAATTGAACCTGGCTACTTGTTGATAGACCTGAAGATGAGAAAGTCATTAGTGTGAAGTGGGTTTATAGAACCAAGTTGAATTCAAATGGTTCTATAAACAAACTGAAAGCTAGGCTTGTAGTTAAGGGGTATTCTCAACAACAAAGTGTTGATTACTTAGACACTTTTGCTCCTGTCGCAAGACATGATACAATAAGGCTGTTGATAGCCTTAGCAGCAAAATTGGGTTGGAAAATATATCATTTGGATGTCAAGTCAGCTTTCTTAAATGGTTTTCTTGATGAAAATGTTTATGTAGAACAACCAGAAGGTTTTATGGTTGCCGGTTGCGAAGAGAGAGTTTACAAGCTTAATAAAGCTCTTTATGGCTTAAAGCAAGCTCCAAGAGCTTGGTACAGCAGAATTGACAATTATTTGCTAAAACAATGATTCAAAAAAAGTGAAAATGAGGCTACCTTGTATGTGAAAGAAAGTGGAGATGATGTGCAGCTCATTGTTTCCTTGTATGTTGATGACCTTCTTGTTACAGGAGGAGACACAACATGGTTAAAAAATTTCAAGACTTGCATGGAGAGTGAGTTTGAAATGTCAGACTTGGGTGAAATGAGTTATTTTTTGGGAATGAAAATTTGTCAATCAGATGCAGGTGTTTTCATCTCACAAACCAAGTATGCCAAGGAGATCTTGAAGAGATTTCAGATGGAAAATTGTAAACCAGTAGCTACACCACTGGTCGCTAATAAAAAACTCATTTTAAATGATGAAGAAAGCAAGGTAAATGCTTCTAATTATAGAAGTTTGATTGGTAGTTTGTTGTATTTATCTGCCACCAAACCAGACTTGATGTTTGCAGCAAGTTTGCTTTCAAGATTCATGAATTCTCCTAGTCAAACTCATTTTGGTGCAGCTAAACGAGTCCTAAGGTACATAAAAGGGATTGTAGATTATGGCATTTGGTATGAAAAAAATGAAGATGGGAAACTACAAGGTTATGCAGATAGCGATTGGGTTGGAAGCTTTCATGAGTACTTCTGGTTATGTTTTTTCATTTGGAAGTGGTGTTTTCTCTTGGAACTCAAAGAAACAAGAGGTCGTTGCTCAATCAACAGCTGAAGCTGAATATATATCAGCAGCAGCAGCAGCAACAAATCAAGCCATTTGGCTCAGAAAGGTGTTATCAGATGTTGGGCAAAAACAAGATGAAGCTACTGTTATTTGGATAGATAACAAGTCAGTCATTGCAATCACTAAGAATCCAGTCCAGCATGGTAAAACAAAGCATATTAGAGTAAAGTTTCATGCCATCAGAGAAGCTGAAAAGCTTGGGGAAGTCAATCTTGTTCACTGCACCTCTGAAGAACAGATTGCAGACATTTTGACCAAAGCACTTCCTAAGGGAAAGTTTGAGCTCATGAGAGCAAAGCTTGGTGTGTCCAAGAAAAATCTCAAGGAGGAGTGTTAGACTATGAGATTTTTCCATAATAGTTGTTTTTGTCTTTTATCTTGTTGTACAAGTTTCAATTGTCAAACTTGTGGTTGAAAACTTATGGTAACCCATATCTTCAGGGTATGGCCTTTTTGTATTTGGTATGGGTTGGTTATGATGATGTTTTACCAATCTTTTTGTACCTAATACTTTGTCTCTTGTGTGTATATATAAACCTTTATCTAATTAAAAAAGTTAGTTCAGTCCATTCTTCTTTTTCTCTGCATTTTTCTTTGTTCTCATTTTGCTCTCAGTTCTGTTTTGCATCAACCGTGACATTTCTCAACTTCAACTTAAATTGTTTGTGTTTAGTTGTTTTAATTTGGTTAATTGAATAATTAAATTCAAGTTTCATCATTATGGTAAATCTTTCTGTTTAATGTCTTGGTAACTTGCTTTATTGAATGGTTAAATTCAAGCTAGATCATTAATTTCGACCGTCAACAAAGCAAAGTGATGAAATATTATGACTACCTAATAGGACTGACTAGCTAGCTAGTAGGACTATCTAGTGAATGTGAATTCATGACATGTTCTGTAACTACCTAGTAAATATTGTCAATTGATGAGAGCTACTAGCAGCAGTGACCTTTTCTGCCAATAACTTCTATTCCATGGTTTTCTTTTTCATTTCATTTTCCAGCTTCTCTCCTTGCATCAAACCTCTCACCAGTCTCTCGATCTCATCTCTTTTAGCCTCAGACTCAATTTCCATCCCCACACCCCACTTGTTTAGACAGCACCAACAATTAATTTTTTTATTCTTTTTCTTCCTCTATTCCAGTTGATTGAAAATTGAGTGATTATAAATTGATAAGAGATTCTGATATTATCTACTAGCAACCAACATCTTAATCACATTTATTTACTTCAATAAATGATTTGAAAAATATTAGCCAATACCAACAGTGCTAATATGCTTTTCAACGCACGTGCATGTGTGGTTTGACAAACATCAATAAAAACAGCTGAAAGTTGAAAACGACTTTCAAAATTATTACATTTTAAACCAAAACTTAAACACTTAACCTACTATATATTCTCTTTTAATTTCTGTTATAGTATCAAAACTACAGATAAAATAAATTTTTTAAATTTAATAAGGGATGGAGAACATCCTAACCATGAAAAGCTTCTTAAGATAGATGACTGATATTATCATTACAAGGATCTTTCATTCAAATTATGTATTCTTTTTCTTTTGAATGTCTGTGTCATAGACATTTTTCTTTTAATCAATCCATAATCATAGTACAAAGCAACCTTGTCCACAGGACTGCTAGGAGAGATTGCTGACTAGCTACATACATTCTATATAGGTCGATGAGTTTATGGGAAAGATTATATTCCCTATTTTGTAGTTCAAGAAGAGATCGAAAGAGTTTTTTTCTATATAGTAGTAAAATTAGTGTGGCTTTTGGAATCAGTACTGAATTCCAATTAGTTTGCGAATAATGAATGATACGTAAAAACTCGTTTTTATACAGTTGGTTGCTAGTTTTAAACTCATGTAAACTTTTAATGCTATAAAAATTATAAATTTTGATTTTAAATAGAAACATTAAGGTATTTTTAATTGTAATACTATGGCCAACAGTTGAAGTTAATGGCTTTGGAACTATGATAAGAACCAATTTACTCACATACGAAAAGTAATGGAGCCCTAAAATAAAGTGTGATTATCCTCATTAATTAGAATCAGATAAGCATCACACAGATTGATTGACTTGGTCAATTATCTCTAATGTAAATCCAGGCGGACTCAAGAGGAACCACTGAGTACGTAGGTACCTAGGCCAGTCAACTAATATGATACAAAGCAAACCTGGTCAACAAGGAAAGACCGCTGACTAGCAACGTATTTTTTACGCATAAACTTGGTTTGCAACTTGCAAGCTATAAAAACCAAGCATATGATATCGTTTATGGCAAGCAAGCATGGGATCTGCAGTGCTAAAAAAGGCTTCTCCTTCTGTTGTAACATTCGTCTACTGCTTTCTCTTGTTATCATTCCTCTTCAATATTCCACATCAAGTAGTTGCTAGTAAGTCTTATATATACATTTTTCAACCTTCATAGTGATGCACTCTATTATATTTAATTACAGTTTATGTCTTTTTTTTTTTTAATAGTAATAAAGTTAGCATAAATTTTGAAACTAACATCCTCTGTGAGCACAGATGGTGCTACAAAAAGTTGTTTTCATAATTTGGCACTGTAATGTGCGAGTTAGTTTCCAAGCAAAGCTGACTCACTCTGAAAATTATCTGAACTAGATATGATTTTAGAAACCTTTAGAAAAATAAACAAACATCAATTTGAAGTTTAGAATCACTGAAATTTGGATTGATATATAACTTGATTCTTTCCAACTACAATTTATAAGTCTATTTATAAAGTTACAGAAAATATAAAAAGTACAAAAAATCATTACAATAGGGTGCATGGCTTAGCAGACTAATGGTATTTGATTATGGATGGGAAACGGTTGCTTCTTCAACTGTTTTTGCAGAGTAGGGTAACTTTGTTGAGTATAGGGTGGCTTTGTGAGTAGGGGCATTTGATTATGCTCCTGCATCACACTAATTCCAAATTTATAAAAATTTTAGTATTATATTTTAAATTTTGCACTTATTATTATTTTTATTTAATTGTAGTTGCCATCTAACAATAAAATATCATGGTTAGGAGCAATCATCTATATCTTAAAGATATAAAAATTATAACGATCGCAGTCAACAATAACAGTTACATCCAAACAAATAAAATATGTGGATGTCCGCATTAAATTAATTTGCCTTTTAATTATAAGAAAAACTTAGATGTCAAATCTGTACTACCAATTAATACATGCATGTTATATATAAATTATATATATTTGCGTGGTTCTCAGATGCAATTAAAGTGTTAAGTTTAGGTTAGACATGCGATGAAATCATGAAAATAAATAAAAAGCAGATTTGTTGGTGTGTAATTGAAAACATGAGTGGAGCGTGGACAAATAATTGAATATTGTTATTAAATTTAATTATATGATTGATGCAGAAGGTGAAGATAATGGAAAAAGCGGTGTGAAGGGAAGCCCATTAACGCACTCCCCAAGTGCGACAACAGGTTCTCCGACACGAAGTTCACCCACACGATATAGTAATAAACCTAATAATTATACAAATGTTGCTGAACGTTGTTATAATAATAGTGTCTATAGTCGGAATCGTGGTTGTTGACGACTAGCTGCCATCAATCGATCAGAGTCAGGGGTTGACAGAGCTTTCACAAGAAGAAAGAATAATGCGGTTTTATACATACACGAGTACAAGATGTGTCTACTACTTCAATTCTAGTTAACTTCTACCTAGCTACTATGCTTGAATTCCTGTTTAATTAGTTCATAAAGTTTGTATTTACAATTTTAATGTATAAAATGGAGTATGAACCCAATTGTGCTGGCAAGTTTGAATTCACCTATTAATTTAACCATAATTGGTTTATACAGAATTGATAATCAATCTACAAAATCTCAAATCCTAATCGAGTAAGGTTTCCTTTTCTACAATAGGAAAGATCATGTTCAGTGTGATGGTATCAAAATGTTAATGAAATCTCAAATTCTTAACATCCATGTTAACGAAATTCTAAAATCATAGTGTCCCCCTTCAATTTCTAAAATCTTTTTTTTATTTGAAATTTATTGTTGAAAATGAAATATTAAATCAAATAAGTAATACTAAACTTCTCAAATATTTTATTTAAATGATCACATTTGAGTTGTTAACTATAAATTTAAGTAAAATGTTTAGGAAGCCTTCCATCAAAAAAATATCTATTATGTGATTTATTAAATTAAAACAAACAAATGTGCATCGTAATTAGAAACGGTAAATAATGGTGAATATCTTTTTCAATACTAGGTCAAACGTGACAAATTTGAAAAGTTTTGTTCAACAATATTTAATGAACTTTACAGGAAGTAAAAAGACGATAAATGATATTTTTATAATTAGAAATACAAGTACATAATGATTCAACATAAAAAGCAATCTATGAATTTGATTGCGATCATTTGTACATAAGGATTAGGATTCAACTTCACTGGAACTAGAAAATTTGGATATATCCTATTTGCCCTATCTTTGCTAAAAATTCAACTCCTAATTGATTCTGCAATTTGGCTGTGTTGAATATGTACAACACATACACATACATATTGGTCCTTTTTTTTTTCTTTTATCACCACCATCAACAACAAAATTATGGCATCAACAACATTTATACTTAGCGATCATTAATTTTTCTCATTTACCACTTAATGGAATTTAGTTCATACTGTTCATAGAGTGATTTTGCTTGTAATTTAGTAACAAAAACTCTGAAATGACCCTTCAAATCACTTAATATAAAAAGTAACCACACAACAAAATTTTATTTCACCTGTAGCCAAAAATTACCAAAGTAGCCTCCACACATCTTTATCACGATCTCTCTCTCATGTTGAGCACAAAGAGTTAAAGATGGGCATAATATTTGAAAATAATAAAAGTAAAAAAGACAAAAAGAATTATCTCACTCATTGATGACACATATCATCAAATTTTTTATACTCAGCACAAAAATAAGCATAAAAGAGGATCCTAATTCTCCAAGCTATTCGTGGCAGAGGGGGCCTACGTTCACACCTACTCAATTCTCCAAAAAAGATCTTTTGTGTTCAATGTATCCTATTTTTGTTATCTGTTTTGTGGTGTCTTGTAACTTGGTTCCATCACGCCAAGCTATGTCTCTGTAAAACTTGCTTATGTCAATGTCTTCGTAATTTGATTAAATTAATATAGCAATTCTGTAAGTTTAATGTCTTCGTAACTTGCTTAATTGGATGCTGAATGTCTTTGTAACTTGATTAATTAAATGGTTAAATTTAATCACTATCATTACTTTAGACCGTTCACAAAGTTGAGTTATGATCAATTCATATTATATGAATTGATCATATGTTCCGTTACTAGCTAATAAATGTCAATTGATGATATGGTTGAGGTGAACACTACTAGGTAGCAAATGTCAACTGATAATAGGTTCTCTTGTTAAAGTGCGGAGTACTTGTTATATCTTTTTCACAATATTCAAGATGAGTCATTTGCTGCAGAGTGTAGATACATTGTAATTCAGACTAGCTAGTAAATGTCAATTCATGACATGTTCTGTTCTTGAAGTGAGAAGCACTTGTTTTATCATTTTCTCAAAATTCAGGTAAGACGAGCCATTAGCAGCAGTGGCCTTTTCTGCCAATAATTTCCATTCCAAGGCTTTCTTCCTCATTTCTTTTCCCTTCTCTCCATGCGTCATCTCTCTCACAAGTCTCTCGATCTCATCTCTTTTAGCCTCCGAGTCAATTTCCATCCCCACACCCCACTTGTTTAGACAGAACCAACAATTAGTCTGTTGCTCTGCAAAGAATGACCAGCACAACATTGGCACAACCCCACACAAGCTCTCCATTGTTGAATTCCACCCACTGTGTGTCAAAAACCCCACAATCGCAGGATGGCCTAGAACTTGTTCTTGTGGGCACCAACTTGCAACCAAGCTCCTTTTTTCGGTTTCCAAAACAAAATCCTGAGGAAGGATGGCAGATTCATCTATGATCAAATCAAGGCCTGGTCACCCACAGAAAGGCTATCTTGCTATTTGCAAGACCCCAAGCAAACTCAACAAGTTGCTCATCAGTCATTACAGCGATACTGCCAAAGTTAACATGTACAGCTGAGTTTGGTTCCTCTGTATCCAGCCATTCCAGACACCCATCTTGTTCTTTCCACAGGTTTGATTTCATGGCTTTCAAAGCATCCTCAGATGGAACCTGATCCAGTGGGAAAAGTGGACCGATATCGAAAATGGGAGGAAAAGTGGGAAAAACACCTCATGCTCTAAACTGTCAATGGTGTTGAAAATGAGTGCAGATGCATTCCGAGCATTGTCAACTTCTCCTAAGGCAAAGTACACAATGAAATCATTGGCATCTGTTGTTCTAATAAAGGTTGGCAAGTCCTTCAACGTTATACCTTCCATCCGTAGAATCCAATCAATTTCAGTGTTCAGATATCCGATTGTCAAGTAACTCATATGTGCATATCAATGTCAGAAATAAAATTTACATAAAAAATATTAAATATTTCTTCAAGTGCAAACTACATATAAATGTCTTCAAAAGCAAACGTCAACATTTTATTTTCTTAAACAGGTTTAGATTGCATGATCAAAGTGTCTGAGTCATACAATCAAATGTTCTAATGACATAAAACCTTCAAATCACAGGATCTCTCGACAGGTTGCAAATAGTATGCGTCTAAGAATTTTCTATATGCACATCTAAGTCATGTATCAAGGTTCTAATCTGAGATCTCTTATATAAGATAGCATACCAAAAACTTTAATTGTCTCTATTAGAGAGTCTTGATCATCTTTATAAAAGTCTTGACAAGTCCGATTATCTATTAAAATCTGTCAAGGCACTAACATAAACGATCAAAATTTTAACACGAATGTCTAAGATAATTTCCCACACATAAGTTAACGGAGAAATTCATACTAAAAAACTTCTGTGTATAACATTCAGGCACATACAGAGTATTGATTACCTTTAAGAGGAAATGAGACCCTTTTCAATTAAACTTCTATATTGCTAGTAACCCATGAAGCCACAAGCACTTGCTGTCCAAAAAAACACATTTGGGATGTTTAGCTCCTGAGAAGCTATGAAAGTGAAGCTCATAATACAGTCAGACACTATGCAAGTGACTGGAGGAACACTGGATAAACATGTATTATTGAGTCTGTAAAGAAGTTCTCTAAAGGGACCTATGCAGGTTCTCTTGGTGGAGTCGCAGAGAGAGGGGACGTCCTGCATGCAGTCAGCGTCTGATGGAGGGAGGCCATCTGGCCTCGAAACAAAAGGTGGGGGTGCCTTTAAGAGACTCAGAGCCTTGGGACCTCAGCAGGCGGTTGTGGTTATACTCTGTGTTTACAAAGGTGATATGGAAGCCTTTGCGGTGCAACAGTTTTGCTAGTTTTAGCATTGGATTTACATGGCCTTGTGCAGGGAATGGAACACATACTGCATGAGGTTTTTTATTTTTAACCATAGAATTCATCAATTCAATCTTTTGATCTTCAATAAGTTGTGGAGGGTTCAGTTGATTATGGTAAAACCTGCAGGTTTTATATACATATGTATAGATTGGAAGCAGACAAGTTGTCACTATAAGTACTTTGGATTCCACCAATAAGAGGTCTTCGCAATCTCCAAATTTGATGACATTGCTACAGTTAAAATTGACAAACCAACAACATCTTTGGTTTCTTCTTTAAATAGAACATATCAACTTTCCAAACATTTACATACAAAACGTGCTTACAGAAGTGCTGCAACTTGGCATGCATGTATATGTATATTAATATCTCTTCAATAAGGCATGTTATTTTCCAGCTTGGTTTATATGTTATCTTTATCTCATAACAAAATATCCTTTATATTATCTTTAGCTTCATTGTCAAAAAATAAAAAAATAAAAAAGTTCGTAGCCACCCTAGCTGGCCAAATCAAATCTTTTGGTAATAATGATTAAGATATGACTGGAAAAGAGTGGAAGTGAAAGACTCCAAGTCTAAATCACCCAACGCTAACATTGTGTTATTAGTCAATAATAGTAATAAAAAATTAAAACACTAAATTGAGCGCCGGTATTATGGTAGTGCAGTGGAATATTATGTATTTACTAGTTTTTTGAAGTTAGAATCATTGAATTTAAATGTAATGTTCCTAGTATCTAGATTCTAGAGGTCACACTCATGTCTATGAGATGTGACAAAAGTTAAGCCAAAAAATAAGATTATTAAGAGGTGTTTACACTTGCTTTGTATGCTCACAACCTATAACACTCGCGCTTAATAAAGAACAAATCATGATTAATATAATAGTTTGTCTAAAGACACCCACCACGCTCTCAAGATCTGAATCCCACATCAGAAAAGCATTACACTGGAACCCTGAGTCGAGATAATAAATAATAATCAAGAAGCAACGTTAGAACATACTTACCTGGACGGGGTCAATGACTAATCATGAAGGCCCATGGCCTAGGCTGGTGGCCTTCATTGCACTTCGGAGGTGCACCCGCCTAAGGTCTGCTCAAAGTGGTAGAGTCTACGTCATAATTTGTGGCAGTGGGAGCCTGCGTTCGTGCCGCCCGTACTCAATTTCTCATCCCAATGTTTTCTATACTCAATGTCTCAACCCAATCCTTCCTATGGTAATCTTGAATGGCTATGTTTTTTAAAGCATATAGTTGTAACAATTCTATTGAAGGTTATGATTTGATTTGCATGCTCTCTCCAAGACAGAGGACCTACTCTGCAATTCTGCATGGTTGAAGGAGTTGAAAGATAATTTTGGTTGCAGTATAGGCAGTTGTAACAGGATGGATACATAGTCACGAAATTCAAAGAATACATCTAATAAGATGACTCTAATTAAGCAAGTCAGCATTGTGTTCATTGAACATGTACAATTTTTTATTAGTAATCAATAAACCCAAAAGATACAGACGATGAGATGAGTAAATATCCCAAAAATAAATAACAGACCCAAAAGATACAGATGAAAAAATGAATTAATACACCAAATGGTTGTGCTTGTAAGAGGAAGTAAACCTGGGAATCCTATAACAAACCAAGTTTTGATGCCATAAAAAAAAAATAGACATAACAACTATAATATAATGAAATAATATAGAGAAAGAAATGAAATATTTAACTAGGAAACAAGTTTAGTGTCTTCCTAAATTGATTTAGAAGAAGTCTACTATTTTAATATGTTTATAATACTTTAAAAACCTTAATTATAGATAATAAAATAAAATTAATATTAGGCTTTCCAAATATTTTGTCTAAATTCTTGTTTAAATTCATGTCTAAATGATATGACATGTGAGTTGTTAAAATTTTATAAATCATGAAATGATATACTAATTAATATGATCTTAACAATTCACATGTCATATATTTGAGCATGAATTAAGATAAAATATTTGAAAAGTTTAGAATTACTTATATAATAATAATCGTACTGATTTATCTAAGTATAATTTTATCAATTAATTTAATCGACTGAATTAATTATACTCATTTATCTTATTGTAATCTTCACAACTCAATTGAATTATATCAAACCCGCATAGTAATTGTGTAAATGAGCAGGTTTTATATATATATATATATATATATATATATGTGTGTGTATTGGAAGCTGACAAGCTGTCACTCTAAATATTTTGGATTCCACCAAATACCAATAAGGGGTCTTTGAAATCTCCAATTTTGAAGACATTTCTACAGTACATCTTCTGGTTTCTTCTTTAAGCAAAATAAATCAACTTTCCGAACATCGGTATACGAAAGTGCTTACAAAAGCGTTGGGACTTGGAATAAGATGTGCATATATATTTATATCTCTAATTTTATTTATTAAACACAGGTCAATTTCTTGCTGGGTTTGTGTTTTTCTTCCTCTTGTAGCATTGTCTTACAGCATTAGTCAAATAACCCCTTAAGTTGTCTTTAACTTAGTTGAAATATATATATATATATATTAAATTTATTTGGTCAGTACAGAGGTTGGACTAACCAAAAGATCAATTTGAGAGCTTGAAATTTTTCATGTTGTGTAATATTTCTACTTGGTTTGTACAGACTTGATAGGTCAGTGCAGAACGTGAGCTATTAAGAAGTCTTTCTGGTTTGCTTTGACTGGTTTCTCTAAAGAACTTTTGGGTGGTGTTGAGCCACAAGCCATCATTCATTGTCAGGTGTTACTAGAGGCATGTTAGCTATTACTAGAGACATGTTATGACCAGGTTCGATTAAGTCACAAATGAATTAATTAAAATGAAATGCTTAGATGAAAAATGTTGTACATGAGACTGGACAAGAATGTGATCATCTCTCAGAGTTTATACTACCTAGAGACATTTTGGCTAAATTCGGTTGACTTAAAGGCAAAATCTAGATTTATGTTTTGACCTCTGCTTTTATTAGTGAAAATTAATGTAGTAACATGTCCTGACATCAAAAACACAGTTTTTAATTATGCTTTCTAGTTACATACACAAACATACATTTTCAATAGTTTTTCTCATCACACATCTGAACTTAGAAGCTCAAGTTCTGAATCCCACATCAGAAAAACATTACACTGGAACCCTGAATTGAGATAATAAATAATGAACAAGAAGTAGCATTAAAGCATACTTACCTGGAGGGGGTCAATGAGCGATCGTAAAGGCCCATGGCCTAGGTTGGTAGCCTTCATTGCACTTCGAAGGTGCACCCCTCTAAGGTCTGGCCAAAGGGGCAGAGCCTACGTCATAATTTGTGGTAGCGGGGGCCTGCGTTCGCGCAGCCTGTGCTCGATATCGCAACCCAATGTTTCATACGTCTTTTTTCAATGGTGATGTTTTGGAAAGCATGGTAGTAGTAACGTTTCTATTGAATTTTATGATTTACATGCTCTCTCCAAGACAGAGGACCTACTCTGCATAGTTGAAGGAGTTGATAGGTAATTTTGGTTGTAGTATAGGCAGTTGTAACACGATGGATGTGTACTCACGAAATTCAAAGAATACAGCTAATGAGAAACATAGCTCTAATTAACCAAGTCAGCATTGTGTATGGTCGAATGTTATTAGTAACTAACAGACACAAAAATACAGATAATGAGATGAATAAATATACCAAACATAACTAACAGAGCCAATATAACTAACAGACCCAAAAGATGCAAATGATGAGATGAATAAATGCACCAAATGGTTGTGCTTTAAGGGGAAATAAACCAAGGATTCCTATAACAAACCAAGTTTTATTACCATATTAGTAACATAACTATTTGGATAAAAATTGTTTCAAGAAACATAACTTCAAAGCTCATAATCTTCAAAACAAGATACTCTTGACATTTTATTAAGAAAATGACAATTGAGTAGAAAAATATAAGCCAATACCAACAGTGTTAATATGCTTTTCAACGTGCATGTGGGGTTTGACGAACATCAATAAAAACAACATTTTAAACCAAAACTTAAGCACTTGACCTACTATTCTCTTTTAATTTTTGTTCTAATATCAAAACTATAGATAAAATAAATTTTTTAAATTTGATGAGAGATGGAGATTCTCCTAACCATGAAAAGCTTCTTACAATAGATGACTAATATTATCCTTACAAGGATCTTTCATTCAAATTATGGATCCTTTTTCTTTTGAATAGTTGTGTCATAGACTTTTATCATTTAATCAATCAATCTACTTTACAAAAGATTAATTCTAAATATAAACAATTAAAGTTTGTATTAAAATAACATGCAAACATCTATTTAAAAATAAAAATAAAAGAAGGATAACGTATTAATTGAGTTGGTCAGTCAACTAATATGACACAAAGCAACCTTGTCCATAGGACCGCAAGAAGAGACTACTGACTAGCTATTTACATTCCATACGTCAATGAGTTTATGTGTTTAAGATTGGATCCCTTATTTTCTAATTTTGCAGTTCAAAAAGAGATCTAAAGAGTTTTTTTCTATATAGTAGTAAAATTAGTGTCTTTTAAAATCATTATTGAATAGCAGTTAGTTTGTGAACAATGAATAGTACTTAAAAACTCGTTTTTATATAGTTGGTCACTAGTTTTAAACCCATGTAAACTTTCAATGCTATAAAAATTATAAATTTTAGTTTTAAATAAAAACATTAAGGTATTTTCAACAGTAATGGTAAAGCCAACAGTTGAAGTTAATAGCTTTGAAACTATGACAAGAACCAATTTAGCCACATACGAAAAGTAAGGGAGTAACTTGTTAGTTGTAAAAAAATAGATTAGTAAAAAATTACTTAAAATTAAATAAAGTCTCGGATTCATTTTGTAATTTCCCTACAAAAAATCAGGATCTGCCCTAAAACAAAGTGCGATCATCCACATTGATTAGAATCAGATGGCATCACATATTGATTGACTTGGGTCGATTATTAATTTAATGTAAATCCAAACGGACTCAAGAGGAACCACTGAGTAGCTACCTAGGCTGGTCAACTAATATGATACAAAGCAAACCGCGTCCGCAAGGAGAGACTGCTGACTGCCAAGGTACTTTTTACGCATAAACTTGGTTTGCAAATTGAAAGCTATAAAAACCAAGCATATGATATCGTTCACGACAAAGCAAACATGGGATCTGCAATGCTAAAAAAGGCTTCTCCGTCTGTTGTAACATTCGTCTACTGCTTTCTCTTGTTATCATTCCTCTTCAATATTATTCCACATCAAGTACTTGCTAGTAAGTCTTGTGTCTACATTTTTCAACCTTCATACTAATACATTCTGTTATATTTAATTATAGTTTACGTCTTTTTTTATAGTAATAAAATTAGCATAAATTTTGAAACTAATTAATTACACCATCTGTGAACACATATTGTTCTATAAAAAATTATTTTCATAATTTGGCATTTATTCCAAATCTATATTAAATTTAGTATTATATTTTGAATTTTGTACTTATTATTATTTTTACTTAATTGTAGTTGTCATCTAACAATAAAATATCATGGTTAGGAGCAATCATCTACATCTTAAAGATGTAAAAACTATAACGGTCACAATCAGCAATAACAATTACATCCAAACAAATATAAATGATGGGGATTTCTGCATTAAAATAACTTGCCTTTTGATTATAATAAAAATTTAGATGTCAAATCTGTACTACCAATTAATACATGCATGTTATATATAAATGATATATATTTGCATGGTTGTTACATGCATGTTTTCAGATACAATTAAAGTAATTAAGTTTAGGTTAGACATGCCAATGAAACCATGAAAATAAACAAATAAAAAGCAGATTTGTTGGTGTGTATTTGAAAACATGAGTGGAGTGTGGAACAAATAATTGAATGTTATTAAATTTAATTATATGAATGATGCAGAAGGTGAAGATAATGGAAAAAGCGGTGTTGGTGGAAGCAAACCCAAGCGCTCCCCAAGTGCGACTGCAGATGGTTCTCCTCCGAAACAAAGTTCTCCTAAACAAAGCTCACCGAAACAAAGTTCACCGAAATTGGATACTTCGACAGCTACTAATGCTTCTGAACCTGTCGTAAATTGTGGGCGGGGCAAATCATATAAATCTTGTCTGCCAAACCAACCTAAAGTGTCTGCTTATTGTTATAATAAGACCATCTATAATCGTAATCGTGGTTGTTGACAACTGGCTGCCATCAGTCGATCAGGGTCAGGGGTTGACTGAGCTTCTACAAGAAGAAAGAATAATGTGGTTTTATATATACGAGTACAAGATGTGTCTACTAGTTCAATTCTAGTTAACTTCTACCTAGCTACTGTGCTTGAATTCCTGTTTAATTAGTTCATAATGTTTGTATTTACAATTTTAATGTATAAAATGGAGTATGAGCCCAATTATGCTAGCAAGTTTGAATTCACCTAAAATCTCAAATCCTAATCGAATAAGATTTCCTTTTCTACAATAGGAAAGGTCATGTTTAGTGTGATGGTATCAAAATGTTAATAAAATCTCAAATTCTTAATATCTGTTAGTCGAAGCTTAGAGATTCCTTGACAGACCTCTTTCCCTAGGCGATCTGCTGGCACCCTACGGTGACCCTCCAACCAGCTCTTTCGCTCAGCTAAAGGATCTCCCGCAGAGTTAAGTCATATTCTTTCGTAATCTTTTCAAAAATATAGCGGAAACGCAGGGAAATTTTTCATTATTATTTTAAACCTTTACAAAATATTTTATAAAAATTTGAACAACATCCCGTCTGTTTTTCGGACTTTGCCACCCTGTAAATTATAAAATTTAACACTTCTAAAAATTACAAAAGTAATTTCCCCAAACTATGGAACCTCAGACTCTCATTTTCCAACACAACCACAATCACAATGTCACATCTCAATTTATAAACTTATTATCAATAATATCATATGTCATGCATCAATTTACTTCAAAAACATAATTTAAATCCACAAAATAATATTTACAAAACCACGTGGATATAACAAAATATATACATCTCTTAATATTAAACCAAAAAGAGGGATAAGAAATCACATCAGCACTGTCGCCGCGGCTATCTGGTAATAATCTTGGGATAGTCCGCAGCTATGGTACCTGTGCCTGGGGAGGTTTATTTAAAAATACAGAAAATATTGGGTGAGCTTTGAAAGCCCAGTGAGTGTCATTTAATATCAATTGAAATTACATTTTTATAAAAACCTCCCTAAAACATTTTCAAATTCATTTGTTTAAATTCAAGTTTCATGCATTCATATTATAAAACACATGTTAGCACGGTTTTCAATTTCATAAAGGGATCTCCTATGGTTGCGGGGTTTTTATTCAAAAATCATTTTTCTTTTTATGAACCAAATATGGTCCGACTCCGCTCGAAGGTGTCCAGTCAACCAATCCGGCTCCCGTCAACCTATAGTGACCCGTGCCTCATAGCACCCTAGTATAGAGCGAAATCCTACATCGCTCTGTCCGATTTATGTAGTGGAATCCTACATCGCTCTGTCCAATTTATGTAGCGAAATCCTACATCGCTACAGAGCGGAACTCTGTCTCGCTCGGGTAAGCTAACTAATAATATACATTTCACGTGCATTGGACTAATCTCTCAAACATTTGACTGACATGACATCTTGCGGGTACCTCCCACGGTTAGTATAGTTAGTGACATACTGACACAACTAACTCTACCAATGCACACTTCGGGTACTCAACCCAAACCGATAATAATATGATACTATCTGGGTAAGCCATAGGTTTTATTTTCATCTTTATAAAATTACAATTCATTTCACATAGATAATTCAAAACTAGAAATCATGGTTTTAATGAAAACACAAAATCATATTATCTATTACCGTGCCATTTATCATTTAAATCATATTTCGCTTTCATCAAAATATCAAAACATGCATGAAACATTCATTCATTAATCAAATCAACAAAACGTATTAAAATCATTTTAACACTCACCTTTCGCTATCACTTCCGAATGACTATCCGAAAGGCTCTAAAACTGCGCTCTAGCGCTCTTCCCTAACTCCATCGGTTGATTCGTCACCTACACAACATATACATACGTAAATTTACTTTCACATCAACTTCTGAAAACTCGAAATAATAAAAATTACATAATCGCCCCTAAGTGATCATTTTTAGGCGTAACTCTCCATTTTTGGTTCCTTAATTAAATCTCCAACTTTTATTAATCCCAATACGCCTAATTAAACTCATTAGGGTCATCCGAACTCTCAACGGACGCCGTATGGGTCAATTTACAAAATTGCCCATTAAACTAGTTTAGCGCGCGTTTTGATTTCTCTCTAAATCTTTGGTATTTTCTTGGTTTTTTAAACTCTCTATCAACTTCAATCACTTATTTTTCAACTTCTATTTAATCAAAACTAACCAACCAACACATCGGAATAAATCCATTTCGAATCAATCTAATCACAAACTTAAAACTTTAAACAACTCACCCATATTTCCTTTTCGCGTTAACTTCGCTTTGAGATTGATTTTTGGGTGGTTTTGGACTGATTTGGAGATAGATCTGAGCTGAGATTGGACTGGTTTTCTTCCTCTTTTCTTCCCCTCTCTTCCTCTCTCTCTTTCCCTCTCGGCTTCGCCGCTATTCGCGGTTGATTTCGCCGTCGCTCGACGCTGTCTCTGTCGCCGATCTGCGCGCATGGAGGAGCTATTCTGGCCGCGGTTCAGCTTGGTCTTGTTCGGGTTTGGGCTGGTCTTCATGCGGGTCGAGCTAGAGCAGCTCATCGGCGTCGATTGGAGCTGTTCGCCGGTGATTTCAGCTCGGTCTTCAGCGTTGGTTTGCGGCAACTTGGCTTCGGTTCGCGGCGAGCTCGGCGGCTGGATGGCGATGGCGAACGGCGGTGAAGGCGTCGGCGATGGCTTCTCCTTCTTCTTCTTCTTCTTCTTCTCTTCTTCTTCTTCTTCTTTCTTTCTTCTTTCTTTCTTCTTCGTCGCGTTTTGCGACTGCAAGTCTGGTTTCTGTTTTTGTTTTTCAAAGTCAATCATCTTATTTTTGGCTTCTAATTTCCTCCCCAACAATCTCAATAAT
Source organism: Nephelium lappaceum (assembly GCA_021234005.1). Classification (NCBI taxonomy): domain Eukaryota; kingdom Viridiplantae; phylum Streptophyta; class Magnoliopsida; order Sapindales; family Sapindaceae; genus Nephelium; species Nephelium lappaceum. The sequence goes on from CM037998.1 coordinate 4,626,635, forward strand.
TCCACTTACGCTCTGAGACAATTTCATTCTTCTTCCTTAGATGTTAGCTTAACTTTACTATGGCCATAATTATTAAAATTTATCTTCAACTTAGTCCATTTTTACCTTAAAAGTTATTCGATTTCATTTATCAATTTAACTTCCCGTTTAATCTCCAATTGAGTTTAAATCAATTCCTATGGGTTCTCTATGACTTTAAGTGTCTTCATAATTAATTTAGAGTCTCTAATCAATACTTAGGGACTGTTCCTGGGAACCCGTACAGTAATAAAAATAGAGGGTTTACATTCCTGATTCAAATTATTTCTTTCTCATTTATTTGAAAATCTCTCATTACACATGTTATACAATAAGAGGTGTTTAGTGTGTGTCCATCATATGTTACATGTCCACATTACACGTGTAGGAGCGTGTTAATGTATCATAACATTAAATTTTAAATACTATAATTGAGTTATTTTCTATCAATTTAAATTTTTGGGTCTGACGGTAACTACCTACATCCATGTTAATGAAATTCTAAAAATCAAAGTGTGCCCCTTCAATTCCAAAATCATAGTTTTTTTTTTCCACTTTTTAACTTAACTTATAGTTGAAAAGGTAATATTAAGTCAAATGAATAATACTAAACTTTTCAAATATTTTATCTAAATAATCGCATTTGGCTTGTTAACTATAAATTTAAGCAAAAATTTTTGAGAAGCCTTCCATGAAAAAATAGCTATTATGTGATTTATTAAATTAAAACAAACAAATATGCGTCATAACCAAAAGCGGTAAATAATGGTAAATATGTTTTTCAATACTAGGTCAAAGTGACAAATGTAAAAAGTTTCGTTCAATGGTGTTTAATGAACTTTGCAGAGAGTAAAAAAACAATAAATGATGTACTTTATAATTAGAAATATAGGTACATAATGATTCAACATAAAACAACAATCTATGAATATGATTGTGACAATTTGTACATGAGGAGTAGGATTCAACTTCACTGGAACTGCAATTTGGTTGTGTCGAATATGTACAACACATATACACACACATTGGTCCCCCTTTTTTTCTTTTTTTTCGTCACCACCATCAACAACAAAATTGTGACATCAACAGCATTTATACTTAGGGATCATTAATTTTTCTCACTTACCACTTAACGGAATTCAGTTCATACTGTTCATAGGGATACTTTGCTTGTTTTTTAGTAATAAAAACTCTGAAATGGCCCTTCAAATCACTTAATATAAAAAGTAACCACACAACAAAATTTTATTTCACCAGTAGCCAAAAATTGCCAAAGTAGTCTCCTCACATTACTTCATCTTTATTATGATCTCTCTCGTGTTGGGCACAAAGAGTTAAAGATAAAACATAATACTTGAAAATAAGAAAAGTAAAAAGACAAAAAGAATTATCTCATATCATTATATCTTGTATACTCAGCACACACATAAGCATAAAAGAGGATCCAAATTCTCCAAGCTATTTGTGGCAGTGAACGTAGGCCCTACCCAATTCTCTAAACAAGATCTTTTGTGTTCAATGTATTCTATCTTTGTTATCCGGTTTTTGGTGTCTAGTAACTTGGTTCTGTCAAGCCAGGCTATGTCTTTGTAAAACTTGCTTATGTCAATGTCTTTGTAATTTGATTAAGTTAATATAGCAATTCTGTAAGTTTAATGTCTTTGTAACTTGTTTAATTGTATGTTGAATGTCTTTGTAAATTGCTTAATTAAATGGTTAAATTTTATCACTATCATTACTTTGGACTGTTCACAAAGTTGAGTTATGATACATTCATATTATATGTTCTGTTACTAGCTAATAAATGTCAACTGACGACAGATTCTATAGTTCAGGTGAACAGCACTAGGTAGTAAATGCCAACTGATGATAGGTCCTCTTGTTGAAGTGAGGAGTACTTGTTATATCTTTTTCACAATATTCAAGATGAGCCATTAGCTGCAGAGTGGAGATACAATGTAATTCAGACTAGCTAGTAAATGTCAATTCATGACATGTTCAGTTCTTGAATTGAGAAGAACTTGTTTTTTCATTTTCTCAAAATTCAAGTAAGATGAGCCATTAGCAGCAGTGGCCTTTTCTGCCAATAATTTCCATTCCAAGGCTTTCTTCTTCATTTCTTTTCCCTTCTCTCCATGCATCAACTCTCTCACAAGTCTCTCAATCTCATATCTTTTAGCCTCCGAGTCAATTTCCATCCCCACACCCCACTTGTTTAGACAGAACCAACAATTAGTCTGTTGCTCTGCAAAGAATGGCCAGCACAACATTGGCACACCCCCACACAAGCTCTCCATTGTTGAATTCCACCCACTGTGTGTCAAAAACCCCCCAATCGCGGGATGGCCTAGAACTTGTTCGTGTGGGCACCAACTTGCAACCAAGCTCCTTTTTTCGGTTTCCAAAACAAAATCCTGAGGAAGGATGGCAGATTCACCTATGATCAAATCAGGCCTGGTCACCCACAGAAAGGCTATCTTGCTATTTGCAAGACCCCAAGCAAACTCAACAAGTTGCTCATCAGTCATTACAGTGATACTGCCAAAGTTAACATATACAACTGAGTTTGGTTCCTCTGTATCCAGCCATTCCAGACACCCATCTTGTTCTTTCCACAGGTTTGATTTCATGGCACTCAAAGCATCCTCTGATGGAACCTGATCCAGGAGAAGCTGAAGAGGACCGATATCGAAAATGGGAGGAAAAGTGGGAAAAAGTGCCTCCAACACCTCATGTTCTAAACTGTCAATGGTGTTGAAAATGAGTGCAGATGCATTCCGAGCATTTTCAACTTCTCCTAAGGCAAAGTACACCATGAAATCATTAGCATCTGTTGTTTCTAATAAAGGCTGGCAAGTCCTTCAACCTTATACCTTCCATCTGTAGAATCCAATCAATTTCAGTGTTCAGATATCCGTTTGTCAAGTAACTCATATCTGCATATCAATGTCAGAAATAAAAATTACATTAAAAGTATAAAGTATTTCTTCAAGTGTAAACTAAATATAAATGTCTTTAAAAGCAAACGTCAACATTTTATTTTCTTAAACAGGTTTAGATTGCATGATCAAAGTGTCTGAGTCATACAATCAAATGTTCTAATTACATAAAACCTTCAAATCACAGGATCTCTCAACAGGTTGCAAATAGTATGCGTCTAAGAATTTTCTATATGCACATCTAAGTCATGTATCAAGGTTCTAATCTGAGATCTCTTATAGAAGATAGCATACCAAAAACTTTAATTGTCTCTATTAGAGAGTCTTGATCATCTTTATAAAAGTCTTGACAAGTCCGATTATCTATTAAAATCTGTCAAGGCACTAACATAAACCATCAAAATTTTAACACGAATGTCTAAGATAATTTCCCACACATAAGTTAACAGAGAAATTCATACTAAAAAACTTCTGTGTATAACATTCAGGCACATACAGAGTATTGATTACCTTTAAGAGGAATGAGACCCTTTTCAATTAAACTTCTATATTGCTAGTAACCCATGAAGCCACAAGCACTTGCTGTCCAAAAAAACACATTTGGGATGTTTAGCTCCTGAGAAGCTATGAAAGTGAAGCTCATAATAGAGTCAGACACTATGCAAGTGACTGGAGGAACACTGGACAAACATGTATTATTGAGTCTGTAAAGAAGTTCTCTAAAGGGACCTATGCAGGTTCTCTTGGTGGAGTCGCAGAGAGAGGGGACGTCCTGCATGCAGTCAGCGTCTGATGGAGGGAGGCCGTCTGGCCTCGAAACAAAAGGTGGGGGTGCCTTTAAGAGACTCAGAGCCTTGGGACCTCAGCAAGCGGTTGTGGTTATACTCTGTGTTTACAAAGGTGATATGGAAGCCTTTGCGGTGCAACAGTTTTGCTAGTTTTAGCATTGGATTTACATGGCCTTGTGCAGGGAATGGAACACATACTGCATGAGGTTTTTTATTTTTAACCATAGAATTCATCAATTCAATCTTTTGATCTTCAATAAGTTGTGGAGGGTTCAGTTGATTATGGTAAAACCTGCAGGTTTTATATACATATGTATAGATTGGAAGAAGACAAGTTGTCACTATAAGTACTTTGGATTCCACCAATAAGAGGTCTTCGCAATCTCCAAATTTGATGACATTGCTACAGTTAAAATTGACAAACCAACAACATCTTTGGTTTCTTCTTTAAATAGAACATATCAACTTTCCAAACATTTACATACAAAACGTGCTTACAGAAGTGCCGCAACTTGGCATGCATGTATATGTATATTAATATCTCTTCAATAAAGGCATGTTATTTTCCAGCTTGGTTTATATGTTATCTTTATCTCATAACAAAATATCCTTTATATTATCTTTAGCTTCATTGCCAAAAAATAAAAAAATAAAAAAGTTCGTAGCCACCCTAGCTGGCCAAATTAAATCTTTTGGTGATAATGATTAAGATATGACTGGAACAGAGTGGAAGTGAGAGACTCCAACTCTAAATCACCTAACGCTAATATTGTGTTATTAGTCAATGATAGTAATTAAAAATTATAACACTAAATTGAGCACCGGTATTATGGTAGTGTAGTGGAATATTATGTATTTACTAGTTTTTTGAAGTTAGAATCATTGAATTTAAATGTAATGTTCCTAGTATCTAGATTCTAGAGGTCACACTCATGTCTATGAGATGTGACAAAAGTTAAGCCAAAAAATAAGATTATTAAGAGGTGTTTACACTTGCTTTGTATGCTCACAAACTATAACACTCGCGCTTAATAAAGAACAAATCATGATTAATATAATAGTTTGTCTAAAGACACCCACCACGCTCTCAAGTTCTGAATCCCACATCAGAAAAGCATTACACTGGAACCCTGAGTTGAGATGATAAATAATAATCAAGAAGCAACGTTAGAACATACTTACCTGGACGGGGTCAATGACTAATCATGAAGGCCCATGGCCGAGGCTGGTGACCTTCATTGCACTTCGGAGGTGCACCCGCCTAAGGTCTGCCCAAAGTGGTAGCGTCTACGTCATAATTTGTGGCAGTGGGGGCCTGCATTCGTGCGGCCCGTACTCAATTTCTCAACCCAATGTTTTCTATACTCAATGTCTCAACCCAATCCTTCCAATGGTAATCTTGAATGTCTATGTTTTTTAAAGCATATAGTTGTAACAATTCTATTGAAGGTTATGATTTGATTTGCATGCTCTCTCCAAGACAGAGGACCTACTCTGCATGGTTGATAATTTTGGTTGCAGTATAGGCAGTTGTAACAGGATGGATACATTGTCACGAAATTCAAAGAATACATCTAATAAGATGACTCTAATTAAGCAAGTCAGCATTGTGTTCATTGAACATGTATAATTTTTTATTAGTAATAAACCCAAAAGATACAGACGACGAGATGAGTAAATATACCAAAAATAAATAACAGACCCAAAAAATACAGATGACAAAATGAATAAATACACCAAATGGTTGTGCTTGTAAGAGGAAGTAAACCTGGGAATCCTATAACAAACCAAGTTTTGATGCCATAAAAAAAAAAAAAATAGACATAACAACTATGATATAATGAAATAATATAGAGAAAGAAATTAAATATGTAACTAGGAAACAAGTTTAGTGTCTTCCTAAATTGATTTAGAAGAAGTCTACCATTTTAATATGTTTACAATACTTTAAAAACCTTAATTATAGATAATAAAATAAAATTAATATTAGCCTTTTCAAATATTTTGTCTAAATTCTTGTTTAAATTTGTGTCTAAATTATATGACATATGAGTTGTTAAGATTTTATAAACCATGAAATGATGTAATAATTAATAGGATCTTAACAATTCACATGTCATATATTTAAGTATAAATTTAGACAAAATATTCGGAAAGTCTAGCATTACTTATATAATAACAATCGTACTGATTTATCTAACAATAATTTTATCAATTAGTTTAATCGACTAAATTAATTATACTCATTTATCTTATTGTAATCTTCACAACTCAATTGAATTATATCAAACCCGCATAGTAATTGTATAAATGAGCAGGTTTTATATATATATATATATATATATATGTGTGTGTATTGGAAGCTGACAAGCTGTCACTCTAAATATTTTGGATTCGACCGAATACCAATAAGGGGTCTTTGAAATCTCCAATTTTGAAGAAATTTCTACAGTACATCTTCTGGTTTCTTCTTTAAGCAAAATAAATCAACTTTCCAAACATCGGTATACGAAAGTGCTTACAAAAGCGTTGCGACTTGGAATAAGATGTGCATATATATTTATATCTCTAATTTTATTTATTAAACACAGGTCAATTTCTTGCTGGGTTTGTGTTTTTCTTCCTCTTGTAGCATTGTCTTACAGCATTAGTCAAATAACCCCTTAAGTTGTCTTTAACTTAGTTGAAATATATATATATATATATTAAATTTATTTGGTCAGATTTAATTTTTTTGATACATATGAATAAATAATACAATTTAAAAAAGAAAAACATAAATGAGGGACTGTGACTCTAAACTACATAGATCATATATCATATTATGAGGGTCTGGTCTATAACTTTTTTTTAAGCTACAAATTAAGTTGTAGAAAAAGATGTGGGACTTAAACTCACTATCTCAACATGTAAGTATAGAAAATTTAACATTGTGTCACCTCAATTTTTGTTAAGTCCATGATAGTACTTAAAATACCAAATTGAGCACATTAATTACATTATGATTGTGGAGTAGAAATTTTGAGATGCATTTAACAACTTTTTAAAGGTAGATGCATCGAATTTAAATGTAATGTGCCTAATATCTAGAGGCCACACCCATCTCTATAGGATGTGACAAACACTAAAGCCATGAGATCAGTTTGTTAAATGGTGCTCACACTCTTGTTTCTAAACTCAAAGCCGATTAATACTCTGCCTAATTACTCCCTCCAAGCTCATGTTGTCAATCCCACATCAGAAGAACACTAAACTGGATCCCTGAGCTCAGACAATAAATAATTATCAAGAAGCAACATTGCAAATTACTTACCTGGATGGGGTCAATGGATGATCAAGAAGGTCCATGGCCTAGGTTGGTGGCCTCCATTGCACTCTGAAGGTGCACCTGCCTAAGGTCTGCCCAAAGCGGCAGAGCCTACATCATTATTTGTGGCAGTGGGGGCCTGCGTTCGCGCGGCCCCTGCCCAATTTTTGAATTACAACTTTTGAATATATTCAGGTTAAACAACTTTTGAATTACAAAGTCAATTCTGTTGATGTATGCGCATAGAGATGGGAGGTAATGTACAAGCAGGAACCATAACACATAGTGAAATATTCAGGAACTACGGTACACACTTAAAAGTATTCAAATACAATAGCTAGTTAATGTCAATTGATGATAGGTTCTGTTGTTGAAATGAGAAGCACTTGTTTGACCACTTGTTTCCATATTATGATGGTGATGCACCAAATTAGCCTTGAGCTAACGGAGAAAGGGATGTGCCAAAGAATGTAGAGTGCAGTACACCATCAGAGTCTTAACCAGAGACGTAGTCAGAAATCTATGTCAGGGTGAGTTAGAATAAAATTTTTAAATGAATTTTGACAGTATGAAAACATTTTATAAATTAAAAAAAAAAAAAAAAAACATAAATATACCTAGTTAAAGGAAATATAACAAGTCTTACTTACTCCTTAAAATTTATATGATAAATAAACAAAAATAAAAGTAAAAAATTAAACAAAATATGAAAGAAACATGAAATGTAAGTGAAATCAAGCATCAATTAAGCTGTAACTAAAGATATTTAAATAATCAAATGTATCAAATATGAATTATAGCATAATAATATTATAGCATCAACAACTTTTCTTAAAATATAGATAATTTACATTTTGACAATCATAATTCATAATTACTAACCATACTTTAAATGAAATGATGCATTAGAAAAAACACCAAAGATATTAAATTTAAGTTATATATTATGTAACTAACATTATGATTGGAAAAAAATAAGTAAAATGTGAAAATTTTTTAAAAAAAAATCACATTTAATGTATGAAATAAAATTATTACATGTATAATATTTGAATAGAAATATAAATATAAAAAAGAAAATGCATGCAATAGATTTAGAACAAATATCTATTTATGTTGATTTTAAAAGAATTAATATATCTATACGTGTATATATATAAAGTAAATATAGTTTTGATATCAAAGACGATGAAGTATATTGTGATAGTTCCCTATACTAAAATGAGAAACAAGAAAAGAATCACATGTAATAATTATTATTTTCATCACACATTATTATTATTATTATTATTATAAGTTGCTTTTGTTAGTGTTATGTTAAATCTTGTATGCGCACACAAGGAAACACCAATAACTATCAAAGACTACCAAACCAAATATTACTTACCTGGCTTATCACTGTAAAAGTAGGAGTAGATCAATATGCAGATCATATCATTCAAGGGTGAAAAAAGAGAAAGAGTAAGAGCGACTACAGTATAGCAGCTTGAAGTGACATTTCAATCAAGGGAGATAGTTTAAAATAAATATAGTATTTTTAAAAAAAAAATAGAAATAAATAAAGTATTATTGTAATATATAATTTTTTTTTTCAATGTGGGCTGAGTAGGCTTGAGCCTACCCTATCCCACGTAGGCTTGAGCCTACCCTATCCCACATAGTGTTACATCCCTAGTCTTGACTTGAAGGTCGGCCAGAATTAGAGTTATTAGGTGGCCTGGTGTGATTCTGACAGATTGACAGCATGTGTGTACCTTTGAATAGACTTTCAGGGTGTTATGCCCCTTTTATAGATGTTCCATGCTAACAAAGTAGGAACATTACCCAGTTTAGGTGAAGCTAGGACTTTCAGTTTGGGTGAAACGTGCGACTGTCAGAGCCATTCCTAGATTTTACGTGATGATGAGGTTGGTTCCCGTTCAAACTATGCTCATACTTTGTAGATGTTGAATCATGGTAAAACTAGACTCGTGGAGAAAGAGGTGAGGAAGAAATATAAACGTTGGGCCTGTATTGAGTAGACCAAACCATTGGACCGATCCATTGGAAGGTATTTAAAGCCAACATTATGGGCCTAGTCTTGAATTGGGTCGATGAAACCATCGGGTTAGTCTACATAGTACGCATTGAGCTTAGACTAGATCACTAAAGTCATTAGACTTATTATCTGATGCATGTGTTAGGCCGTAAGCCTATGTCAATCGGCCTAATCAATCAATCTCTTATGACATGTTTTGGGGATTATTCTTTTAGATAAATGGCCACTACGACCACCATCAAAAACGAAATTATGGCATCAACAACATTAATGGGTTATTTGTATTTTTGTCTAAAGACCGAACAATGCTGAAACTTACTGAAAACTAAATAATAATTGAAATATAAAATATGAATAATATATTTGTTTTTTTATTTTTTACCTCTGAATATATTATAAACTTATTTGTTTTTTAAATTTTAAAATTATCTGAAAACTAGTAATTTGATATTTATGCCGTTTTTACTACTTGTTGTTATGTAATTTTAATTAATTTACTGCAAACAAGTGAAAATAAATAATTTAATAAAATTGTTTATTAAATTATGATGTTTATGGTGTTAGACGATTTGGGTGTTAATGATTTTGGGGATTTGACTTTAATGTTTCATTTTTTTTAAAAAAAAAGTGCTTTTATTTTTGTTTAGAAATGGTTTTTTGTAAAAGTTTTGCTTTTAATGTGGATGGAAGAATTTGAGATTTTTTTAAAACTAACTATATAATTTTTAATTTTTAATTTTACTTTAATTAAACTCATTAAATCTCCACTGTCCATCACAATTTTGATGGATGGTGGAGATCTATAGTTTTTCATTTATTAATTTTAATGGTCAGTGGAACAAAAAGACTAAATACCCTTCAAACCATTAAATTTGACTAGCGGTCAACTAATAGAAGGATTAGATTGATGAATTTCTAAAACATTAAGGATAACCCGTACTTAAAACGCATAAATGAATAAAAAATAATATTTTTTAAAATATTGGGGACTAAATTGAAATTTCCCAACTCTAAAAAATTTTTATGTACATATTAATAATGTCTTATTCATAATTAAAATAAGATTAAAAGATATAATAGCATTAATCATATTTATATATTTAAAATATATTAATATGTTTAAGAAAATAACTAGCAAAATGAATGTTTAAATTGTAAATTAAAATATAATAGCTTAATTCCAAGAGAATTTGGGATGAAATGTATTTAAGTTTTTTTTTTTTCAAATATATTTCTTATAGGTATCAAGGGAAAAAAAGAAAAAATATATTTGAGTAATATAAAATTAATTATGATGAATTTAGAAATATGTTAATATAAGGAGGATAAACTTGACATAGAATTTTAAAATATCTTTAAGTGTTTGTAATTTAATGAAAAGTCAATATTTCTATTTTTTTTTAATTGTTTTTGGGTACTTTTAAATAGTTTGAATACTTAAAAAAATAAAATAAAATAAAATAAATTAATGAATGCAAATCAACATTATTAAATTATAAGTGAAAAAAACAAATAACCTCTTATTCTCAGGGATTATTAATTTTTCTTACCATTTAATGGAATTTAGTTCATACCGCTCATAGGGTGATTTTGTTTGTTTGTTAGTAATAAAAACTCTGAAATGACCCTTCAAATCACTTATCATAAAAAGTAACCACACAACAAAATTTTATTTCTCCCATAGCCGAAATTACTAAAGTAGCCTCCAGACATTACATCATCTTTATCATGGTCTCTCTCGTGCCGAGCACAAAGAGTTAAAGATAAGATATAATACTTGAAAAAATAGAAGTAAAAAGATAAAAAAAAAATTATGTCATCCATCGATGACACGTACCATCAAATTTTTTATACTCAGCACCGAAATAAGCATAGCAGACGATCCTAGTTCCTTCATCATATATACCTCATCATCTGTTCTTTTCTCCCTTATTTCCCCGTCATTTGTTCACATGTGCATGCAAGCCAAATATCTGTTTATCATTTGGGTAAATAATGACATTGTAATTCAAGAAAATTAACTCTTAAGAGTTTTAGAGAGGGAAAAACAACCTTCAATCTCATCAACATTGGTCCTTTTTGTTCAGTACTCTTTTTTTTTTGACAAATTTTTCAATACTCTTACTTAAATTCATTCATTTACTTTGAAATATCACATACTTCAATGATTTTTTTTATTGTGTTTCCTGTTATTTAAGTATTTAACAAAAATCAGAACAACTTTGAAGTTAGTTATTTTTAGAAGTTTCACTTGCTTTTTACATACATGAAATCACATATTTATGCAAGAAATCATATATTCTTCTCTTTCATTTGAAATCATATATAGTTATACATGAAATTAGATGTAATTATATATATACATGAAATCATATTTGTTGTATGTAAAATAATATGATCAATGAAGTCTTATTCTTATAGGAACTTGAAATTTTTCACTCATTAAGAACGTAAATTAAGTCCGAATGCCAACTGTCTAAATTTAAGTTTTGGTTTCAAACGGTCAGACAATTTAGTATTAAAACTAGTTTCACTAGAGTCTATATCAAGTTTTAATCCTCTGCATGCCATTTTGAAGTGATGTTTCCTGCGGATTTTGAGAAAAGGCAAGAATGATTGGAGAAATGCGTTGAGTACCAGGAATGGCTCACCAAAATAGAGCACGAATATCCATATCAAAGAAACAATATATAAAGATACAAATCATTGATTGATATTGACTTAACTGTCAACCAATCTGAATGCAAATTAGCAAAACTTGGTCTGCATAGACTCAAAAAGAATTGACTAGTTACGTAAAATTGAAGCCTGCACCAAAATAAAGTACGGGCATGCTTTTATATTAAAGGAAGAATCAGATAAATTAAGATACACGTATTGAAGGTCAACCAATCTGAGGCAAAGCAAACCAGGTTCACACGGATTTATGGAAAGGTGCTAACTAGCTACACAGTTATACGTATAAGAGTATCTCCAATATTTTAATAAATTATGAAAAAATTATATATTATATAAGATTAATAAATAGTGAGTTAAAATAAATTTTTTCAATATAATTATCACTCATTAATATCAAGCTGAGGTGACACAAAAAAAATAAGCATTGTCAACATGATTATTTATTTTTAGAGGATGTGTTAAACAGTTAATTTCAATAAATCAATAATTATTTAATTTTAATTTTTAAATCTGATTAAAAATTAAAAAAAAAAAAGAAAACATTAAATGAAAAATATAAAAGCATTTAAACGGAAATATATAGAAGCATTGAAAAATAATTTTTTAATTTGATTATCGATCAAATGGTACTTATATTATGTAGGATGTAAATCTCTTAATATTAATAACATGACGTTTTTTTTTTCAAAATATAATTCATTGGAATATTAAAGATACTCTGAACTTTGCAACTTGCAACCTACCAGCTATAAAATGCTACCGGAGCATGTGCGGGATCTGGCATAATTGGGACCCTTTATTAGGCATCCAAAGTTTTTATATGTCCAAAAAAAATTTTCTATATCCAGTAAACACATAATTAAAGTATAAAATGAACTCTAGTGACACAAATTTCCATTGTTTTTCGAATTCCTCCTTTCTTTTCAAAGTTTCCATCCCCACCCGAGTTCAATCGGCATGTATTAGCCAATGGTTGAACTCTAGTGACACAAATTCCAAACATCATCCATCCCCACTTGGGTTGGATCCGCATGGTTTTCAAATTCCTTCTTATATCTTTTTTCAAAATTTTCATTCCCACCCAGGTTCAATCCGCATCATCCATTACCACAAATTCCAAACATCATCCATTGCCAACTGTTATTTCTTAACAATGTGATATAATCATTTCGTCAAAAATTTTTTCCCCTCTCAAGTTCGATCCACATGCATTAACCAAAGGTTGAACTCTGACGGCACAAATTCCAAACGTCATCCATAACCAATCACGTTGTTCTTTAATATTGTGATACAATTATTTCATAATCCATTTGTAGTATTGCATTTAAATGTGATATAGTAAGGGACCCAAAACTAATATATCCATGTATATATGTGTATGTATATGTATATACACACTCACGTTGGAGTGTGAAGCCATGAAATTTTAAAAAGATATATATCTTTTTATATTCGAGGGGGCCACGTGCCTCCCTTCATGGGTCTGCCAGTGTTGGCTGGTCAAACAATGTGAAAGCAAACCTGGTCCACGAGGAGAGACTGCTGACTAGAAACGTACTTTTTACGCATAAACTTTGGTTGCAACTTGCAGGCTATAAAAACCAACATATGATATCGTTCATGGCAAGCAAGTATGGGATCCGCAATGTTAAAAAAGGCTTCTCCTTCCGTTGTAACATTCGTCTACTGCCTTCTCTTGTTATCATTCCTCTTCAATATTCCACATCAAGTACTTGCTAGTAAGTCTTACATATATATATATATTTATAGTTATGTTTATTTATTTATTTTCAACCTTCATATGGTTATGTATATTTATAGTTTTCCATCTAACAACATTGCACACACTAGTATTGGAGATTCCCTCTCTTAATTAATTTCTGCCTATTGTGATTAGTTACATGAATGGTCATATACAAATTATCAATGATAGTAGTCATTAGTAAATTTTAAACAAAATTATATTTAGCCAAACAAGTAATACGGACGTCTGCACAAGAATTAATTACTAAAAAGTATAAACTATGTTTATGTTAAAGGGCTGTTCCTAATCTTATCCCTAAATAATATATATTCAAATGTCAGAATTTAAACTATTGCTTGAAACATCTTATGTATAGATGATATGTAGTTACTTAGTGGGATATTATGAAAAATCCCCCTAAAAAGTAAAATAATCATGAAAAATCCTCGGTTTTTTTTTTTTTTTATTATTAGGTGAACCTTCTCCTATCGTTAACTTTCCATATAAAATGTTAACAATTTCTATTCAAAATCTTGAAATGATCAAAATACCTTTATTAAGATTCTATAAAATCACTATTATACCCTTTAAACTTATGTAATGCTAAAATACTCTTTAAATTATTAATTAATAATAATATTAAATTAAAAAAAATAACATAAGATTAAAAAAAAAAAAAACCTAATTAACAAAAACTTTTTAGGCCTCCAGCAACCTGGACACCCAAAAAAAGTTTGAGACCTAGAAAAACCTAAATTAAAAACCTAGAAAAGGTTTGAAACCCAGAAAAACCAAAATTAAAAACGAAATCAAAACCAAATTGAGAAACCTAAATCAAAAATCAAATAAAAAACCACAGATCTTTTTAGCAATACATTAAAACCAAATTAGCTTATTTCAAAAAATTAAAAGAAGGAAAATCGAAATCAGCCACCATTATCATCAAAACATCAACAACATTCAACCCACCATTATCATCAATATCAACAACATCAACTCACAACATCAGCACATCAAAAAATTCGATTGGCTTGCCAGAAATGCCACAATCATCATCATCATCAACCATTTGAAAAAAATTGAAAAAAAAAAAAATCCAAACCCAATAGAAACCCATCATACTTAGACCCACCCAACAGAAGCCGCCTTTCTACCTACCGCCCATCCACCACCACCACAAACCACCTAGAACAACCCTAAATCGCCCACCGACCACCAAGAACAACACTAAACCACCCACCCACCACCACCACAAACTACGCACCCACCACACCCGACCACAGTTCTGGGTTCGAAACCAAAAACCATCTGGTTCTGGGTCGAATCGAACCCAGAATAGTCTGATTTTGGGGATAACCAAAAAAAAAAAAAAAAGAAGGAGATGGAGGAGAAGGGTGTGGGTTGGTTGCCGGTGATGGAAGAGGAGGCGGGGGGGCGAGAGAAAGAAAGATATAGACGAGTGAGGGAGAGAGAATGGTAAAGAGAAAGATGAAGGAGTGAGAGAGAGAATGGTAGAGAGAGAGTTGAAAAATTATTTATTTATTTTTTTGTTTTTAATTATTTAGTTTTTTTTTTTCAATTTTTATTTAATTTTATTAATATAAATAAAATTACTCATCTCATTACCATAATGCTTTTCAAATTTAACACCAATCAATTTTTTTAACCGGTAGGGAGCGATTCATCTAATGAAAAAACAAATCGAGGGGTAAATCTTGATTAGTTTACTTTCGAAGAGGGTTTTCATAATATCCCTTATTTATTTATTTGATAGAATTTATGTTTTTAAATACAGGCAAGCTAAGTAAATGTGATTTATACATATAAATGGTAACATGAGAACAAAAAGCAGATAAGTTAGTCCATATTTGAAATATATATATATATATGTGTGTGTGTGTGTGTGTGTGTGTGGGGAGTTTAGAACTATAAGAAAGACTTACATCATTTATTTAAAATATGTGGAGCTTGGTTTGACCAGGAATCCTGGCTTTTAGTCCCTTTACATGCAAGCTATTCATGTATTCGGGCCTGGTTCATGGCCAAGCCTATCGGTCTGGCGTGCACAGAGTCTATTAGAGACTCTCATATCATTGATTGTGTACATACGTAATAGCTTAAATTTTTGGATCAAATCATAACTAATAAAAACAAAGTAATTGAATATTATTAAGTTAATTGTATGGATCATGCAGATGGTGAAAACAGTGGAAAAAGCAGTACTCATGGAAGCCCATTTAGGCACTCCCCAAGTGCAACAACAAAAGGTTCTCCAAAACAAAGTTCACCCACACAAAGACAACCGAATACAGTCGCTGTCGTAGATTGTGGGCGGGGAAAAACATATAAGTCTTGTCTGCCAAACCCCAAGGACCCTAGTGTTAGGGAGAACCCACAAAAATCTAGCAGCGTCTATCGGGTGTCACCAGGAAGACACTAAGCTTTTCCAAGGTGACCCATCAAGTGAACAGAATGAGGTTTTGTATACGAGTAGATGTGTTTTTATTGTCGACCCACTAATGTCTAGATGTTCAATTAATAGTTAACTTCCATGTACTATGCTTGAATTCGTCTTTGATTTAGCTGATTAAGTTTGTATTTACAGTTATTTCTTTAACAAAAGGTTTGGAGTCGTGAAAATGAATTATACTAATAAGTTTGATTCATAATTGGTATATACAAAATTAATTAGATAATCATACAATACAGCATCATATAACATAAATGCCACATTGAGCTTGAACTACTAAGGTATTTTTATCCATTAATAAATTCTAAAAAAGAAAAAACCAAGCTACACGAAAAGAAAATTCATCATCCATTGTCAGGTATTTTTTTTTTTTTTTTAGAGACATTGTCAGGTATTATTAGAGGCATGATATGACCAGACTCGATTTAAGTCACAGATAAGATAATTAAAATGAAATGCTTAGATGAAAAATGTTGTACATAAGAAGAGACAAGACTGTGATCATCTGTCAGATCTTCAAATATATACTACCTAGAAACATTTTGGGTAAATTCTGCTAACTTGAGGGCAAAATCTAAATTTATGTTTTGACCTATGCTTTTATTAGTTAAAATTAGTGTAGTATCCTGACATCCAAACACTATTTTTAATAATGATTTCTGTTTACATACACAAATGTACTTTTCAATAGTTTGTCTTATCACATATTTCTGTAATTTGATTAAGTTAATATAGCAATTCTTTATGTTTAATGTCTTTGCAAAATTGCTTAATTAAATGGTTAAAATTAATCACTATCATTGTATTGGACCGTCCACGAAGTTGAGTTATGATACATTCATATTAGCCAGTAAGACTCACCTGGATGGAACCCTGAGTTGAGATAATAAATAATGATCAAGAAGCAACATCAAAACATACTTACCTGGACAGGGTCAATGAGCGATCATGAAGGCCTATGGCCTAGGTTGGTGGCCTTCATTGCAGTTCGGAAGTGCCCAGCCTAAGGTCTGCCCAAGTGGCAGAGCCTACGTCATAATTTGTGGCAGCGGGGGCCTGCATTCGCACGGTCCCTACTCAATATCCCAACCCAAATCTTTCCTATGTAGTCTTGAGTGGTGATGCTTTCGAAAGCATAGTAGCGATAACGTTTCTATTGAAGGTTATTATTTGCATGCTCTCTCCGAGACAGAGGACCTACTCTGCATAGTTGAAGGAGTTGATGGATAATTGATTGTGGTTGCAGGATAGGCAGTTGTAACACGACGGATTTAGTCACGAAATTCAAAGAATACAGTTAATAAGGTATAGCTCTAATTAAGCAAGTCAGCATTGTGTATAATTATATGTTATTAGTAACTAACATATCCAAAAGATACAAATAACGAGATGAATAAATACACCAAATGATTGTGCTTGTAAGGAAAAATAAACCTAGAATTCATATAACAAACCAAGTTCGATACCATCTTAGTAACATAACTGTTTGGACAAAAATTGCTTCAAGAAACATAACTTCGATGCTCATAATCTTCAAAACAGGATATTCTTGACATTTTGTTAAGAAAATGATAATTGAGTAGAAAAATATTAGCCAATACCAGTTATCAAAAATTGATAGTTGGCACCATCTACCATCAGCCAACATGTCAATCACATTTACTTCAAAAATTGGGTAGAAAAATATTAGCCAATACCAGCAGTGCTAATACGCTTTTCAACATGCACGTGTGGTTTGACGAACATCAACAAAAACAACAGAAAGTTGAAAACTACTTTCAAAACTATTACCTTTTTAAACCAAAACTTAAGCACTTAACCTACTATTCTCTTTTAATTTTTGTTCTAATATCAAAACTACAGATAAAATAAAATTTTTAAATTTGATGAGGGATGGAGAACATCTAACTATGAAAAGCTTCTTACGATAGATGACTTATATTATCATTATAAGAATCTTTCATTCAAATTATGAATCCATTTTTCTTTTGAATATATGTGTCGTAGATTTTTATCATTCAATCAGTCAATCCACAATACAAACGATTAGTTCTAAATATAAACAATTAAAGTTTGTATTGAAATAACATACAAACATCTATTTAAAAAGAATAAAAATAAAAGAATGATAACATATTGATTGAGTCAGTCAATCAACTAATATGATACAAAGCAATCTTGTGCACAAGACCACAAGGAGAGACTACTGACTAGCTACGTACATTCCATAGGTCAATGAGTTTATGGGTTAAAGATTGGATTCCCTATTTTGTAGTTCAAGAAGAGATCTAAACAGCCTTTTTTTTCTTTTTTGTCTTTTTTTTTGTATAGTAGTAAAATTAGTGTGACTTTTGAAATCAGTATTGAATACCAATTAGTTTGTGAACAATGAATGGTATTTAAAAAACTTGTTTTTACATGGTCGTTTGAGAGTTACACGCCCATGTAAACTTTTAATGCTATAAAAATTATAAATTTTGATTTTAAATAGAAACATTAAGGTATTTTCAACAGTTATGAAAAAGAACAGTTGAAGTTAATGGCTTTGGAACTATGATAAGAACCAATTTAGTCACATATGTAAAGCAAGGGAGTAATTTGTCAGTTGTAAAAAATAGGTTAGTCAAAAATTACTTAAAATTAAACGAAGTCTCGGACTCATTTTGTTATTTTCCGATAAAAAAATAATAATCAAGATCTGCCCTAAAATGAAGTGCGATGATCTACATTAATTAGAATCAGATAAGATTCATAGATTGATTGACTTGCGTCAATTACTAATCTAATGTAAAACCCAGATGGATCGAGTCATGGAAATCCACTGAATAGCTAACTTGGCCGGTCAACCAATATGACACAAAGCAAACTTAGTCCACAAGGAGAGACTGCTGACCAGCAAGTAGCAACGTACTTTCTACGTACGCATAAACTACGGTAGCAACCTGCAAGCTATAAAAACCAAGCATATGATAACGTCCATGGCAAGCAAGGATGGGATCTGCAGTGCTAAAAAATGCTCCTTCTTCTGTTGTAACATTTGTCTACTGCTTTCTCTTGTTATCATTCCTCTTCAATATATCACATCGAATACTTGTCCGTAAGTCCTACATACATTTTCCAACCTTCATATTTCACGGTTATGTATGTTCATGGTTCTCCATCTAGCAATACTGCACACACTAAGATTTGGATTCCATCTGATTCTTAATTAATTTTTGCTTGTCGTGATCAGTTACATAAACGGTCATACAAAAAATCATTCTAATAGCAGTCACTAGTCAATTTTAATCAAATTATATTTAGCCAAACAAATTATGTGGATGTCTAAGTTAAGAATTAATTACTGTAAACTATATTTATGTTAAAAGGTATATTCCAAATCTTATCCCAAAGTAATATATATTCAAAGTTAGATTTTGAACTACAGTTTATAATCTTGTATATGCGTACACAAGGAAACACCAATAACTATCAAAGACTGCCAAACCAAATATTACTTACCTGGCTTATCACTGTAAAAGGAGGAGTGGATCAATATGCAGATCATATCATTCAGGGGTAAGAAAAGAGAAAGAGTGAGAGTGACTACAGTATAGTAGCTTGAAGTGACATTTCAATCAAGGGAGATAGTTTAAAATAAATATAGTATTTTTTTTAATAGAAATAAATAAAATATTATTGTAATATATAATTTTTTTTTTTTTCAATGTGGGCTAGGTAGGCTTGAGCCTACCCTATCCCACATAGTGTTACATCCCTGGTCTTGACCTGAAGGTCAACCAGAATTAGAGTTATTAGGTGGCCTGGTGTGATTCCGACAGATTGACAGCATGTATGTACTTTTGAATAAACTTTCAAGGTGTTATGCCCCTTTTATAGATGTTCCATGCTAACAAAGTAGGAACATTACCTAGTTTAGGTGAAGCTAGGACTTTCAGTTTGGGTGAAACATGTGACTGTCAAAGTCATTCCTAGATTTTACATGATGATGAGGTTGGTTCCCATTCAAACTATGCTCATACTTTGTAGATGTTGAATCATGGTAAAACTAGACTCGTGGAGAAAGAGGTGAGGAAGAAATATTGACGTTGGGCCCGTATTGAGTAGACCAAACCATTGGACTAGTCCATTGGAAGGTATTTTGAGCCAACATTATGGGCCTAGTCTTGAATTGGGTCGACAAAACCATCAGGGTTAGTCTACCTAGTACGCATTGAGCTTAGACTAGATCACTGAAGTCATTAGACTTATTATCTAATGCATGTGTTAGGTCGTAAGCCTATGTCAATCGGCCTAATCAATCAATCTCCTACGACATGTTTTTGGGATTATTCTTTTAGATAAATGGCCACTACGACCACCATCAAAAACGAAATTATGGCATCAACAACATTTATGGGTTATTTGTTTTTTTATTTGAAGACTGAACAGTGCTGAAACTTACTGAAGACTACATATGAAATATGACTAACATATTTGTTTTTTATTTCTCTACCTTTGAATATATTATAAATTTGTTTGTTTTTTAAACTTAAAATTATCTTAAAACTAGTAATTTGACATTTATGCCATTTTTACTACTTGTTGTTATGTAATTTTAATTAATTTACTGCAAACAAGTGAAAATATATAATTTAACAAAATTGTTTATTAAATTATGATGTTTATGGTGTTAGACGATTTGGGTGTTAATGATTTTGGGGATTTGACTTTAATGTTTCATTTAAAAAAGAAAAAAGTGCTTTCATTTTTGTTTAGAAGTTGTTTTTGTAAAAGTTTTGTTTTTAATGTGGATGGAAGAATTTGAGATTTTTTTTAAACTAATTATATAATTTTTTATTTTTTATTTTACTTTAATTAAACTCATTAAATCTCCACTGCCTATCACAATTTTGATGGATGGTGGAGATCTATAGTTTTTCATTTATTAATTTTAATGGTCAGTGGAACGAAAAGACTAAATACTCTTCAAACCATTAAATTTGACTAACGGTCAACTAATAGAGGGATTAGATTGATGAATTTCTAAAACATTAGGGATAACTAGTACTTAAAATGCATAAATGAATAAAAAATAATATTTTTCAAAATATTGGGGACTAAATTGAAATTTCCCAACTCTAAAAAATATTTATGTACATATTAATAATGTTTTATTCATAATTAAAATAAGATTAAAAGATATAATAGCATTAATCATATTTATATATTTAAAATATATTAATATGTTTAAGAAAATAACTAGCAAAATGAATGTTTAAATTGTAAATTAGAATACAATAGTTTAATTCCAAGATAATTTGAGATGAAATGTATTTAAGTTTTTTTTTCTCAAATATATTTCTTATAAGTATCAAGGGACAAAAAGAAAAAAAAAATTGAGTAATATAAAATTAATTATGATAAATTTAGAAATATGTTAATGTAAGGAGGATAAACTTGAAATAGAATTTTTAAATATCTTTAAGTGATTTGTAATTTAGTGAAAATTCAATATTTCTATTTTTTTTAATTATTTTTGGGTAATTTTAAGTAGTTTGAACACTTTAAAAAAAAAAAAACAAAGATAAATAAAAATAAATTAATGGATGCAATTCAACATTATTAAGTTATAAGTGAAAAAAAAAAAACATCCTCTTATACTTGGCGATTATTAATTTTTCTTACCATTTAATGGAATTTAGTTCATACAGCTCATAGGGTGATTTTGTTTGTTTCTTCGTAATAAAAACTCTGAAATGACCCTTCAAATCAATTTATATAAAAAGTAACCACACAACAAAATTTTATTTCTCCCATAGCCAAAAGTTACCAAAATAACCTCCACACATACATCATCTTTATCACAATCTCTCTCGTGCCGAGCACAAAGAGTTAAAGATAAGGCCTAATACTGGAAAATAACAAAAGTAAAAAGACAAAAAGAATTATGTCATCCATTGATGACACATATCATCAAATTTTTTATACTCAGCACCAAAATAAGCATAGCAAAGGATCCTAATTCCTTCATCATATTTACCTCATCATCTGTTCTTTTCTCCCTCATTTCCCCGTCATTTGTTCACATGTGCATGCAAGCCAAACATCTGCTTATCATTTGGGTAAACAATGACACTGTAATTCGAGAAAATTAACTCTCAAGAGTTTAAGAGAGAGAAAAACAATCTTCAATCTCACCAACATTGGTCCTTTTGTTCAATACTCTTTTTTTTTTTTTTTTTTCTTTTTTTGACAAATTGTTCAATACTCTACTTAAATTCATTCATTTACTTTAAAATATCACATATTTCAATAATTTTTTTTATTATGTTTCCCGTTGTTTAAGTATTTAACAAAAATCAAAACAACTTTGAAGTTAGTTATTTTTAGAAGTTTCACTTGCTTTTTACATACATGAAATCATATATTTATGCAAGAAATCATATATTATTCTCTTTCATTTGAAATCATATATAGTTATACATGAAATTAGATGTAATTATATATATACATGAAATCATATTTGTTGTATGTAAAATAATATGATCAATGAAGTCTTATTCTTATAGGAACTTGAAATTTTTCACTCATTAAGAATGTAAAGTCCGAATACCCACTTGTCTAAATTTAAGTTATGGTTTCAAACGGTCAGACAATTTAGTATTAAAACTAGTTTCACTAGAGTCTATATCAAGTTTTAATCCTCTGCATGCCATTTTGAAGTGATGTTTCCTGCGGATTTTGAGAAAAGGCAAGAATGATTGGAGAAATGCGTTGAGTACCAGGAATGGCTCACCAAAATAGAGCACGAATATCCATATCAAAGAAACAATATATAAAGATACAAATCATTGATTGATATTGACTTAACTGTCAACCAATCTGAATGCAAATTAGCAAAACTTGGTCTGCATAGACTCAAAAAGAATTGACTAGTTACGTAAAATTGAAGCCTGCACCAAAATAAAGTACAGGAAGAATCAGATAAATTAAGATACACGTATTGAAGGTCAACCATTCTGAGGCAAAGCAAACCAGGTTCACACGGATTTATGGAAAGGTGCTGACTAGCTACATAGTTATATGTATACTCTTATAGATTAGGAAAAAATTATATGTTACATAAGATGAAAAGACACATTTTCAATACAATTATCACTCACCAATATCAAGGTGAGATGACACAAAAAAAAATAAGTATTATTAACATGATTATTTATTTTCAAAAAATGTGTTAGATAGTTAATATCAACAAATTAATAATTATTTAATTTTAATTTTTAAATCTGATTAAAAGTAGAAAAAATAAAATGAAAACATTAAATAAAAAATATAGAAGCATTTAAACGGAAATATATGGAAATATTGAAAAATAATTTTTTAATTTGATTATCTATCAAAAGATATCTACGTCATGTTTGATGTAAATCTCTTAACATTGATAACATGATTTTTTTAAAAAAAAAAAACATAATTCGTTAGAGTATTAAAGATGCTCTAAACTTTGCAACTTGCAACTTACCAGCTATAAAATGCCACCGGAGCATGTGCGGGATCTGGCATGATTGCGACCCTTTATTAGGCATCCATAGTTTTTATATGTCCAAAAAAATTTTTCTAAATCCAGTAAACACATAATTAAAGTATAAAATGAACTCTAGTGACACAAATTTCCATTGTTTTTCGAATTCCTCCTTTCTTTTCAAAATTTCCATCCCTACCCGAGTTCAATCCGCATGCATTAGCCAACGGTTGAACTCTAGTGACACAAATTCCAAACATCATCCATCCCCACTTAGGTTGGATCCGCATGGTTTTCAAATTCCTTCTTATTTCTTTTTTTCAAAATTTTCATCCCCACCCAGGTTCAACCCGCATCATCCATTACCACAAATTCCAAACATCATCCATTGCCAACTGTTATTTCTTAACAATGTGATACAATCATTTCGTCAAAATTTTTTTCCCTCTCAAGTTCGATCCACATGTATTAACCACAGGTTGAACTCTTGACGGCACAAATCACATGTATTATCAAAGGTTGAACTCTGACGGCACAAATTCCAAACGTCATCCATAACCAATCACGTTGTTCTTTAATATTGTGATACAATTATTTCATAATCCATTTGTAGTATTGCATTTAAATGTGATATAGTAAGGGACCCAAAACTAATATATCCATGTATATATGTGTGTGTATATGTATATAGACACTCACGTTGGAGTGTGAAGTCATGCAATTTTAAAAAGATATATATTTTTTTATATTCGAGGGGGCCACGTGCCTCCCTTCATGGGTCTGCCAGTGTTGGCCGGTCAAACAATGTGAAAGCAAACCTGGTCCACGACGAGAGACAGCTGACTAGAAACGTACTTCTCACGCATAAACTTTGGTTGCAACTTGCAAGCTATAAAAACCAAGCATATGATATGGCCCATGGCAAGCATGTATGGGATCTGCAGCGCTAAGAAAGGCTTCTCCTTCTGTTGTAACATTCGTCTACTGCCTTCTCTTGTTATCATTCCTCTTCAATATTCCACATCAAGTACTGGCTAGTAAGTCTTATATATTTTTTTTTCGACTTTCATAGTGATACATTCTATTATATTTAGTTACAGTTTAGGGGTGTTTTTTTTATAATAATAAAGTTAGCATAAATTTTGAAACAATGAAAATACGTAATTGTACTACCAAGTAATACATGTTATGTATAAATGATGTATATTTGCATGGTCGTTAGATGCATGTTTTTAGATACAATTAAAGTATTAAGTTTACGTTAGACATGCCAATGAAACAATGAAAATAAATAAAAAGCAGATTTGTTGGTGTGTATTTGAAAACATGAGTGGAGTGTGGAACAAAGAATTGAATCTTGTTATTAAATTTAATTATATGAATGATGCAGAAGGTGAAGATGATGGAAAAAGCGGTGTTAAGGGAAGCCCATTAAAGCACTCCCCAAGTGCGACTACAAAAGGTTCTCCGACACAAAGTTCACCGAAACAGAGTTCAACTGATACTGCTAAACCTGTCGCAAATTGTGCGCGCCGCGGGGCATCATATTTCAATTGTCGGGCAAACCCAACGAAAGTGTCTGCTAATTGTTATACTAATGGTCTCTATAATCGAAATTGTTGACAACTGGCTGCCATCAATCGATCAGAGTAAGGAGTTGACTGAGCTTCTGCAAGAAGAACAAATAATGTGGTTTTATGTATACAAGTACAAGATAGGTCTAGTTGTTCAATTCTAGTTAACTGCTACCTAGCTACTATGCTTGAATTCCTGTTTAATTACTTCATAAAGTTTATATTTACAATTTTAATGTGTAAAATGGAGTATGAGCCCAATTATGCTAGCAAGTTTGAATTCACCTATTAATTTAATCATAATTGGTTTATATAGAATTGATAATCGATCTATAAAATTTCAAATTCTAATCAAATAAGGTTTCCTTTTCTATAATAAGAAATGTCATATTCAGTGCGATGGTGTCAAAATGTTAATGAAATCTCAAATTCCTTACATCTATGTTAATGAAATTCTATAATCAAAGTGAGCCCCTTCAATTTCTAAAATCGTAGTTATTTATTTATTTATTTTCTTAATTTGTAGTTGAAAAGGAAATATTAAATCAAATGTTTAATATTAAACTTTCTAAATATTTTATCTAAAGGACCGTATTTGAGTTGTTAACTATAAAGTTAAGCAAAATGTTAAGGAATTCTTCCATGAAAAAATATCTATTATGTGATTTATTAAATTAAAACAAACAAATTTGTTTCGTAATCAAAAACAGTAAATAATGGTAAATATGCTTTTCAATACTAGGTCAAATGTGACAAATTTGAAAAGTCTTGTTCAACAGTGTTTAATGAACTTTACAAAAAGTAAAAAGACAATAAATGATATACTTTATAATTAAAAATACAAGTACATAATGATTCAACATAAAAAAATAATATATTCCTTTCAAAAAAAAAAAACATGAAAAAGAATATAAGAATATGATTGCGATAATTTGTACATGAGGATTGGGATTCAACTTCACTGGAAGTAGAAAATTTGGATATATCCTATTTGTCCTATATTTGCAAAAAATTCAACCCCTAACTGATTCTGCAATTTGGTTGCATTGGATACGTATAACACATACACATACACATTGGTCCTCTCTTTTTTTTTTTTAATCACCACCATCAACAACAAAATTATGGCATCAACAACATTTATACTTAGGGATCATTAATTTTTCTCACTTAACACTAAACGGAATTTAGTTCATCCTGTTCATAGGATGATTTTGTTTGTTTTATAGTAATAAAAACTCTGAAATGACCTTTCAAATCACTTAATATAAAAAGTAACCACACAACAAAATTTTATTTCACTTGTAGCCAAAATTTGCCAAGGAAGCCTCCACACATTACATCATCTTTATCATGATCTCCCTCGTGTTGAGCACAAAGGCCTCGTTTGTTTGCTGGGATTGGATTGGGTTTGGATTGATTTTTATCCAAACCCACGTTTGGTGCACTCCAAAGCCTCTTCACTAAGTTATCTCATCTCATTTTTAACCCATTACTTTGGGATAAATCAATTCCACTGAAATACATGGGTTAAAATAATCCCACTACACTCACATGTGATCGACGACCGACGAACGGCAAACGATGAGGAAGACCACGAGCGTCAAACAGCAAATGGCGAGGAAGACCACTAACGGTGAACTGCGACCGGCGAGGAAAACCCAGTGATGAACGGCAAGAAAAACCCAGTGGTGAACTACGACCGGTGAGGAAGACTGAGCGACGACTGGCAAGAGACCCAACGACAAACAGCAAGGAAAACCCAGGGATGAACAGCAAGGAAGACTGAGTGATAACCGGCAAGGAAGACGGAGTGAACCTCAGTGGGAAAGAAGAAGGAAAGTAAACAAAAAAGAGAAGAATCAGACTGACGGTGGGCTAATTGGCGATGTGGCAATGAGAAGGGGCGACTCGATGCGGAGGACAGAGGGGAGAGAGAGAAAGTGGTCGGCGGTTCTGCGATTTTGTGGCCCTGAGAAGCGTCTGGAAATGGTGGAAAATGGCTTAAATTAATAAATGTTTTGCAAAATTTCTAAAAAGACCCTGAGAAATTTCTTTAAAATCCTCATTTATACCCACTATTTTTACTCCTATCCTACTTTTACTAAACATGGGATAACATCTAATCCAATCTCATTTCATCCAATTCAATCCTACATATATTATCCAATCCTATCCCGCGTACCAAACGAAGTCAAAGAGTTAAAAATAAAGTATAATACTTGAAAATAATAAAAGTGAAAAAGGCAAAAAGAATTATTTTACTTTAATTTATAATCAACACAAAGATAACCATAAAAGAGGATCCTGATCCTCTAATTTATTTGTGGCAGTAGGGGCCGCGTGAACCCAATTCTCTAAGCCAGATCTTGTGTGTTCAATGTATTCTTTGTTTTCTGTTTTTCTGGTGTCTTGTCACTTGGTTCTGTCAAGCCAAGTTACGTCTCTGTAAAACTT
Organism: Nephelium lappaceum; assembly: GCA_021234005.1. Taxonomy (NCBI): domain Eukaryota; kingdom Viridiplantae; phylum Streptophyta; class Magnoliopsida; order Sapindales; family Sapindaceae; genus Nephelium; species Nephelium lappaceum. The sequence continues at coordinate 4,654,153 of CM037998.1, forward strand.
GCTTATGTCAATGTCTTTGTAATTTGATGAAGTTAATATAGCAATTTTGTAAGTTTAATGTCTTTGTAACTTGATTAATTGTATGTTGAATGTCTTTGTAACTTGCTTAATTAAATGGTTAAATTTAATCACTATCATTACTTTGGACCGTTCACAAAGTTGAGTTATGATACATTCATATTTTATGAATTGATTATATGTTCTGTTACTAGCTATTAATGTCAATTGATGATAGATTCTATAGTTGAGGTGAACAGTAATAGGTAGTAAATGTCAACTGATAATAGGTCCTCTTGTTGAAGTGAGAAGTACTTGTTATATCTTTTTCACAATATTCAAGATGAGTCATTAGCTGCAGTGCAGAGTGGAGATACACTGTAATTCAGACTAGCTGGTAAATGTCAATTCATGACATGTTCTGTTCTTGAAGTGAGAAGTACTTGTTTTATCATTTTCTCAAAATTCAAGTAAGATAAGCCATTTGCAGCAGTGGCCTTTTCTGCCAATAACTTCCATTCCAAGGCTTTTCTTCTTCAATTCTTTTCTCTTCTCTCCATGCATCAACTCTCTCACAAGTCTCTCAATCTCATATCTTTTAGCCTCCGAGTCAATTTCCTTCCCCACACCCCACTTGTTTAGACAGAACCAACAATTAGTCTGTTGCTCTGCAAAGAATGGCCAACACAACATCGGCACACCCCCACACAAGCTCTCCATTGTTGAATGCCACTCACTATGTGTCAAAAACCTCCCAATCGGGGGATGGCCTAGAACTTGGTCTTATGGGCACCAACTTGTAACCAAGCTCCTTTTTTCGGTTTCCAAAACAAAATCCTCAGGAAGGATCGTAGATTCACCCATGATCAAATCAGGCCTGATCACCCACAAAAAGGCTATCTCGGCTGTGTGGGCGGGCTTCATTTAACCTACCACAACGGGTTAAAAAATTGCCATGAAATTGGTTTTTTCAATCTCATGCTCTTACTAAATATGGATTGGGACTAAATTTTATCCAAATTCAGCCCAAACCTATGTAATAAAACGTGGCTCGAGGGGCTATTTGGAGTGTTGGATTGGACTAGGGTTGGCTTATGTCCAATCCATCCGTTGGAAAACAAAATCCAATCTCATGTCTCATTTAATCCCATAACTATGGGACTAACTAAATTCCGTGGGACTGTTAATTTTTTAAAAAAACTTGTTTTTATTTAAATATTATTTATATTCGAATAGTAAATATAATTATTTCAAAAAAATTTTATACTAAATATATTTAAAAATTAATTTTATATACTTTATTATAATATTGTTAATATTAGTTAAAATTAAATTTTATTTCATTTAAAATTTAATATTCATGACTTTATTTATTTTTTTAAAAATCATTTAAATGTTTTATTTATTCAAAATTTAATTTAATATGATTTTATTTCTATAAAATTAATTTAAAATAATTTTATTTTATTCAAAAAATGAATTTAATATAATTATACTCTAATCAATACCAAATATAAAATATAATTTTTTATTTATTCAATCTCATATTATATCAAACAAGAGACTGTGTTATTTTTTTATCTAATCTCAAGTGCAACAAATGCATTACAATACTAATTAATCCAATCTAATCCTTAAAAATAATTCAATATAATCTCATACACTAAACAGTGTCTTAGAGGTTGGAGATGATGTTCAAGATTAAGTAACCACAGTACTTATATCCATCCCACTGAGTCAACTTGGTAGAGGAAGTGGGTTTCTTGATTGTACCATTGACGAGGCCCAATTTATATTTGGCACGAAGAGCCATCTCGATGGATTGGTTCGACACAACGTAGTTGTCACCGGACAGCGGAGGCAAGAAGACAAGCACAGCCATAGGATTGAGTGGAGAACAAAAAAGGATCATTTGTTGATACTTTGTGTCCCAATGAGTCCAATGCAGGTTGCAAAAATGTTTGATTATTGACGATAATGATCAGTTGAAAAGAGATTAAATTGGTGATAGATTTGAATCATTGGATTGAGTCATGATGAAAACAGACAGAATACAGAAATAGACGTTCCTATGATACCATGGAAAAAAAAAAAAAAAAAACATAACAATTATGATATTATGAAATAATATAGAGAGAGATATGAAATATTTAAGTAGGAAACAAATTTAGTGTCTCCCTGAATTGATTTAGAAGTCTAACATTTTAATGTATATACAATACTTAAAAAAACTTAACTATAAATAATAAAATAATAATCGTACTGATTTATCTAACAATTATTTATCAATAAATTTAATCGACTGAATATATCATACTCATTTATCTCATTGTAACCTTTGCAAGTCGATTGAATCAAATCAAATCCGCATGGTAACTGTGTTAATCAGCAGGTTATATATATATTGAGGAAACTGACAAGCTGTCACTATAAATATTTTGGATTCCACGAATAAGGAGTCTTTGAAATCTCCAATTTTGAAGACATTTCTATCTTCTGGTTTCTTCTTTAAGCAGAACAAATCAACTTTCCAAACATCGGCACACGTAAGTGCTTACAAAAGCGCTGCGACTTGAAATAAGATTTACATATATATTTGTATCTCTAATTTTTTTTATTAAACACAGGTCAATTTCTTGCTGGGTTTGTGTTTTTCTTCCTCCGGTGGCACTGTCTTAGAGCATTAGTCAAATGAGCCCTTAAGTTGTCATTAGCTTAGTCAGAAAATAAATTTTATATCAAATTTGTTTGATCAGATTTAATTTTTTGATACATATGATTAAATAATACGACTTAAAAAATAAATAAATATATATATATATATAAATGAGGGATTCTTACACTAAACCAGATAGGTCTTATATCATGAGACAGTTTATGATATTTTTTTAAATTACAAATTAAGATGTAGAAAAAAGAAAAAAAAAATACGACTTAAACTCACTATTTTAATGTGTAAGTGTAGAAAACTTAACACTGTCATCTCGGTTTTTGTAAAGTTCATGATAATGCTTAGAATGCCAAATTGAGCTCACTAATATGATTGTGGAGTAGAAATTTTGAGACATATTTACTAACTTTTTAAAGGTAGATACATGCATCCAATTTAAACGTAGTGTGCCTAGTATCTGCAGGCCACACCCATCTCTATTGGACGTGACAAGCACTAAGCCGTAAGATCAGTTTACTAAATGGTGCTCACACTCTTGTTTCTAAACTCATATGCCAATTAATACTTTGCCTAATTACTCCCACCAAGCTCATGTTCTCAATCCCACATCAGAAGAATACTAAACTGGATCCCTGAGCTAAGACAACAAATAATTATCAAAAAGCAACATAGCAAATTACTTACCTGGATGGGGTCAATGGATGATCATGAAGGTCCATGGCCTAGGTCGGTGGCCTCCACTGCACTATGAAGGCGTACCCGCCTAAGGTCTGCCCAAAGCGGCAGAGCCTACGTCACTATTTGTGGCAGTGGGGGCCTGCGTTCCCGCAGCCTCGGCCTAATTTTTGTATTACAACTTTTGAATATATTCAGGCTAGACAACTTTTGAATTACAAAGTCAATCCTGTTGATGTATGCACTTAGAAATGGGAGATGATGTACAAGCAGGAACCATAACACATAGTGAAATATTCAGGAACTACACTACATAGTTAAACATAGTGAAATATTCAGGAACTACACTACATAGTTAAACATAGTGAAATATTCAGGAACTACACTACATAGTTAAAGTTTTCAAATACACAAGCTAGTTAATTCAATTGATGATATGTTCTGTTGTTGAAGTGAGAAGCACTTGTTTGATCATTTTCTCTAGATTCAAGTAGGATGAGCCATTAGGAGCAGAAGCAGCCTTTTCTGCCAACAACTTCCATTCCATGGCTTTCTTCCTCAATTCTTTTCCCTTCTCTCCATGCATCAACTCTCTCACAAGTCTCTCAATCTCATCTCTTTTAGCCTCAGGCTCAATTTCCATCCCCACACCCCACTTGTTTACACATGACCAACAATTAGTTGGTTGCTCAGCAAAGAATGGCCAGCACAACATTGGTACACCCCCTCATAAGCTCTCCAGTGTTGAATTCCACCCACTATGTGTCAAAAACCCCCCAACTGCAGGGTGGCCTAGAACTTGTTCTTGTGGGCACCAACTTGCCACCAAGCTCCTTTTTTTGGTTTCGTAAACAAAATCCTGAGGAAGAATGGCCGTTTCACCTATGATCAAATCAGGCCTGATCACCCACAAAAAGGCTACCTTGCTATTTGCAAGACCCCAGGCAAACTCAACAAGTTGCTTATCAGTCATGACAGTGATACTGCCAAAGTTGACATAAACAACTGAGTTTGGTTCCTTTGTATCCAGCCATTCCAGACAACCATCTTGTTCTTTCCACAGGTTTGATTTTATGGAACTCAAAGCATCCTCAGGTGGAACCTGATCCAGTAGAAGCTGAAGAGGACCGATATTGAAAATGGGAGGGTAAGTAGCAGAAAGTGCCTCCAAAACCTCATGTTCTAAATCATCGAAGGTATTGACAATGAGTACAGATGCATTACGACCGTTTTCAACTTCTCCCAAGTCAAATTTCACCATAAACTCGTCAGGATTTGTAGATCTAACAAAAGATGGGAAGTCCTTCAGTCTCATACGTTCCATGCTAGGAATCCAATCAATTTCAGTGTTCAGATCTCTTTGTATATCTACATATCAATATCAAAAATAAGAACTATAAAAAAAGAAATCTTTAAGCAAAAACTACAAATAACTGTCTTTCTTGAAAATAAACCTTACATTCTATTTCATATGAACCCAAGTTGCATGATTAGTTATCTAAGTCGTGCGACTCATTGTTCAGATCGTAATAGACGTTCACATCACATTATTTATGATGAGAATAATAGGGTTATATGATCAAACAAAAATTTTTGCAAGTCGTTGTTCGAATCACACAAAACATTCAAATCACGTGATTTATGATTTAGACAACAGAAATTATAAAAGCAGAAAAAAATTGTGTTGATAGTATACATCTGAGATTTTTCAATGTACACATTTAAGTCATGTAATATATAACATAGTCTCAATCTAGTAGAAATTCTCTTATATAAGATAATGTGTAAGAAGTTTTTAACATCCTTATTGGAGACTCAGTCGTTCTTATAAATGTCTTGACAAATTTGATCATAGCAAAAAACCTGTGAAAACTCTAACATAAAAGGATCAATGCTCTATTAAATAATTTAAGGAATTCCTCACTAGAAAATGTATATATGTAGAACCTTAATGAATAAAGACTACCTTTAAGAGGAAAAAGGCCCTTATCAATTAAACTTCGAAAGTGCACATAACCGATCATGCCACAAGCACTTGCAGTCCAAAAGGACACACTGGGGATGTTTAGCTCCTGAGAAGCAATGAGAGTGAAGCTCATAAAAGTGTCAGCCACTATGCAAGTGACTGGAGGAACATTAGACAAACATTTATTGTTGAGTCTTGAAAGTAGATCTCTAAAGGGACCTATGCAGGTTTTCTTGGTGGAGTCACACAGAGAAGGGATGTCCTGTGTGGAGTCAGCATCTGATGGAGGGAGGCCATCAGGGATGGCCTCAAAACGGAACGAAGTGAGGCCTTTGATAGACTCAGGACCGAGGGACCTCAGCAGCCTGTTGTGGTTGTACTCTGTGTTTACAAAGGTGATATGGAAGCCTTTGTAGTGCAACAACTTTGCTAGTTTTAGAAATGGATCTATATGGCCTTGTGCAGGATATGGGACAAATACTGCATGAGGCTTTTGATGTGCAACCCAAGAATTTGTCATCTCCATCCTTTCATGAATCTCTCTTAAAACTTATCTTCAATAAGTTGAGGTGGATATTGATTGATTATTGCAAAACCAGCAAGTTTTGTTAAAGCAGATTAGAAGCTGACAAGCTGTCACTATATTCACTTGGGATGCCACAAATAAGATGTCTATGCAATCTTCAATTATGACGGTATATCTCTAGTAAAAATAGACAACCACACCATCTGCTTGATTTTTTAGGTGGAACAAATCAACTATCCAAACAGTTGCATACAAATGTGCTTACAGAAATACAACTTGGCGTGAATGTCTGTATATTTGTCTACTCTAATATAGTTTTAAATCATTAGGAAAATGACCTCTTAAGTTATCTTTAGCGTCATTATAAACAAAATAAAATAAAATTACATCAATAACAGCCTAGCCGGCCAAGCTAAATCTTTTGATGACTATTATTAAAGATTACGATTTAAAAACAGCAAAAGTTACAGACTTGCACTCTAAATCATGTAGTTATGATGTTATTGTTATGACGGCTCGTGTTTAGAATTTAGAATGTCATATGAAGCACAAACAGTAATATGATTGGAGAGCGGAACACATTAAAACGTATTTAATAAGTTTTTAAAGGTAAATAGTATTAAATACTCTCACATTGATTGAGAAGGTAAATTTATATGGTTTATAAGATAAGATAAACCTCCAACCATGAATTTGTATCTCTCCATAGGATATGGCTCAATCATCAAGTGGTGAACACTGGCCCTACTCAATCCTTTTGTGATCCACATAGGATTCTCAACTGTTCTATTCAATCCTTTTGTGAAGGTTTGGGGCCTCGCCACTCATGTATCTCACCATAGTGTATGGCTCAATCATCAAGTGGTGAACACTAGCCCTACTCAATCCCATCAACTGATGAACACTGGCCCTATTCAATCCTTTTGTGAAGGTTGGGCGCCTATAACTAAACTAAAATACTAACTTATTAAGTGGTGCTTACTGTCAGAAAATGATCTTAGACCTAACTCTATTACAAAAACTAACTCATAAATGGAGATTTATCCTTACCTTGTAAAGTAATACAAATTTACTTCTTCAACCAATGTAAAATTATTTAACACTCACATCCAATGTGCAGTTATGATTCTAGCCTAATTTAGTACAAGCCATGACTTGTTCTAATAGCCTGTCTAGATTACACAACCAAGCTCAAGTTCTATATCCCACATCAGAACACTATACTGGGTCACTAAGTTGAGACAATAAATAGTTATTGAGGTGCAACAATCAAACATACTTACCTAGATGGGGTCAATGAGCGATCAAGAAGGTCCATGGCCTAGGTTGGTGACCTTCATTGCACTTTGGAGGTGCACCCGCCTGAGGTCTGCTTAAGTGGTAGAGCCTACATCATAATTTGTGGCAGTTGGAGCATGCGTTCGCACGGTCCCTACCCAATTTTTCAATTCAATCGTTTATTTCACTCGCCCCTACCCGATTCTGCAATTCAATCGTTTATTTCACTGTTGACGATTTGTGATTCTGACAGCTTTATATGTTTTATTATGGTTTATTTATATGGTTTAGTGAGGCAAGAAGCTTTGTAGTTTCAATAGCCTCCTAACCTGAAAACTTATAGCAACAATTATTGCCAATGATTGATAACTAAAGCGGCAACATTGGCAGTTACCAGAAATTAGATACACAGTCACGAAAATTCGAAGAATTCATCTAATAATGTACTTCAAAGACTTACTTGAACAACTGGATGAACAAAAAGCAAAGTGTTAAATTTGGACATGTACAAATTTCAAATGACATTAACCGTCTCAGAAATGCTAGGACAAAAACAGTTTCGAATAACATAACTTCAATGGATAAAGTCTTCAAAATAGGATTTGCCTAGAATTGGTGTTAACAATACTGACATTGCCCTGCATTGGCTAATTAGCTGTTGGTCTTCTACATATTGGTTTAACAACAACTATATTTAGAGATGGTAGGTGATCTTCAAGCTTGCATCGTAAAACATAATAAATTAACATATTTATCAGTTTGCGGTACTTGTTTTGATACTCATGCTACATCTGCCAGCAACAAAATTCCTTCAAATCAGCTTTTTTTTTTTTTTTTTTTTTTTTTTGGAGGGGGTGGTGGGGGGGTGTGGTTGCACTTACATTATTGTGCACGTATAAAAACTACTCCCTTGAAAGCAGGACTGATTTTGCTTAAAATTCATTATTTTGTACCGTGATGAAATGTACACTAAACAGCTTTGCACACCGTTTCAGCTATATATAATCTTCTTAGTAACTCTCACATCATGAACAAACAACATGAAATAATGAAAAACATGCTATTCTATATGTTGTTATATCACTGTTCTGTGCTATAATAATATCCATTTTGAATTGGTTGACAACATGCAATAGTTGAAAACAACAGAATCATAAAATGCAACTGGGCTTGGAACATGTTAGTTGGAGACCTCAGATATCATGGTTACAATTCTGCATACAATAGGTTCATTAATCAACAAGTTTGTTTGACTTGATTTTCCTTCTATAGTACATGGTAAGTGAAGCATTTGTCAGTCCCACATCGAGAGAAGAGAGAGGAGAGGCGGTTGGATTTGGTGATAAATAAGGTGTGTCGAGCAACGTTAGAACATACTTACCTGGACGGGGTCAATGGGCGATCAGGAAGGCCCATGGCCTAGGTTGGTGGCCCTCATTGCACTTGGAAGGTGCACCCGCCTAAGGTCTCCTCAAAGTAGGAGAGCCTACGTCATAATTTGTGGCAGCGGGGGCCTGCGTTCGCGCGGCCCCTCTCCAATTTTGGTCTGAAACTTTTGCTGTTCGTGTTCAATGGGCCTGCTTTTTAAGAAATGGCATCTTTGGTTTTTCAAAAGTAAACTTGGGCAGGCCTTGTTAAATAGGCGTTGTTAGTATTTGTCTTATATTTTGTTGTGATTATGGTGTTTAATTTCTTACATACTTTATTACATTGTGATTATATTTAAAAATAGTTGTGTTGATAGAAGTATTGAAATTTAAGTTTATTGAATTATTTTATTTATTTTTAATTTTCTTGAAAATATTGCTAGTACATTCTGAAATTTGCTGGTAATTATATTAAAAATAAATGTGTTGTTGAAAGCACTGAAATTTAAGTTTATTGAAATATTATGTCTTTAACTCTATCAAAAATGTTGTTAGTACATTTTCGAATTTATTGTAATTATATTTAAAAAAAAAAAAAAAGAAAGAAAGTAACGTTGATAAAGTATTGAAGTTTAAATTTATTGAAATATTTTATTTATCTTTGGTTTTCCCGAAAATATTTGGTTTTTTAAATCAATTAATTGAAAATGTAAGTTCAACGATTCTAGCTTTGACGAACTAACTTCACTTATATTATGACGTTAATCTCTAAAATTTTTAGATTTCACAGTCAAAACAACTAATTCTACTAGGTTATAAATCAGTTGTTTAAATTGCGAAATAACAATTTGCTTTTGGATAAGAATTAAGAACACAGTGTGGTATTACCCAAAAAAAGCTTCCACACATGAAAAGACCATCACATATGATTGGTCAGAGAAAAAGATAAAGTCCAAAAGTTAGCCGAGTGGCAACCTATGAACTACAAGTAACCCCCACATGGGAAAAACACATGATATGATACATTAGGCCCAACACTAGGAAACTGAAAGCCTACAAGTGCTTTTTCAAAACACAAAATTTGTTGAAAAGCCCTTCTGTGCACAAAAGAGCACCAAGTTCAGCTACAGTTGAAATCAGACAAACCAAACCAATTGACCCATATATATGCCTTGTAGTGTCGATAGTGATATATTTTGACAAACCAAAGCGGTCAGGAAATGTCCCACATCGAGAAAAGAGAAAGAAGAGAGAAGTGAGGGAGAGTATAAATATTAATGGAAGGACAACGTTAGAACTTACATACCTGGACGGGGTCAATGGGCGATCAGGAAGGCCCATGGCCTAGGTCGGTGGCTTCCATTGCACATACGAGGAGGTGCACCAGCCTAACATCTCCCTCTGCGGAGACTGTACGTCATAATTTCTGGTAGTGGGGGATGCGTTCGCGCAACCCCTCTCAATTCTATTTTTCCAAATCGTTGTCAACGTTTGTTGTCTAACACTGCTTGTGTCTGTGTTGTTTGTTAAGTTGTGTTTGTTAGGTTAGTGTTATGTTAATGCATGTGTAGTGATTGATTGATTTGATTCATTGATTTGATGATTGATTTATGTTAATGTATGTAATTGTTGATTCATTCATTTGTTGATTATGAGTTTTATTCAATCATGACAGGTTAATTCGATCACTAATCTCGATCACAGTGACTGGTTCAGTTTCAATAGTAATTGTACGAAGATTAATCGACTCGTAATTAATTAATTCAATCTCGATTATAGTGATTGATTTGGTTACAATAGTGATTGATTGATTTAATTTCGATCATATATGTGATGATTGATTGATTTATTCTCGATTCTTTCGTAGTGACTAATTGATTCAACATAAGTTGATTGATTCAAGGTCTAAATGATTTCCGGGTGATGTAGTGATGGATCTAGCAAATTTGATTATCTTTGGATGTGTATATAGTGGTTGATCCATTGATTTTTTGTCCTTTTTAGGTTTGTATATAGTTATCGGTGATTTTCAAACGCATTTAGTAATTAACATAGGTTCCATAAAATCTCTTAATCTTCAAAATTTGAAATTAATAGTTTTGAAAACATAATTGAAGCAGTTTGATTCAGTTTTAATCCAAACCAAACAAAGAGAATACTATAATAAGAATCTAATCAAACCGACATGGTAATAAAAGAATGAACTACCAAGAAAATACCAATTGCCATTATTATGAGTGAAATCAAATTATATTGACATGGGCAAATTAACCAACAAAATTCAGTTTTTATTATTTAGAATCAAATCGATCCGAACAGGATCAAGATACTAAAACCAATAGGTTTAATATAATCATTTGTGTTAAGAATAAACAGTCACATGGTTGTAACAAGTTGTGACAGAAAAAATTTGCAGCAGCAAATGACTCGGTCATTGTAAGTCCACAAACAACTAGATGAACTCAGCTGTTGTTAAACCACATAGTGATTCGTCAACTACGTTACAATAAGCGGAAAAATAACCAAGTCTCCGACACAACACTACAAGTTATGACAGTATAATCAATCACTTCGTTAGCTTTTGATGGTTTATGATAATGAAATAGTGTTGCTTTAATGCAACACTATTATTAAGTCATGCAATGAATGTTGAAGCAAGAAAATGAATGAAACCATTTTCCAGATGTCAAACTTTGTTCAAATCTCACAGCAAATACAGATTCCAATTCTGGGTTCTGACCACATAAGGTTTCCTAAAATTGTAAACAAACATTGAAGACTATAACGTAAGTTATCTGTAGCTGTTTGATCATTAAGAAACCATGAAGAAGCATAAAAACCGAGTAAAACTGTGAGTTGGAAAGTTTTGTTTTCCGCCCCATCCTTCATACTTGATCAGCATAGACTACAGATTCGGCACCTTTTGACGTTATGGAATGTCTTATGGCTCAAACGTCATGCTTTCTGCCTCCTTTCTCACAGATTCGAACAGCACAGAAGAAAGGTAACGCTCTCCGAAGCTGGGGAAGACCACCTAAAAGGAGTTCAGAATGTAAGGATTAGTACGACCGTTTGTTTATTGATCAAATAATCATGCCATTCAAGCATAGGACACCTGGCTTAACTATACTCAAGCTGGAAAATTTTGGTTAGCCAATAAGTTATCATGCGTTGCAGCTGTACACACCACATTAACAGTGCCAGGACACTAAAATAGAATAAAAGATGTCACGGATTAAATTCAAAAGAGCATATATTGCATGTTAATAAGGATCGACAACCACTGGTCCACAGAATCTGCTTATACAAGTAGTATAGTCTTGTTATTTTATATCAGTGAGGAATGTGAAAAATTAGTGTTTCGGTCAATATCCAACCAGAGATTTATCTGCTTAACTGGTTCAAATTATTGGGGAGATTTAAGTTTGCAACATGCTATATCTCTTCGACCAACTATTACAAGATTTAGTATAGCTTCAACAGCAGGCTCAATAGTAAGGTGCATAATGCTGCAAAATCCCTATCAAAAGAAGAACATTGAACTTACAACAATAAGCTTTCCAGCATTTTCTGGCTTCTTAGCCACCTGGACTGCAGCCGCTGCCGCAGCACCAGATGATATCCCAACCTAAAGTACGTTTTCACAATTATCACAAAAAGTTAGAAGAAAGCACCCAAAGGAGAACTTTGACGTCATATAAATATTGGGAAGTTATAACAAAACCTCAAGGTTTCCTCATTGAAAAAAGATCACCCAAATCAAACTCACCAGCAATCCTTCTTTCAATGCAAGAAGCTTGGCAGTTTCAATTGCTTCTTCACTTGATATCTGCAAAGCCATAATTCCTCATGCTTCAGTTTTGGTCATTAATTATATCGTCTTAAGGATGAAGGAAATTGAAATTTAAGTCATGAAAGGGAGAAAAAACATTCAATAACTATCAGATAACAATTTTTTGTCCTGCATTCAGAATATAGTAATTATAACTTCTTGACAAATTTCCACTGTCTTAGACTTGTTCATAGTACACCCTGCATAAGCAGGTATGTGCATCTCATACTAAATATACTGCAGATACCATCATCTACTTCACTACTTGAAGGATTTCAAAACATAAATTTTAGTTACTTTCCATCAAAAAACATCAAACTAAGAAACAGAAACCTGTCCCCAAGTTTAGAGGCATTTAATCTCACTAATCAAGCAGACATTGGGTTCACTCGAATGATATTCCTCATTGCATACAACATTTTCACCTATAGCCACTGAATAAGTGAACAATAGCATTTCTATTTAAAGATAAATAGCCTCAAATGTTGAATGTTTCAAAGTCAATAGGTTTGAAGCTTACTTGAACAACTTCATCTAGTAAATTGACGTCCAAAACTCCAGGGATGAAGCCAGCACCGATTCCTTGGATCTTGTGGGGGCCTTCAACATTTGAAAGTTTGTTAGCACAAGATCATATAAGATAATGCTCACTTAGGAAGACCATACATACAAGTAACCTTGACAAAAGAATATCAAAGGAAATGCTATCAGGCACAAACTAACAAAGTAACGAATAAAAAAAATAAAAATAAAAAAAAGCGTGTGATCAATTGCAAAAGGGTGAGACTTGCCTACGCCAAAGATTTAAATATTGATGGCAACAAAATAGTAACTTAATTTGTGTTTTCTTTGCTTCTTATAATAAATCAAAATGTTGTGCATATATTTATAAGCTTAGTAACTTCTGTTGCAACTAAACAAATATGGCATATGAAGACCAACAATGTGAACAGAACATGTTAAAGATCAGGACTCACCAGGTTTCCCTCCAGACAATATAGCACTTTCAACTGGTTCAATGCCATAGAGCTAAACACGAAGCCAAGGGTAGAAACAGAAACATAAGACATATGAGTACAGGTGAAAATAATTAATAAATTAGAGTTGAAACTATTTCCATCTATATCAGGAAATGCAGACGCAGACCTTGATTTCAGGATTCTGCTCTTTGAGAAACTTCCCTGCACCTGTAACTGTACCACCAGTCCCTATACCAGAAACCAGAGCATCAACTTTCCCACCTGTACCTTTCCAGATCTCAGGTCCAGTAGTCTCATAGTGGATCTGAACATATAAATATTGGAAATGTAAATTTCTCCAATCAGCTAGGCAGATGAACAAAAATATCAATCCAAACATTACCTTCGGGTTGGCTGGATTTTCAAACTGCTGAAGAATATAGGAATTAGGCGTCTTGTCCTGTATTTCTTCTGCTTTCTGAACGGCCCCTTTCATGCCCCTGGCCGGATCAGTGAGAACAAGCTCAGCTCCAAAAGCTCGGAGAACCATTCTTCTCTCAAGACTCATTGAAGCAGGCATGGTGATTATAAGTTTGTAACCCTTAGCAGCAGCCATGAATGCCAATCCTATGCCAGTATTACCGCTGGTAGGCTCAATCAGGACACTCTAGAGCACATATGAACAAATTTTTTTGTCAAAATTAAACTTTCTATTCATATTAAAGCATCTAAGACTAAAATCAATACTATATCAGTACCAAGAGAAGCTAATATGGAAATTGATGCAAAGAAGGCTTAGATCATAAAATTCAAGTAGTAGGATAGCTCTAGGTATATGTAACATCTCATAAATTATTCGAGCAAAGCAACCTATTATGTATATGAAAATCATACTCCATTTCAAATGAGAATGATCCGATCACTAACCTCGCCTGGTGTAATGAGACCCTTCTCCTCTGCATCTGAGATCATACTATATCCAATCCTGAAAGCAACATAAAAATAAGCATAGAATATTTTACAAGTGTTACTCAACTTCCAAAGAAAAATATATTTATGGAGCAGACATTTGGTTGGACAAAAAAGGGCCATGAAATTGTAAAAAGACCCTAATAGTAACTATTACCTATCTTTGACACTGGAGCAGGGCTCCATCATCTCCAACTTGGCAGCTATTTGTGCCACACAACCATCCACAATATGGTTGAGATACACCAATGGTGTGTTACCAACCAACTACATAAGTAAAAAATGAATGGATTGATAAGGTGAACAATCTACATAGCTTTAGATCTAAGCAACAATTTCAATCATGAAAACAGTGATGAGCATAACTTACTTCAGTAACATCTTTAGCAATCTTACTCGTCTCCCCTGCCATATTTTATCAGATTACTGCACAAGCATTCAAGACACAACGCTATCATTAAAATTAAAAACAAAGATAATAGTGTTGATGAAGGAATTAATCAAAAGCTGAACAGAAATCTTGAACCAATTCATTCAAATAAGGGACACAAACAAAGCTAAAAAGATCAGAACTTTCAAGTAAACAAGAACCAACCCAAATAACAAAACATCAACCAACTCAACTTCACAACACAACTTATACAACAACCAAAAAGAAAAAAAATCTCTTTTATGTCACAACCCCAGTTGACAGATTTCAAAAAACCAACCTTGAAAGCAATGCAATACGTTTCTACAACAAAAAATAAAAAGACGAAAACAAAACACAAAGCTAATAAGATCAAAACTTTCAGCAATCAAAAACCAACCCAGATAACAAAACATCAAACGACTCAACTTCAGAACACAACTTATACTTAAAAAAACAAAAGCCCCACACACACACAAAGAAAGCTAAAAAGATCAAAACTCTCAGCAACCAAATACCAACCACATAACAAAGCATTAGAAACAACTCAACCAACTTAAAAATCACTCTCTTGTGTCTCAACCCAGTTGATAGATTTTAAAGAACCAACCTTGAAAGCAATGCAATTTTTTTCTACAACAAAAAATTTAAAAAAAAAATAATAATGAAAACAAAACATAAACAAAGCTAAAAAGATCAAAACTTTCAACAATCAAAAACCAACCCAGATAACAAAACATCAAACAACTCAACTTTACAACACAACTAACTTAAAAATTTCTTTTAAGTTACAACCCAGTGGACAGATTTCAAAAAACCAACCTTGAAACGAATGCAATGTTTTTCTTGAACAGGAAAAGAAAGAAAGAAAATAAAACAAAAACAAACAAATCTAAAAAAATTAAAGCTTCAAATAATCAAAAACCAACCCAGATAACAAAACATCAAAAACAACTCAACTCCACAACACAACTAACTTAAAAACCTCTCTTATGTCACAACCCAGTTGACAAATTCCAAACAATGCAACGTTTTTCTGAAAAAAAAACAAAACGAAACCAAAAAACAAATCTCAAACAAAGCTAAAAAGATCAAAACTTTCAGCAATCAAAACCAACCCAATATAACAAAACAACAAAAACAACTCAACTTCACAACGCAACCAACTTAAAAAAGAAAAAAACTCTCTTATGTCACAAACTCACAACCCAGCTGACAGTTTCCAACAAACCAACCTTGAAACCCACGCAATGTTTTTCTATATATAAAAAAATAAAAAATAAATAAAAACTAACAAGATCAACACTTTCAATAATCAAAAACAACTCAACTCCACAACACAACCAACTTAAAAACCTCTCTCTTATATCACAACCCAGTTGACAGATTCCAGAAAACCAACCTTGAAACTTGAAAGCAATGCAAATGAAAACAAAAGCAGAAAAGCTTGAAACTTTAAAGCACTAACCAAGAAAATATTATCAGGGCAAATCCAAAAAATGACAAGGCAGCTTGTTTGAGTAGTCACCAAGAAAAACAGTGGAGAAACAGAGAATTTCTATTGACGATATTATTATATTCTTTGGCAGGCCTTATCGTTATTTCATATAATTAGAATATTAATAATGACTAGCCGGCTTTAGTAATTAAGAAAATGAATTAAAGTTCGAAAAAATTAATAAATTAAATAAATAAACAAATAAGGTATCTGCAGAAGAAACAAAGTTGTTGGTTTTTGGTTTGTTTAAGCAATGAAAAAGTATTATTAAAAGTTTTATTCTTTTTTTTTGAAGGCTGTATAATTAAAAGTTAAAAGTAACTTTTTTCTTGTATTGGCTCTCTTAAAGCTTTCTATTTGTTGCGTTTTTGGTAATTATTACATGTGTCACCTTTTAATTATATAATTAAAAAAATTATTTTAGACGTTTCATTAATTTATTTATTTAATGATAATAAAATAAATGATGAATTGGAAAAATATGTATATATAGATAAATATTTAAAGTTGTGCATGTAAGTTAAATTTGTGAGTTGGCATAATTTAGAGTTTTATGGTTTTTATTTTATTATTTTTACTTTTTTGTGATTTTTTTTTTTTCCTGTTTGGTTGTCAATGTCTACTTTCGAGACGGTGGTTATGAGTGTGTACTGTCGTCTCAAATCAAAGATGGAATTCTTATAAATTGGGTAATCATATTAAATTGCTTCTGTTGAAAGCTTGAATTTTAATTTATATATAGAAGTAAATTATAAAACGATAAGGAAAAAATTAATAATAATCTGCACCGTTATAAAATTTTGGGAAATGGAGTTTCAAAAGAAAAATATTGGGAATTGAAAACGATCTACTAACTTAAATATTAAGTATTTGCCTACTCCTATTAGATCGCTAATAGTTAAAGGTTTACCACCATATATCAATGATGATTAAAAGTAGAGAGAATTTCATTTTGATTTCTATATTTTTTGAAAAAAAAAAAATCGTTTTTAAATATAAATATGTTTATGATTTTCATAATCCCTATCTTGAAACTAATTCTTTAAGTTACTTTCTATCGTAAGTCAAGTATTAACCAAATGATAGAGAGGAGGGATAATTTCAACGTTTGACACTCCTATTACACATGTTATGTTAATAAAAAATGAAAATAAAGTGAAAAAGTTAAAAATAAAAAAAAATAAAAAAAAAAACTCTATCGTCCACGTGATGAATGGCGAAGATTAAACTTAATTAAAACAAAATTAAAAATAAAAATTAATAAAGAAAAATCTTGGTCGTCCATCTCTAAAATAGATGGTGAAAGATCAAAATTAATTTAATAATTTATTAAATTATTAAACACAAATTAAAAAAATAAAAAAAGAACCAGATCAACCGTCGATCTGATTAGTTGGAACCAAATCATTTATATCTCTTTTTTTACAACATTTTTTAATATTTTAATTTACAAAAAATGTCCACCGTCCATCTATGTTAATAGACGGTGGATATAAGAGGTGGGTTTTTATTTTTAACTCCTCCTTTTTTCTTTTTTTTTTACAATTTTTTAAAATTTTTTTGGAGAATTTCATTTTAATTTTAATCTAATTTATTTTTAATTTATTTATTTTTCATTAAATCTTTGCTATTCATCTCAACTTGATGGATGGTCAAGATATTTTTTCATTTTATTAATTTTTTAAAAAGGTTAAAATATTAATTTATTAGAAGCATAAAAACATAAATTTAAGGAGTTTTGATATATAGAAGGGCAAGACAGATTTTTTAGACTTATTGTTACCAATTAAAGTCAAAATAAAACATCAAAGAAACTAATTTAAAGAGTTATTTTCTGAATAAGGATCACGTGAGTTATAAATGTATTCGCATTTAAAAATAAAAAGTTATCAAAAAATATATGGACCAAAGTAATACTGAAAAATACTTACTGAAAAGGAGATATGGGTAGATGTATGTATCTTTTGTTTCTTTTAGAGATAAAAATAGCATATATTTTAATCTAAAAAATTTTAATAATAACACGTATTTTTGTTTTAGATGAACCCCAGCAACTCTACAATTTTTTGTTTATTACAGTATTAATATAAATTATAATACAACGGTTACGAGGATTTTATCTATATATATATAAATGTCTTCTAGCTTTTTAAAATTATGATGAACCAATTAAATTCATCTATTGTATTTGAATTAAATAGGAGAAATAATTTGTTTTAGAAAAAAAATATAATAAATGAATTTGATTGGTTCATCCTGACTTTTCAAAGTTAGAAGACACTAATTGTAGAATTACTATATATATATGTATATATTTGAAATAAACAAAGATGAAAGGTTGAAAAAAATAAATTGAATGTTAAATTGACATCTTGAGACACCTTGATAATTTTTTTCTTAAAGATGAAATAGTGATAACACTTCCACAATTAATAATAAATATTTTTTAACAATTAATGGGTTTTGTAATTACTTTAATCCTTTTTAAGGAAAAAAAAAAAAATATATATATATATATAGCTTTCAAATTTGACACATTTTTTTTAAATGAATATAATATAAAACCAGCCTTGTTTAATTCCTAAATGTGTAAGCCCAAAATCAGAATTTAATACATGATGCAGCTACAGAACTTAATCTTCAGTTATATATATTTTAAAATTCATTACTAATCATCTATTAACTTTAAATCAAATGTTAAAGCAGAGAAAGACATAGGTCAAATCAACAATTTTCATATTAATAGTTGCATTTCCAAATTAAAAATTTATATTAATACAACATCATTCTTTAAAATATGTACAAATATATATATATATTTACTAAATATGTACAAATGTTTTAGGGCATTTTTCCTTTTAAAACTCCATATTCATTTCCTTAACATGGTAAAATTCACATTTTATCATATACCGCCATAACTTTAAGATACTCGATATATGACACAATTTATTATTTTTGTAAATGTTAAAATTTCAAATTTTTATCTAATTATAGTAAAAACTATTGGAACTTAACTAAAGTTAAATATTTAAATACGATTCGAAAATTAATTTTTTTAATATTCAGAAAAAACAATTTTCATAATAATGAATATGAAAAGAAAGGCTATTAACCATTCAAACTTTAGATGAATACATCAAATATCAGAATCTTTAATATTAAAGAAACGGAATTTATATAAAAATATATAAAGTCTCGAACATGATAATTTGTAAATATAAAAAACTAATGTCACTTATTATTCAAAATAATGAAATTAAGATACCAAAAGCCATATCATTCTTTTATATTACTTTTATATTATATTTTTCATTTTCCACTTGACTTTTGGCTTAACTTTTTCATTTTTCTCAACTTTCTTTTTCATGATCATAATATCATGCGACTTCAATGTCATAGCATTAATTAAACTAATGTTTTTTTCCAAAAATATAAAGAGTAAGCTAGTAATTGATACAGATATGTTCTAGCATTGACTTGATTTCTCAAAATAATTTGTTGAATTGACGAGTCACAACTTACGTGTGATAGATGTTGAAATTGTGTTCAGATTGTGCCTCACAGCCTAGCTTGCACATTATTTTTATAATTATTACTTGTATTTGACTATTCAATAACTCGAAAAGCCAACTTCCATTTCTTTATTTTATTTTATTTTATATTTTTTAAAGAAAAACAAACGTTATTATTCGAGAATGTACCATTTATATATATTTTTTAATTGATCATAGTTGTATATAATATGCTAATGGATATTCTGAAAAATAAGGGAAGAATTTTATTTGGTCCCTATATTTTCATAAAACTTTTCTATTTTAAATGTGAATACATTTATTATCCTTGGATCCCTATTCAAAAACCAACTCTTCAAATTAACCAAGTGTTAGTGAAACTTTAGAGAGAAGAGGTAATTTTGATTGGTGACATTCACGTTTGGTAAAAAGGAAAGTAAATTAAAATTGAAGTTAAAATGATAACTTTTATGGTCCAAAACTACCCTTGAAAAATAGAGTTGGCAAGCAACTTGAAGAATATAAACAAATTATATTTAAATTAAAAAAAAAAACAATATGTTTATTTTTGAACATAAAATAAAAAATTAAGAACAAAACAATTTAAAAAAAAAAAAAAAAAAACTTGTTTTCTTTGATCTGGAAGAATCCAGAGAGCATTCTATCTCAATCTTTCTCCCTACCATCTCTTCCATCAGTCTTCTTCTTCGGCACTTCAATCTCTTCGCTTTACCTCTTCATTTTTGTTACATTAATATTTATCTTTGAGTGGAGGTGGAGTGGTTAGATGTCAATGGTGGTCACATTGTTGTCATAGATGATTAAATCTAAGGCAGTGATGATGATGATGATGTTAAGGTGGCAATGAGGGGGGGAAAGGGGGGAAAAGGTTGGAAGCAAGCTTAAGGGCGGGTCTTAAGGAAGACCAGATTGTCTTTGATTTGTTTTTTTTTTTTTTTTCTTTTGTTATCTGATTCTATTTTTATTTTATGAATTAATTGTGAATTTGTTATTGGTATTAATTGATGACAAAGAAATGGAGAAGACAACGTGTTTAAGATTGGTATTGACTGAGTTTCTTCATCTTGTTGAATGGATATTAAAAAAACATCAAAGGGGCTTATTTAAAAAGTTAGTTTATAAATAAAGACTACAATAATAAAAAATGCATCCGCGTTTAAAATGAAAAAGTTTTCTAAAATTGTAATGACTAAAATGAAAGTTTTCTTAAAAACAAGTATAAGAGTGTATTGGTAGTTTTTAAAACTATATTATTAAAAAAAGTTAAAAAAAAAAACTATATTATTAAAAAGTTTGAATTAATTGACTAAAATGTACTTCATAAATAAATATGTACAATCGTAAAGAGTCCTCCCTTTTCCAAAACATTTTATTTAAGATCTATACAAATTACAATATATAGTTACCATTACAATATATAGTTACTATTTATATCGTTTAAATAATTATTTTTAAAAGATAAATACTTTTACAATAAATTAAAAAAAAAATACCTATGCATAACTTGTAAATTACATTTGGTGCAAGTCCATTTATCTATGTTATGAGCATAGTTCTCCCAAATAACAAACTCGAAGAATAATTAAAGGTCTTGACAATAAAATTTACATAATCATGAATAAATATTGGATTAGTATTTAATCATACTATATAAAACCCTTACAAAAAAACCAAAAAAAAAGTGTAAATCCCAATGAAAGTGAATATGACTTAAATACATGTAAAATTGTGGTGATCAAGAATGTTGAATATGATACACTGGTTTCCAGAAAATGCTTAATTCATTTTTATTTCTTGAACAACTTTTATAACGTATACACATTTATGGATCAATGATTGTTTTTTACTGTATGAAATCATTGACAATATACGACTGTATTACAAGTAAACTTTCAAAAGTCAATGATTTTTTTTTTTTTATTTATAATATTGTTTATCAGAATATTATAATGACAGATCCAAGATATGAATCACAAAAAAGAATTATAATATGTAACAATTAATACCAAACTCAACGTGAATTGCTCATTTTTATATGAATAAACTAATTAACAATGTAAATAAAATAAGGTTTGTAAAATATGATTAGTTTTAGCTTAAAAAAAAAAATGATTAGTTTTAATGATAAGGCCCTGATCCACAATATCCTCATGGGATTTTTTTTTTTTTTTTTAATGAAACTTTATCTTATTCTTTTTAAAAACAATAGACTTAAGAAATAATAAATCATGTATATTTTAGGAAAAAAAAAGAAGCAAATTGCACAAAACCCTCCTAAGGTTTGTCTTAAAAAAAAAAAAAAGAGAAAATATATTTACCTTTTTATTACACTAAGCCCCCACATCGCCTATTGACTTCGGTCAACTTTAACAATTGACTAAAATTGTAGGTTAAATGATTATTTTACCCATTAATAAAATAAAAAATAATAATAATAAAAAACGTGGTGAAGAACTAGATTAGATATACACCGTTGGATGGGATCCATCACCATCCAATCTAGATTTGCACAACAATTTTAAAAAAAGAAATGAACAAAAAATCTTAAAAAATTTGAAAAATTAAAAATTAAAAAAAAAAATCATCTTTAACCAGACGAAGATGAAGAGTCATTTTGAAATCAAATCAAACTTGGTCTAGATTCATCTTAAAAACCATCTTCATCTTCAAAATCAAGTCAAACAAATAGCACCCACAAAACTATCTTCAAAACTAACATAATCTCAAAAAAAAAAAAAAAAAAACACAAATCAAGAAAATAACAAAATCAAACCTAAATCATTCATCTTTGAAATCAGGTTTCAAAACTCAATTATGATCTAGATTTTTAAATCCAGATTATCGAATAAACTTAGATTGATTCATTCAATGATGAATGAACAAATCCAAACGACTTGGGTTCATTCAAAGATGAACAACCTAAGTAAATGAACCTAGGGCACCCTAGTTCCCTTAAAGAAGATGAACAAACCCAGACATATGGGTTTTTTTAAAAACTCTCGCATGAGATAAAGATCAAGGTTCAAAACTTAGATCTTCGGGTTGATTTTTTTTTTTTTTTTAAGAAAATAAATTTTTCATCTGGGTCGATGAACACTATTAACAGTCTAAGTTTTTTTTTTTAATTTTTTTTTATAAAAAAAAATAAAACAATGAATTTTACATATTATGAAAAATTAGTAATCTTTTCACCGTTTAACAACGTTGTAAATTTATAACAATCTGAACTTTTAATAACTATTTTCACTAAATTTCTTAAATGAGATCCTAATAAACTCGTGGTATAATTATTCCATAAACCCAAGCATGTGGATATTCACCTATTACTAAATTAGTGCACCTTCTTCTTATATTGATGATAGATGTTTGATCATAACTAATGTCTAATCTCAACATATAATAGATGTTTAATTTCCATCATAGTTATCTATAACATGATTGGTAGGAGCCAACATTGGATTAACTTATAAAAAAATAAATTTATCAAAAATACAGATATAGATTAATAAAATGCATGAAATTCCCAACCAAAACCTGTAAATATGATCTCTACAAACTAATATTCCATAAATAATAATTTATTTCAGTCCAAAGTCCAAACTTGATTCAATGGGATCAATTAATAATTGCGATAAAAAGATAACATACATATATATATTTTTAAAAAAACTCTTAAATAAATTCGTGGTTTCATTCTTCCATTAGTTTATGATCTGCTAAAAGTCACAAATATAATCACTATACGTGTGATCTTCGATAAATACTTTGATGATTACTTGAGTGTATATGATATTATACTTGGACTAAATTTCAAGTTGAAATATTCGAAAATCCATCACTGCAATATGGGATGCTTCGCCTTGCTGTGTTCAAAAAGTTCAAATACTTTTGTGAGCACATATGGGATGCTTCGTCTTGCTAAGTTCAAATAGCTCTTTACGCATTCCATATATTATAATTGATCTCTGAATATTTTTCATATAAAAAGTCATTATAGACGTTTAAGCAATGTGTTAGAAAGGAGAAGAAGAATTTGTGCTTATTTGATCAAGATTCTCCTTAATCTAATACATATAATATATCTAATTAAATGAATACAGTTACAAAAAGTTTTATTTATTTAATTGGTGGATACAATGAATCTAATTTTTGCATGAATTTAATACATCTTTAGTTGATTAAAGCATATTCAATTGATTAAATTAGTAGAATACAATAAATCTTGCATCGGTTAAATGTATGAACATTGGCTGTTAAATATACTTTATAAATTAATAAATTTTAATATATAGATTAATTAATAATACTTTTAATTAATAAATTTTGTATGATTCAAGGTCATGTTGGTATGTCGGATTTGGAGTGAGTTTATGATTCAAAATATTCTTAACTCTTAAATTGCATTTGGAGAGTAATGAAAAATATTTCATTTTCAATCTCAAACTCTCTTTTTTCCAACTCTCATGGGAATGGGCATTTTCAACCAAAATGGTGGAATTTCGGTGGGTTTGGGATTTCTCATTTCCCATCCATTACTCTCGTTGTCTTTTTTCCGTATTCTTCTTCATCACCGTCGACAAACCCAGAAACCACCATTGACGAACCCAACAGTGACAAAACCCTTCATCATATCCTTCGGTTTTTATTATTTATTATTTATTATTTATTATTTTTTAATGTTGTGGTTTGAGTTTGATGAGAATCTCAAGTTTTGGTTCGATCGAACCCAAACAAAGAGGTTGTTTTATTTATTTATTTTTTCAAGTTTTTGTTTTGATGTTGTTGTTATGAGAGATAATGATATTAACAAACTAGATTGTTAATGATATTTGAGGAGTTGAATAGATGATGTTGAAGACGGTGGAGATCTAATCTAATGGATCTACATTTTTTTTTTTCAATTTTTTATAAAATTAATTTTAAATATATAATAAAGTATTTAAATTAATTTTATTTCAGTTCAACTCTAACCTACACCAAAGACAATACGATATAATTTTAATCCAATCACAAATTTTTTTATATAATCCAATCCAAATCTCATTCTGATTTTCAATTATAATTCTACGTGACAAACGTAGTCTAATATTATTAATTTAGAGAGTTTACACTATAAACATTCAAAATTTATTCAAATTTAGTGAAAAAAAAAATTCAAACACTCCTATTTATCTACAAAAAATGATCAAAATACCTTTCTTATTTATTTATTTTTTTATGGAAAATACCTTTCTTAATTTTATTAAAACAAGTAAAGTGGATTCAAATACCCCCATTTATCTACAAAAAATTATCAAGATGGCTTTCTTAATTTTTTTTTCTTTATGGAAAATACCTTTCTTAATATAATTAAAACAAGTAAAGTGGATTCAAAGACTCCCATTTATCTACCAAAAATTATCAAAATATCTTAATTCCATTAACATAAGTTCAACCACCACAAACACCATTCTCCAATCCAGTCACTCCTATTCCGGTAACCAAACACCCCCACGGCCCCACACATCCGAAGTCCAATCAAAATCAAAATCGATCAACGGCGCCAGATCCAGGCCAACGGCCCCAACCCAACCCAACCCCCAACTAATTAATAACCCAACAAAAAATCCAAGGGCATTTCCGTAAACTCACATTCTCCACCTACTAGTTTCCGTACCACACCACAACACCGCACCGCCCCCGCCTCCTCGACACGCAGATCTCAATCAACTTCAAAAAACCAACCAAACCAACTCTCCACTCCAATTCTTTTTTTATTATCTTAATTTTATTTTTTCCAAAATCACAATTTTTTGTTTTCAAAAGTCAAAATCTCTCGAACCACTCGACCGACATGGGCGTCCCGGCGTTCTACAAGTGGTTGGCGGATCGGTATCCGCTCTCAATTGTTGACGTGGTGGAGGAGGAGCCGAGAGTCGACGCTAACGGCGCCGTTTACTCCGTCGACGTCTCCAAACCTAACCCTAACGGCGTGGAATTCGATAATCTTTATCTGGACATCAACGGGATTATCCATCCTTGTTTCCATCCAGAAGGCAAGGTATCACCACCACCACCTCCTTTTTTATTTTTATTTTTTATTTTTTTCAAATATATATATTTTGTATGTTTTTATTTTATAAGGAAGTTATATGGTTGGCGCCACTGATTTAAATTTCGATATCATGAACAGTGAAAATTGTGAGTTTAATGGATTATGCGAATGTAAACAATACATGAACCATTCGATTTAGATTAGATTTCAATCCAACGGTTCGCATAAATAAGAGTTTTAAGAAAAATAAGAAAATTAAAATTGTATGTAATTGAAATTGTATGCTAGCTAAACCCTAGTTTAATAGTGTATTTGTTAGTGCGTCGTGTTAGGGCACATGTTAACGAGTTGAAATTTTGTTGTAAACAGTTTATATTTGTTCTTTTAATGTATTAGTGTCTAATTTTCTGAGTCTTGAAAGAATGATTAAGTTTTTATGTTTGCTTTTTCGGTTGTTTTAAGGGCACGTGTAATATGTTTAATTTTTGTTGGATTTATTTTATGTTGGGTTAAGATGTTAAGGGATAGAAAGTGTGTGATAAATAATTTGTATTTATTTTTATAATGCTTTAATTTGTGATATTGTGCGTGGCGGAAGAATGAGGTCGGGTGAATATTTGGAAGTGAAATTTGAAAATATTGGATGGATTTATCTCAGATCGGTTTTCTAGATATGGTGATTTAGGGAGTTTAATTGGTGGGAGTTTTTAGTGGAAGGATATAAACAATTGGATGTGTGTTTTATAGTGCATGATGTTTTTTTAGTGGGTGGGTGCATGCGTTAGTGTGGGTGTTTTGAAGATTTTCTCTTGGGGGTGTGTCCTGATTTTGATGGTGTGCTGGTGATTTGTACCTTGATGATAATTTTATGTTCTGCAGCGTGGACCTGCTACATATGATGATGTGTTTAAATCTATATTTGATTACATTGACCATCTATTTTCGTTGGTTCGGCCAAGAAAGCTTCTTTACATGGCAATTGGTAGGTGTTATATTCAGAGTGTATGGTTTTATATTTTGTTTCTGGTGCAATGGGATTGGATGTGATTGGTATATTTTTCTCTAGATGGAGTTGCACCAAGGGCTAAAATGAATCAGCAACGTACTCGGCGGTTCAGAGCTGCCAAAGATGCAGCTGATGCTGTAAGATGTTTATCACTTTACACTAAGGGATTTTAGTAAATAAAAGCTATATGTATTTAGTGTATTTGTTATAAAATGATGTCTCAGAAAGTTGACGAAGAAAGGTTGAGGGAAGAATTTGAGGCTGCAGGGCAATGCTTGTCTCCTAAAGAAAAGCAGGAAACATGTGATTCAAATGTTATTACTCCTGGCACTCAATTTATGGCAGTGCTCTCAGTGGCACTTCAGTACTACATACAGTCGAGGTTGAACAACAATCCCGGCTGGCGGTTTACAAAGGTGTGATGGGCATTTTTCTAAACAGTCCTTGTCTCCTTTGTACCTTAAGATCGGATGATTCCTTGCCTGTGGAGTAATCCCTTCTATCTCTTTTTATCATGTACTTCTGGCTTTCAGGATACTTTGTCTCTCTTAAGTTTATTTATGAGGCTGCATTGGGTGGTTGTTTGAAGGTTGTTCTTTCTGATGCGAATGTCCCTGGTGAAGGAGAGCACAAAATCATGTCATACATTCGATTACAGCGTAACCTTCCCGGCTTTGATCCCAACACGAGACATTGTCTGTATGGCCTGGTCAGTGTTGTTTTCATGTTATTCTTTTCATCATTTTTCTTTTCCCAGTTTCATTCTTATTTACGTGTGACAGGTATTACATATGGATTATGTTTATAAGCCCTCTTTTTTGGTTTAATGTAAATCAGGATGCAGATTTGATTATGCTGTCTTTAGCCACACATGAGATTCACTTTTCAATATTAAGAGAGGTTAGTTCAAGGTCTTGTGAATATCATTTATGATTCTAACTTATTTGTTGCTTGTGTTGGATTTCATAACTCCTTTACACTGATTGCCCAGGTGATCACTCTTCCTGGGCAACAAGAGAAGTGTTTTGTTTGTGGTCAAGTTGGTCATCTAGCAGCTGATTGTCGTGGTAAGCAAGATGATAATCCTGAAGATTGGAACGTGGTAGATGATACTCCGATTCACAAGAAGAAATATCAGGTCAGATAAATGACATCTGAATTTGGGTACTACAGTTATTAATAGTTTTTCCCTTTGTTTTCTCCCTTTCGATATGCCTTGTTTAATGACTCATGTTTTTCAACAGTTTCTAAACATCTGGGTGTTGCGTGAATATTTGCAACATGATTTGGACATTCCTGATCCGCCATTTGCTATAAATTTTGAACGAATAGTGGACGATTTTGTGTTTATGTGTTTCTTTGTTGGCAACGACTTTCTCCCGCACATGCCAACGTTGGAAATCAGGGAGGTGTGTAACAGTCAGTTTGCTCTAATGTAATTGTTATTGACCTGAGCAACCTGCTGAGTTTATTATTTGTTCTTAAATATTAGGATAATGAATATTACTCCATTTGATTTTGTGGTTATTTTGCTTGCAAAATGCAAATTTATTCTGCTTCTTTATTCGTTTGATGACCTCACGCTGCATTTTTTGTTTCGCGTTTCCCAGTCATCTCGTAGTATAATGCTTAGGAACATTCTTATAACTGCAGGGTGCTATAAACCTATTGATGCATGTCTATAGAAGGGAGTTTTCTGCCATGGGTGGTTATATTACTGATGCTGGTGAGGTAATTTTTCTGTTTTACATAGTCCTGCAAAACTCTGCTAAATACGGTTTTTGTAGAAGTAGGTTGTTTTGATTTTCTTTTATGTGCTGTTTAAGTTATTGGGCTGCTCCATCTGCAATATTATCTGATAAATCTCTTTATTGCACCTCTTATTTTGCTAAGATGGATGGCCATTTTAACAGATGCTGAATAAGTTTAATTGAACTTCAGGTTTTGTTAGATAGAGTAGAGCATTTTATTCAGTCTGTTGCTGTCTACGAAGATCAAATTTTTCAGAAGAGGACTCGTATACAGCAGGTATTTTTTCAATTTATTTTTAGAGCTTTGTGGTTATTACTTGATTATAAGGAAGTCATGGACTTTTGGACAATTTAGGTATGCTTATTGGTATGTGTCTATATTTTCTATTGTCATTATTTTATCATTTTATGTACATTCTGTTCTGATGTCTTGATGAGTGATGTGAAGTTCTTGCATTCTTGAATTGTTTTCCCTGTTAAAACATATTATTTTGAGAAATACCTGTTTTGATGATGTGATTGGTCTGGAATTATGTAAACCCACATCCACTAGTGTTTGTATTTTGTTGGAGAGGATATGTTGCATACAAGATAATGAAAAGCCTGATTGGAGAACCCATCTGGAAAATAGTCACAAAATCCTTGTGCAGTTAGTAAAGACCGGATAACATGGAATTTGGAATGGACTAAAGAACTGAGGTATATTTTTTTTGGTGTTTGGTCTAGTGGTGTGATTCTCACCTTCATTGCATTGCATCGATCTCCTATTTGATTCTTTGAGTCTCACTGAATATGTGAAACAAAGGAAATAAGTCTTGTCGGAGTTGAAAGTTGAAATAAGGTGTATGTGGCTAACTGGCTTCACTAAGAAGTTCGTGAGCAAAGACCAAAGGGATGCAGAAATCGAGGAAAGACTCTATGGAGGTCTCACCCGTGTCTTCACTGTTGTTGTTACTGCCAAGATTGAGAACTTTTAACTTGATAATCAATGAGCGTAAATGTGTAATATGTATATGAACTTTTAAATAGTTCATAATGTGTTCATAGTGTTATGATGCTAGATGTGAATGCTTAGTTGTGTACCTCTGTGACACTTACAAGACTTGCCAAGGTAGGGAATCGTCCACAGAGGCACCTATTTGGTTCGTGTGTTTGCTTGAATAACATACATGAATTATCTTTCTGACAGTCATATAAGACGCTTTAGAAGATAGATAATAAATTAGACACATAGCATAAAGTGGATTGGTCTTGGTGGATGATAGAGCAGGTATCTTCACTGTGGAGAAAGTAACATCACTTATGCAAAGTCAGACTATCTATTTATTTATTTTTGTCTTTCTTCCTTAGAAAGGGGGGGTTGGGTAGCTATTGCCTTATGTTTATGTACTACTTATGGGGATACTCATCTAGCACTATTTTTTCATTTTTCAGCCTTTTCTCTTTTCGATTAATACTCATATTCTTCACAATTTTTCTGATGTTTATGCTGATGGTTTATCAGATTACAGAGTATAATGAAGAGATGAGACTTAAAGCAAAAAGGGAATTTTCTGAAGAGCCATTGCCAGAGCCACAGGCCCCAGTTGTAGACAAGGTCTTGTTATGATTACTTGTTCATTATAATTTTTACATCAAACAATGTACAGTAGACTCTGGATAGATTGAATGGGCTTTATATGAATAAATTGCCATTAGTAATCTCTTAATAATCACTCCTTTATTGTTTATACGCCTTCTAAAGCTATGAGAATTTATCTGCCATATATTTATTCTAAAAAGAAAGCTCCTATAAATGGGGATACGGATACTGGAATACTATCCTTCATTTCTAGAAGTAGGTATTGTTCATCATTTTTTAAATATTATGTTTAACTGATAACTTGAAAGTTCTCTGGATGTAAGAAAAGTATGTAATGAATTTGGAAGCCTTTGGTGATAAAGGGCTTTCTTCTGATGGAATTTGAAGGGCAAAACTATTTGTATATTGTTAACCCGTTTTTGGTGGAATTGTTTTATAAGTACTGTAATTATTATTATTATTATTATTATTATTATTTTAATTACTGGGCTTGTGAATTGGGTGAGTGACTAATGTCAATTGTATAGTCCAGTTTTTACTAAGGATGTAAATTTTATCTCTCAAGATTGTTATACTTTGCAATTTTTTCAGGTTAAATTAGGCGAGCCTGGATACAAAGAAAGGTATTATGCTGAGAAGTTTGAAATATCAAATTCAGAGGAGATTGATAAAATTAAAAAGGATGCTGTAAGTTCTTATTGGTTTCGACTCTTTTGATTGTATGTGTGTGTATATATATGTGGATTTGGGGTAGGATCCATTTATTTTTACATAGATTTGAACACACTTTTGTGTTCATTGGATCCTAGTTGTTTGAATGATTCATATTTCTCTTTCCTCTTTCTTCCATTAATATTTATATCCTTTCTCCAAGAATTTAATTTTTTCTTCTATTTTATTTCCGCATTTTATTAATTAAAGTTAGTTACTGTATTCTGGAATTTTTTCTTTGTCAAGTATCTGGTAAAGTGAAAATATGAAAACAAAATGAAATGAAAAATGTAAGGAAAAAGAAATAAGAGAGGAAAGAGTTTCTCATAGAGTGATTAAAAGGAAAAAAAATGCAATAATTAAAGTGGAGAGGAAAGCAAAATTAAAAAAAGGAGATGGAATGCAATATTAAAGTTTATGAGAGGAGAATAAATTGGAGAGAGGAAATACAAATATTAATGGAAGATAGAGGAAAGATAAATTAGTAACCATTAAATTTTAACCAATTAAACAATTAGGATTGAATGGAGATAAAAGTGTGTTGATTATCATGTAAAAAATAGGGATGTTAATTTTGCCCTTATATATGTGTGTGTTTGTGTATACACTTACATTTATGTATATGTACATGTATGTGTGTGTACACAAGAAAATGGTTTCTGGATGCTTAATGTTGGTATGCTACCTGTTGTAATGTTGGTATGTTGCTTGTAGTTCATTTTCTCTGTATCATAGGTATTTGACGAAATTAAGTATCATATTAAGAGAAAAGTAACAAATGTAAGTTGTGTGTTTGCAGGTTTGGAAGTATGTGGAAGGTTTATGTTGGGTCTGCCGTTATTACTACCAAGGTGTCTGCTCTTGGCTATGGTTAGTTTGGTTTTGACCATATTTGGAATATATTATGCCTGTTAGGATTCTCTTTGAAGTACACTTGGTTAAATTTCTAGTATACATGCGTACTTGTATAGTTAATAAAAGATTGTAAGGTAACTAATATTTTGAGTGCTTGATAAGAATCAATTGTAAGAAAAAGAAGATTATGCAATAGATATCCATGCTGCGCTCTGCCCAGAAACATGAATACACTATAGAGAAATCTGGACAGACAGGTCTTGTTTTTAATGTGGTTTTGGTCCTGACTTCTGAGATTGTAGCCTAGGGGATGGGCACGGTTTGGTTTTCGGCAAATCCGAATTGAACCGAACACTATATGTTATTCAAAATTTTGAACTGATTTGGTTAGTTTAAGATAGAAACCCAAGTTAAACTGAACATCTTTTTTTTTTTCAGTTTTGGTTTTGGAAATCCAAAAACTGTAACTAAACGAAATACTATTTGCTTTTTAAAATTTGAACCGGTTCAAACCAAATACAAGCTCATTACCGAATTGAACACCCATTTTCGGCTCAA
Source organism: Nephelium lappaceum (assembly GCA_021234005.1). NCBI lineage: Eukaryota > Viridiplantae > Streptophyta > Magnoliopsida > Sapindales > Sapindaceae > Nephelium > Nephelium lappaceum. The sequence goes on from CM037998.1 coordinate 4,686,333, forward strand.
TCAGTTCGACTTAGACCAGTTTGTGTTTTAATACCCACCCCCACTTGTAGGTAGTGACTTGGTAATGATTTAAATCCCAGATGGCATATTAATTGCAAGCCATGCTGCATTTAGAATTTTCATTCAATGTGTAATACTAAAATGATGTATCGTTCTTTGTTATGGCTAATTAAGTTAAAAGCTGTCTTTCTCTACTGTTTTATTTTTCAGGTTCTATCCTTACCATTATGCTCCATTTGCTTCAGATCTTAAGGATCTATGTGACTTTGAAATAACTTTTTTCTTGGGAGAGCCGTTTAAACCCTTTGATCAGCTCATGGGAACCTTACCGGCTGCAAGGTGTTTTTTTTGTAATATCACTTTAAAGTAACAAAATATGGGAACTGTTTGCCTTATGTTAATTCTCTCCGGTGATGGGGAAATATTGTTACAGTTCTAGTGCTTTGCCGGAAAAATACAGAAACTTGATGACTGATCCATCATCACCTCTCCATAAATTCTATCCTTCTGGTAAATACAGTAGCTTTTACTGACCAATTACTTTGTCAAAATACTTTCTCTTTGCAAACTTAAGTGGATATTTTCTTGTTGACAGCTTTTGAGATTGACATGAATGGTAAACGCTTTGCATGGCAGGTCAGTCATGTTTGTTAAGCAAATTTAAAACTATGCTAGTTTGGGAATATTGTTTAAGAAACTTATGGACATTATCTTGATTTTTTTGTTGGAAGACAGGGTGTTGCAAAATTACCATTTATTGACGAAAAGTTGTTGCTTGCTCAAACAAAGAAGCTTGAAGACACTTTAACGGTCTGGATTTTTGTGCTAGACACTATGCACAACTTTCATTGATGCAAAACCATTTCTTACGGCCATATTTTTTGACATAGCAGGCAGATTATTATTATTTTTTCGTCTTGTTTTTGAAATGCTTTCTTAATGCTTGGTTATTATTTTCAGGTAGAAGAAAGAGCTCGGAATAGTGTGATGCTAGATTTACTATATGTGCATCCTGTGCATCCTCTGTCTCGACAACTTGTGTTGTACTACCAACAGTACTCTCAGTTGCGTCCTCATGAAAGATTTGCTTGCCCAATTGACCTAAATGCCAGGTTAGTTTATCTCCAATACTTACGATTTAGTCCAGTAATTTCAAATTATTCAATAATTGGGAATGTATGATAGTTTACTATTTTCATCTTTTGCTAATTTTTTGGCATTTACAGTGGTGGAATGAATGGATTCATATGGTTCTTAGAGAGGAATGTTTGGGCAAGCTTTATCCCTTCACCTGTCCAGGGATTGCCTAACATAGAGTATAACCAAGTTTTGTAAGTTCCATTTTACTATTGTTGTATGGATAAGAATTAAGGATGATTGTTTTATGAGGCCATTTTGCTTCGCAGAAATGCTACATATCTTAATCCAAAAAATCATAGACATGTCCCAGAACTTCCCGAGGGTGTAATCACACCGGATAAGGTATGTGAGCTCTGGATATTTATGAATTGTCATTCTTTACTACTAATGAGCGCTGAGCATAGAGGCCAAGGTAATATGAAGGTTCTGTTCAACTATCATATGGATACACTGCAATCTATTTATTAAAGAGAGTGTAAAATATGGATAAGTTAGGTCCACATCAATTATGATTCGTGTGTAAGGAACTGGTTTTTTTAACCATGACCATGATGCTTTTCATATCATTATATCTCATTCCTTGGACCTGAAGAATGCGATGTATGAGTTACTGAATTGAGATTCGATTGTTTGCTTATGCAAATTTTCGTGTTTAAGATATTGGTTGGAGTCTATACTACTTCATTCATATGGAGAAAAGTTGAGATGCATAAAGTGTTGTGTCATGCTTACTGGTTTGGATGATCATGTTTTTGTATTTCTTTTTTAGCACATGGAACTTCATTGTTAGTTGATAATAAAATTACGTGTCATACTATCATGCATCTGGCAATCCGTTTTTAGGTGAATGACCGGGTACACTATTGATTTGTTGTTACCATTGCAGATCCTAAGACCTATAGATATCAAACCATTTCCTACGCTATGGCATGAAGACAACAATCGGCGCTATCAAGGAAAAGAGAGGTAAGACAAATGTACTATATAAATGATCACATGCCTGTACTGTCTCACAGTTATCAAGTTAGCAATAGATTTTGCCTCATCTTTCTAGAACAATTATAGCATGGAAAATGCATTCAAATAGAACGACAGCATAAACAGTGAAATGTGCACATTCTTTCTGTTGATTATTTTGGTTGTAAGATTTAAAGGTTAGTTGGTCCTTTGCAGGCCACATGTACCCGGAGCAATAGCTGGCCCATTATTGGGAGAAGCAGCTCATCGTCTAGTGAAGAACACGCTGAATTATAAGCCTAATGGTTCTTCTGGATCATGGGAGCAACCACCATATCGCAATAACTCAGCTAACTATGCTGTCTCCAGGCCAAGGCCAGCTGGATTCTATGGTAATGGTAGGGCCTATGGTGATGATCCGAGATATTATTATGGAAATTACAACAATTCACAAGGCGTAATGGGTAACCCTAGATTCCCGCACCCATCAAATGGTGTGCAAGGCAACAGAAACAACATCAAGACACCGGAAAGATATCAACACCAAGATCAGTCCCGGGACTTGAGGGCTGGAATGTCTTCTTTGGCAATAGAAGAGGGTGTAAGAAGCAGGCCCCCTGCGATGATATTAGCCAGGACGCCAAATTCAGGATACTCAGGTAACTCAAACCAACAGTATGCACAAAACATTGGTTCGATTCCCACTCCACCCACCAATTGGATCAATAAAACATCGGGTGGAAATGCTGGAAATTATATTAGACAAGAAAGTGCACCTTTTGGGGCATACCATAAACAGCAAGTGAAGAAGGTATATCAAGTTAAGACAACGCAGTTGCCCCAGGAATCGGCCAATTCCTTGAACTATCAGTGACTTTTGGAGATGTGGTTGAACCTTCCTTGTTTTCTTATTGAGGTGGCCCTCGTGTAGGTCTCGATGTAATCTATATTGTCGGGATCCTGCTTGTTCAGTTGCCTCGAATAGACAGCAGAGGTACAAATTAACGATCCATGTTTTCTCTATCTGCCAAAAAAAAAAAAGGTGCTGACATTGCTGGAACTGCATTTGATTTGAAGGTCAACTTTCGAGGTTGGGAGGTGAGCTTGTGGATTTAGGCGACAACACTCTCTTCGGCTTCTCCTTGGAGGTAATCTTTTATGGTTGTTAAAAAAGTAGATGATTGTAAAAGAGATATGGGTTGGGGTGGGGGGTCATAGCTAAGTTGCTGTATTTATTTTAGTTGTACAATTTATATTAATATTGGTAGCAGTCAACAAAATTAGTCACAAATGTGGGAAGATGTAATCACGCTTATGTTCATTATCTCAGTTTTTTAGTTCAGTGCAGTTGGTTTTAGTGATTATTGGAAGATTACAAAAGAAATTAAGACCCTCCGATGCAAGCACTCCTTCGGTTTGTCCCTTTTTTTTTTTTTTTTTTACCAAAGCGTAATTTTGTTTTAAAAAAAAAAAAATCCTCTTTGAATATAAATATTAAAAATAATGAGATATGATAAAAATGTTAACTCCCTAATATTTAATCACACGACCAAACATGTCCTAATAGTATTAATTCAATCTCATGAAATCACAATTTATATTCAATTCAACGCAAAAGAATAAAATATTATAAATATAGTCTAATCTAATATTTGCATACCTAGTGATCCCCTAACATACTACCTTGAACAATTGGGTAGCGTTTTGTTGAATTGGTTTTTTTTTTTTCCCTGATTATCTGGCACTGAATTAGATTTCTATCTAGATTAGCTGAAATGAAAATTTAAAATATGATTTGGACATTTACTCCTAGAAGTTGGAAGGGAGTTGTTTACAGAAATGGTAACCTACCATTTTGAGTGAAAGGTAGGTGGGAGTGGATTTATCGGGAGCTTCTTAACTTTTCTCAAAATGGAAAAAAGTTGATTTGATGGGGTGAAGTCTCACACGGGGTCTTATTGTACTGTTTTTAACACTTGGGTTGCATGTTGTAATGGGGTCCTATTATACTATTTTGGACAATTAGGTTGCATTTGGTATGTCATACTAGACCAGAGCAAAATGATTTGATGAGATTGAATTAAATATAATACTATTTTTTATTTATATGTCATTGGATTAGATAGAAAATAAATTTGACAAAATTGAAGTAATTTATCTTGTGAACTAAATAAAAATTTCAGAAATTATTTTTTATAAAATAATAAAATTATTGTAATTATAAATTAAGTTTTAAAAATTATTATACATTTTATATATTTTTAAAATTCTTAAACAAATAAACTTATAATAAAAATAAATAAATATTGGTACTTTTCTTTTGTAAAGGAGAAGGATGTTATACTAGGAGTCTCCCTAATAAAATTTCGTAATCTTTTTAGAGGCATAGTAAATATATTTTCTCGACACACTTTTTTAGGATATATTCTATTCAACATAAAATATGAAACCTTTTTAAAAATAAAATTCATCATCAACTTTACTTTTTGAATATAAAATCTATATCATAAAAGTATAGTAACTTGTAGAGTACAGTGAAGGGTAGACATAATTGTCAACCACTTTAATTAAATGAATCTATTGAATTATTTAATGTGTTCTATCCGTTTCTTCATATCCAATCACAGTGGTTAAAGAGTCAAAAATGAGCTAGTAGTGTAAAATAATGGTAATACGTGGTTGGACAATGATTGGGATGGACCCTTTTTTTTTCTCCTTTTATAACCATCACAAATCAAAAGCATTTATCATTACAGTTGACTTTGACCTACCGCTGCTGTCAATCACCGGTACAACCGTCCCACAAATAGGGGCGGTTTTATCAATCAATTGCATCGATAAGAATTAAAAAACACACATACCCTGTACTTGGAAAACCAAAATCCCACCCAATCATGCTTGATATTCGTACCATCCAAGTCATTCCCCTCTAATGAAGTAAGTTTTTTTTATTATTTATTAATTTATTTATTATACATTTTTTGATATCTTAATAGAATCAAAGAAATATCAAGACCAATCCGAATGAAATTCTAATAACACAGCTTGGATGACTACTCTCAAGCATTCAGAGAGGATTACCTACATCTTAAACATAAAAGGTGGAACTTATTGATACTCAAACCTATTACGTGGAGGTAGAGATAGGTGAAAATGACTAACCATTACATTACATCATTTGTGCGTTAATGAAATAAGTATTCTAGCGTAATATAAAAACTTTATTATTACAGGATAGTTATATAAGGACTTATTCATTTTAAAAAGAAAACATAAGGACTTATTATTTTTTAACTTTGAATCTTTTTAAAATTTTAAAATTATATATTTTTATGAATTATTGAATTTAAATCTAATGATGAATACCATATATATTAACTATACATATCATACATATATGGAGAACTCATAGACTAAATAAGGATGTTGCATGTAACTCAGAAGTGACTTGCCAAGTTGGTTAAGCCCACTTTGCCTACTTTTTCCAGCAAAGCGAAGCCTTTCGTGTCTGCTCTCTCTAGTAATATAGGGTTTGAGTACCTATCCACTAAAAGTGTGGACAATTAGCATTTAATCCATTTGTGTGTAGATAAATTATTCATAAATCCTCCTAGGTGGAAGACATTTTTCCCGCTTGATGTGAGTTATTCTCTTCTTACTTTTAGGGAGTAGAGTATAAATAATATAGAGTTCCATTCAAGTAGTCTTGACAGATGTAACACGTACTTGTAACATCACAAAAAAAAAAAAAAAAAAAAAAAAAAAAGGAGGAGGAAGGATGTTGCATCTATGTGTACTGGAGTGTTGTTATTAAAATTATATATGTATCTCTCCAAAATTCGAAATATTAACAATAATTTTTAATATTTTGGGCAATATTTTCATTGAAATAGTGGAAAGCGATATATTTTCTTACTTATATTTTCAAGTTTAGGATATATCCAAGAGAGTAACTATTGATGTCGTTAATGATATATATCCGATGTTCTTCATATTCTAGGATGAAGAATATTGAAAGAAGTAAGTCTTGATATTATTCATTATGTATATTGACAGTTTTCATATTTTGTGCTAACTAATATCTAAAGACAATGCTAAGTTGCTAAAAAATTGTCTAAATTCATTGAACGATATTGTATGTGAGTTGTTAACATCACATTATCTTATTATTTGTATAGTATAGATATCTTATCATCACATCATTTTATCATCCTATTATTTATATCGTGTGGATATTAGCAACTCACGTGCTACATGACATCTGAATATTTGAATAATCTATTATTATTCATATAAAAATATCTCCAAAATATTTTTGATATTAGGATCGAGTGGCAGCCTCGACTCAAGCGGAAGTGCGATGTGTCGGAAAACTCGGGATCGTAAATGGATTCGAGTGCCATTCTGATCGCCTTTTTCATGATATTTTCTATAGATAGAACTACTGTGAGCGGTCTAAACTTCAACCTCAACCCTTATTTCTTTCTTCATATTGTAAAGGGGAGCAAGCCCCTTTTTTGCTCCATTTCCCTTTATTGAATTGACAATGTTTTAGATATTTCAACTGACATTTTACACAATTTAAACCTTCATATTTTACATACATATTTATAGAGTTGTCAATAAGACCCCAAATCTCCCAAATCTCCATCTCGATTTGGGGGAGATTTTGAGAACTTTTAGGGATTGGGGATGAAATCCATTCCCAAATCCAAATGAGGTCATCTCCAATTCCTCATTCATAATATAAAAATATAAATTGTTTTATATATGATAATCAAATTTATTTGGTAACTTTCCTCATTTTCCCATTTATGACTTTATCACATGTAATAATTTTATATTATTTGAAATTTTGTCATATGCTATGACTTATATATAAGAATTGTAATTGTTTTACAATACTATAGATTTTCGTATGTTTAAGTGTTATACATTTACAACATATTTGGTACACATGATATTTGGTGAGATTGAGATTAAAAATTTTCAATCCTTTCAAATCCTGTATTTGGAGAGGTATGAGTGAGATTTAGAATTCAATCCCAAACTCCTTTTTTTCTGCTCTCATAGGAATTCACATTCCCAAGCTCAACATTAGGTTTTGGCCGGATGGGATTGGCAATCTGACTTTCTCTCTTCTCATTGTTTTTCTTCGTCTCCTTCTTTCTCTTTCTTTCTCTTACTCTCCTTCTTTCTTATGCTCAACGAAAAACCAAGGTGGGTCGTCCAAATTGTTGAACCTACCTGAGTTTAGTGTACGAATTGAACCCACGTTGGGTTTGAATAACTTGGAACCTAGATGGGTTCGATTTTGGGTTCCGGCCTAGCCACAAGGAATCAAGAGATGTTTTTCGATATTGACTGGGATCTCGATGACGAAATAAGGCGATTAAAAGCAACGAGTAATGACACACTTTGGTCTGTTGCTTTGATTGATTCTTATTAGTGCATAGTTGCTTTCACTAGTTCCACCAGCTTTTAGGCTTTCCTCCCCATAGAATGTGTTGTTGATTGAGTATAGTTGTGATGTGTGTGTTAGTGATTGAGTGTGGTGGAAATTTCTGGTTCTTTATCTGGTTGTGTTCATCTGTTGATTGATTGTGGTTCTTCATCTATTGATTTATGGTTCTTCATTTGTTGATTGATTGTGTGTTTTCATTAGATGAAACCCAAATGAATAAGGGGTTGAATATATATATTTTTTCATTTTTTTAGATTTTTTAAAATTAATTTTAAGTATATAATAAAATACTAAAATTAATTTTATTCCAATCTCATCTCAACCTACACCAAACATGGTATAATATAATTTTAATTCAATCTCAAGTTATACTAAACATGAGATAATAAATTTAATTCAATTTAATCCAATCCATTCAATTCCAATTGCGCATGCCAAATGTAGCCTTAGTATATTGAAATTTCATGAAATTATATTATAAATTATATTTTTAATTATATATTTTTTCAAGGGTTAGACTTTTCAAATTTTTTGTTCCAATTCATGCTCAAATAACATGATATATGAATTGTTAACATTCTATTAATTATTGCGTAATCTTATGATTTATAAAATGTTGACAACTCACATGTCATATTATTTGGACAAAATATTTGGAAAGCACAGATGAAACGGAGATGAGGGAAATGAGGGAACAGATTTTGGGAACCTATCCCTAAATACCTTCATCCCCATCTCGTCCAAATGATGACTTATGTGGGACTCTATGTCAATCCCTGTTAGTTGGAATTAACATATTCATACAAATAGTTGTATGGACGAACCTAACCCTGCGTCCAAACAGGCCGTTGTAAGGCAGGACCGAGTCCAAGTCCAACACGCAACACCTCGAAGGAGAACGAATCCTCGTGAACCATAACCCACTCCTCACCAAAATCAAAACCAACCCGCCTCGTGTAAACCTTTAACTACCCACTCTGGTTAACTCTTTATCCTCTCTCTTTCTCTCTCTAGATTTCCTTCCCTCTCTGTGAGATGGCATCGCAGCAAGACGACACCGTTTTCGCCGAAGAAGACCAAGACCAAGACCTCGAAGAGGAAGACGACGAGTCCTCCTCCTCCGACGACTTAGAAGAAAACGACGACGTCGACGACGAGGAAAATGAAGACGACCTCAATTCCGCCTCCGCCATAACCGTCGCCTTTCCTTCCTCCTCCTCAGCCTCGCTCGCCTCCGCCTCCGTCTCCGCCGTCACCGTCGCCGTCCCTCCTTCCCTAGACGAGCCGGATCCGAAGCGGAACCGCCTGCAGGAAGAAGAAAAGAAACCGCCTCCACCTCCGCCGCCGCCGTTGGACGAATCTCGACGGCTCTTCCAGCGGCTGTGGACGGACGAGGACGAGATCGAGCTCCTACAAGGCTTCCTGGATTACACGTCTCAGAGAGGCAACGCGCACCACCACGACACGGCTCTGTTCTACGACCAGATAAAGTCGAAGCTCCAGCTGGACTTCAACAAGAACCAGCTGGTGGAGAAGCTCCGCCGCCTGAAGAAGAAGTACCGCAACGTCCTCAGCAAGATCAGCTCAGGTAAGGACTTCTCCTTCAAAACCGCTCACGATCAGGCCACCTTCGAAATCTCTAGCAAGATCTGGTGCAATAACGCCACTAACAACAACAACAACAACAATAATAATAATACTCTGCATAATAATGTTAGTGTATTAGATGACGAAGACGCGAATCACAACAATTTCAATCATCATCATCATCATGTTAGTTTTAGTAACGAAGCAAAGATGAATAATCATAGTTATCATCATCAAAATGTTAATAATTATGAGGAGAAGGTGGTGATTACTCCGACTCCTCCGCGGTCTTCTAGGAAGCGGTCGAGGTCATCCAAGGCGGTTGTTGGAGGTAGTGAGAATGTGGTTTTGATGAATAATAATAGTGAGAATAGTAATGTCAGTTTGAATGCTAATGTTGTTGGGAATAATGGGATTGTTGGGGTGGTGGAGGAGACGGTGAGGAGTTGTTTGTCGCCGGTGGTTAAGGAGTTGTTGGGGAATGTTGTGGGTGGGAGAGGGATTGGAGCGTTGGCGATGAATGCGGTGATGCCGTTAGGGGGGTTCGGGTTGGGGGGTTTTGGAGGAGGAGGGGAAGTGGTGGATGAGAAGTGGAGGAAGCAGCAGATTTTGGAGTTGGAGGTGTATTCGAAGAGGTTGGAGTTGGTACAGGATCAGATTAAGGTTGCGTTGGAGGAGTTGCGGTCCATGGGTGGGTGATTGATATGATTGGGGAGATTGGAGGTTGGAGGGTGGGGGGGTGTGGAGGAAGTGGTTCGTGGATTTTGGTTTCGTCTCGTAAAACGTTTGTTGATCGTTTGATTGATCAATAGATGGATGGACCGATGGATGGTTGGGTTGGTGAATAGCGTAGGAACTCAACTAGCTGCGATTTAAGTTATTTTTACTTTGCCCTTTTCTTTTTTACCCTTTAATTTCATAGAACAGATGTTGAATAATGATTCCTAATTGTGACATCTTGTTACTTTATATGTTCGTTTGATAGGTGTAAATAATGGTTTATTTATACATAGATTGGAATGACTAGCATGGTGGATAAAGATATAGCTGTTTTACTGATACATATATCTCTTTTTTGCTGTGTAACTTTTACATTATTGGGTTTAAGAGACTTCTACTTTGAAATTATTGTTATCAAAAGGTTATTACTGTTAATTGAATTGTATCTAATTATGGCCCTTTTTGGGGGGCATTCGTGGTGGTGAGGTGAAATTGAGGTTGTCAATCGCAATTCAAATCATTAGTGTATACTGTGATAATACAAAAACAGACTCCTATTGACTTCCTAAGGCCCCCAATGCAGCTTATTTTGCTCGTGCTACATATTTGTCTCAAATGAGGGCGGCCCCATTTCTTGAGTTGTGGATTTGGGTTAGCTGGAACATATTGTTTCTTTGAGTATTTTTATTTGATATATGCAAATTGCAATGTGAATGCTAATGTCGTGGAAGAGATGCATTTGAAATATCTTAAAAGAATGAATAGTAACTTATAAATGACTAGCTCAACTGACTTATTGCAAAAGTTTAGTCATGATATTGAATAAGTAGTTGATCAAATTGTGCACGTAAAACTAGCTACTGGGGTTTGAAGTAATAGGCACAAATGGCATGGCAATATAATCATTATTTGACTCTGTTGTAGTGTTTTTAATATGTTTTAGTTTAGGGTTGCTGCCTGGTATTGCAATGCTTTTAACTCTAGAACCAAACTAGTGGATCCTCCACCAAGCAGCAGTATTGTTATTAAACAGCTTTTTTAATGAAGTGCCATGGTTTTAATTTCTTCGAGTTGGTAGTTCCACCAAGAACATAATTTATGTGCTCCACATAAGCCATTGTGCTCTCTTAATTTGTATGCGTGTTCTTTCTTTAACATGAGCTGTGTGGTGAATATTACTTGTATATTCAATTATAGTCAAACCCATGACCTCACAGTCCTCGCCTTCTACTCTGTAATGGGTATTTTTCTAAAGCTTATACTGAAGAAGCTATTTAAATTTAGTTTCAGGTATGTCGGTCTTTCATCTTTGAACACTTTGTTTCACTGCTTCGAGGTTATGTTTTCTCTAATCTTGTGTATATCCCTGGTTGGCTAGACATCTGGAGAACTATCTTGTTTGAACTTTTCATTGGACGCTTTCCTGATATATGATTTACAGTAGTGTCAAGACCATGTCAGTTTATTACCGATCCATATTTTATTTTGAAGGGTTGTTTCCTTCTTCAATTCGCATTGCTTTGCATGTATGATGCAACCCAATTAGCTGCCTGCATTCACCGATGTCAAATAATTTTGAATTTTACAGCTCCTGCCAACGGGTGCTGGCAGTAGTTTGTGCCTTTTTTGTGCTACTTGCGTTCTGTGCTGTGTTATGCTGTTGGTGATTGGATCGCAAGTCTGAAATTTTCAATATCTATTAGTACAATGCTATTATTGGCACCCAAGGAGAGAACATGAAACGGCAAATCTTTTCAAGTCAATTCCTTTTGTCATGTCATTGCTCTTCTCTAGTTACCATGATCAACCACTCAACTACCTTATCATCTGATATGCATAGGCAATTTTAGGACACCGGACCAAACCTATCATACTATTGATCTGAATCAATCAAACCAATCACCAACAGCATAACACAGCACAGAACGCAAGTAGCACAAAAAAGGCACAAACTACTGCCAGCACCCGTTGGCAGGAGCTGTAAAATTCAAAATTATTTGACATCGGTGAATGCAGGCAGCTAATTGGGTTGCCCCTTCTTTTCCAGGATTCACAAAAAAGTATTGACTCGCCTATCAGTTCATTAGAAACAGTTTACTCTGCTGTTAACTTGTTGAATAGTAGCTGCCCCTTCTTTTCCAGGATCCAATTATGTTGGTTTGATTTACAACTCTAAAATATATAAACTATAAAAGAAATCTGATAAATTGAACTTACAAAATTTTATGAAAATTAAAAAACAATCTTCCGGCTTCAAAATTGGAGGAAATTTACCCACAACACTTTTGGGAGTTCTAGTTCTCTATTCTAATAAAGATAGAGTCCCGTAGATGATTATTATATGTATAAATTATAATATGTGAAAAAAAAAAAAAAATTGAGTTGATTCATAGTGAAATTGACAGGAAGTCAAAATCAGAACTCAAGAGCAATAATTAAGGGCCAGGACCAAGCCCAAGCCCATAAGTAGAAATTATTTACAATCTTTGATTTTTCCCCACCTTATCCGACTCCCTCTCAAGGAAACACAGCAGATACTCTCTCACTCTTCCATGGTTCCTCTTCATCTCTCCTCCACCCACCATCACTAACACCACCCCAAAAAAATCCTCATTCTCCATTCACTTCCACTACAAACTTCACTTTCATTCATTCATGGCCTCTGCAACAACCAGACCAACCTTCTCTTTCCACCACCTCTCCTCCCAATCTTCTCCTCCTCCAAAACCACCCCACTACTTCAAACCCCCTCACTTCTCTACCCCCACCAAAAAACAACTACCCCACTTCATCTCTCTCTCCATTGATGTCTCCAAAGAAGACAAGCCCACCTCTGACCAGCCCAACACCACCCCTCCAGTCCCGTCACCCCCCTCTCCACCACAAGAAAAGGAAGACAAGTTTGACAAGCGCAGGTTGGAGGAGACGTTTGCAGTGTTGAACACAGGAATATATGAGTGTAGGTCCTGTGGTTATAAATATGATGAGGCAGTTGGTGATCCTTCATATCCTATACCACCTGGTTTCCAATTTGACAAGCTGCCTGAGGACTGGAGGTGTCCCACTTGTGGTGCTGCAAAGAGCTTCTTTGAGAGCAAGAGTGTTGAGATTGCCGGTTTCGCGCAGAACCAGCAGTATGGATTGGGAGGCAATACACTCACTTCTGGACAGAAGGCTGTCTTGATATATGGTAGCTTGTTGTTTTTCTTTGTCTTGTTCTTGTCTGGATACTTCCTTCAATGAAAGAGGAGTTGGTATGTGGTTTTTTGGTTTTTTATATGGTTTATGTTATAATTGGATGTGTGTATTTTGTGGTTGATTATGTGCAAAAAAAGCACGAATTCAGGGTAGCTGAATAATGGTATATATAAATGGAAATATATATGTCCTTGAAAAAGCTCTATTTTTTCCCCTTGGAATTTGGTGATTTCCATCCATATAGATAGTTGATCCAAAATGCCATCAAATGCTCCATTTTGTTGTTTGTTTGCAATTGCATGATTCTGTTTATATATTCTGCTATGAGAGTGGAAGCAGAAACATAGGTAGTCAGTTTGTTGGATCATGATAAAACTTAGTTCAGTTGTTTATGGGTGCATTTGATATGTTTATTTTATCTGCCTGTTTTGTGTCACTACATTTAAAATCTTAAAGAAGTGCTAGCTAGGTTCAGGTAAACTACTTAAGGTGTCATATGAGGGGCTGAAGTCCTAATCTCACCTTTATTAAAGAGTTAAAGAGTGAAGATAGGAATGCTAGGACATGTATTAGTATGGCTGTGCTCATGTCATGCAGCCATGAAGCACGTGTGTCCTTATGGGTATTTGCTAGTTTTTCAGTCACATATTTGTAATCGTCTTTCAATGTCTCGAGATATTTTATTTATTTATTTTCTTTCTTTTAGTTGCTTGTCTTGTGAATCCTAATTAGTCAGTGCTGAGAAAATAAATTTCATGATCATATCAGTTTTGTTTGTCGTTGGAATATGCCGTTTTTGACTATAAAATAAGATAATGTCATTGAAAGGGCGAAAGACAAAAATGAGGATTTGATACAATTCTGTCATAAACAAAACCATTCCTATTTATCAATGCCTAAGCCAGAAAACCATTTTCTGTCTTTTATCTGTGTCCTATATTAAATCTTTCATTTTCTTTTTCTTGTCACTTGTCAGTATCATATTGTAATCTTTAAGGAGATCAATTTACATACTTGTCTTTTACTTGATCAACCCATCATTGCTACCATCCTGCATGAGTTTTCTTAAATTGACTAGATCAATCATGCGAGCATCCAAAAGCACATGTCTATTGCTCTACTAAATTTTCAGTGATTAGTAATCTATACAGCGGTTTGGAAAAATATGTTGCATAAATTATTATAGTTGTAGTTATAGTTATACATGGCAGGAAGAGCTCAGAATACAGAGTAGGCTAAGGATTGCCATGAGGTTCTCTGGCTGCATCTAATTAACTTGTGTTGCGACTTGTCAACCTTAGATGCTTAGAGATAGATAGGCATATGAACTCACCTACTCTATGTTTCTGTGCGGTACATAAATAATGTCATTAGTCTGGAATTGCCTTCGAAACTTCATGTGTAATGCTATTACCTTTTCCCGGTCATAGCTGCCTGCTTTGTGCTTCTTTCAGGGAATTTAGTTTGCTTTTAATGTTTCTTTATTATAACTCTGTGGTCTTGAAAGTGTTTGTGTTAGATTTTTTGAAGATTTATAAACTGCTAAGTCCTAGGGAACATAATACTCTGCAGAATGCAACAAAGATACGAACATCGTGCTGGATTAGTTAGTAGTATAAAAAGTAGGTGGAACATTAAACACTGAGGAATGTGCAGAAGCAACCGGTGATTACCATCTTTTACCAGCTTCATTTTGTGTTTGTGAGTGAAAGAGAATTAAGGACCAAATGCAAGAGTTACTTCATGAAATGCAGCTCTAGAACATGAGGGAAAGTATCGATGGTAAGAGACATTTTTATAGGTATTTTTCTGATGAATGGAATTGGAGATGAAGAAACTGCCTATTTTGCTCAAAAACAGATCAATTAAAGTCTTTGAGTTGGCTTGCTTCCATGTTTGAATTCCAGTTCAAATTATATGCTTGAAGTAACTCTTTGTCAATTAATTTTCAAATGGTGTTTTAGTATTAGTTAGTGTAAAATTTGGTATTCAAATTCACCATGGGTAGTGCAAGTGAAACCATTTATTGTTTGTTCATTATTCATCATGTCCAGTAAAAGATTATACTCATTGTGTTGTAGTTTTCTATGACTTTGTCCAACTTTATTTAATAAATTTCATTCGAAATAACATTATAACTTATAATTATCGCATAATTGAACATATTTTCCATTCATTTGTCTTACTTTTATCTCCTGCTAAAAAATTGTGATCTATATAGCTTTACTTGTTGATCCTGTGTAATAATTAAACATGTAAAGAAGATGACATGTAAAGGATCACAATTGCATATACCTTTCAAATATAGTTGGTTGTGCACCTCATGGTCAGAGATGAGGTTTAACTTGAGTCACCAAATTTATATACAAGCTTTACACGATGAATGTTTTTCACTTTTTATATAGAAGTAGTCTCATGTTATCGCGGTAAATATTTGGACGGTGTAAATAGTGATTAATTTTGACCGATCTTTAACCTATTTGATGCATTTTCAAAGTGATGCAAGGGATCACAATTCACAATTGTGAAACAATAATACTATATAATATCTGAATGAATTATCATTACCATGTATTATGCCATGGATAATT
Source organism: Nephelium lappaceum (assembly GCA_021234005.1). Taxonomy (NCBI): domain Eukaryota; kingdom Viridiplantae; phylum Streptophyta; class Magnoliopsida; order Sapindales; family Sapindaceae; genus Nephelium; species Nephelium lappaceum. Next base: position 4,701,990 of record CM037998.1, read on the forward strand.
ACGAGCTAATAGATAAGTCACTTGCCCCATAATTTGGATTCATTTTTGGATTGCTTTGTGGGTTGAACAACATTATTAATATGAAATTTCCATAATTATTGTTATAGTTTTCAAGGTACAAGAATTACTCCAATTCATCCAAGCTAATCTTGCAAGAAAAATTGTCAATTGGTTCAACAGTTAGAATATAAAATTGATAGGAACGCACGTGAAATGTGATTCAATTAAAATTTCTCAATTGGTCCACTTACTATTAAAAGATATATATATATTCAATGAAAATTCTTTTTTCTTTTGCTTTTATTATTATTATTATTATTATCATTATAATTATTTTATTGTTCTAATCATCAAGTTTTGAAGAGAAGACGTGACTCAAACCCAAAATTTTAAGGTTAAATATGCAGAGCATACCACCAACCCAATTACATTTCTTAAATACAAATTCTATTAGATAGGTTTTTTGGCTATTAATTCAGAACTTGAAGAACGTATATTAAAATAGGATATAATTCCAACTTTATACAAAAGTTTCCCAACTCATATAAATGAGATCATATAAGTGCTGATTTTTTTTTTTTAAAAAGAGTTATTTTCATTGTCCTCTTGATGATTAGCAAATCATTATTTTTCTTTTGATGATTTAAAAAAAGTTAATAATCCCTCTCAATCATTATTAAGTCATATTAAAACAAAAAGTAAAAAGATGTTTTCTGAATTCTTAGAGAGAAATGAAGATTCTTTGATCATTAGGGAGAAACAAATACATTTTTTTTTCTTTTTTTTTTTCTTTTTAAAAAAAGAAAGAGGATAATTTCACTTTCCTTTGATAATTTGACATAATTGTTAATTATTTTCCGTAATTTCAAAAAATTTCATTTTATCTCTTATCGTTACTATTATTACTAAAATGAATAAAATGATTAAAATGCCTCCATCGCTTTACTCATCTATATTAATAGTTAAACTTTGATTTATGTTAACTTCAATGACAAGAGATTTTTTTTTTTTTGGATATTTTCATATACTGTAGAGTTATTTGATCGATTTTATAAATCAATAAGAAAAATATTAATTATTTTTAAAAGTATTAAGAGATTTTAGCAGTGCCAAACGACATGGACAATAGGATTATAAAAAAAGAAAAAAAACCTATAATATAAAAGCTGACATGGAAGACAATATCACAGGTGGCAAAATCTGAATGGAGTGAACAACATGAGTTACAATCGATGATTCATCAGACACACACACACTCTCTCTCTCTATTGTTTTTTTTTTTTCTTTCCATTCTCTCTTAAAACCAAAAACCAATACACACATACAAGCGAGAGAGAGAGAGAGAGAGAGAGATCATATAAACGTATACATACACAAATACATACACTCTTCTCCTGCAACCGTTACTTAAAACCCGCCTTCTTCTTCCTCCTCCTCTGTGTCTCACCCTCCTGCGATCTCTCCATCAGGTTTTGTTAAAGTTATGATTTTTTTTTTTTTATCCAAATCGCACTCAATTGTCTTTGTTTTAAACTTCTCTTCAAAACCCTAATCAGATCTGAATTGTTTTGGTTTTGCAGATTGGCTTGTTTGGCAGATTCGCAGATCCGAGGTCTTCTCTCTTTCTCTGTCATCTTCGAAGTTTCGATTTTTGTGTGTGAATTGTGTTGATTTTGATTGATTGTGTTGTGGTTGGTTTTGATTTTGTGTTGATGAGTTGGTTTTTGTTTGGTGCATGAAGCTGTGTGTTTTTGTTGTATGTGGTTGATAGTTTTTGTGTGTAATTAATTGATGAGGCTTTGATTGTGATTTTTTTTTTTTTTGGTTGATGGGTAGGTTTGGATTTGGATCCTTGCTGAGGAGAAGTTGATAGTGTGTTTAGAAGATTTTTTTTTTTTTTTTGATATTGAGGTTTGGATTGATAGATTGTAAGAAATGGCAGCTCCAGTGCCTCCGGGGGCACCTAGGCAACAGCCTCCACCACCACCTAACTACAATCCTACTTTACAACAAAACCCCAATTCGTTATCGGATAATTTTCAGAATTTAAATCTAAACCGACCTGTTTCAATGCCTAATTCGGCTCCTAGACCGACCCCATTTGCCCAATCTCCACCTTTTCCTTCTACAGTCCCTTCACCGCCAATGTCTCGACTGGGTCCACCACCGCCTGGCGTGGTTCCGAGACCTACAGGAGCCCCGCAACCTACATTGGCCCCAAATATGGCCTCAGGTAGGCCCACTGGTCCGCCCATGGGCCAACCTATGCCTTTTGGGTCCAGGCCTCCTTCTGGGTCTCTGCCATCTTTGATGGGAAGTGGCGGTCTGGTGGGGGTTCCCCCTGCTGGAGTACGTTCAGCTGGTGCTTTTCCATTGTCAGGTTCACTTAGTGGTCCAGTAGCACCATCCTCAGGTGTTAGACCAGGTCCTTTCACCGCTTCTTCATCTTTTGCTAGTGGTTTGAGTGTACCTCCTTCGAGTGCACCAGATGGTTTGAGTAATGGGCCATCAGCATTTGCTGCATCAGGGGGTCATTTGAGTGGGCCGCGTTTTCCCATGACTGGTAGTGGAATGCAAACTCAGCCGCCACCTGTTGGCCCTCCATCAATGATGACATCAGTTCGACCTATTTCTCAGCCCCCAAGTATGCGGGCGCCTTTGGGAGGTCCAGCAACTGGTTCTTCACTGGTACCTCCTGGGCAACAGTCAATGCCGATATCAGCAGCACCTCCAGTTGCACCACCATTTTCAGGTTTACCACCATTTTCATCTGCACCTCCTCAGGGCGTACCACCACCTCAATCTCCTTTTGGGCAACAGACATGGCCACCTCAGCAGGTAAGTTTAAAAATTCTTCGTACTCTGTTTGGGTTTGTTTGATTGATGTATGTGGGATTATATTGTGGTTATAGATGACTTTTTTTATGAAGTAGGTATACAAGTATGTTTTAATTAAGCCTGTACTGTTTGAATCGGTTAGCTAGTAAAGGGATTTCCATGTGGTTATTGTCAAAATAAATTTTAAAATTAGTCTTAAGAAATTTGAATAAGAATTTGGCATCATGCCACCGTTGATTGGAATTAGAGTTCTAATTTGTGAACTTGGATCCTTTGCCAATTAAAGCATTTAACTGAGCGCATCTACTGCTTGTGATTGGTTGTTAACTGGGAAAGGAATAAAAAGGAAATAAAACTTAATCATCCATTGTTTATAATGTTGATGTGATACAAAATCTTTAAAGGCTCAGTTCGAGTTCGAAATGGCAGAAAATGCTGGTTTTATTATTATTATACTAGTTGCATTAGGCGCTCATAAGAAGATAGGGATGCTATTCTGACAGGTAGCTAAAATTAATTAAAATAAATGAAGTGAAATTTGAAAGGCTGGGTGAATAGAATATTTGTGTTGTTTAACTAAAAAATGATTATAAAACAATGGTAATTGTTAAGGAAAGGGAATGAAATTGGTGCATATTTTGTGCTGTGGTTTATCTGTAAGTGGGAGCTCTGTATAGGTGACATCTTATTCTCACTTCATTTTCAATCTTGAATCAAGTTTTCTACTGGATTTGGCTTATGCTAATTTGTACATCATATCTTCAAAAATAGATAATTTTTTTTTTTTTATAGGAAAAAATAGATAATTTGTATATGGCATAAAGGTCTTAAGCTTTAAATGAAACATGGGTCATGTAAGGATAGCTAATTTCCTTATGATGATGCATCTGTGGTTTAATACCAAATAGTTTTTTGGGTTAAATTATAGGAGATGGAGTCATAGATAACTTATTTTTTAATCTGTCTGTATTTCATAAGACCTTATATATATATATATATTTCTTTTATCTTTAATTAATGATCTGGATATTAAACTTTGATGGGTTGCTTTAGGTGGGTCCATCTCCTCCAATTCCTGGTTCAATGCAGCCACCTAGAATGTTTGGTATGCCTCCGCCACTACCAACGCAATCTATGACAACTATACCACCTGCTATTGGTCAAACTGGAGCTCCTGTGGCAGCGTCATCAAAGATAGATCCCCAACAAATTCCACGGCCTATTCCCGGTTCCTCAGTGATTTTGTGTGATACCCGTGAAGGAAATCAGGCCAACCCTCCTCCGGTATTCTCGCTTCTGCCACTGTTTTTTGTTTACCGTTAGTTATTGTTTTTCTAATATTGATTATTTGTATGTATTTTGCAAAGCCTGCGACAAGTGAATACATTGTTAGAGATACAGGAAATTGCAGTCCACGCTACATGAGGTGTACCATCAGCCAGGTTATAATCCACTATTAAACATGCATATATTGGCAATCATTTTATATTCTGTAATTGGTGAATTTCTTTATTAAAGCAGAGCAAAAATATCTATTGGATTAATATGGATACGTTTCGTTGACAGATTCCGTGCACTAATGACCTTCTGACAACGTCCGGCATGCAGTTGGCTTTGTTAGTCCAACCTTTGGCCCTTCCTCATCCGTCTGAGGAGCCCATCCACGTAATACTTTGATGACTTTTTTTCTCCGTATTTCTAAATATATGTAGCTAATTTTGCTTTGTTTCTACTTTTAAAAAGGAGAGAATATTTGTTTCTCTGTGGGTCTGTAAATTATGGATTTTAAATATGATGCCCATAGTTATTAAGTATTTATTTTAGAATTTGGGGCACACTGAGCAGTTTAGTAAGAAGTCTGAGCTGTTTTGAGACCGTTGTTCTAGTTGTTGGGCTCCTAGGAAAGTGAAGATGTTGACTTTTTAGCCTGCAATTGATTGATATTGTTCTGGGGCTTCACATGATAATGCCACATCTTTTAATGGGTGGATGAGGAGTGATTTATTTATTGTTGCGCTGAAACTAAACTAAATCATCATTCGCTATTCACTTAGAGTTCCCTTTAGTTTGGAAGTTCAACAAATGGTTGTATCTGCTTATTAAGTTCTTTGAATCGAAGCAAGGAATTGTTTTCACACTCTGTAAAATTTATACAGGTTGTTGATTTTGGAGAAAGTGGTCCTGTTCGATGTTCTCGTTGCAAAGCCTACATAAATCCTTTCATGAAATTCATTGATCAGGGAAGGCGGTTCATCTGCAATTTGTGTGGTCAGTATAAAATTTATGTATTATATAGTTCTTGTTATGTTGTTTGGTAGGTTGTTTCTGTTTTGTGAATGCCATTGAGACTGTGTTTTCTTCTTATCTCTCATTGCCAATTGAATTGAAAGAAGTATTTTATTGGTTTTGGTTTGACTGATGTCAGGTATTATTATTTGCTATTTGCCATTCTTTTTGTTTGAATGTACACTTGTTTTGTTCATTATATATTGTTTTGGTTGATTTGGAAATTGGAGTTGTCATCAATGACCAAAATGTTGTGGCTTCTAAAGTCATGGAGTAAAGTAATTATCTATCATAAATTTCTGTAAATTTCCTGATGGCTTTTACATGTTTGTAAAAGTTAACAATTTGGAATTACAGTTGGCATTCAGAGAGGCCCTATGTACATTTCAAACAATTCTCATTGTATATTTGCATCAGTGGCATTTGGTTTTTACTGTATTTGCATCGGAAGATGTGCTTAACAGTTGGAGAGGTGGTGACTCTGTTTCACAGGATTTACTGATGAGACTCCTCGTGAGTACCATTGCAATCTGGGTCCTGATGGCAGGCGAAGAGATGCTGATGAAAGGCCGGAGCTCTGTAGAGGGACAGTTGAATTTATTGCTACTAAGGAATACATGGTCAGTTAATTAATATTTTAGTGAGTCTTGTAAGAAATCTGCTGCCTCCCTTAAATAGTTTTAGATTATGGCATTTAAAATGTGTGACATTCTCTTCTAATGATTGTTGTGATGGGCAATTACCAACATAGCATGTTTGAACAAGCATCCTTTACTACTTTTGGATACTCATTTAAATGTTCACCTTCTTTAAGCTGCTGAGAAACCATAGAAAAGTTTTGTTTTTGTTGAGTACATAGGTAAAATATTTAGATTGGCACGTTTCTTTTTGTCATTCATTGGCTGTTGGCTCCAATAGATAATGATCAATTAAGTTCATCTGCCATTATTCTTATCAGAAAAACATTATTGACTGTCACTATCATATAATGATTGGTTCCTGAGTGTAGGTGCTGTGGCGTGTTTTGTTTGTGAATTCTTTTGTTCTTATATCATCATAGAAAATCATCCTGTTATTCTTTGGATTGTTAAATACCTAAATCTCTATGATTTTTTTCTTCCAGGTGCGTGATCCAATGCCAGCTGTGTATTTCTTTCTCATTGATGTATCCCTGAATGCTATACAAACTGGTGCCACTGCTGCCGCTTGTAGTGCAATTAGTCAAGTTATTGCTGATCTTCCTGTGAGTGTTTCTTCCATTTGCTGGCATTTGAGTATTTACTATTGTCCACTTGAAGAGTATATTTATATGTTGGATCTTTATTGCTATACTATGTTCTGCAAAAGTAGGTATCCATTATCCATGTTCCTACTTCAGTTTGATTAATTTTACCTACAACTTCTAAAAATTTCCCTTCTAAAATGCAATTTTAATCTTGCACTGCAAGTGGAGGGAAATCTTGTGAACCAAACCTTGGGGAGGATTTTGAGTGTCCTTTTCTTGGATTTACTGTTGGCACTTTGCCCCCATCGCCCTTGCTGGGTATTAAATTGAAGAGATTATAATTGTAATTTGGAGATTTTTTTTTCCTTTTCTTAATTAGGCTCTCCAGATCTCATAGTCATATATTCACTCTCAACTTTAGTTGTTCACCTTAAGCATTGATTGTATCAATCCTGTATAAGAGTTGTTTCCACACTTGTATCCTCTGGTTGTCTAGATGGAGAAAGAGAAGTCAATATGGGATTTTATAAGGTACTAAGGTACTTGCATACAGTTATAATAAAATCTCTCTTGCTGTCTCATAAAACTAATTGTAGCAATAAGTTCTTTTTGAACGTCAATCAAGCCGTAGTTAAGATCAAATTTTTACCCAGACAGTTGATTGAAGTCATATTCTATTATCGAAAACTTCTAGGCAGGAAAGTGTAATGCTCGACTTTTTCCATGTTTAGTTCACTACAGAAATTTATCACTAGCTGATAATTTTTTCATGTTATTATCATATCTTGGCTTATATGAGTTTTCTAAAATTATGCATTTTCAAACTGCAATTACATGTTTCTAGTTCTTTTTGCTTCCTTGTCATCTGCGTTCCTCTGCATTTCATTGAGTTCTTTAGTCACAAAAACCTATTTTTTGTTTGTTTTGTCTAGGGGTTTTGAATTCATACAGTGGTATGGTATAGGATAAGGCGTTTTAGTAACTGGAATTTGATGTTGTGTTACTTGCAGGAAGGACCTCGGACTATGGTGGGAATTGCAACGTTTGATGTAACAATCCATTTTTACAATTTGAAACGTGCATTGCAGCAGGTCAATATACATAGTTGCAATAATTTTGCTGTCTTTAATATTTCTTTTTTTACTTCTAAGATTTCAAATTTATTACCTTTTCTTTTTCTCTATCAAATAGCTTTAGAAACTGGATTTTAGATGTTTGTAATCACACTTGTTTTTGCTCTGTGCTATTTTATAGTCAGTTTTGGTATGCATGTGCTTTCGAGAATGAAGAATTATTTGAATAATTGTCACTGTGCTTGTTGTTGTTGGTTTCTAGTGTGGAATTTGAGACTGATTTATTCATATAACATTTTATTTTGGGGTGTTCTGTACTATGAAAAGTAAGAATGAACTATATTGTTTGTTGTTATGACCGGTTAGGCTATATAAGATGAACCACATAAAACAGAAATTTTATCAACCATTGGGCTTTTCTATGAGCACTTATTTTTATCTAAACTTATAAAAATTTCAAATTGTTGATTGGTTGTGATCATATTCACTCATCTGGAAAGTGTTTTAGACTGATTATAATTTAGTTAAATTGCAGCCATTGATGCTCATCGTTCCTGATGTAGAAGATGTTTATACTCCTCTGGAAAGTGATGTCATTGTTCAACTCTCTGAGGTTAGCACTATGTATATTAGGATACTTTACAATCTTTATTGGATACTTTGAAGTTTACAAGGCAACATTTAAAAACTTGTAATTAGCTGATCTGTTACTTGTTTTGAGTGTCTAATGCATTTTTGCAATATTGGTTTCTTCTTATGTTTATTTAGTGTCGTCAACATTTAGAGCTCTTGCTTGAAAGCATTCCAAGCATGTTCCAGAACAGTAGAACCGCTGAATCAGCTTTTGGTGCGGCAGTGAAGGTATGCCCTTATGTACAAGGCTAATGCAGATATGTATAAATGGCAGATGTGAGTTAATATAGTTAAAACACTTAGCATAACATTATGGGGCATGAGTATTCTTGATGAATTGTATCACGGGGGTGTATTTTTGGCTATGAAGATAATAATTTTGATGAATTTATATGTGCTGAATACAGCAAAACCTTGCGTTGGCCTCCATCTCCCAGGAATTCAAGGATATTTTGTTTTTCTTCAGCTTTTCAATTGGGAAGCAATTGTGGTGTAGCTTTTATTCAGTAATTTTCATAGGGTTACATTGTTTTAGATAAAATTTGGGTTTGGGATAGACAATTTTTGGTAGGCTGTCTGATTTGATGTAATATTCTGGCCAAGCTGTTCCTAAAGAAACAGAACATCTGCTTTTTGATCAGCTTGCAGCCCTTGTGCATATCATCTTTTGTATTGTAAGGATTTATAAGTATGATTAGGTGCATACATTTAGACGTGCAGTTAAGTTGAAAGTAACTGAAGCTCATAGAAGCTTCACACAAGCACTTTCATGTCAGCGTTTGCTATTCAGAAAGCTACGAGAAATCGAGCAACATTCTCTATCAGTGTCATGGCATTGTAGCTCTTGAAGGACCTGAACTGAAAGCAGAAAACATTTAACATTGTTAAGATGTCCCCTAAAAACAGGCTGTTTCAGTTAGAAATTTTAAAATTCATGTTCATATTAAGAATGCTGAATCTCAGGGGTTTTGTTTTATAGAATTAACATGCTGAAGCTCTCTCATTTCTTTCTCAGGCTGCTTTCTTGGCAATGAAGAGTACTGGAGGGAAGCTTTTGGTCTTCCAATCAGGCAAGTCATTGTTGTACTATGAATTTCTTGTTATTGACCTATTAAAACATAAGATCCTCATTAAATAGTCTGTGTTTGTGATTTTGAATAAAAGACCTAGAAACGATTATATGAAATCCTCCCCTCCCCCGGAACCGAAAAATAAATTAAAAGTAAAGAGGAAATGAAATTCTGCTTAATTCAAATAAACTTTGCAGTTACTAATATGTTAATTAAAAACTGACATGGCGGCTATCCTGGCTTTTCATGTCAAACAATGCTTATGGTTAAGGATATAAATGGTGGAATTCCTGGTTGTATGTGAGGGTTCAGAGTTTATTCTCTATTTATGTTGCGAGATGTAAAAAGATCAGTTGATAATCACATGCATATTTTATTTTTTGATTATCAGGCAATCAGTTGTCTTCAAGCTACTAGCTAGCAATTGGATTAAGCTATCATGCCATTTTTGCATCCTAGTATTGGTTGTGTTAACATTTCATTAAAATTTGTGTATGGTAGCATTCCATTTCTATGGTCAACCTGGACGTCTATTTTAAAGAATGTTGGCCTGTGATCTTTAAAAATTTTAGTAGTGGAACCATTTTAGTGTGCTGATTAAACCATTTTAGTGCTCTGATGATTTTAGTTTATGCTTACAGTGTTGCCTTCAGTTGGTATTGGAGCCCTTTCTGCTCGGGAGGCTGAAGGAAGAAGTAATATTCTGCAGGAGAAAAGGTATTAATATATTATATGTTGTTTTCTGCCGCCGTCTGTTTCTTTGGAACACAGGTATATGCGAATGTTGTTGCTGAATTTCATTATCTAGTCGGAACACGTGATTGTTGTCTCATCTGTGCACATCTGGAGAGCATGAAGTGGTCTCTATTTTTTTAATATGTATCATCTTTAAGTAGTTAATTCTTTCTCTTGTTGGTGTTTCTTATTATTCACTTGAAGTGCTAGAACAGTTGTGTGCTGCAGCAAGTTACTGCCATGTGGTTCTCTGAGATCAAGTGTTATGTTGTTTTTGGATTTCAGGAGGCACATAAACTACTCCAACCAGCAGATAAAACGTTGAAGGCAATGGCAATTGAATTTGCTGAGTATCAGGTACTTTAAGTTATATTTTTCTTTTATTGTTATTTTTTTAATATTTGATTTTATACAAACACATACATACACATATACATGCACATACATGCATACATACTTACATACATATATATGGGTGAATGTTGGTTAGATTTGTAGATTTTTTCGTCTTATTGTTTTTTCTTTAACATGTTTCAGGTCTGTGTTGATGTGTTTCTCACTACCCAGACTTATGTTGACATTGCTTCCCTATCTGTAATCCCAAGAACTACTGGAGGACAGGTATTATTGACTGTTTGATCCTGCCATCTGTTTCTAAGGATGGTTGGAATTGTTTGTCTTTTAGTGAAAATACATGGCACTTACTGTTTGTTAATTATATATGTAAATATAAATGAACTAATCTGAAATAGGCAACTAGAGTGCAGAACCAGTAGATATGTGGGATTAATGTTGCTTCCATAGTGCAGTAACTATTGGGGCCTGTCTTTTACAATCTCAGAAGATGATGCCCCAACCAAATTTATAGACACACAACCCCAAACCAAAATATGGCTGTGTTTGATTTATGTTATAACTTTGAGCGGTCTTTTATTCTTTTCCAGGTTTATTATTACCATCCATTTTCGGCACTTTCTGATCCTGCAAAGCTTTATAACGATCTTAGATGGAATATAACTAGGCCCCAAGGCTTTGAGTCAGTAATGCGTGTGAGATGCAGCCAGGTATTGTTTGGGTTCCTGAGTATCACTTCTTTACTATTGTAAGACACTGGTTTATGTTTCCAAAATTGGTTCTGTTCTAATGATTTTATTTTGATATAACTTTTGTAGGGTATTCAAGTTCAAGAATATTATGGGAACTTTTGCAAACGCATTCCAACAGACATTGACCTACCTTCGGTTTGTATTTTCACTCTTTACTTTCAATGTGTTCTTCAATAATGCTCTCAGGTGCCAGCTGTTTGTTAAGTGTTGATAAGCCTAAGCTTCTTTAACTAATGTAACCATAATTTTAACCACCATGGAAGTTGATTTTATAGGATGTAGCTCTGGCATTGTTTTCTCATTTTTTTTTTAAAAACAATCTTACCAAAACAAAATTTGGATGAACAAGTTGATATGTCACTATTGCTCTTAATCTAAAAGATATTCCTATACTTCTTTGGAAGTCCTGGCTTCTGGGGGTCTTCTGGGGGGTATTGAATGCTACTTATTTAATTTGTACCTTTATATTAATCCTGGCAGCTGATCAACAGAATATATGCTGATCCACTGCTATCCTTTTATCCTGTTTCTGATTTATTTTTCCTACTGCAGTTCCTTCGACATTTTACCATGACTGTATACTGGGTTAGCTACTGTTCTATTGACTCTTTAACCAGCAAATCTTACCGTATGATGTGCAGATTGACTGTAGTAAAGCAATAATGGTAACCTTAAAGCATGATGATAAATTGCAAGATGGCTCAGAATGTGCTTTTCAGGTAGAATATAATCTCTTCTGTATCTGATCAAGGTTTTAAACCATATGTTGCTTGTTAGTATATTAATTTTATTTATTTATTTATTTATTTTTGTGTTGTCTGCTAGCATTTAAGGTTTATTTTTTTTTCATTTTTTTTTTTATTTTTTTTAATTATGTTGTATTTCCCTTGTCCAGTGTGCCCTTCTTTACACCACAGTGTATGGCCAAAGAAGGATTCGAGTTACTACTTTGTCCTTGCCATGCACCAGTAATTTAAGTAATCTGTACCGCTCAGCTGACTTAGATACTCAATTTACATGTTTCATGAAGCAAGGTATTTGATGTGTTTTTTTGTTGTCGTGTTGAGGTTACTTCTTATTTAATCCTGGCATACATATTACGCATTTATGATGCTTATTCACTTTCTCAAGTCATGGATGTGTTTATACCCATTTTGGTTCCCTTCTTTCAGAAGTTCTAGAGTTCTTGTTATTGCTAGTTTATGCAATAGTCACTCATGATACTATTTTAATTTTAATATGTAGCGGCAAATGAAATTCCTGCCACCCCACTCTTGAATGTCCGAGAGCACATGACAAACCTGTGTGTCAATGCTCTGGTATCATATCGTAAATTTTGTGCTACAGTTTCATCGTCTGGACAATTGATTCTTCCAGAGGCTCTTAAGCTTTTGCCTTTATACACCCTTGGTATGTACTTCTCCTTGTGTTCATTGTTACTGAGTTTCACGAATGTATTATTTTAAATTCGTTAATAGTTCTCTAAGCACTTATATTCTACTGTCTCTAGGTGGTACATATGTTTCTTAGTTTGATTTTTGTGTGTGAGCCATGTTCATCTTGGCATGGTAACATTATCAATTCTTGAATCATTTTATTTCCTTTTATTGTTTGTTTGTTTATTAATTTTATTTATTTATTATTCTTGTTATGGACTTGTGGTAGGGGGGAGGGGAAAGGAATTTTTGGACTTGTTTTAGAAGGATTGAAAATTCCTGATTATACACTGATTTTTAAGATAGATTTGCATCTTTGACATTAGAGAAGATGAGTGATTTGAAGATTTATAACATCCCTCATTTAAGATAAGTGAGTTGAATCAATTGAAGTTTCACTTAAATTTTTTTGTCTATTTCTTATAAAATCTAAATTCTTTGAGTTACTTCCAGAAATGTCTTCTTTTTATCTGTTGTTAATTATGTTTCGTATACTGAAGGATGCCCCTTATTATTAAAAGGCAAGTTGTTAATTTTGGGAATTTTAAGTTTGTGGAACTATATCTAATAGCTTTCTTTATTGTTAGGTTGTAAAGGATTGACAAATTTGTTTCTTTGTTTTACTCAGCATTGATTAAAAGTACAGGATTGCGAACTGATGGGAGAATAGATGATCGATCTTTTGGATAACTTACGTTTCGTCTGTTTCTATTCCATTGGCAATTCCATATGTGTACCCAAGAATGGTGGCAATCCATGAACTTGATTCTAAGGTATGTATTATGTCTTCATTTCCTGTAATAAGGTATTGTTTTGAATATTCCCCTAAAGCTGTTGGTAACTCTCTGCTGATTGACAGGGTGAAGATGGTTCTCTTATTCCTTCTTTTCTTCCTCTTTCTAGCGAACATGTTAGTGATGAAGGAATTTATCTTCTTGAGAATGGTGAGGATGCCTTAATATATATTGGGAACTCAGTAAACTCAAATACCTTGCAACAACTCTTTGGCTTTTCCAAAGTTGATGAAATTCCATCGCAGGTAGTGTGATTTTAATCCTTTTGAAAGAGATGATTTCGGTGTAATTTTGTTTATCTGGTTTGAACTTTGAAGTAAGTAGTTCTTGGGCTTTTACCTTAAGGAACTGAGCTTCAAAACTTTTCCCCTGAGCATTTTCTGACTTACCTTTCTTATTTTTTAACTTGTAATTTATGACATATTTGTATACAGTTTGTACTACAGCAGTATGACAATACATTATCGAAGAAGCTAAATGATGTGATAAACGAGATAAGGCGTCAAAGATGTTCTTACCTACGGTATGATTTATTGTTTTGGTTGTTTTTCTTGTTTGCTGAGAAAACTATACTGCATCTTCAAAATCTTCGCCGATCAATGATGTTTATATTTACTTACATGGTTTGTAATTTTCTTGTCTCATTTTCTTGCAGTTTAAAGTTGTGCAAGAAAGGAGATGCTTCGGGTTAGTGAATTAAACCAACCATTTAGCTCAAACTAAGAATTACCTCCCATACATGATTATATATATGTCAACATTTCATTTTGTCACTATTGTTGCATTGCTTGCATTACTTAACATGTGAACCTAAGAGTTCATTCGTGTACCTCGTTTCTCCAATTTTAGCTAATAATAAACTGATTTTTATCGTGGTTTCATTTTGTTCCACGCTTGTGTTTTTCTTTTTTTCAAAGACTCTTTTAAAGTGATTGCATTATACTGTGCTGTGATTTTGGTTTATATAACTCAATGAGTTTATGCTCTTCCTTAGGGATGTTCTTCTTCTCATACCTGGTCGAAGACAAGATACCTACCGGCGGGCAATCTTATGTGGAGTTCCTAATAAACATCCACCGGCAAATTCAAGTTAAAATGTCTTGATCACCTTAAGCTTCCCTCATTTGGTTTGCAATTTTGAACGCCTTCGCACAAGAGAGAGCCGAAAGGAAATTTAAAGGGAAACTGGAGAAGTCCAATTCTTCTTTAATATGTGCATCTGGGATCAGCACCATCCAATCCCAATACTTATTCTGTGAAGTGTGAGTTGGGCTGAGTTTTGAATTAAGAGATTGATTACTGTAGTTTATATTTGTAGTTATTATGGAGGGTAAGAATTATAGGGCTTACAATTTGTTTTTGTCTTTTTTGTTTGTTATTTTACCTCCTTTGCCTCTTTTGGTAGGGAAGGAGACCATGTGTAACAGATTGATTTTTATTTTTTTATTTCTTTTTTCGTTTTTGGTTTACATTTTTATAAAATATATACAATAATAATAAGGTGATGAACTGAATAGAAGTTTACACATGATCAATAGACTTGTAATATTTGTGGATTCCAGTTGTGTTACAATTTGTAGAATTTACCCTTGTGGATGTTCCCCTTGGTGTAAGGCCACTGAAAATTGTCATTTTCCTTAAGTTTTATAATGACCTAAATTTTTTCTCATAGATAAAATGCACTAATTTATGCTGAGATGTGCTCAACTAGGATGACTTGTGTCCTCATTGTATAGGGTTGTAATTGAAAATTAGCTAATTTTTGAAGGTTTTCAGGATGATTTGAAAATATATTAATTGATGAAGTGAATAGACAGAAAATATGTTAAAAGTTAACTGGCACAAAAATGGGGCAAGGATAGCACAACCAAACCTGTTTTACATCAACATTTTTGCCCCCTAAATTCATAGGGTTAATACGCTTAAAATTGTCATTGTTTATAAGTTCTGAAGTATGAAATTCCAGCATGAGACATTGCTTCTATCATACATGTGTTTATGTAAAAAAAAAAAAAAATCTCATTTTCATCAAGTGAAACCTCATTACATGATTCTTATTGGTTGTCTTTGCTAATAAGCATAGCCATCATAGCATTCAAAATAATTTGATTTCTATCACAAGGGTTGTTCTCTTATTTTTATTGTTATGTTTATTTTTTTTCACTGCTTGCTTCTGCTTTGTTGAACTCCAATACGATCATTTTAGGTGAAACTGCCCTTTTGACTTCTCGAACATTTGTTCAGCAATGACAGCAGCAGGACCACTGGCCTTTTTGATCTTCAAATGAACTTTCTGATGAATCCCAGTACCTCTTAATGCATCAGAAATGACACTACTAAATCCAATTGCAGCAGCAGCCTCAGCATTGCCTCCATAAACCAACCTCTTTTAGAATAGAGCAAAATACGGTAAGAAAATAAAATCAAAAGGATTGTTTGAAGAACAAGTGCAACTTCAAATTTAACATACAATGAGATGAGTAACCGAACCTTAATTCTGGCACGCTGAATGGCTGCAAAGCACATTGAGCAAGGCTCACAGGAGGTATACATTTCACAGTCTAAAAGCTCAATTCGTTGGAGCTTCTTACATGCCTGAGAGAAAACTCATTCCGCGCATTGGAACAACATACAATTGAGTGCAGAATGGCAGCAGAATATTCAGTGTGACATTGTGTTGAAATCCATATATAGCAGAAACAAAGAGGTTCACATGAGCTGGTAAGTACTGAAAATATACAACCATTTTGATAAACATGGTCGAGAGGTGTTTTGATGAGTTCAGTTTCAGTCATGGGGTCAACAAATAAACCAGATTTTATACTGATAGAACTTCAATTCGAATCAGTCTCCCACAATTTCACAAACATTCTGAACACCAATGAACATGACATTTACAACTTGCTTTGGTCTTCTATGCACAAACATGTATTTGAATTTGCGGGATCAACTACTAAAAGCTTATCGTAGAAAAAATTAAATTTCCAACTTAGAAGATGGAGGACAACGTTCACGATAAAGAGCAGCTGTTCAAAACAACAAGAGTTAAATCAAGTCCAATTCTTTACCTAAAAACCTATACCGCTACACAACGGTGTGCCAAAAGTTCATTTGTTTTAACTTTCAGCAACATTTCTTTCAATTCTACTGGAATATTTCCATATCTGGCACACGCTAGAAAAATTCTGAAGGAGTGGATTCATTTTTTGTATTTAAGAAAAAGTAAATAATTTTAAAGAACTTATGTGGCTTCACACTTCTAACTACATAAATCAATACATGGAGATATGATGATTTGTATGTTCCTCTAACCTCTCTGATAGCTGTCACCTCTGCATGCACAGTTGGGTCAGCGTTCTTCAAAACCATGTTGTGACAGCTGACTACTACTTCATCATCACGAACAATAACTGCACCAAATGGGCGTCCATCTCCACATTCAACTCCTTTATATGCTTCTTCTGACAGCTTTTGTTAAGAATTCCTGATCTCTAACCTGCACAACTGGTTGAATGATAACTAAAAGTGAAAACCAAGGTAGCTACAAAACAACGTGTGTGATTCTATTCATAATAGCATTCTTCAGGATGAAAAATAAATGATTAGGACATCAGGTGGCTAGAAAGTCACACATCCTCAATTCCAAGCAAGGAAAGTCTTGTAACTTTTCCAGCCAAGGAAACAAGTTAAACTTTTACAATGGCGTAAACCATATATATGCCCAATTGATTAGGACCAAAATATGTACCAACACCAAGCTAGAATTAGAATTTCTTCACGAAGATAAGGACAATTTTGACATCACCATCTTGCTCACCAGGAGATGCAGAAGCTACAGCGACGGTTCCATCTTTAGTTTCCACCACTGAGAAGAGAATGCAAGACTAAATCAAATTGTGTCAATCACCCATATAACCCAAATTTGCGTCATGAACAGATACCCTTATAAATATACGACTATAACAGTACATAATAGTTCAACCACTTGGTTCAAAATTATGACCCCTATTACCTTCCACTGCCATCAAAGAAGAAAACAACAGCTAGATGTGACAGAGAAAGATAAATATTTAAAAGCATAGATAAATTACGGGTGGTACACATCATTGCCATTGAAACCACAAGTGCCTGCTTAGACATCCGAAACTAATCCAACTACTGCTCCTTTTGTTTTACAGCAATGAAGAAACCAAACTATCGTTGCACGATATCACCATAATGCCAAAATTTTGGAAACTACAACAGTATCAGCCTTAGGATTCCAACCACTATGACATAATTTATCACCATCCAAGGATTCCAAAACAATGTAATGATTTACATATAGAAGTCCATAAAGCAATGCATTTAGGAAAAATTGAGTCCATTACACCATGATTGTTCTAAAGAGATAAGAGATAGACACAATATATATATATTTCAACAACTCCACAAATGCATAAAGAAACAACGCCTGTAAGATACTAAATTTTCATGTTTAAGCTACAATTCTATATATACACATAGCCAAGCAACAAATGTGGAGCAAAAGTAGGAAAACAAAGACGAACCTTTTGAGAACTCCACTGCCAGAGATCCCCAGATAAACCAGACACCAAAAGCTAGAATCTTGATACTTCTAATTCAATATCCATATAAAACAAGAAGTTAAAAACCATTGTTTATCACCAGAAACTGCATGGTCAAGCTAGAAGAAGACTAACAAAGACATTCCCAGTATACAAAAAACCAAAACACTATTGAAAAGAGATGTGATACTGATGCTGGATGGATAGTAGTTTAACAGTAGGCTTGTCCATGGTGGGAACTCAGATGAAGAAGAGAGAAACAAGAGATGATAATCAGATGGGTATGTGGTGTAGAGAAATGGTAGCTATAAACAGAGTGATAGATTAGTGGACTCTTATTGCTTTTTTCATCTTCCAATGCAATGACCGTGAAAATCGAAACGATGATAAATACACGTAGTGGGAAGAGGTGAGGACTTTTCTTCTCTATTATCGAAATAGATATAGAATCAAGATACATGTATAATGTTTAATTTAAGTAGATTTCGTTAAATCTTTAAATATTGATATCAATGAAATTTTCGTTATATTATAATTATATAAAAGGAAAAATATACATAAAAATTTAAAAACTAATATAAAATAGGTTAAAGATTTGTTAAAACTCGTTAAAATCAAATGTTACTTGTGTGATCCAGATACCTACTCTCATAATCTAAAGATAATAACTCTCACAATAAAAAGTGATAACTATTTACTATCATACACAAACTTTTTAAAATGTACTTATAAAAATTATTCATCACTTTGATGAATGAAGAGATATAGAATCACTTATATAGTAAATATAATAATTTTAATACAATTATTTTTTCTTTAGACACCTATTTATAGTATAACTACTTGAAATTGGATCATTGTTAGTTTGAATAGTAACTTTTTACTATCAAACTATAAATTTCATATCACCTTTTTTTTTTGGAAAGTAAACATACTTCATTCACTTCATTAAATGTTATAGAAGTGAATAACTCTAAAGGCATTTTCACAGGTAACCATATTAGTTATTTCTTGTGTAGTGTGAGTTGATTGAGGGACATGTAGAATCAGCTACATTTTTTTATATAAAATGCGGCGTGGAGTAAATGGGATTAATATATATAATTTCTTTTTAACATAAAGTATTATCTATAATTTCAATAGAATATGCAAGCTCCATCAGCCACCACCCAAGACTTTCTCCAGCATAATACATGAACATACGTGTCTAGTACAGTCCAGTTCAAACTTGTGTGTTCCCGTTGGCAACAAATGGAAGAAATGACGACTCCCTTGTCATTCCCAAAACATGCCCATCTTTTCATGTAATGACATCTAGCCATCCATTTTAAATATTTTGTTGTCATTGCTCATAATATCACAAATTCTATTTGTCACTCTCATCATGCACTTCAATTCCAGACTAACAATAACAAGTTTGATTTATACCTTTAAGGGCATGTTTTGCACACAAAGAAATAGGATTGGATTAAAAGTTTCGAATCTTATATTGACTTATGTTCAAAAAGATTTGATAAGAATTCAAAATTCAATTTCATCATGTTTGAAATCCTGTTGTCATGAAAAATTCTCCATTCTCAACTACTATAGTGGGATTTCTCAAGAAGAGGAACGACTCATTAATTGTACTGACAGTTTTTTTGTTTCTCTTTTTTCTTTTTCTAATTATTTTTAGTTGTGCACTTAGCTTTCTTTTTTTTTTGTTATCCTCTACTTCTCTTTTTTTATTTTTTATTTTTTCATTAACACATAGTGAAATGAGCTTTTATGAACTTTCTTTCTATTTCTCCTACCTGATCTTTCAAGCATAATATAATATAACTTTAACCTAATCTCAAGTTATACCAAACACAAGATTTTAATATAATCAAATCTCATCAAATCTCAATACTTTCCAATCTCATTTTCATTTCCTTTCTCATCCCGTGTGCCCCAACATGTATGTGAACAATAACACAATCATCCCAAATTTTGCCTTGTTTGTAGTTAGTACTTTTTTTAGTTTTGAAGTTTCAGCATCTATGGAAGGAAAAGTCTTTATTATGGTAGAAGAGAACATCTTAATGATAACATTCAGACATTTTCTTCTTCAGCAAACTTTTTATTCTTTTTTTTTTTTTTAATTTTCCAAGTTTGCTTATTTGATAAAACCATTTTATAACTACTACTAGTATAGAGTAAACTTCTCCTTTGTCTTCTCA
The DNA here is from genome assembly GCA_021234005.1 of Nephelium lappaceum. Classification (NCBI taxonomy): domain Eukaryota; kingdom Viridiplantae; phylum Streptophyta; class Magnoliopsida; order Sapindales; family Sapindaceae; genus Nephelium; species Nephelium lappaceum. The sequence continues at coordinate 4,721,955 of CM037998.1, forward strand.
AATACTTGTTCGGCAATGATAGCTCCAGTACCATCAGCTTTCTTGATCTCCAACTGAGCCTTCTGATAGAAACTCGTACCTCTTAATGCATCGGCAATGAAATCATCGAATCCAATTGCGATAGCTGCCTCAGCATTGGCTCCGTAGACCAACCTCTTTTGAGGTAGAGCAAAGTAGAGCAACAAAAAAATCGAAATTCGATTTAAACAAAACTTGTGCAACAAAATATATATCCTAGGCAATGAGATTAGATGAGATAATCAGACCTTAATTCTTGAAAGATGAATGGCTCCAAAGCACATCGGACAAGGCTCACAAGACGCATATATTTCGCAGTCTGAGAGCTCGATTTTTTTCAGCTTCTTGCATGCCTGAGAGATCAGATTTCCATTTCATGTTTTAGAATTGCATACATAATTTTTCTCCAAAAAAAAAAAAAAAAAAAAAAAGAATTGCATACATAATTGTTGAAAAAGGCAGTAGAATATTTAATCTGATGTAATTTCAGTCGATATTGAACAATTCGCAACCTCACACTTCTAAGTAACCATCCCATATCAGACAAGGAGATCATATTATGATGATTTGTTAGTCTAACCTCTCTAATAGCAGTGACCTCTGCATGTGCAGTTGGGTCGGTGTTGTCCAAAACCATGTTGTGACAGCTGACGACTACTTCATCCTTGCGAACCACGACTGCACCAAATGGACCACCATGTCCGCATTCAACCCCCTTGTATGCTTCGTCAATAGCTCTTGTTAAGAATTTGTGGTCTCGATCCTTCACAGCTGGTTGAAGGATAACAAACAATCAAACCACGGTAGCTACAAAAGACTCTATGTACGATAGTATTCAATGAACGCCTAGAAAACTAATTTCAGTAGACGTTTACTAGAAAGTCACACACCCTCAATTCCAAACAAGAAATACAATTTCTCCTTCATCATGTAAATAAATAAATAGATTTCGCAAAATTACCTTCTTGTTGACCAGGAAACGCAGAGGCCACAGCGATGGTTCCGTCTTTAGTTTCAACCACTACAAAAGAGACAGAACATATGTTAACCAGTCAGAGGTTATTAGAATTTATAAACCATATGTCATCAATATAGAAGCTATACTCTGCCTTCAATTACTGAGTCCAAAAATACTAGCTTGGTTCGACAAATACGAAGAAAAACTTTACAAATTTACAAATGAAGCCACAAGTAAATGTTTAGATACCCAATTGTAATCAAACTACTGCTCCTTCCTTCAATGAAGAAACAGAACTACGATGCGCCACCACAAGGTCGAATATTAGGAAGCCATATCCAAGTACACAAAACAACAGAATCAACTTCACACTTCCAATAGCTATGACTCAATTTAATATTATATATCCATGTCTTCCATTAGAGTGATTTGATCAACATCAAAGCCAATAATTTACAAAAGCATAATCAACTTCATGGTTCCAAATTTTGTGATCATTCAATCTAATAGTTTTATTGAGCAAAGAAGTCTATAAAACAATGCATGTAAAACACTAGTAGGGAAAAAAAAAATACTAAAGTCCATAGATGTGCAGAAAAAGCCTCCAATTATTCTTCCAAGAAACTTATGTAGATTAGAATCATTCCAATTTTAGAACTTCCCAACAACTTTTTGAAGATGTTTAAACAGCCAAAAATGCTCCTAAAATAGCTTCATAAATGGAACAATAAAATAAAATAACAAACCTCAAAAATGAAAACTTTCAAGTGTAGCACTTAATTATATACACATAATCACCAACAAAATTTTCCCAAAACTAGAAAAACAAAGTGGAACCATTTGAAACCTTCAACACCAAAACATCCCCAGAAAGAACGAAAACAAAAACACATCTCATAATCAATTATAATTATTATATACATGTGTGTGTGTGTGTGTGTGTGTATAAGAACAACAGCATGCACTGGCAAGAAACTGAAAAAGCAAGCAAGAAAAAACATTTAAGTAAGAAAAAAATAAAAAATGGATAAACAAGAAACTCACCATTGGCCTCCTCCATGATGAAAAACAAAAGAGCAGAGGAATCAGAGAAAATGAACACAGATGGGGTTCTCTTAAGTCTAAAACCAGAGTGGTGGTGGTGGTGGCCGAGAAAAAACTTGTCCACTTGATTACAAATTTATAGGCAAATAATAATAATAATAATAGTAATAATAATAAGGGCAAATTACACTAAAGTACCCGGACCTATCAAATTATTACAGTCATGATGCGAGTTTTATCTAAATTACACATAAATACCTTTGACTTGGTTTGACTAACGACCAATTAACGGTAAAACTAATGTTCAAGGGGTAAATTGGTCTTTTTACATATAAAATAATATTTGGGATATTATTTAAACAAAATCTCTCTCTCTCTAAAAAACAAAATCTCTCTCTCTCTCCTTCTATTTCTTCTTCTTTTTTTTCTTCTTCTTTTGCGCATCATCTTCTTCTTCTGCTCGTCTTCTTCTTCTTCTTCTTCTTCTTTTTCTGCTCTTCTTCTTCTCTGGGTTCGAATGGAACCCAGTTTCTGGGTTCGAATGGAACCCAGTTTCTGGGTTCGAATGGAACCCAGTTTCTGGGTTCGAATGGAACCCAGATCTGGGTTCCTTCGAACCCAGAAACTGGGTTTCGAAGGAACCCAGAAACTGGGTTCGATTCGAACCCAGTTTCTGGGTTCGAATTCGAACCCAGTTTCTGGGTTCGAATTCGAACCCAGTTTCTGGGTTCCATTCGAACCCAGAACTGTTGGTCATCTTCTGTTCTTGTTTTTTTTTTTTCCTTTTTGCGTGGTGGTGGGTGGTTGGTTGATTGTTTGGTTGATTGTGTGGTAATGGTTGGTTCACTGTCATGGTTAGAAAAAACTGGGTTCAAAACTTTTGTATTTTTGGTGATTGTGTGGTGATGAGGAGGATGCGTGATTCAGGATAATAGGGATTTCGTGATGGTTTGATGAGTTAATGATTGTGAACCCAGTCGAATCTGGGTTCAAACCCAGATGCCCAGAAGAAGATGAACAAGAAGCAGAAGAGAAAGAAGAACAGAGATGATAAGGGCATTTGTGTCATTTTATTCTAAAAAAGTTGTCAAACTGTTAAGTTTGACTAAGTCAACTAACGGTAGGGTACTTACCTGTAATTAACGATAAACTCACATCATGGATGTAATAATGTGATATGTGAAGGTACTTTAGCGTAATTTTCCCTAATAATAATAATAATTATTATTATTATTATTATTATATTAATCATATTCTTATTTCTTTATCCTATTCCTTTCATGTTATTTTTTTTCCTATTTCCTTTAGGAGATTTTATTACTATTATTATTGGTAACAATCAGAATTAAGTAAAATAGGATATTGATAGTACGATCCAAAAAGTAACTTTCATACAGAAGGGAACAACTCACATAAATAGGAGAGTAATTTATAGTTAAGATGAGAAAGAAACTCATAATTTTTTATAACAGGTGAGTGTAGAATTGATAACCTCATCAAGATCATGAATGATAATATCTTTAACCAAGGAGCCTAATATTTTTCTTTAGGAGATTTGAAACACATAAACAGATACTATTTTGTAAATTACAAATTACTTAATACATGATTCAGATCATATCATATCACTCATAATACAAATAGTAACAGAAAACAGAAAGAGAAGACTGTGCAAAAAGCAAAGCAGCAGAAAAAGACAAACAGGGAAACTTCAGTTGGGGGTGATTCATAGTCGTATAATGATTTATAAAGTACACGTGTAGTCTCAAGAACAACTCTGCTGACATGTTTTTCTCGTTAATTAGACACAGGATCCACCAACCGACCCTTGTCACTTCAATGATTTTATCCAAACTCATCCATTTTCATTGGATGCCGGTTTCACTATTGTTTTGGCATCATTACACAGCAAGCTGACGGCCCGCTCCACCTTTCAAGATTGAAGTTTTATCGTGACAACAACGTTTTATAAATCGATTTTTATAAATGGAAAATACTTTTCCTTGAAAGCTAGCAAAGATCTGATACTGATTTGAAACTTTACTTTTATAATAAGTAAAGATATCTGTTTATTTATATAATGATAAGGTATAATTATAACTTTTCGATAATAAACATTATATATCATATTTGAAAATTTAATATTGTGATATGATAAGATATATAAGATATTTACGAAGATTAGAAATATCTAAAAATCTACTATTATAATATTAGATTCGAAAATCTATTATCATAACATTAAGAGGTAACTTAACTTCAATCGTTAGAGGTTTATTATAAATTGTTAAGATTAAATATTATATATATTATCTATGGACATGTTAATATTAAATGCATCCCTATATATGTGGTTCGTAGAAAATATGATACCAATAGTAAACGGTGTGACAACACTTGTCATGTTTAAACATTATATGTGATACCAAGAGACATCCTAGGATTAATCACCAATCTGTATGTGTGATGCAAAGCAAATCTGTTAGATATGTCAAAAGGCATATAGGACCTATTAAGATGAGATCCTACGTGTGCTAGTAGATAAAATCAGCGTACGGAATTTTTATGCTATGAACGGACATAAGTTTTATATTTATTTGATTTTCAAACAACTTGTGATATTATAATTTTATCATTATTTTAATAGTTTTAAGAAGTGCATAGTGACTCAAAAGTCAAAACTGTTGTGCATTGGTGGCACAACGCCCCCGCATTCCTTTTGCTCAATAATGAGCGTGCGAGTTTGAGTATCACACCGCATAAATATGATCAAATTATCATTTGATCCCTTTTGTATGTGTGGATAAACTGTATTTAAATCTCTTCAAAATAATAAGAATAGTTTTTTTCCATAAAATAGGGATCATCTCTCTCGATTCTTCGGGAGTATATTATAATAAAAAATGTTGGTCGTATCATCGATGTCCTATCATAGTGATTTCGGTAGTTTTAATTTGTATGAATAATGTTAAAATATATTATATTATCATTTTTTCTTCTGACGATTGATGAATTATAATTTTCCTTCTTGATAATTTTAAAATAGCTTTTAAGTCAAAAAAATGGATAAAATGATATTTTTTGAATCAGTAAGAGAGAAAATGACGATTTATTAATCGTTAAAGGGAAAAATGATAATAACTAAAAGAAAAAGAAAAAATGAAAAAAGTAGTGGATGGTGAGTATGATATCATTGGGATTCTTCTTTTCTTTTGGAGATTATCAAGAAATATTGGTCTACACTCCTGTTTTTTTTAATAAAAAAAGGTGCCATATATGGCGTTGGAAATAATTAATAAAATTATATTAATTCAAGTTGCGTGATTATTCTAATCAAAAAGTGGGTCTAATCAGTGAGACATATCAAGTTGCATAATTTCCTACCAAACACGCCAGTTAAGAATGTCAATTATCTTTGATTAATAGACAACAACAATGTTAATTGTCCAATTAGAGCTATCTTCTGTTTCTTTCTTTCAATTATTATAATTTGGGACGTTTGGGAGGGAATCGTCACACTCAGTATAAAGAAATGCCAACGTCATTTTAAGGCTGCTGATCAGGACTCCACGTTACATGAATACTGATGTAATATTGATGATAATGCACATTAGTGACTTTCTATTTTATTGGTTTCACTTTCACACGACAAACTAATGGGGCTTAGCACATACCTTCTCGAACATTTACACTTTTCCGTTTGTTTTTACTGTAAATGTTTCGTACATATAGAGTTTTCTTATTTTTATACAGGTAGATATTTTTCAATTATAAAAATAAAAAATTGAATGATACAGTTCATGATTGATTACAAACATTTTACTCGTTTAGTGTCAATTTTAATAAAACCAAAAAACAAAACAAACCAAACAGACTACCTACCTAATAGGGTTTTGCTGATTTATGATTAATTGAATGGTCTTTTTTAAATTTTAGTTTAGGCTTAACCTTTTCTCTTTGAGAGAAAGTTCAAGCCTAATTTGATATTTAAGGTATTACATGATTATTAGACATATAGCAAGGTTTCAGATATAAGTTGAAGTAAAATCCAACTTGAACTATCACTCCTCTAGCAAATCTGAAAATAAAAAGTGAATTCTGATAGATTTCAATATGGTTAGTTGTTTGTCTTTTTTTAATAAAATAATACTAAACTTTCCAAATTTTATATCCAAAATCATACTCAAATGATATGACATGTAAATTAACATTCATATCATCTCATAATTTATAAAATATTAACAACTCAAATATCACATCGTTTGAATATAAATTTAAACAAAAAATTTGAGAAACCTGACATTACTCTCTCGATTAATCTAATGAAAGTCTGCATAAAATTTATACAGTTGGAGGGGGTTCAGAGGTACCGTAGGATATGCCATTACAAAATGTCAATAAAGGAATGAAAATGCTGTGGCCAATTCACATCAAACGTGATGAGGAATCAGATTTTTTATTTTCTTTTTGGAAAACAGACGAGTCGTCAGATTTTAATTGGTCTAAAAGCTGAGTATTTTTAGTATAAGATCTTAACCACTGTACCGAAAACTGAAGAGAAATCTATGAACATAAACAAGATTAAATTATACTCATAATAACAAATAGTCAAAATAAGGAGGAATACGATTCAATTGAACAAAAGCAAGGTTGATTATATTTATGGAATAAAATCTATATAATATATGGACTTATCAATCAGATTAAGATCAAAACAATGTTTAAAAAGAACGAAGAGGATTGGAAAGTATTCACCATTGTCATCTAGTCAACAAAGTATTAATCACACGGAAAGGCATGAGGCATCCTCACCATTGAAAGATGTAGCATCTAAAGATTCTGAAACAAACCAATCACAAATATAGTCTCAACTATGTTGACTGACATAGGCGTAAATGGGATAAATTCGAAAAACGAACATAAGGACACTTCATATCGAAGTAGAAACACAAAAGTGGTCCTGTACTCAAAAACCATGGCATAAATTTAGCATTTGATTGTTCATGATACTTCAAATCACAAGTGACTGATGAAAATCAGGAATGTATTACTACTCAATGTCTCAAAAATTATCTTTTGGAGAGTACTCAAAAATCTGACTGACAACATTAACTAACATCAAATAGCAACAAAATCCACATCACCAACAGAGTTCATTTCAAAAAAAGAAAAAACTAAACAAAAAAGACTATTAAATGAACCCCATATGAGAAAATTGGTTTCAAGACTAGCAAATACTCCCCCATGACTCATTTCTTCTTTCCACCCTTGGCAGCATCTCCGGCCTTGGTCTGTGCACAGGAACAAAGAGAATCGAAGTGAGATATTTATAAAAAGAAAATCACAATCACTAAAACCACGCCATCATCCACAAGAGACTTGAGATTGATTCTCTTACCTTCTTTACACCACGGATCTTCTTGGCTCTGTTCTTCCTTTCCTTCAGCTGCTTCCTTGACTTCTCTACCTTGGTATCAAGTCCATTCTGCAAGGCAATACAAAACATAAGCCCAACGCTAATAAGAATGCTAAAAAGGCTGGAAAACAGCTAAAACAAGATGTTAGAGTTCTCTTTTTGTCTATTTATTTGCAGTCTATATGTTATTGGGCCTAGTAGGCTTTATAACCCTTTAACTTTCTAAGTACATTTGTGTTTGCAATATTCCTATATACACCAAGTATATACATGGTTAGAAAGTGGCACCCTCCAACTACACACACACACACACACACACATAAGGTCCTTTTCCCGGTTAGGTCTGGTCGTAAAATTTTTTTCAGGATCACTCAATTTCCACCACTCATTCTCAACTACCATCATAATGAATGATGGAACTTGCGTGAATAAGTGAAGGAAATCAAAGGTCCTGAAAAAAAAAATTCAAGACTAGTCCTAACTAGAGAATTTTTCTATATATATATTGCAAACTCTTAATGAAATAGAAAGATTTAGGACCCATAAAGCCCAATAGGCCCAACAACCAAAAACACCATAAATACAAATAGACAACAGTAAAAAAAGCTTTAACGCAAAAGTTGGTTTGCCATATATATCCGACCTTAAACAGTGTTTGGAACACTCTAGGTGCCCGAAACAAATAGAAATATATGCCATGGTGTTTCTATAATCATTTTAACTTGTTTGTGAATCATTTGTTTTGGCCTTAAAGAGTGTTAAACTTCATAGGTCACAGCTATGCTAATAACGTCAAATAAATTGTAAAGCAGTTTCGTGACTTTTAGTTTGAATACAAAGTCTCTGACAAACATTATTTTGTTCTCTGACTAGGCATACCATATCAAAAGCACTTGTAAAAGTCAATGCACAACTTCATCAAGTACAAGCTCACAGTGGATATCTAACTAGAGTGAAAGAAAATAACAGAAACTTGGAATCCATCTCCAAAATGTTGAGTTTTGCTACATGTTTTTTTTCTTTAAAACCAAGTTGCCATGAGGATCACATATTAAGAAACCAAAACAGACATCAACTCCATACAGAATACATTCTATAAGTCCAAGCTTTTACTGAACTCCTATAAGTTGCATCAAGTCCAAACTTACCCTGATAAGCCTGTACTTGGGCTCATACTTCTTCGCATTCTCAACTGAATCATAAATCAAACCAAATCCGGTAGATTTACCACCTCCAAAATGAGTACGGAACTTGAACACGAAGATTGAATTAGGATCCTTTACTTCGTACATCCTGGCCAACTTCTCCTTCAGCTCTGCCTACACACAAGAATAAAGCAAGACGATGAATCAAACATCAATCAACAAATCACTTCCCCCTTCCTTGCTTCGCGCACACAGCGAAATAAATTTACAGATCACACACACAATAATGCTTATGAACAAATTCTCAAGTCTACCTAGACCACCATCTACACGAAGATCAGAAAACAACATACTTAAACAAAAACAAGACTGAATTGCATTCAAATTAAATTTTACCTTGGAAACATTAGGCCTTCCTGGATGAAGAACATCAATGACCTGCATTTCGATAACACAACGAAACACTAAAATTACTCTGCCACAAAACATAACCAAACTTATACTAATTAAATACAAAACAAACACATACACAACAATTATCTTCTTCAAACTCACACAACCTAAAAAATAACACCCTCCACAGCAAATTAAACGCTATAGTTTCCAACATAAGCAACCTAAGCAAATCTAATCCTCAAAAGAAACACCTTTTTTATATAAACAAAACACTATAAAAGATAAAACAAAAAAAGTCCATAGTCTAAAGCTACTACACAATAGCTCAAGATCGCACAGACCCAGATACCAAAACACAAAAACAAGCAAACTCATGTCTCATTTTTTTTGCAGGAAAGCAAATAGTAATGGAGATTGAAAGCTTACAAATTGCTTCCTGGAGAGGAGGCGGTTGGTCATGAACTTCCTGGTGCGAACGGTGAGTGCCTTGTCTGCCATGGTTACGTCCAAATGCTGCTGAACCCAAGTGAGAGATTGAGCGAGGCGTCGACTAGGCGCAGATACGAGATGCAGCAGCTCAAGAAAGAAAGGTTGAATCAAAACCCTACTTTATATAGTGTGTTTTGAATTAGGGTTTCCAGTTGGATGCCCTCAAAATTTTTATCTGGTTCTTTCTTTTTGGGCTTTCAGAACTTGGGTTTTTTGTTAAAGTATTTAGTGTGGCTGTTTTGGGCCTTCATTGATGGGCCTTTAGTGAGGGCTTTGATTGTATTATAACTATTTTATTAAAGGATAATACTAAAAAACCCATTACAGTTTACAAAAATATCTGCATTATAATCTATAACTTTATTTTTGTCTAAAATCTCACTATAACGTTAATAAAAACACTCAAAATATCCCTGAAAATGTGTGAAATGACGACAATGCCCTTAATGATTACAGATTAATGATGAAGTTATAGAGAGTAAAATTGATATTTTCTATTAATTTATTAATGTCAGAGGAGATTATGGACAAAAATGAAGTCATAAATAGTAAAATAAACATTTTTATAAACCATGATATATTTTTTGGGATTGTCACTTTTATTAAAATATAATATTGTTTAGCTCATAGGTATTGTTGGACTTGCCTAAAAAAAAGGTTATATGTGCTACATGAATATTGACTCCTACATCATTGTGAAGAATTGTCCTCGCAAATGTCAAATATTTCATTTAGTAGATCGAATTTACCATATGTGCCACATGAATATTTACTACTATTATTTGAAATAATTGCGTTTCAATTCAAGTTATTCTTACTTTGTTTCAGTATTAAAAAAAATCGTACATGTTAGGATCAAACACTAGCTATTGTGCTAACAAGTGATGGCGAATAATAAATTCGTACATATTCATACATGCTACTATGCTAGCATGTCCATTAGATGATCACCAACCCTAATACAAAAAGCATCGTAGTAGCCATGTGTTTAGACTCTCATTGCTAAGACAAATAATTGAACATCAAAAGAAACCGAGAGGGGGTATGTTCAATATTGAATTTGAACAATACTCGTTGGGCCGTTGAAGGCCCAACTCATTTCCTGTGTCTGATTATAACCATCAGAATCCATCCACGTGTTCACAACATTCACATATTTTGTCTGTGGACAAAACTCCCTCCATTTCACCATCACCTAGATTACTTCTCATCATCTTCTTCATCATCAAAAATCTCTCTCAAAACCGCAAACCAAACCCCCCAAAAAACCCAGAAAAAGCTCAATCTTCCCAACAATGGCGACCACCACTTCCCTCTTCGAACAAAACCGACCAATATTGCCCTATCTCCGGCCCCGCATCCTCCCGCATAGACCCGCAACCAGACTCCACAACCCCACCTTCAAAACCCCCCAAGCCTTTCAAATTTCGACCAAATTCAACACCCACATCGTCAGATGCTGCTCCACGCCCGAAAGCCGCCGCCTTTCGGGCGCCCGGGACCCGAATACAGGTGGGTTTTTATTTGGGGTGGTGACAGACATGGTTGCGAAGGCGTGGAACGCGTTGAAGAAGCCAGCAGCGGTGGCTGTTCTTCTTGGGTTGTTGTTGATGTACGACCCGAATACTGCATTGGCTGCGTCGGGCGGGAGAGTTGGTGGGAGCGCGTTCTCGTCGTCGAGGTCGTCTTCGTCGAGGAGTTATGGGGTGAGGCGGGAGCCGACGATGTCGTTTTCGGCTCCGTATTATGCTCCGTCGCCGTTTTTTGGTGGTGGTGGTGGTGGCATTTATGTGGGGCCTGCTGTTGGGGTTGGAGTGGGTGCTGGGTCGAGTTTGTTTTTTATATTGATGGGTTTTGCTGCGTTTGTTTTGGTTTCTGGGATCTTGTCTGATCGGTCTGAGAGTAGTGTGTTGACTGCTACTGAGAAAACTAGCGTCATCAAGCTTCAGGTAGTTTGTTTGTCTTTTTTTTTTTTTTGGTATTGTAATGGATGAGATATGTTGTTTATGGTGTTTTGGTTTTGGTAGAAATGTTTGATGTTTTGGTATCTTTGTTTGGTGGTCCAGTGATTGAATTTGTGGTTTTATTGTTTTTATGCTTGTCGAGTTTGTATCCTTTTTTTTTTATGGTGTGGTGGTTAAGTAATTGAATGCATGGGAGGAAATAGGAAACTTTGTTTTGGTTGAGGTGTGGAGAATATGGGGTAGAGTATGGTTTTGGATATAGGAATGAGGGAGGTGGTGTTATTGAATTGAGTGTGTGCAAGTGTTTGTTGAATGAGGAATGTCAGCTATGTGGGGTTGTGGGTTGAGTTGAGTAGAATGAGAGGTTTGAGACTGTTTGTGATTTGTACCGTGCCCTGTAGCTGCAGTACTGCATTTTGAGATTTCTTGCAATGAAAAACTCCAAAATTATATTGTCTAGAAGGTTGTTAAACAAGACTCTTTTGGATGGAGATACGTTTGTAATGAATTACCGTCTTGTTTACAAGGAAGATTATATGTTAAATGTCATTAGTTGAGCTGGGGGCTGTTCTGTGCTATGTTTGTTGGATTATATGAAATAACATTTTGATATGTTCTGTTATTGATATACTTTGTCTAGGTTGGGTTGTTGGGCATGGCACGAACTCTTCAGAGTGACCTTAATCGCATTGCTGAAGTTGCAGATACATCTACCCCAACTGGCTTGACCTATATATTGACAGGTAAAACTTGTTACAAACTGTTTTGTTGATAGCTTCTGTTGATCTTGATTTCATTTTATTTCTTGTGATCTTTTGAAGAATTTGCCTTTCCCCTTTATATCAATGTAATTGGTGAATTTCAGACCTAGTGTGCTTCATTTTCTCTTTTGTTTTTGCCAAGAGGGGGGCATGATTCAGTGTTAAGTCTTTTATATGATATTTAGCCACATTATGCAAAGGTTGCGTGGAACTAATGCAGTTGCTGATGTGCATAGTGGTGACTTATACTGTCTCATGTTCACACACACATTTAAGCACACAAAAATAATATCTAATCCAACGTCAGTTTTATTATTCTTCACAGAATAATTCAAGGAAATTTATTGGTGTAGGACTGGAATCACCTTACTGATCTGTCATGATTTCTAATGAGAAGCATGATTTTCTTGTAATGGACTTGTAAAGGATGTCATTCATCACATTATTCCACATTTCTCCAATTTATATGTGATTTATCCTTAGTGAATTGTATAGGCATTTTCTTGTGCCCACTTTGGCATTTATTTGCTTATCATTTTCTTGTGTTAGCTCTCATCTGAGGGGTAGGGATGCCCCTCAGCAGTCATCCCCTTCGATCTAGGTATTCCTTTTGTAACTTTGTTACAAAATCCATTGAGATTTAGTAAAAATAAAAGAATGAAAATAATTCAATTATTTTTTATTTAAAGTTATTATTATTATTATTTTTTATTTTTCTTCTATATTTACAATTTCATTTACTAGTTATCAATGTTTGAAGTGATATCTCCTTCACTATATATATTTAGTCCTAATGTTGTTTTTAATCGTTTCCTTTTCACTGCAGAGACAACGTTATCTTTGCTTCGGCATCCTGATTATTGCATCTCTGGTTACTCATTTGTAAGTTCTAATTGCTCTTTGTGGATTACTTATGATTGTTGCTTTATAAGTGACTTTATTTAAATTAAGTTATGTTTTGGGGATTACGAGAGCAATAGTGTGTTCCTTAAATCTCAAAACAAACTACATTATCATACATGTATGAGTTTGTCTGTGTACAGATTCTTGTACATATGTGAATATCAGTGTGTGACTATGTATGTATGCCCATGTGTTCCTTGAGCACTGATTTGCAGCTCTCAAATAGCTCATGCTTAATTTTAGAGTTAGCAAATGCCCAAAACTTAATTAAGTGTAGCCATCTGCTTGCCTGAAACTTTTATTGTTTGGTATTGATGGCATATAGCATGTGTCTGGAACCAGAATCACTTCCACACACACTTTGCGCCCCTTGTGTAAGAGATGTTTAAGAGAAAGGTAAGCCTTTGACTGTTTAGAACTTGGAACATGTTTTAAGTTCAGTGCGATATCTTAGTATTTTGTTTTGAGATCTTGGACATGGGCATTTGGTTCTTTTCAAAGTTCATAGAAGGGAAATTTAAGAATGTATTTATTAAGCATGCTTCAGATTGAGTAAACTCTAGTTTTGAAGTGCATGATCATTAGTTTTAACATTTTTTAGTTGAGTCTTTTTTTTTTTTTTTTTGATTGTGCATTGTGAAATTTGATAAGATATTGCTTATGGTGCTAAATCATGTGCCTTCATGTCTGTTTCAGGTGGATGTGAAGCGGAGTATAGAGGCTGGTGAGAAACGCTTCAATCAGCTGTCCATTGAAGAAAGGGGGAAATTTGATGAAGAGACACTTGTTAATGTTAACAACATCCGAAGGCAAAGCACAAGCAGCAAAAGAGCTAATGGATTTAATAATGAGTACATAGTGGTAAGATTTCTTTTGTGGAGTTACAATTATTGCATACATGATTTTGATGTAGTGTTGGAAACTTTTATGCAGAATAACATTTCTCATTCTGTGTTAGGACTACAACTTGTTTAAGCAGTAGAGAAATTAATATACTTTTTATTGCAAGACAGGAAACTGTTTTTTTTCCTTAAATCTTTTAGCATGGACTAGGAATACGTTGTACTTGCTGGAATAAGTAAAATATGGTTGCCTCTATGAAATTCATTCATACAAATGTTTTAGTTTAGTAGAGGATGAAGATTGCATGTTGTAAGTTGTAACTCAGCTTGGTCGGTTCAGTTAGTTTCAGCATTGAACTGAATTCATTCCGGTTAGAGTTTCATAAGTGGAAACCTTAAGAATACATTTGGTTAGTTGCATTCGGTTCAGTTCTACTTTGAAATACTAAAGGAACCCTTGGAGTTAAAGATATGTTGAGAATTGCCATTGTTACCCAGCCTGGGTGGGCATGGATGGCTTCAACACTGAAGCTGTCTTTATGTTGATTAGCTGCCCCAGAATCATGATGCTAAGAGCATCTTCAACTATGCTAACTATCCATTGTCCTTAGCTAAAATAGCTAGTGATGTGATTTTTTATGGACTCCAACCACTCTTCGTATTGTTAGCTATTTTGTAAAAGTTTAATACCCTAGCTAAATGTAAAGAGACCTAACCAAATTCTCTCTAGTCTCAACTATTATTTTAATATTTAATTTGAAATAAAGTAATTTAAAAATCCTAGTCGAACTCTCTTTTCTATTATTTTAATATTAATGGTTAATTAAAATAGAGACAAACTCTCTCTCCTATTATTTTAATATTAATGCTTAGTTAAAAAAAGAGAGAATGGTTAGAGTGACTCAATCAAAACTCAAAAGTTTCTAGTTAAAATAGGTTTTTTATTAGTTTAGTTAAAGTTGAGCTAAAATGTAGGCAGTTTGGTTGGAGATGCTCCAATAAAACAATTGAATGTTCTATACTTGAGTCTCAATGTCAGAAGAATTTATGATCTTGGTTTTGGCTCACCCTTGAATTGTAATAAGTATCGCAAGTAAAGATAGTACAAAATTTAGGGCTGATTGGAGCTTTGATACATCAACATTTGATCATGCTTCAGTGTTAAAAGTGGTTAGCATTCACGCTTCAGTAGGAAAATTCACAGCATAAATCAATATAAAATCTATGTAAAGTCTACCAAATGCAAAAGACTATAAAGTTAATAACTTAGTATCAATTATTTAATGATCTGGGTAACTTCATGATTACATTGACATAAGGTCTTGAAGTTTAATCTTACTTTCCGTCTCTGACACCAATGGCTTACTTTTCTATTTGTCATCAATCATAAATTTTGAAATTTCAGATAACAATTTTGGTGGCTGCTGAAGGAGTGCACAAGCTGCCCAGCATCAATGGCAGCGGAGACTTAAAAGAAGCCTTACAAAAGCTTGGTTCCATCCCCTCTAGCAAAATAATGGTAAAAATAGTCTAAATAGAAACGTTATCTAAATAATGATTTGTAGATTTGTTCAATTATTTATGTCCTTTGATTATTATACAGGCAGTTGAGGTGTTATGGACCCCTCAGAATGAAAACGACACACTGTCAGAGAGGGAATTACTTGAAGATTACCCACTTTTGAGGCCTTTATAAGATTTACAGTGATCATCTGATATATTTACACTATAGGTATGTTTTAAATCAGTTTTTAGATTTTAGATGTTGTGTACAGAATACGTTGATAGAACATTAAGATACAACTTTTTGAAGATTGGCCATGGGTTGCTTTCTCTGCTGAATTTGTAAACTTATGAAATGAGTGAGTACATAAATACTCCAACGCATCAAATTTCTTTCATAATCTCTGCTGCGGCTAGCCATATTGCCTCAAGAGTTCAAAACAGTAAAAGTGGGTTGAAACTCTTGAAGTATGATTTTGTAAATTTTCGGTACTGGTTCACTCGATCTATATCTTCTCAAAATATTTGTATATCTCGTCTAGAAGTGACCATTAGAGCAACTGCATATAGTTTATCTTTCTTTTCAGGCATTATTAGACTCCCAAGTCTTTGACTTGTGTTCTTCAGTAAATTCATTCTTCGTGCTGTTCATGCTACTGAATCAAGTGGTTACATCTTCAGTCGTTATATTCTTTACGTTAGCTGCTGAATTAATGACTGAATATAATTTCTGAAGGCCATTAATGGCTGGTCCTATGAGAGCTGGTCCATGATTCCATTGTAATCCCAACTTGCAGTGGTAAATTCATATATTTTGGTCTCAATATACTTACACTCATTTTTTTGTGGCTATAATTAATGGTTCTATTATTGTAATCAAATTGCAAAATGGTACTTTCAACCTAAAAGTTGATAATTAAACTTTTAACATGTTTACTTAAAAGATTGCTTTGCCCTTATTAAAATAATAGATAAAAAAATGAAATAAAAGATTGAAAAAGAAAAATAAAATGATGCTGATGTTTTGTCTCTCGTTAAAGAGCATATTCAAAAAGACTACTTTGACCAAAATTTTTTAAATATTTACAATTGTACCATGAGAAACGATTTATTATTTACCATTATGAATAATTTTGTATTACAGAATTACCTTATTTATTTAATTTAATAGAATAATTTGACATTGTATATTGCAAAACTTCCCTCAAAAATTATTTTTTGTATCTTATTGATGACTTTATCTGTAGAAATGGTTTTAATTGATTGATTTTTAAATCTAACCATACAAATCTCTCATAAATTTATAATTTCATATGAAGACAATTTATTTGAAAGTTGTTTGATTTTTTTTTTTTTTTAATAACCTCTTTGGTATTAAAAAAAAGCAATGAAATTTTGTGAGTGGCATATAAAAAAGTGATGTTAATGTATAACTAATTGAGTCAACAAGTATACGAATAGTGATCTGTCAAAGCATTCTTTTTTTTTTTTTTTTTTAATAAAGTAGTTAAAAAAGAATATGTCTACCAAGGTGTGTAAATGACTAATACCTTTTATAAAGAAACAGAAAAATGAAATGGTGTATGACCCAAATGTTTCCACTTCTCATATATTAAGGTGAATTCAACCACATGATATAAAAAGCAAAGGCTTTACATCATATCATCATCATGCATCACATTATAAATGATTCAAAATGAGAGAGCCAAAAAAAGTAGCAAAAGTTCTCAATCATTTAAAAGTGACATCTGTCCTCTCTTCCTTGCCTCGAAGCGCCCACAACTACACGCACATAATTGTATACCATCCTAATATCCAAGTTACTAAATAAAGTCATAGTATAAGGTCAAAAGGCACTTGATCAAAAGCATTTTATTTATTCTGGGGCTTTTAATTTGATATAAAATATGTCTTCTACGTTCAACAATATGTTCTATGCGCTTTCAGAATAAGTACTTCTAAACATGTTATCGTATATGTTTTTTTGAAATATTAAAAAAAATATTAATTAAAATTAATGATAAATCATGATATAAACGTTATTTTTGATATCATCCTTCTGTCAAGATGGTTAGAATGATCTATATTATGATCATGTTAGGTTTAAAGCCATTTCTAATTTGATTTTAACTTGATCTAATCTTTGTTCATTTCTTGGCTTCCTCGTTTGTACCATTAGTGATACTACGTTGATTGACCAATTCATTTGATCTTTCTCTTGTGAAAGCAACCATATCTTTTGGTTAAGTGTCTCCACTAATGACATTGACCAATTTATTATTCCATTTTTTGAAGTTATGGAAAAAGTAACCAAATCTTTGGTTAAAGTTGAGAAATCTATCCTGCCCACTTTATCATTCTTTAAATTTGGATGACAGATAATGATCTATTTGGAAGGAAAAATATGATGTGATATAATATGAAATGACCATGAAGATTGAGTGTTCAAAATAGTATAATAGTTATACAATCTAGTATGTAAAAAATGATAATTAGAATTAGTGACAAACCGATTTCAAAATATATATATATATATATACAGTAACAAACCATAATATAAACATTATCTTTGACATCATCCTTTTATCAAAAAGGCTACAGTGATATATTGTGACCATGTTCGGTTTAATATCATTTTTACTTTGGTTTTAACTTGATCTAATCTTTGTCCATTTCTTGGCTTCCTCTGTTGTACCACTGGTGATAATACATTGATTGACCAATTCATTTGATCTTTCTCTTGTGAAAGCAACCATATCTTTTGGTCAAGTGTCTGCACCGATGACATTGACCAATCTATTGTATCATTTTCTTAAGTTATGAAGAAAGTAACCAAATCTTTGGTTAAAGTAGAAAAATCTAACCTGGCCAATTCAGCATTTTTTAAAAATGAGTGAGTGATAATAAACTATTTTAAAGGAAAAACATGATGTGAAATGATATGAAATGTCCTTGAAATTCAAGTGTTCAAAATAGTACAATAGTTGTACAATTAATTGTTTTTCCAAAGTCAAGTTTGAACAAGTTATACATATATATGTTGTCCAATGTTCCATTAAAGCAAGTTTGATGATGATGATTCAGTATGCATGGATGGAATATGCTACTTTTTGTGGGTCATGCATTTACTACATTGAACAATCCCTGCAATAATTTGACAGATAATTGTGGGGTCTATAAAAATTTTCCAAGAAAACAATCTCTCATTGGCCAGCCAGAACTCTCATGCCAAATAATTTACTTGATTCGGCATCTGGGTTTCTGGGTATCCATGCATGCAATTATAACTCTCTCCACTCTCTCTCTCTCTCTCAATCAATGGCTTTATGGCCACTCAATACTGGACATGATTGATTTCTGGTCCCAAATTCAATCAAGTCATGGATCTTTCAATAGGCCTAACATGTTACCAAAATAAACAAAACATTTTTTCAAAAACCCCCTTCAGATTTAAGAAAAATGTATACATAAAACTGTTTTAACAATAGGTATTTGGACTATGGTACCACAGCAGAACGCTTCTATATTCTTTGTAAAACTTTTAATACAAAATTCTTCTAAATATTGCACATCTTCTCTAGCATCATTCAGTATAATGTTCTTATTTTAAGTTTTAAGAGACGAGTTTATCCCTTCATTGTGAAAGTAGATATTTGAATCATATAAATGGTATAAACTCCAAAAAAAAATAACTTTTAAATATTGTTAGAAAAGAAAATCTTATGTGAAGCAGGCGCATCCACCATATGCCATAGAACATAAGTGCAATGTGTTTATTCAATCACATATCAAGTTTATCCACAAATCGTAAATCGTACTATGAATAAGTGATGTGCCTGCCCCAACAAAGACTTTTTACATGGTTTAAGACGTATAATTAAAGATTCAAGCTTGATCAAAATCATGATACTTGGAGATACTAGAAGCCTCAAAACTTACATTTCTTCATCTAAGAACATCTACTACTCACAATAAGATTACACAATCTACAGTATCTTCGTCTTCTACAAATTGTGTATGCATATTTTGAGACAGTCAGAAAGGTAGAGCAACTCTTGAGGGTGGATGTAAATAATCAATTTTACTTGGCCAAAAAAGGGTGGATTTTGATAATTACACAGCCTCTATAGGTGTACGGAAAGTACTAAAGAATCAAAGAAAGCCTTACAGAATGGATGTTGATCTGTGAAGAGATTGTGGAAGCAATGAACCAGAATAGAACTTCTTGGCTGTGACCATATCCTCAGCTCTAGGGGATTCACTGATGGCCTCATGATTTCGGGCCCTTTGAGTATCCGAATTGGGGCTGCTTCTTTTGACGGGATCACGTAACGTTGAACCAAAACGCCTGTCGATGGCGCGGACTTTTGAGCGAACTTTGTTTCTACCCCGTCGTAATAGGTTTGGTACAAGGGATGATAATCTGCCATTACTTGTTTTGTTTTCTTTGTTGCTATAAATAGGAGGTTTTGGCGCAACTCCTATTTGTTGATCTTTTAGGTCCCTCAATTTCAGCTGGCATTTTGCTTTAAGCCATGTCAATTCTTGCTGGCCTTCCTTCTCTTGGTTGTCTAATAGGTCACCGTCCATCGAAAGAATTTTCGATAATGAATGAGAGCTCCAAGTATGTCTAACTGACTTTCTAGCATCTGTTGTTATTTGGCTTTCAACGTCTATCTCTTTATTGTCCTCAACTGTTAATGATCGGTCCAACTTTTCATATTCTTCATCAGTAGGGCTCTGTCCAGAGCTGACTGAACTAGGTTCATGGCTTTCATGTTGACCCCATATTTCCGGATAGTGGAAGTAGTCTGATTGGCTCAATTCATTTGGTGTACTGTCAGTCTCATGATGCTCAGAATCATCAACTTCAAATGTAATCTCTTCAAACCGTCCATGCATTGAAGCACATCCATTTCTACAACATTGAAGGAGTTGCAGGTTCCTGGCGCCATGGTTATGTGAAAGATAATCGATGAGGGAACCAGTAGAGGTACCATTGGAAGCACAATTGTGACATAAGTTTTGATTTGCAAAGCGCGGCGTTTCCTCTATTCCTGGACCTGTCCTCCATTCAGGTACCAAAGAAGCAATCTCCCCATCAATCATGTCTGCTATTTTAGTCACATCTTGGTCTGTAATATCTAGCTCCGCAACCATTTCAGTTGCCACGCTCAATGCTGTATCGGTTTCAATATCGAACGGGAAATATATATTTCGGATACGACCTGGAAAGAGACATCAACAGATAACTGGTTTTAAATTTTCCGCCAGAAAGCAGAAGTTAACAAATCCATGGAAATGAAGTACAAAAATAACAGAAAGAAGAGGCTCCCAAACCTTCTTTATCTGCAATTCTGAGTCTCAAAAAGATACCACCATCATCTCTTCTCTTCCCTTTGATACTAATGTCAACATTTGTCGAATGATCATCATCATGATGCTCGAAAAGTTCAATTCCAGTTGATTCAGCCTCAGCTGAATGATAGCTCCAATCATTTTGAGCTTCATAGCCATGACCATTTGAGCATCCATTACTAAACGAATTACTACTATGATGAAGTTCAAGATAAGGTTGTCTAACCAGAGTTCCCATGTCATCGAGTTCCCGGCAATCTAGTGTGCTCAAATCAGACTGACCATCATCAATCTGTAGAAAAGGATCATTTAACAACTCCCTTGCAGAAAGCCTAAGAGACACAGTAGCCAAGCATTTCTCAACAAACTGTCGAACCTCTGGATCCTTCACTTTGTACAAAGCATCTGGTTTTTTACCCTAAAGTAGCGAAACACATCAACAGAATATAGTCTTTTCGTCTAAAGGTATAAAGCATATCAATTAAACAAAACAAAGAGCGTTCTTACAGATATAACTTTCTTGTAAATCTGAGCAGGATGAGTGCATTCACTATAAGGGTATTCAAATGTCACCATTTCCAAAATGCACATTCCAAATGAATATATATCAACTAATTCATTATATGCCTCTTCATACACTTCTGGAGCCATAAATTCTGGAGTTCCTGAAAAAAGAGAAACACCATATAGATACAGGAACATCTCCCTCCATCAATCAACC
The DNA here is from genome assembly GCA_021234005.1 of Nephelium lappaceum. NCBI lineage: Eukaryota > Viridiplantae > Streptophyta > Magnoliopsida > Sapindales > Sapindaceae > Nephelium > Nephelium lappaceum. The sequence continues at coordinate 4,743,473 of CM037998.1, forward strand.
CCACCAAATAATCCAAACTAAACTATTGACGGAATCTAAAATCAGATGCAGTACAAGGTCTAAACTGGTTTTAAGTTGAGATTTTCATAGATTTGAGTGAAGTCAAACATACCAACACAATGAGCAGCATGTGATTTTCTAAGGATTGCAGCAAGGCCTAGATCCCCAATCTTCACTTCACCTTGGTTACCATTGACAAAAATGTTGTCACACTTGAGATCTCTATGGATCACTGGAGGGTCATGGCTATGAAGATAGAGAAGTCCTCTCAAGATCTGCCTACACCAATGCTTCACTGCTCTGATGTTGACTCTCCTGTGCTTTAGCCTATACCTATCAAAAGCCAAAAACAAAGCAAACATCTAGCCATCAAATCACAATTCAACAAACACAAAGTATATAAAGAGATTATTTTTTTTTTTTTTTTGACAAATCTTACTGTCTCAAAGTCCCAGAAGTGAACATTTCAGTAACAAAATTGATGTTCCGATTAGCAGTATCAACCCAAGAAGTGTAGAACTTCATAATGTTCTTGTGCTTCAATGTCTTGAGTAGGTGAATTTCACAGTAAAGCCTCTCAAGATCTTCAGGACTTTGCAAGAAATCATAAAGCTTGACTTGGTTCCAAGCAACTTCAATCCCTTCGTACTGATCAAATGCTCTGTAACTGCTCTCACCAAAACCACCAACAAAGCTCACAAATCAGTCAACTACCTACTTTTTCAAAACTCATCAAACCACCTAACAAAGCTCAATTTTTTTTTCCAAAAATCTCAAATGGGCATGCACAAATCCACTCAAAACAACCACAAATGTACAAACATCAAACAAATCTCAAATGGGTATCCAAATATATGCATAAAAATCAAAACTTTGGATTCATACACTGTCTTTGAAGCTCCTTTGCCAAGGATTTCATTGTACTGCAACAACAACCAAAACAAAAACACAAAAAATCAAAACTCTAAACTCAAACAAGAGATTGAAACAAGCATAGAGATGTATATACATATATACATACTCTGCCATATCTTCCAGTTGGATCAACCTCAACAAACTCAGAGTAATCAGGCTCAAGGTGTGTGGGATCATTCATTCTCTAGAAACTACCAAACCGAAAAAATAAAAAATAAAAGGTAATCTTTTATCAATATTTCTTCTCCTTGATCTTCTTCTATGGTATTACAAAATTTCCTTTTGGGGGATTTTATTTATTTTCTTCCTCTTGTGGTCTGACACAACACACAACCAGGAGTGATACAGATGAGGATTATGAAATATTGGTACTGGTTTTTTATTTATTTATTTATTTTTTCAATAAGTTGGTCTTTTGGACAACAAAGAGAGAAAAAAGAAATGGAAAATGATCAGCTATTACAAGATATTAAGATAAAATCATGAATGACACAACGGAGAGGAAGAGAGAGACAGAGAGAGAGTTTTACAAGACAAGTTTTTGCAACACTGCCACCTTTAGAGGGCATACACAAACAGAACCACCCCACCCACCAAGAGGCAAAGAACATGACAAATACAGGGAAAAGCACGAAAAAGAGAGAGTCTCTCTCTCTCTCTCTCTCTAGTGTGTCTTGTCTGTAGTGTCTTGTATAAAAATTTGGAAAGTAGGCCTGCAAATTTGTGGAAAAAATAAAAAAAAAATGGAGTTAAACTGGCTTCAAACATGGACCCACCACTTGACTGTTTGATGCTCAAATCTGGACAACTTAATTGTACATTAAAATAATTAAATGGATTTAGATTTTTCCTCTAGTCATTTTTGGGTAAAATGTAATAAACGCCTAATTTGACTGTTCATTTATTGAAACGTTTGTATTATTAAAATTGAAAAGAGTGAGTCAAAACCTGCAGCGGCATAGTGATTAACGTTAGCGCCACACACCCATTTCTCACTCGTAGAGGTGGGCTCGACACTCTATAACCATAATTTATGAGATTTTCTGTCCTCCCGTAAGATATGAGTTGTTCCTTTTTATATGAAAATGGTGTCATCAGTGTTCTATTTCGATTGTTTCCTAAGCTAATCTTAGTAACCTAGTGTAATAAAAAAAAATTTTTGAAAGAAGTGAAGAAAATTTAGATAAAAGAGGACCTCAATTGATGCAGAATAATTGTATTATTTTATTATTATTTTTTTGTTTAGTTTTACTCTCATCCATAAAAATGATTTAAACACTTATTTTTCTAAAAATATTTATATTATAATTTTTTTTAATGATAGAGAAAAGAAATTAAATTCAAAGAAAACTAAATATACTTTACATTTTAAATAAAATTACAAACACTCCTTAAATAAAATTACAAAAAAGAACAAACACCTTGGTAAATCAATTTGTTTACTTTTAAAACATGAAATAGTTTTCCCTTTTTGGCTCTTTAAGTTAACAAAACAAACATCAATTCATAAATATTTCTAAAAGAAAATCTGAAAAAAAAAAAAGAGTTATGAACCTTACATATATCAAATGATTCTTTAGATTTTTTTTCCTTTAAATGCAATAATAAAGATTGAAAAATCAATATTGGTTGTTAGAATCCTTAAAAATGAAATCTAACAGTTGAGAGTTAGGAAGAACAATAGCTTGTGACAGTTTTCATGGAGGGGGTATATTCAACTAAAAATTTATTAGAATTTAAAATATTTTAAAAGTTTGAATGTATTTAACTTAGATTTGAATGAATTTCATTGAAATCTAAATGTATTTAATTTATATTTATAAGGAATTTATAGAAATAAGTATTAACAAAATTATTGACAAATTTTATTTAAATAATAGATTTGGATGAATTTTAAAATGATTTTTATAATATATATGTATATGTATAACAAATATTAGCTTTTTCCTAAGAATTTCATTGGAAGAAATATATCAAGATCAATATAAAATCTATCATTAAAAAGAATCATCAAATTTAAATAAACTTCAAATTAAATATGCGTCCGAAATGAATCGTACGATTGATGTTGATTATCAGAATCTTTAAAAATTGGATCGGACGGTTGAGAGTTGGGAAGATTTGTTGTGCCATGTGAGGACACTCCACCGACTCATGCATGACACTTCGAAAATGCTGGAGATGGGAAATTAAGGATTGATCCCGTGACTTTCCCGTAATCTCCATCAAATGTTTAAATAACGATACAGTTACCATAGCCTAATGTGCCTTAAACGTATATAACGTTTAATTAGTGTAACAATCCCTAAATTGGAGTTGCTAATGTATAAAGTTCGAATGATTATACTATAGATAATATTTCAAATATTGAAAAAGTTCAGTTAAGATTAAGGACTAATAAGATTTTCACTAACAAAGTTTATTCTCTAACTTCAAAGTTGAATTTTAATGGGTCCAAATTAATCTTTTAATGCTTTTGACATTTTCATTGCAAATAACAGATAATTGAGTGCTGGATCTAACTCAAATAATAATCAATGAGAAGTTTCCTTGAAAGATGTGCTAATGATTAAGGTTGTGGGTGTTGTTAGCAACTTAATTTGTGTAAATTGATGTTAGTGGCATCTTATATAATCTTTTTTTTTTAGAGGAAGGATACAAAATATTTATAAGAAAAGATCCTTCATCTAACTCTCAAATATATATATACAGAGAGAACGAAATTTATATTGATTTAATTAATTACTTGCAAACCACATGTGCATGCTTTTTTATGTTTTTTTTTTTTAAAAAAAAAAAAATCTAGAAATCCATTAACCATCTCAAATTTGGGAACAACAAAGATACAACCAGTAATAGCCCAAAAAAATTAGGATAACAACAAAATAATCACAGTTCACTAAAGTAATCCTCTCATCTGAGGAATCTCGAATGACTAGATATGAAATATCAAGCGGTTCCCCGATAAAGAAAACGATTTGATAACACTAATTTCAGCCCATCCACATACAAACTAACCCACAAGATATATTCAACAACACAAATACAAACAACAACTACAACAAGAGAATATCAACACCAACACAAAAGTAGAATACATAAACCTCCACCTTCCACCATAGCTAAGAGCTTTAAGGAAACTTGCAACCTGAAAATCTTCGAGCCACCAATAAAATTGATGAGGAACGCTGCTATCACTACTATAACCGACCGAAGGGACTAGGAATCATTGGAACTATGGACATCAAGGAGGCATCTACTATTGATCTTATTTTAAATTGAGTCATCGGCCACCAAAAACAACCAAACCAAAAGGTTTTAGAGGTTGAATCCAGAAGACATCTTGATACATCCTATAAAAACCCCAAAATCCTTTAAAAACCTAAGAAGAGGAGATGAAAAAACATAGACCGGTCAACCAACACTCTGAGCAAACCCAAAAGTTATACATATGCTTAGGTTTTAAGGGATGAATCCAGAAATCTTTGGATCCCTCCCTTAAAACCCCAGAACTAGAGAATCGCTAAGAAAAAGTAGGAGAATAGAGGAAAACAACAAGGAGATCAACGTAAAAAGAGGTTTTTGCCGAAGAGAAGGCTTCCAAGAGCTCTCTTCTCTAAAGAGTTTAAGAGAACTCTAGAAGACAATATTTCTTTTTTATGTTTTACACAATATAAACTCATAAAGAATGATATTCGAATAAATATTAATTATGTAATTTTGGATGAAATTAAATAGTCTTAAACTGAATTATTAATAGGTTCTAATTTTTGTTAAAACCTTATTTAAAAAGTTTCAATTGATCAAAAACCTCCCCATCAAAGATATTATTGATGAAAAATTAAACCAGTTAGATTCATTCTTTTTTTTTTTTTTGCCAAATTTCTATTGAAAGTTATTGAAATTTCACTCTTTTTCACTGCATAATTTACCTCTTTAATCTATAATATATCACTAAATCACTAATTCGAATTAAAATATCTATTTTGCATTATAAAAATGCATGTGATGTGTATGACTGACAATAATAAATCTAAAATTTTTGTCAGTTTTAGATATAAATGATTACTTATTAAAGTTCTTAAAAATATAATTATCATTATTTTAATTAAAAAAAAAAACTTAAATTGTTTAATTTGCCAGCCTAGGATCATAAAAAGGAATCTGAAAAAACAAGAAAGGGAAAAAAATAATTGGCTTTACTTTTATTATTCAATTAACATTTATAGATAGTCTTCAGAGAAATTTAATTAATATTAACTTTTTTGTTTGGTTTTGGTAGTTTATAATAATGATGATAATAATAATAATAATAATAATTGCATTTGCAAGACTGAGAAGTGAGAATCTTATTTTAAAATTTTCAATTTAACATTTTAAAGCAGGCGAAGCTTTGTTTAAAATTTTAATCAAATTAGCCCTCGTAATAAAATAATTTAAAGTATTGGTCAATTTTTGGCATAAATATAGGTATTTTATAGAGAAATAGGTTGCGATGTGGTGTTAAACCACAGTCCACCTATATTGAGATTTTAGGTTCAACTCGTTTAAGTCCTACTTATATAGACATTTTCTTCATGTATGTAACTTACTCCATTACATCTTTTGAGAGTTGATATATGTATATATATTGGTATTTTATATGATTAATTACTCGTATTACATTATACATTAATTTTAGTTTTAATAAACGTCTCCTATATATTTTTATCATAAAGGTTTAAAAATAAATTAAGAAAAAATAAAATATTTCAATAAAAAAAGTAAATAAATATCCTTTAGAAAAACATTTAAAATGGCTTTATTGAAACACTGATAATGAAATATTTTTCAAACAAATCATTTTGTTTCTACTGACTTGGTATTAATCAATCGTTGCAGATATATAGTGGATACAAAATATCCTTGACCATTTCAAAATATATCTAATAACATAAACAACACCAAAAAAAAAAGGATTAATATATAATTCGACTATTTACCTTTTAATTACAGACTAGTTTGAACATCGAGCTTACGGGCTTATAACTCTTATTCCATTTGCATAGCATTACCTTTTTGAATTTTATGTATTTAATTACTTGAAATAATAAATTTAATATTTCTATAATTTATAATTGATTGAACACATTTATCATTTTAAAAATGAAATTTATCAACAAATTAGAAGACAGGTTGGAATGAATACAATCCAGTAAACTGCCAAAGTTTGAAACTAAAGACCAAGTGGAATAAACAATGTACCATTGTACTCTTATTTGTGCATATATGGGTTGGTTCATTAAAGACCACCAAGACCAGCTCAAATGGTCTTTGTTTTTTCAACCTTATTAACTCTTTGCTTCTGACATATCTAAACCATACCAACCATGATGTCTACTTTCTCTATCTCCCTCTACAAAATTCATAAAATTTATTAAAAAAAGAAAAAGAAAAAATCATTTACATTATTCCTAGAGGTATGTCTAAAACTAGTAAAATATATATAAATCTTCTGATTTTGAAATTCATTAAAACCTTTATTTGAAAGTTTGAAAATTATTGTAGTTAATTTTGAAAAATATTCAAATGCTCCTTTGAAATTTCAAATAAATTATGAAAAACCTCTTCTACAATTATGACTTGATATAAATTTCAAACTATACAACTTAAGCTGTTAACGATTGTTCATCTAAAATTCAATTGAAAATTAAAAGCCATGAACGATATTTATCTCAAAATAAAAGGTGTTGAGGTGCACTCATTTATTTGAATATAGCCCCAAACTTATAATTAGGTTGAACTACTTTTTGAAGCAATTTTCATGGAAAATGTTTCCTATCCTATAAATTGTCCTATATTTTCTCTGTTTAGCGAAACATGGGTTATTTAAAAGGTGATGATAAATTAATTCTATGACAAAAAAAAAAAAAGTTTTCTAACTGTAAACTATCTCAATTGATTAGTTCCTAATTCATGAACAAAAGGAGAGACCCAAAAATGTATAAGAGTACTAATGCTACCCAAATTGTGGGACACCTAACGTAAGTGGTAGAGAGGAAAGATTTATTGTCAAATCTACCCATTTAATGCATTTTATTTTGTCAAAATCAACCGAATTTTAGGTCAAGAAAAGACCACGCAAACCTTGATACGACAACAAAGTACATAACAGAAATTGTTCTACGCAGATATGGAGAAAATTTTGAGAGTAATTCTAGCCACGATCAGATTCCTATACAGAAATAACATAAAATAGTATAATTTTTAATTAATGATGTATTATTTTGTGTCCCTAATGTTTTAGGTATGAAAGTCTCATGGTGAGACTATTCTACATCAAACACTACTATAATTTGTGAATTTAGGTATTGTATGGGTGCCGCGTAGTCCCAATAGTAGAGGTACATGTCAGACCAATAGGGAAATGACTCGTCAATCATTGAATAAGCCATCTTTTAATTCCTCCTATTGAAGGAGGTAATCAAAAATCTATCTAAAATCTCAAACTTGACAAAAGAAAGAATCATTGAAGGAGAAAATTGGTGATCTACATAGTCTTATTGATCAGTAATATCGTGATAAGTGTTTGACATGCATCCAACAAGTGTAATCTGAAGAACAATAAATGTGACAAATTTCAAGCACGTTTACATGCATAGGTACAATTGGAAAGGTAAATTTGTCTTCATATAGGATAAGATTTGGTAGTTCATTTGCAGATAGAGAGAAAATCAATCATGGTTAGTGAGAGAAAATTAAAATTTAAAGAGATAAACTTTGATTTAATCATCAGAGGGTGTCCCTAGTAGCAAACATCAGATCATCCTAACAAGGTGTTCTTTGTTTTGCAAATAAGATCGAAGGTTGGAGCCAAGCGAGGGTTAAGAGTCTTTCGAATGAAGTTTTTGCATGAACATGTGTAGTTTATTAGTAATCACATTTCTCTATAAAGTGAAGATCCTAAGTTTAAATTTCTTTTCTGTAAGTGTATATATATATAAAATCTATGAAACTACAATATAGCATACTCTTTTGTTTTTGAAATTCATTAACATCTCTCCAAAAATCTTAAATTATCATGAGGATCACTTGAGAAATGTCAAAAACTTACCATCTATACTGGTAGATAAATTATGATTAACCTACCCAAAAATTAATACAAATTAATTAATTAGCGAAACTATATTATCTACTTCAAAGCTTTTTTAAATATCGTAAACATTACTTGAAAAATATCAAAAACTCACAACTGCTTTTATAAAATCGATAAATAAAATCTCTACCAAAATTTCAAAGGAGACAATCGTGCCAATACATTTTGGTTTAGTAGTAGATAAATATGATTTACTTATCAAAAAGTTAATGATAATTAATTAAGCAAGCATAGTTGTCCAAAGAATGGTAGGTAAATTTTGAAGAAGATGATACAGACAAGTCTCAAGGGTGACGTGCAAGTGCACATGATTGATTTAAATGAAAAGTTCTTGATTTGGTCCATGCAAATTTGAGAACTATATAGACTTTAAAAAATTTGCTTTAATTAATTCCATTAATGTACATGCGTCTTCACTTTTCGAATTTTGAGCATGTAATCTGAGTCTCACATCTCAACATTGTTTGGCAACATTGTTATTCTTTTCAAAATGAAGAAACGGTACTGGTGATAATGGCTGAGAACTCTTGAGAAAATTTAGAAGATTTTGTAATTATTACCTCTACGTAATTTTAGGTAAGCAGTACATCATACGGAAATTTTGAAACCAACAAAAATAAGATCAAGTTTTGAGTTGTGTTTGTGGAATTGTGTCTGTGGGTAAAATGATCATTTGATCAAAAAATATGGTTAATCGTTAAAGTTGATAAAAGTCAACTAACAACACGAGAGTTTGGTATGATAAAAAAATAGATGCGTTTCTGTTTGGTTTTTGTCTACTTTAGCGGGGTGTCGTGTAATTCATTCATTAGAATATATATCAAGGACAACTTTTTCTCAATAATGTATTGTCTTAATTGGACTATAAATCTTATTCATAATAATAAGAAGTATTAAGTTATATTATTCTAGAAGCCTATTTTATACATCACTCTTTAGTAGAAATAGTTGAACATTTATTAAGTTTTACTTTTATCTTAAAACGTAAGATGTTGATAATTTTCTCTTAATTTAATCTCTCTCTTCACTAAAAAAAAAAGTAGAAAAAATTTCTAGATGCTCATTTTTTATATGGCTCTTAGAAAAATACAAACAAAAAAGTACACAAATTTGTTTTTTTATCAGTTCATGTTGAGTATTAATTCCTTGTGTTGGGCTGCCATAAAAAAAAATAATTCGAAGGCAAGAATGTTGCTTTTCTTTGGAAGCAAAAAGAAGTTTGCACGGATCATGATTGAAAAGGAAGAATAAAAATAAAATAATGACAATAGTAGGAAGACAAAGAAATTATGGGTCGAGTATGCTAAGTGACTTCATGAAATAGATGTTTACATTGAAAAAAAAAACATTTGTTTCAACTACTTCGAAAAAAATTTCAAAACCACTTATAAAAACTCGTTTGTTCATGACTTCTTGAATCGTGATATAAATCCTTCGTAATGGCAATTTTTTATCCCAAAAAAGGGAAAATATTGTACCTTTTAATTAATAATAAATATTTAATTACTTTCAATGACTTTACCATACTACTGTATTAACACAATAAAATAATAAATATATTTGAGGAAAATTCATTGATGATTCGATCATGCATGTAAACATTGTTTAGTTTAATATCGCTTTTATTTTTATTATTGGGACCGGTCCAGAGTGCAACTAGGATCAATTGCGATGTGACTTTATAGTATGATTCGGGAATCAACTCCTAAGAAATGGAAGAGAGCAATCCACATATAGTGGGGGAATATGCCTACAACTTTTGTGGGACTTGGGTATAGAACCAACCACATATGAGAGGCAATGAGTTGCTGAGTGGTTTTTACTACTAGATCACGGCCTGTTGTTTTAATACCGTCTCTTTTTTATCTTAACATATTCAATTCATTATTCTTTAAACTTTTTTGTTAATGTTTTATTATGATAATTAATTATTAATCATTACTATGAACTTTTTATCTAGAAACGAAAACCTTTGTAGATTTAATAACATCAATAATTTTGGTAAGAAAGGTCATGAAATAGATACATGCAAGGAAAAAAAATGACATTTGTTTCAATTACTTTGAAAAACAATTCCAAAAACAAATATAAAACACAGTTTTTTTCCTCACCTCTTGTGATACATCCTCCAAATTAGCAATTTTTTGTCAAAAAAAAAAAAAAATTATTGTGCTTCTACTTAATAAAATGTGACTTTAAACGACTTTAACCTATTAATTGCTTTATCAACACAATTAAAAGAAAAAGTATATTCCTGGAATATCCATTAATTGTTAGATCATTAATGTAAAAATGGTTTAGTTTAATTTGGTCACTTCTTATCCTGACACAATCAATCTAATATTTCTTTTTTGGGTTATATTGTCAACTAAATCAAGCTAAATCCGACCAAGAGACCTTACAAGTTGAACGGTTCGATACTTAAAAATCATTATGTTTGTACAAGAAGGAAAGTCAAAAAGTAATTAAAAGACTGAGATGTTCTATGAGGAAACTAATCAAGTTAAAATGTCCCTAAAGAGGGCAACAAAATTGGAGAAAATTAGCTGGAACGCCATGTGTCAAGTGAGGGGGTTAGGGCACAAAAATAACAAGAATGGATTGAGAAAATTTCACATGCATAAGAAAACCAGTGCAATTTCTGAAACACAAATATGTCTGGTCCTATTCACTGCTTAAAACACTTGTTTTAGACACAACGTTTGCTTTTTTAAAAACACTGGTTTGGTGGGGCATCATCATCCTTATGTAATCAATTAATATGTTTGGTTAGCTTTTGCTTTTGATATTGAAACTTGTTGGGAGAGAGTCTTGACTCTTTTGGGTTTTTTAGTTTTTAGTACTTGAATTGATAATGATGTTCAAATTGGCCTGGCCTGATCTTGTGTGGGGGGGTTTCTGTTTGGTTCGATTCATATCTTTATATATGATTTTTGTCAAAGATGTTGTACTAGTGCTTTCATTTTAGTTTCAAACGATGTAAGTCCGTTTGAATGTCAAATTTTAATTATTGAATGCAGAGCGTGGTGGGTTACCTTTGTGGTATCAACCCTGCTTCACATTCTTCCTTTAGTGTGTGCCAAATTCAATACTAAGCGATCACCAAAATGTAATGATAATTTTCCCACTACATTGTAGGTTACCTTTCCTCCCTGTTTTTGAGCACTCTCCTCTAACTTTTAGAAGACTTAGTTATGGACTGTTTTTTAGGGACTGTTCTTCAATATATCCTGATCAAGAAAATCTGACAATAGTACATTATTTGTAATATGTATAAAAAAAAAATGATTAATATCTAAATCTTAATAGAGAAAATCTAATAATGAAAGTAAATTAAGATAAAATGATAATATTTTCATGTGTCAAAGCTATCTAACGATTGAAATCCTTATATCAAAATTTAAATGTTCGCATAATTAAACTCTATGTGTCCTCATAACGGTTTTAAATAAGTTAAATTACGCTTCATTATTTCAATAATGATTCAATGTTCCACACAAACCATCGAAAATTATGAAATATTTTCTCTCATAATTCCGATAATATATTATCTAACAGTTGATATTTGAATTTTAACAATAGTCAGATATCCATGATGAAACTTATATACATACATATATATATATATATATATATATATATAACATTTTTAAACTAGTACAATTATTTACCACAGAAACACCTCTCATCACACTATTGACTATTCAAAACACTTTGCACTGCTGTTTCCCCAATACCAACAAAATACAAAACCAAAATTTTTTAAGATCTACTTCAAAAATAAATAAATAAATAAAATTGAGACCAATTCTTGATCTTAAAAATTCAATGTAAAACCATCCTCGGATTCGATTCCACAATTAACTTTCAATTTTTTTATTTAAGTATTTTTATTTTTTTGGTTTTCAAGTCATCTGCCTCTACGTCCAGCAACTTAACTAAATTTTTTAAGCTTGATTCTTGATTAATTTAATAAAACTTTCTTATCGTACTTGGTTTGCGTATGACTTTTCTGGTTTTAAATTAATACTTAAACAAAAGATTATTTAAGTAGGGTAATAAAGTAATAATAAAGGATCAAAGTATTCAAACACCTTGTTTGACTAGTTGTCATTTGATTCCGTGGATGCCGTACAACGAACGGTCAACAATAGACAAAAGCACTCAACATCATCTCCAAACCGAGGCAAACCCAAGTATCTACTTTGGATACTTTAATCCAATTATTTGCTGTTTTCTTTAATTCATTCTTTATTTCTGTCAAAGAATTTTGATATTAGTGGCCAGAATTTACCAAGTTGCGTCAAAATATTTTATGCAGATTCTCTAGAAAAGTTATCGAAATTAAACATAAATATTTTAACATCCAATATTATTTACGTGAATTAAAAATCTATCTTAAGATTTAATATTATATATACTATTTAAAAATTTATTTCTGAAATTTGCTGAGATTGAATATTGACTTGCCGATATTACACGGTCTAAATTTTGCTCCCATAATAACAAAACATATCAACATGATTCAAAATATTGGAAGATTTTCTCCTCACATGTATTTTATTTTTTCTTTAAAAAAAAAAAAGACTCTTCACAGTCACTTCACTCTGAATAGGTCTAGGTGTATCAAAGAGTTGCAATTAATAAACATTTTTTTGTGGTTACTATAATATTAATAGATTGTTAATTTCTTTAATAATATATCTTTGTTTTTTGTTTCAAAAAAAAAAAAAGTAAAGAGAACAAGTCTTTTGATTAAGAGAGTTGAGATTAGGTATTATTGCAGAGATTACTTTAAAGTCAACAATAATAGTGATGATTAATATAGATTACTATGCAGATTAAGATGAAATTCAAACGCAAGTTTGATTAGGGTAACACGATTAATTAATTAATTTTATTGTTTTGCTGTGTTCTATCTTCATGAGTAATTCGTAATTAAGCCAATAGAAATATTTCTCCTTTACTTGGTTTATTATTATTTTTCAAATGAATCAAACAGTGATGACCAAAAAAATAAAGAAAATAACCGGTTAAAATGGTGCAAACGCAAAAAATATTAAAAGTTCTAATAACATATGCTGTATAGCTAAAGCCAACCATGACAAAGTAAAATAATGAACTGCTCCAAAATAAGTTGGTAGAGTCGCCACCAACCCATTTGCTCACTAGCATGAGGCGGGTTCGAACACTTGCCATGTTAAATGTGGTAATTTTTTAACTAAAATTGTGGGTCGTCCTCCCTCGTTTTCTAGAAACACTTATTTTTTATTTATTTTAATATATAGACTGATAATTGCAATTGATAATGAACTTATTTCAAATCGGGTGACGACTTCTGTAAATTGTGATTAATACATGAAGAATATGACCTTATTTATTTATTTAATTAAAAAAAAAATCAACTATAGACTTGTGGATTGAACAGAATTATAATAAGATAGAGTTGACACCGACATTAAATTTGCAATATTTTTTTTTATTATTTTTCTCTAAATTTTTTTCTTGTCATTTTTAATATGCAAAAGAATCAGTTTGGCAATAAGTCGCACTCAATTTTTCTTTTTCCAATCCTCTCGATGTGTCTTTTTCTACAAAGTTGGTTTTCCAGAATACAGCTATATAGATTCATTATCTTTTTCATGTTTGATTAGGCTTTTCTTTTCCTAAAAACGAAATAAGAAAAAAAAAAAGAGTTTCTTTGATTTCTTTGATCTCTTTTAAAATTTCAACGTATTCACATAAGCTTCCGTAATGGAACTCGAACATGTAATGGGACAAATTTAATTTTAGACCAAAGAAGGAAAAACCCGTTTTTGGCCCAAATAAAAATGTTAGTCGTTTTTAAGCCAAAACAAAACTTCAAAAAAAAAAAAAAAACTTCAATTGTTTTTAATTAGTTTAAATTTTTGCAACATTTCACATGGATGAAAATTCTTTAACATGATGTAGGTGAATTTTCACCCTATGAAATGTTGTGAAAAATTAAACGGATAAAAAATATTTAAGTTTTTATATAAAGGCAATTGTGTTTTTATTAGAAATTCCTCTTTTTTTTTGGACATCTTTAACAATTTTTGTATAAATAAATGAAATTATCCCTTTTTTTTTTTTGGAAGGTGGTGGAAGAGGATTAAATTAAAAGAAAAGTATGTATATTTTATGTTTTAGAATAAGAGCGAGACTTAAATTCTTAATATCTTAATATTAAAGAATGTGTTTAACCACTCCTATTAAAGAGTTGTGTAAAAATAATTCAATACTCTCAAACATTCAGTAAATACATAATTGTAATAGTGTACTTTATTTATCTTATTTTTTATTTTTTATGATGGGCACAAACAATGAAAGACGGCATTTAAAAATAATATAAATAAATAAAATATAAAAAATAAATATCAGCCACTAATTCTTAACTTGACAAAAATATCATTAGATCCAATGTGTTCAGCATGAACATTAATACTGTATATGATCCTAATCCAATTTTAAAAGGGTTTCGAGCTAGGAAATTAATTGAAAATCAAATCAAGAAAAGTTCCTTTTTTTTTTCTTTTTTTTTCTGAGATACAAAGAAAAGTTCCAATGGTGTGGTTGACTAATTATTTAATAAATAATAATAACTATAAAAAAAAAAATTAAAATTAAACAATGTGTTGTATAGGCATGTGTGGTGTTTGGCGGTTGGGATGCATTGATGGATGGTCCACATGCACCACATTCCTAACAGATAGGGATCCCATGCTTTTATCTTCTAATTTTGACTATATATTTGCTTTTATTAGTTTACTGTCACACAATTCATTATTTCTATATTTTTTTGTCATATATTTTTGGAACCCAGTTATCTAGATCTCATACTACTCATATATGTAATTAATGTGATGAAGTTAGTTATATAAATAATTCTATATTTTTATATAATTTGCATAATTATACTTCTTTCATTAATGAGCTTACGGATTTTAGTAAAATTTGAACATTGAATTTCCTTCAATTGATCTAACGGTTACATTAATTTTTATCTTTTATTCTTTTAATTTAAAAGAAAAAAAAATAATCTCATTTCTTGGATGCATCTATGGCTACTTAACATTCAAATATTTATATATTAGAGAAGGACTTTGAGTCTTTACGTCAACAAGAGTAATATTGTCTAATAAAAAGGAGAAACCGATTTTTATATAAAATTTGGGCATATACAATTGAAATGTAGAACAAGGCATAAAACTCAAATATTAAGGCCTCTACAAACCCAGTTCAGTATGTTGGGACAGGTCCAATTCTATTATAATTATATTATGATCACTTCTATCAGAATTAAGCATTTTTTGTCCAACGTTTTTCAAACTTTCGGAGATTCTATTTATAATATATATTGTTATCTACTTTCAAATCGAGATATTCAAAGACAAAAGGAGATTGGTTAGTGGTATGTTCCTTACGTACTTTTATAAGGTTGAGGTTAAGTTATCTCCTCGTATTTTAGTTCCCGAATTAATGTGATAATAAAAAAAAAAAAAAAAAATTGAGATATTCATTGCATATCCCCCCTCTAAACACATATGGTTATACGCCTTCTTATACGGGATGGAGCTTAATCGTGATGCTCAAATCTCAACAAGTATATTTAACGAAATTTGTTTGTCTATTTTTTCACCTTTACTATGATAGTAGAATCTAAGTCGCACATATGTACATGTTAGAATTTGTACTCTAAGAGCTTGTAATTTATAAACATTTAAATAAATAATAAATAAATAAATAAAATTTATTTTTATTCAAATTAATGTGCATTTATGAAATGTTTGTTTCATACGAATATCATATAACATCTATGATTACTTATGTAGTCTCAAATTAAGTATGTAAGTGTTATATATAAGAGGATTTAGTTTGAAATTAGTAATCTAAAAAGTCCGTAGAAAGCAAACAAAACTAGTTACTTTGTTTGTGGTAAATTTATAGCTACAGTCTATTTCATATTTGATACTGTTGGACTAACCTCTCAAACTAAGCTATCAAGTCAATTTCCAAGTTCATAGCTTAGGATCTCTTGTAACTAACTCTGCCACATCAGCTTTGTGTTAACCAATTAGAGTTTAGCAGATGTCAAAAGATTGATGGACTGAAATTGTGTATATAAGCTGATACTTGTAGCTTCTCACGTAAGCAATTAAAGATTGAAGAAAATTCTCTGATCTTGATTTCTGTTTCTTGATTTTCATTCTTGCTTTCTTTGTTTTCTTTTGACTTTGTTTCAAGATTCACATGGTATCAGAGCATTGACGACTAGCAGTCATGGCTGCACGTAGTAATTACTCAGATGAGCCGTTGAATGATGTTCGAGGATCACAGAGATTGGAGACCTCATCACGCAGCAAAAATCAGGTTTCAGTTCTGTCATCAAGTCTGAATTTTAAGCTTCCAATAAAGTTAGATCACAATAACTACAACTATTGGCGTTTGCAAGTTTTGCCTATAATCCGTGCCTTTGACTTGGAGGAGTTTGTGTTAATTCCTAAAAGATGTCCTCCAAAGTATGTTCAAAGCACCAATGCTGATTTTGGTGATGGTGATTCAGTCATAAATGAGGAGTTTTTGGCGTGGAAGAAGACTGATCAGCTTTTGGTTGGCTGGCTATTTTCTACACTAAGTGAATCGGTTTTTGGTCAGGTAACTCACTGTAATACCTCCTATGAAGTATGGCACACTCTTGAGTCATTGTTTGCACAAGTTTCTAGAGCCAAGATCTTGCAAATCAAGGCTGAAATGCAAATGACCAGAAAAGGAGGTCTTTCAATTAATGAGTATGTGTTGAAGATGAAGAAGTTAAGTGAAAGTTTAATGATTGCTGGACAGCCTCAATCTGAAGATGAGCTGATATCTCAGATACTTGGGGGCATTGGTCCTGAATTTGACCCTGTGGTTGTCAATATCACAGCAAGGCAAGACACAATTACTTTACAAGAGGTTCTTTTTCTTTTAATGAGTTATGAGAATCGATTGGCTCAGCATAACATGATAGCTTCAATAGATGTATCTCAAGCTACAGCAAACTTCACAAGTTTTGGTCAGAATTTTGGTGGAAGAGGAAATTTTAGAGGTAGAACTAGAGGCAGAGGTCGAGGCAGGAATGGAGGAAGGATAAACAATAGGATCATATGTCAGTTGTGTGGAAAAGGAGGTCACTTAGTGTCTACTTGTTATAGGCGCTTTGATCAGAATTTTCAAGGTATTCAACAACAGTCTATTCATCAGTCTTACAATAATCAAGGGGGGCAGTTTCAAGCACATTACAATAATTTTTATCCAACTTCTCAAGGGTTCGCAATGCAAATGCCTGCACAACTGCCAGTAACTCAGAATCACCTGCAAGGAAATAATGGTTCAATGGGTTCAATCAACAATGCTAATGCTTTTCTTGCCTCACCTAGCACAGTTATGGATCCAGCATGGTATCTAGACAGTGGTGCAACAAATCACATCACAGCTGACTTGAATAAGCTGTCTCTCAAATCAGATTACAGAGGACAAGAGCAACTCACAGTAGGTAATGGAGCTAAAATTCCTATTTCACATGTTGGTAGTTCTATTATTAGCTCACAAACTAACCCCAAACAGTCACTATATCTCAAAAACATCCTACATGTACCTACCATCACTAAAAATCTCCTAAGCATATCACAATTTACAAAAGATAATGATGTGATAATAGAGTTTAATTCTAATCTTTGTCTTGTTAAGGACAAGAGAACAATGAAGGTGCTGCTGCAGGGGGTCCTGAAAGATGGGCTGTATCAGCTGGACCCTTCAACAGCTGATCCAAGAGCCTTTCATAGTCTGTCATCATCTGAGTTGTCAACTCTTTTCATGGCAACTCCAGCTTCAAATCTTGTTAGTTCTTGTGTTTCTAATTCACATAAGACAGTAGCTTGTGATAACTCTGATAATACTTTTGTTGATAGCAGTCATTCAAAACTTGATGATACTGATTTGCAATATTTGAATTCAATCAAATCTAGTTCTGTTTCTGCTTTACATTGCTTAAAGTCTATTAAGTCTGCTTCTTTTTCTGCTTATAGTCATTCTGATATGCATGTTTGGCACACCAAGTTAGGACATCCATCTTTTGCAATTCTAAAACAAGTCCTTAAAAAGATAAATAAACCTTGTACTGCACAAGCATCGCTTGATTTCTGTGATGCTTGTCAGTATGGTAAGCTTCATCAATACTCTTTTGAAACTTCTCAAACAACATTCTCAGCTCCTCTTGAACTCATTTACACTGATGTCTGGGGACCCTCACCTTACACCTCAAAACAAGGGTACAAATATTATGTGCATTTCTTAGATGCTTTTACAAAGTATACTTGGATCTATCCTTTGACATCAAAAGACCAAGTAACATCTACCTTTTTAATCTTTCAAAAGCTTGTTGAAAATACCTTTGATAGAAAAATCAAAACTGTTCAAAGTGATGGTGGAGGAGAATTCAAACCTTTAGCAACCCATCTTACTAAGCTAGGAGTGCATTTTAGATATTCTTGTCCATATACTCATCAACAAAATGGCTCAGCTGAAAGAAAGCATCGCCATATTGTTGAGGTTGGACTCACACTCTTAGCTCAGAGTCATTTGCCACTTTCTTTCTGGTGGGATGCATTTCAGACATCAACATATATTATCAACAGATTGCCAACTCCTACACTAAATCACATATCCCCTTATGAGAAGCTCTTCCATAAAAGTCCTAACTATCAATTTTTTAAACCTTTTGGGTGTGCTTGTTTTCCCTTGCTCAGGTCCTACAATAGTCACAAATTTGATTTCCATTCATCGAAGTGTTTGTTTGTTGGATATTCTGATTGCCACAAAGGGTATAAATGTCTTCATCCAAGTGGCAGAATTTATATCTCTAGACATGTGTCCTTCAATGAAAAAGAATTCCCATTTTTGTCTCTTTTTCCTTCTGCTCATTCTTCAAAATCAATATCACAATCAGTATCATCTGTTCCATCTCATAATAGTTCCAGTTCAGTCATCCCTGCAGTACCCTCTATGCCTTTATCACATCATTCATCTTCACCAAAAAGATCATTGCCCTGTCATCCTATGATAACTAGATTCAAGAATGGAATTTATAAACCAAAAGCTTTTCATTTTGATACATCTAGTCTTGATAACTCTAACCTATCAACATGTGAACCTGGAACTGTTAATGAAGCTCTTAATACTCCTAGTTGGAAGTCCGCTATGGATGCTGAGTATACTGCTCTTTTCCGCAATAAGACCTGGGATTTGGTTCCACAAACAGCTGACATGAATGTTGTAGGTTGTAAATGGGTATTTAGAGTGAAGTTTAAATCGGATGGATCTGTTGAGAGGCATAAGGCAAGGTTGGTGGCAAAGGGATTTCACCAAACTGCAGGGGTAGATTTTGTTGAGACATTTAGTCCTGTGGTAAAATCTTCTACTATTCGGGTTGTATTAGCTTTAGCTGCAACTTTTGGTTGGGACATTAAACAACTTGACATCAATAATGCCTTTTTGAATGGGGAACTCAATGAAGTTGTTTACATGACTCAACCAGAAGGATATGTGTCAAAACAGCATCCTAATTTTGTATGCAGGCTAAGGAAATCCTTATATGGTCTTAAGCAAGCTCCAAGAGCTTGGTTTGATAAGTTGAAAGGAGCTTTGATTAACTGGGGATTCAGAAACTCAAAGTCAGATACTTCTTTGTTTGTTCACCACACAAAATCAAGTCTCATAATCTTACTTGTTTATGTTGATGACATCTTGATTACTGGGACAAATCAGGAGATAATTGACAGGGTCATAGCTGATCTGAATAAGCATTTTGCACTGAAAATGCTAGGCTCTCTTAGCTATTTTTTAGGTTTTGAAGCCATTAGAGATAGTTCTGGTATCTTTTTGATTCAAAAGAAATATGCAAATGATTTGCTTAAAAAAGCTAATATGTCAGATTGTGCCTCTTGTCCCACACCTATGAGTACAGGTACCAAGTTGCTTAAAAGTGCAGGTGATCCTTTCTCAAATCCTACTCTTTATAGACGTATTGTGGGAGCTTTGCAGTATTTGACCTTAACCCGTCCAGATATAGCATTTGCAGTCAATAGATTAAGTCAATACCTTGCAGAACCCACTACTCTTCATTGGCAGGCCTGCAAAAGAGTTCTCAGATATGTTAAAGGTACAACCAACTATGGTTTGCATTTTAAGTCCTCTCTTTGTGCTGCACCTAAGCTGGAACTTGTTGGATTTTCTGATGCGGACTGGGCAAGTAATCTTGATGATAGAAAATCAACAAGTGGTTGGTGTGTTTTCTTGAATGGCAACTTGATTTCATGGAGTTCTCGAAAGCAAAAAGTGGTGGCACGCTCTAGTTGTGAAGCAGAGTATAGAGCATTAGCTCAAGCCTCTACAGAGCTTACCTGGATCAAAGCTTTGTTGTGTGAATTAAATCTGCAACTTCATCATCCTCCAATATTATGGTGTGACAATACTGGAGCTGGTTCTTTAGCTCATAATCCAGTTTTCCATTCAAGAACAAAGCACATAGAAATAGATGTGCACTTCTTAAGGGATCAAGTAGCAGCAAAAGAGCTTGATGTCAGGTATGTGCCTACTGACGAGCAAATAGCAGACATACTTACTAAGCCACTTGGTATTACTCGGTTTCAGCAGCTTAGAGACAAACTCATCATGGACAGAACCATGTTTCGTTTGAGGGGGGGTGTTGGACTAACCTCTCAAACTAAGCTATCAAGTCAATTTCCAAGTTCATAGCTTAGGATCTCTTGTAACTAACTCTGCCACATCAGCTTTGTGTTAACCAATTAGAGTTTAGCAGATGTCAAAAGATTGATGGACTGAAATTGTGTATATAAGCTGATACTTGTAGCTTCTCACGTAAGCAATTAAAGATTGAAGAAAATTCTCTGATCTTGATTTCTGTTTC
Source organism: Nephelium lappaceum (assembly GCA_021234005.1). NCBI lineage: Eukaryota > Viridiplantae > Streptophyta > Magnoliopsida > Sapindales > Sapindaceae > Nephelium > Nephelium lappaceum. The sequence goes on from CM037998.1 coordinate 4,764,508, forward strand.
TTGATTTTCATTCTTGCTTTCTTTGTTTTCTTTTGACTTTGTTTCAAGATTCACAGATACGATGATCTAATCCGGGATTATTCATATGTCGATATGGCAATAGAGGCACTTATATAATAGCGATTATATAAGACTGGACCACGATAAAAATGAATTTTTTATTAATATCCATTAAACAAAAAAATTCTTATTTATCAACTAGATGATCATATATAGATTGATCTTAATCCTAAGTGTTTTATAGACTCCTATTTGTTGGGTCATATATTTTGATTTACATGTGTGAGACTGTTATAGATTTACAGTCAATAAGTTTCGTACTTTGGAGATGCGATTTAATAAGTGATTGAAAACATTCTACACAATAATGGAATCCATTCATTCTTGCGAGAAGTAGATGAATAGTTCTCTTAAGTATTGATTTGAGTCTTGAATAATGAAAGCGCTTAACTTTCTGTTTATGAGTAAATGGAAAGATAAATTCATAAGTTGTTATGGATATGTTGTTCATTAGAGAATCAATGATACTTAATGGAACAAGATATAATTAGAGAGGTATAACGGATTTTAATAACCTAGCTCTAATTATGAACTACTCGTGGAGGATCGAACCATATGAAATGATTAAATCGATAGACATTAAAAATTCAGATTGTGTAAAACATCTACAATTTTGAGAGTGTAACCTTAAGTTTTTAGTGGAGTAACTCTAAAGTTAATAATAGTGAATTATTAATTAAAGAGTTTAATTAATAATTCTGATATTATTGGAGCTCAAATTATAAGTTCATTTGGTCCCCTTACTAGCTCACAACCATATAAAGAAACAAATTGAAGAATATAATTGGATTGTCTAATTATAAGTGTACATATAAATTTATGGACACGTTCACAAATTATTTAAATAATTTGATTATTTAAATATTTACAATTATTTAATTAATGGTTAATTATTTAATTATTTGTAGAGGTTATGAGTTCAATTCTAAATGATGTTATTAAATTAATTATGATTTAAAATCATTTAATTTAATGAAAATAAATCATTTAATTAATTAATGAAAACAATAATTTTAATTGGAATTAAATTCCATATTAAATTATATTAAAAAAGTTTTAATTTAATAAGAATTAGATTTCATATTAAATTAAAATAACAAAATTTTAACCCAATAAGGAATTTGATTCCATATTGGATATAAACTAAGTTTTTCAATTTAAATAAGAAATTGAATTCCTTATTAAATTGAAAAAAAAAAAAAACCCTAGCGTACCAATATAAAAAGGAAGTTTTTTTGGTAATTCCCTAAAACGTAAAACAATGAGGTAGAAACAATTTTATGTTTTATGTTTTTTCTAAAATATAATTTGAAATACATATATGAAACTCTTATTATGCAAATAAATTATTTGAAATCCTTGTGTTCAAGGTTTAGGTCTTGTAAGGCTTGTACGTTTGTATCAAAATTGTTTCAATAGAAATAAACAATCATTTTAATACGAGTGGTATGAAGATATACACAAAATCATACAGCTCATGCTATGAACATAAATGCCTGATTTGCATGACTTGAAAATTCATGTAAGAACACAAAATAGTTTCCAATATATCGTTTTTGAAATATATTGCTTTTATTGTTAAAATACAAAGAATTATGTTCCTTTTACGAATTCAAAAACATTTGCGAAAAATATGATTTATTAAATTTTACGTTCAAGCATTTATAAATATAACAAATAAAAATTCAGAGCTAATAATATATTAAGCCCTGTGAGTATACATTAAAAAAAAAATGTTTAACCTCTTATGCTCGTATTTAAGGTCTATCTCATTTGTAAATATATTGCAACTTCTTGTTGTCAACAATAAATTTAACCCCTCACTACAACAAAACAGCCTAATTATACCGGAGTATCAATACCGGGCATTAAAGGCCCGGTATGGATAATAATATTTTAATTAAAAAAATTTTGAAATTGGATTATCCTTACCGGGCGGGTACAGCCCGGTAAGGATAATCAATTTTTCATACCGGGCATGTAACCGCCCGGTACGGATAATCATATTTTATTTTAAAAAAATTTTAAAATTGGATTATCCTTACCGGGCGGGTACAGCCCGGTAAGGATAATCAATTTTTCATACCGGGCACGTAACCGCCCGGTATGGATAATCATATTTTATTTTAAAAAAATTTTGAAATTGGATTATCCTTACCGGGCGTGTACAGCTCGGTAAGGATAATCAATTTTTCATACTGGGCATGTACCTGCCCGGTATGGATAATCATATTTTATTTTAAACAAATTTTGAAATTGGATTATCCTTACCGGGCGGGTACAACCCGGTAAGGATAATCAAATTTTCATACCGGGCGGGTCGCGCCCGGTATGGAAGTGTATATATCATTACCGGGCGGGTTGCGCCCGGTAATGATATCTTCATTATCCATACTGGGCGGGTTACCCCGCCCGGTATGGATGTGCTGTTATCCTTACCGGGCGGGTTCCGCCCGGTAAGGATAATCCGATATCCAATCCGGGCAAGACCCGCCCGGTATATTTTGGATTATCCATACCGGGCGGGTCACCCGCCCGGTATGGAAAATTCAAAATTCGTACCGGGTGGGTCGCAAATTCGGATTATCCATACCGGGCGCGACCCGCCCGGTATGGAAAACAGACCACTAACCCACCCTTCAACCCACCCACCCCCATTTTCACCCTATTTTCTCTCTTTCTCTTTCTCTCACATTGTCTCTCTCCCTACCCTAGCCGATGTCGCCGACGCCCCTCCCCCTTCACCTCTCGATCGTCGCTCACCTCACCCGTCGCCACTGTCCACCGATCTACCTCCGGTGAGTTTTCCCTCATTTTCTTCTTCTTCTTCTCTCTCTCCCTACCCTAGCCGCCGCCGTCGCCGACGCCTCTCCCCGTTCATTGCCCGATCGTCGCTCCGAAAGCCCGCCGATGCCTCTCCCCCTTCACTGCCCGATCATCGCTCCGGAGGCCCGCCGTTCACCTCGTCCGTCGCCACCGTCCACCGATCTACCTCCGGTGAGTTTTCCCTCCTTTTGTTCTTCTTCTTCTCTTCTTCTTCTCCCTTTTTTCTTCTTCTTCTTCTTGTTTTGACCGTCGCGCGACTGGTCGAAACAAGTCCGACCGTGCGACCGCCGGTAGGACTGTCGCCCGGTCGGACTCTTCTTTTATTTTTGTTGCGTTATCTAGTTTGTTGTTGCCGTGTCCCGGCCCCCATTGATGGTAGTTCAACTGCAGTCTGCAGTCTGCATTTGTTGGTGTTGTGCATTGTGATCAAGTTGTCATCTTGGTTACAAATATGCATTTGTTGTTATTTTTGGAGCAAACCCAGTACCCATACTCTGTTTTTTGTTACAAGATTGTTGTTTTTTGATGCGCAGAGAGTCATCTTTGTTACAAGATTGTTACTTTTTGATGCAGAGAGAGTCATGGAAGACAGTATTGACTCTAGCATACCAAAGTCTTGGTGTTGTGTATGGAGATTTAAGCACCTCACCGTTGTATGTATACAAAAGCACATTCGCTGAAGATATTCAACACTCAGAGACAAAACACTCAGAGACAAACGAGGTGATATTCAACACTCTGTTACAATTTGGTTTTATTTTTATTTTTATTTTTATTTTTATTGGTTTGATGAGTGAATTGATTTGGTAATTTGTGAATTTTGTTACAATTTGGTTTTATTTTTATTGGTTTGATGAGTGAATTTGGACTGTTTGAGAGTTAAATTTAACTATTTGATCTTTGAATTTATTTTAATATTAAATTATATATATTTTAATAAATTTGAAATTAAAATATTATCCATACCGAGCACGTGCTCGGCATGGATAATAATTTTCCATGCCGGGCATGATGCCGGGCATAAATACTAATTTTCCATGCCGGGCACGTGCCCGGTATGGATAATAATTTTCCATGCCGGGCGCATGCCCGGTATGGATACTCCCCAGTATCCATACCGTCGGTATCCATACCGGGCAGACCGCCCGGTATGGATAGTCAACCATACCGGGCATTGCCCGGTATGGATGACCTGTTTTGTTGTAGTGCCTGCTCGTTATTGGAAGGAATTCCTACCATCCACACCTTCCCAAATATTATCTAAGATGAGAAGAATCTTGTGCTTTTTCTTTATTCGTTCACATAAGCTCGTTGCTTGTCCGGAGACAAACTCCTCATGGAATTTCAAACCTTGTTTGTCTGTATTTTCTTGTTGAGAGTCTTTTTTTACATCTGGTGTTTAAGACACTTCAACAAAAAGATGGACTCTCAACATAACTTTGTACACTTATCCTCTCATTATTTTATTTATAATTGGTTTTCTCCAATATCTTATAATTTCTAAAGAATTAATTTATCTATAACAAAATTGTTGTAAGCCTAAAATTAGATTTTTTTCAAAGATTACCTTTTTCCTCCTTCTAACTCCTTAAGGTAGTATTTGATACATGGGATTTGGGATGAGATTGAGATTCAAAAATCTCAATCTATTTGAATCTCATGTTTGGTGAACAATTAAAATGAATGAGATTGTGATTTTTGGAATCTCAACCTCCCATCCAATCCCATTTTTTTAGCATTTTTCAATGTCACCCCCACCCATGTCATTGGGTGAGATGAGATTGAATTTGATTTTTTTTGTCTCTCCATTTATCTCTCTCTCTCACATTTCTTCTCACAGTTCTTCCTCTCATGCCCATGGAAGCTCTCTTCTTCTTCTTCTTCTTTTTCTTCTTTACGCATCTGGTTCTGGGTTCGCTGAACCTAGAACCGATTTGGTTCTAGGGTCGGCGAACCCAGAACTAGATCGGTTCTGGGTTCGCCGACCCAGAACCAGACTTTCAGTTTTTTTTTTTTTTTTTTGTTGGTGTTATAATGATTTAAGATGTTGTTATAGGAGATGATGATGTTGATGAATTGAATTGATGATATTGATGAATTGTGGGTTGATGATGTAGAATTGTGGGAGATGATGATATTGATGAAGTGGGTTGATGAAATTGAATTGTGGGAGATGTTTTTTGTTTTTGTTTTTTTTTTTTTTTTGTTTTTAGATTTTTTATAAAATTAATTTTATATAATAAAAAAATTAAATTAATTTATTTCAATCCAATCTCAATCTACACCAAACATGATATGGTATAATTTTTAATGCAATCCCAAGTTTTACGAAACATGACATGGTGATTTTCTATTTCAATCCAATCTAATTCATTCTAATCCAATCTAATCCAATCCAATTTATTCCATTCCATTTCAATCTCGTGTGCCAAACGGAGCCTAAGTGCTATGGTCACTTAAAACATGCAGCCTCAGTAGTCAGAATGAGATGACATTAATAAAAAAAAAAAAAATCATGCAAAACTAATTTGTATTAACTGCAATGAACATAAATTGCATGAGTTGAACATTTATTTTCTCAAACAAGAAAAAAAAAAACCCGAAAAAAAATAGGGTTACAGTTTGAGATTGCAAATGCTAAAACCAAGGTTACACCAAAAAAAAAAAAAACACTGTAGCACAAAATTACTAACCAAAACTTCTAAATTAATGCCTTATCAATAGTAAAGACTTCCTTATTTATAGATAACTAATTGCCATCTATTTGAACCTAAACCAAATAAATTAATTATAACTAAACATGTTATAGTAAATTGATCAACCATTAACACTTTCACTTGTAAACAAAAATGAATGTGGGTTTTCTTAGTGGCTCGACCCTGACGAAATTTATCGAAGATGAAGACATGTTTGAGAAATGCGTGAATGAATATTTCAAACTGGTTGAGGCTTCAGGAAAAGGTGGGTTTTCACAGGACATGTTTCGTGAAAGATTTGGCGGGTTCTTCGTGCAGGAAACTGATCCACAATCGAAAGAAGGGAGCGAGCGCGCTTGTGATTACATTTTCCAGAAGTTCGACAAGGATCAAAATGGGAATATTGATCGCGAAGAGTTTGGATCCTTGTTGAGAGAGATTATGGTTGCGATGGCTCAAGGTCTTGGCACGTCGGTTGGTCTGGTGTATCTTGATCGAAATGGCCTGCTTAGCAGAGCCATTAAACATGGATTAGCAAAAGAGTAGATGGGGATTATTGAGAGAAAATTTGAAGGAGGAAGAGAATGTTTTGAATATTGTATAGCATTAGTATTACATGTAGGGCAATGTACTTGAATAATTTTGTAACACTGCTGCCATATATTTAAGACTTTCTATAGATTTTTGTATGGATTTTAATGTCAATTCTATTCTACGTTGTGGTTTTTTTTTTTTTTTTTAATTTTTGGTTTGAATGTTGATGTTAGACAAATCAAAAGTTTATTGAAATAATTAATGATCGGAAAACATATACTTTTCTTAATTTGAGGAAATTCTTTGCATATATTTGTAAAATTGACATAATATGATTTGAATTTCCACTACAAGTATGGAATATGGAGAGAATATGGACAACTATTGTAGGTTGTCGATTCAAGTCGGTGCATAAGATGAGTAGTTATAAGATGAAATCTTCCACATTTCTACTATCAACTGTTTATTCTTGTGCAGCATTAGATCAAAATCTAATAGCTAGGTAATATATAATCCAGTAACTACATAGATCTTGTAAGGTTGCACGAGTTGTATAATGAATGTGTGTTTGAATATATTTTAAATTGATATCAGTTTGGCTGTGCTGAGGTTACGTATCTGGAAAGAGGAAAGTAATTTGCTTTCTAATTACCTAACCAAATTACAACATTATGATTAATAATTAATCAGTCATTGATTTGGTGTCCAAAGTGCAATTGTCTATATTAGAAAGCAAACCATGAGCTATGAATTATAATATACAGCTTCAAACTTATAGGATTATGAAATATGTAATTTATATAAAATTTGTGTAGTGATATCATTATCATAAAACACTTTGAATATTTCTACAGAGTCCTAGGTCATTGGACTTGCGTAGGTTGAAACTTGAAATGCATGGAATTTGGCTTGGAAACCGGGATTTGTCGTACATGTGCTTGACAACATCCAACAAAAAGCAACCTCCAATATGGGAAATTACATTATATATACGGAAACAAAAACATCGTTAGAATGAATTTACTAGTGTTTCCAAATTCATCTCTACAACCTAACATTTAGGTACATGAAACAATCAATCTCAAGATATTGTGCTTTGGCTACTACAACAATTTGTGGCCTGAATTATGAGACTGTACAGTATAATTTTTAATTTTATTTGTATCACAGATTTGTTTTCAAAAACCAGTATTTACAAAACGATCTGATCAAATCTCAAACGGCACGATTCATTCACCTTTGTACCTTAAGTTTTAGTCAAAATATAAGCACACAAGTGTAGGAAAATCTTTCTTATGTTTGTTCAAATTGTTATAAGCATCCCTAAAGATTGTCAAAAATTCTTCTAGAAACTCTATAAAATTTATCAAAAGATATCTCCATTGTAAAATCTATCTATTTTTTAGTCACGATCATAGATTGTTATTTTTTTAAATATGAGATGATATATTTTTATTGAATTTGATTAGAAATACAAATAATATGTACACTACACTTGTCCTAGTGAAAATTTCCTCTCACATATTGCAACAACCTTCCTCAGATGTAAAGTCTCACAAAATTCATCATATTTCTAGCATCTGTAAAGAAAATATTGACAGTCATAATATCCATGGCATGTTTTGTGAAGACAGCCATAACATATGTTGTTCAGTCCAAGGAAGAGTTAACACAACCCAAAAGTTCTAATCTCAAGGCCCCATCTCCCGTCCCCCTTTTGAGATGGCAAACAAAAAAGAAAGAAAGTAATAATAAAAAACAAAGAGTGGGGTTACAACACAGGAGAGCCATTTTGAACAATGTAAAAGTAAGAAACAATTATAATATAACAAAAAAGTCATGATTTCTCCGATTTTTTTTTTTTTTTTTTTTTTTTTGAGAACGATTTCTCCGATTTTTTATCAATGACTCAGCACAAGAGAGAAGAGAGACCATCAAGTCTCCAGTGCAACACAGCTCATGAGTGTAGAAAGAGAAGACTGAAAAGGAGTGTAAATTATAATGCATGTCAATGGCGCAAATCAAGGGAAGATCGTCAAGGAGCCCAACAACATTTATTTACGTATATAACAACATATCATGGACAATAAAGATTGGCTAATTGGGCAATTTATAGCAGTAACAACTGCTGCTGATGATGATTGTGATGATGGAACCCTCCTTGTGTTCTCATCATTTTCTACATTTAAAGTACCCACCACCACCTCATCTCCACCACCTCTTTTAAAGTTTAGGTGTTGTTTGGTATTGTTTTTAATAATTTATGTTATAAATTTAACATTTGAATATATATAAAGTTACATTTTTTAAGACTAGTGAGAATATATGGAATTGAGCTAGGGGTGATTTAAAGTATTGTTCATGAAAAACTAAAATTCTTTCCATTTCGCTATAAATATAGTTAGTCAACTAAAATTTGTGATTTTATCATGTTTACATTCAAAAGCTTGATAAAAATAGTAATACTATACATTTCACTTTATATTCTAATTAGTGATGTAATAATTTAATCATATAACATGCAATAAATGAATTAAATATACGACAAATGAATCAAATAATTATTAATATTGCATCAATTTATCTATTGCTACACATAAATTGAGCTAGTACATAGTTGGGATGTCTAATATTGATGTCTATATTGCTAAAAAATAAACAAGTGGTCAAAAATGTTAAAATCATAATTTTTAACATGTTAAATATAATTGATAAAATTATATATGTATATATATATAATTTTTAGAAAGAAGTTGTACTAACTTTATGAATCAAACCCTTATAAGCTGTTCCAATAACCATCTCAAAAAGCTAACCACCCATCAATACAAGAACTAAACTTTCAAAAGCCTCCAAAAACCCAACTCCCATCTCTTCCTCTATCTCTATAAACACCCTCTTCTTTTTCTCTCTCTCTCTTAACAAACTTCTTCAAAGTTTCAAACTGAAACACAATGTCCTCCTAAACACAACACAAACACAACTAAGCAGGTTGATTTGAAGATCATATTTTGTAAACACAATGATCCCAGCATGTTTCAGCAACCCAAACACACTCTCAAGAACCTCTCATCATCATCATCATAATCATCATCATCAAGAAGTAGTCCCTCCTCATCATCAAAACCTCATCACTACCATCTACCAAACAAACATATGCAACTCACCAACTTATCTCACACTCACTTGGTCCAAAACACTATTCTCTCACTCCCTCACTATCTATGCATCAGACTCCTTCTCCATCACCATCTCTCTCCACCCATCAGCCTTCTCCTTCTTTAGAAACCGGCCTGGCTCCAAATCCATCTACTTGACCCACCACCATTACCAAAGAATCAAGCTCTATTGGGACTTCACTAGGGCTGAGTTCTCCAAAAACTCGGCTGAGCCTGACTCTTGTTTCTACATTGCCATTTTATGCAATGCAAAGGTGGAGTTCTTCCTCGGTGATCTCCATGATGAGCTGATCAAACGGTCAGGGTTGGTCATGAATAGACAAGTACTTTCTGAGCCAAGCTTGTTGTCTAGGAGAGAGCATGTGTTTGGACACAAGAGTTACATGTCAAGAGCTCAGTTCTTTGGCTCAAAACATGAGATTGGTGTAGAGTGTAATAGTGGTGTTTTGAAAGTGAAAGTTGATGGTGAAACAAGCTTGGTCATCAAGAGATTGGCTTGGAAGTTTAGAGGACATGAAAGAATCTACATTGATGGAATCGAAGTAGAGTTTTTCTGGGATGTTTTCAACTGGGTCAATAACAATAATGTCAATGGAGCTACTTCTGATCATCATCATCACAATGGTGGAAATCATGACGATGATCACCATCATGGTGGTAATGGTCATGGGGTGTTCATTTTTCAAGTTGGTGATGGTGGGGTGTGGCCAGAGATGGTTGGCCCAGAGAAGAGGTTGATGAAGAAGAGCTTGTCCTCGGTGGGGTCCACGTCCACGGTGTCGCTGCCTTCGCCGTCCCCATCGTGCTCAAGCGTGTTGCAGTGGGCGGAGGAGAGCAGTGACGGCGGCCGGAGTTCATGTTCGTCTACCAAGTCATGTGGAAGCAACGGAGGGTTTTCATTGTTGTTGTATGCTTGGAGGAAGGACTAAATTGAATAAAGTTAAAAGGTCTTGGGTTGAAAACAATATAATGTGTTTTTGATTTGTGATTATTTTGATCTAATTATTTTGTGATATATAATATATAATTATTTGTTTGTATTCAAGTTATCAAATGCACATGCTAGTATGCTTCTGGAATTCAAATGCAAGAAATGTTGAAAATGAAAGAAAGTTGACGGCACACTGTTTGATACGTTAACCACTTGCAAATTTTTTAAGATAAATTACTACGAGTTAAATCAATTTTAAAACATAAAGACAAAACCTAAAGTTTCTACTCCAACCCAAGAATATTTTATAGAATTTTTTTAAGCATTTCTAGGTTTAAATGCCAACAAATCTGTTGAATAGTCGATTCAATTCAATTACTTTGAATGGCTTTAAAAAAAATAAAAAATAAAAAATCAATTACTTTGAATGATTCAAATGTTAGAGAAACCAATTTAATCAACTCTATTGGCAAGAATATTCGTGAGCCCACCTGTAGCACGTTAATTGATTAATGTGTAGTCTACCTTCGACTTTAAATTATACATTACTTTGGTTTAGGTAGTTTTTCCACATCAAATTATACACATTTCATTCCAATAAAAATGAAACTAGATGAAAGAGTAGAAAACTATCAACATCAAGTCCAATGAATTTTTTTTTTTCGTTTTCAAAAGTTTACTAAAAGATACAACTCAATGATCGAGATTTAACATTCATATCGAATTAACGTGAGTAAGATGTATGCGACGATAACAACTATTATCATCATCAGGGAGAAAAACTCGAAGAACCAAGTTCAAAAGGCTATTGATTAGCCCCACAAAGCCCACGCATCTCAAAAGCAAAAATCAAGCAATCAAAGCCATCACGCATGCTGTCCCACATCACCACCACCATCACAAGACTCCTCCTTGGATTCTCGTATAAAAACAAGCACTTCAAACAAACAAGCATTGAAAATTCTAGACAGGTACTTATAAGTATTCTTTCTGTGAAAAGTGTCTGTGGACTTTCTGCGCCAGAACATGAGGAGCTTTCATTACTACTTTACAAAACCCCCCACTAATATGTCCCCATATCATCATTGCACTGCTAGGCTTCTGCCCTATAAGAACATAGCACAGATTTGTTTTTTCCCCCAATTTGATGAGCATAATGATGCTCAAGTGAGTGGTTCCTCCATTGTTTATAAATTAATCACCTAACAAAAGCAGCTATATAACTCTTAGCTATGATATAAAACTGGACACGAGAGAACTTTAAGCATTGAACATAGCAGTTTTAAGCCTCCAAGGAGTGCTCTAGCTTGCCAAGCGTATTATATTGGCATTATATCTTCATACGTCGAGACCATTTTGACTTCCTTTGTATTGAGAATGATATTTGCATGAGCTAGAGCGCCAATTTTTTTGTTGCTGTCATAGTTTGAAACTGGTGCTGACAATAGTAATGCACGAATTGTATTTGTGGCGGTAATGGACCTCCAGAAAGTTGTTAGTTTCAATTACTAGGGGTGAATATCTGGCCAATTGCTTCTAGTGCAGAAACATTCCAACTCTCAGCATGCCTAGTAATCTGTTAAATGCGAAGTGGAAAGCGCATGTAAATAGCAGAGATCAGAGCTAGCAAAAATAAGTTCAAACACAGAAACATCAAAAGAGAAATTTTTATACCTACTTTAAACTCATCATTCAATTCATAGATTGTGTTCCCATCAATAGAAATGAGAGGCTTCCATGGAAGTTTCAAGTAGGTTCTGCAAATCAGAGAAACTAGCATATCACTTTCAAGTTGATGAGGTAACAATGAAAGTTATTATAATTCGTTTTGTTGAAAGATATTTCTTGATATTGGGAAATGCATCTGGTAGTATGTACTTAGTTCCATCGCAGACGTGTGAAGAGTTGTTAGTGTAAGACAATCATTTTTCTAGATTTGATGAAAATAACAACAGCAATTTGTTAATATCTAACAGTTAGTGAAGCATAAGGAGAATTTGATAATCATTTGGACAAGGTGAATATTTTACCTATGTTACTTTATGAAACAAATAAAATGTCTAAAAAAAGTTTAAAACAACTCTCCCCTACTGCAGCAAAAGATATTTCAGAAACTCTACTTCTTCATGCATCAGAGACAGGCAGTAGATGAAACTAAGCACCTTAGGTTCCATGTTGCCAGCACAGTTTTTGTTTTAGAGTTGATGCCCTGCATATAAGGTCATATTATTAGCTACCTCAAACCAAAACTCAATTCCACATAGGTTGCTATGCAAACTCATAGTTAAAAAGCAGAAGATAATACAGAGATCCAAGATCGAGACCTTGACCAAATCATTGAACAAAGGAACAGCAAAACACAATAAGATGAACTATGGCTTACACGACTTGGCAAATGAAATGAGAATTAAAACATAGAATAAATGTCAGCTGCGGGTTTTTCTTTTTGTGCTTTTTGGGTGGAGGGGTAACAATCACATGAATAGGGACAATCCGCTAACGTTGATCTGTCTACATAATTTGCAGAAATGTCGCAATGGCTTTTACTAGACAAACTTAAGTAATCACAATAACACCTTTAGTTTACAACCAATTTAGTGAAACCCACCAAAGTTCACAGCATTTCATTGAATTGAAGCTACTGAATTATCATCTATCAGACAATAAGCAGAATGGGAAAAACAGCAGGCCTGCATTGGAGCTGCATGCATACTATTTGAAGCTCTAAGCTAAAGCTGCTTCCTGTGGCCCGATTCTCTAAGTCCCTTGAAGAAACCTTGTAATGATATTTTATTATGTTGAAAAAATACCAAACATAACAAAGAGAAGTGATTATTTTCTTCATCTACAATAATTCCTTTCTACACTTCAGGATGGATAAGAAAACATTGAATTTTTGTGTCTACATGACAGACTATAAAACTAAGAGTAATCTGCTATCATTTAACTCAGTACACAAGATCAAGTAGCAATATATGAACCACTCTTCTCGGACACCTGGTCCCACTTGACTTTGGAAATAAAGTATATTCCAATTCCTTTCTTTCATATATATAATTCCAAAGATGACCGACTTTGATCATTCCTTTGTTATCAAGTTTTGTTTACCTGGGTGCCAAAAGCTTCCTCAAACTTAAGGATAAGCAGCAGAATGATATCCAACTTAAACAAAGTATATACAGCAGAATTAACTTGTCTTTTTGACCTTTTTTGTGTCATGGTGAAGGAAATCATCTTCCACATGTTCATTTGACATCATGAGGCAGACCGCACCATTAGTTCTCTAAGAAACAAACATTAATTGTTTTTCAGAACTACATAGTTTTAGCTCCCACGCCCCAAATAAACTTGCTAAGATTTAATAGATGCAATGTATATGAATGAAGATGAGCTTATAAATCAGGATAAAACAAAAATCTCTACAATCAATTCCGACACTTCAACCTATTCCGTAGCTGTGTATTCAGTAAAAAATAAGGTGAGGTTATGGATATATTTTTTCCCGAACCAAAAAATTGACAAGCATAGGCTCAAATAAAGCCACATGCTATACAGTCCATTGCAGGTGAACAATCTGTCAACAGAGTTAATGTGGATTTCCAACTTCATAAATGTTGATCTAAACCAAATCTCAATGCATAGGGAACAACTACCTTCTCAATCTTTTGCAACTGAATTGACGGAGATTCAAAGAAGGGAACGAGCAATCTCAAGTTACGTGAATACAACTCCGTACCTATATAGCCAAAGACCATAGAAATTAGTTTACATTTATCACCTCAACTGTCCATCCTTCCAAAATGGAATCTTGAAACTAAATGAACAAGGGGTAATATATCATTTAAGAAAAACAAACAACAATAAGCTAAATGTACATTCTTTTGCCCATCATCCCGATTCATATTGTCTCCTAGTCAATGCAAAAGCGATCTTCCTTATCTCTAATGCAGACTGTGAGCAAAACTTACCAGAAGACACGAGACAAAACTACAGTAAGAATGATAGCATTCGATATGGTTAGACACAGTTGTAAACAATATGACAATCACATGATTTCATATACAATTCATCGAATTAACCGATTCTGGTTACATATTACAATTTATCAAACCCTAAATACACGCACCACCTAAAGAGAAGTATGCGCATAGATTACCAGAGACAAAATTCTTTCGAAACAACAATTTACAACCATTACAAACCCCACACATTAGTTATGTTAATTACCATCAGACCCAAAAGTTGAAACTAATGGAAAATAGCTCAACTATAATATTTAAGACTTGAGATTTACACATGACACGAGGCGTGTGGACAGATGACAAATGTTGGAAGCACATATTAAATGCCCCCTACTGTTATTATATGTACAACAAGAACTTGACATAAGTAGGTAGAGAAGATTTGGATCAGAGACTTCTAAACTCTCATACCATGTTAATTAGTACCAAACTTAAATTCTTAAGTTGATAGAAAATGATCTAATTATAGTATTTAAGAAAAGTCAACTGATTAACAAATGAACATGACATTAATAATAAACACAAAAGAAATGTTGATCACACAAAAAAAGGACCATGATTCAACTTCTTACCTCGAAAGCTAATAGTAGGATCTTCAAATAAACAATCCTCAACATAAATTGCAGAACTAAAAGTCCCTATTCATTCAATAACAATCCAAAATGCATCAATTCATTCAATTATCAAATTCATAATTTTAATTCACACAAACTTAAAAACGCTCTTTTTTTTACCTGTAACAAAATAAGCATTTGCATAATCATACTTGAGAATAGCAACAACATCATCAACACCCGAAACCGGATCCGAATCCGAGTCCGAAATCAAAATCTCATGTTTTTGTCTGAAAAACAGAAAACGAGCAAAACAAGCTTCAATTTTTATTTTTTTGTTTTGTCATTTCGTCAGATATTATAGAGAGTGTAAAAGGAAAGCGAAAATTGAGTTAAATTTTCTCGCGTTTTCTCAGGAAACAAACGGAAAAGAACCTGTTTTTGTCCGAAGAGGAGAAGAGTCTGAGGAACTCGGTGACTCCACTCACTGCGAGTTTCAAAACTTGTGGAGTGGTTGTTTTGTTGTTGTTGTTGTGGTGGTGGTGGTGGTTATGGAGTGAGGATCTGACGGCGTGGAGGCTCCGGGAGAATGAACGGTGGTGATTGACGGTTGGATTCGGTTGACCAATACACCTGATTCCCGCCATTTTTTAACTCTTTTTTTTTTTTTTTTTAGATATTTTATTATTCTTTCCTTCCACCTTATCCTCTCACGGGTTCTCCTTCTTCACATTTTTTTTTTAAAAATTTTTAAATATATTTTTAATTAAAAAACTTATATAAATGATATAATTTTAGTGCCTCCACATAAAAATTTTATATTTTCAATGTTATATACTTTTCTTTTTTTTTTTAATAAAAAAATGTTATATACTTTCCTAGACCAAGAATTTATCGATGTTTGTTAAAATTACATATTATAGAAACTGACAAAACCAAAAATATAAAATAAAAGGTGCATAGCATTTAAGTTAATATAGACATATAATTTTTTTTTTATCATCTAATAATTTCCAAATTTATTTGATGAATTCAAATTTGAAATTAGAGTTTTCATTGATTCCTACATTTGGAAAATTATAAACTATGACATACAATCATATAGATATTTATGACAGCTTGAATATTAGATATTATAGAATAGATCATGCAGTCTAATAATTTTATTAACCTTTTATGGATGAGGGATGTACAAACTCTAATATCAAGATAGAGCCTTTTGTCAAGTTTTATATACTTAAAAGAATTGATTGTTTTATTAATTTAATCAAACTTATAAAATTTTGAAATTCTAATTTTTATATACAAAAGATGAATAATGTTATTATTGTTATTGTCATTATTATTATTATTTTTAGTACATTCATGTTATTATTATTATTATTAAAATATTGATAAAGTAAAAATTTTATATGAAATTGAAATTACAACAATTATGTAAGCAGGATACAAATAAAGACACACATCAAACTTCATTAAAAAAATTGACGTTGAAATCTTTCAAAAATTAAAAAAGAAAATGTGGATTGAATTTGAATGGACAAAATTCACAGACTCCAAGTACAAATAATATGAAATATCTTTCCCACCATAAATATCACATTTACCAAAGACTAATCACCACATATATCATGCATATCAACAAAAACACAAAAATGCATCAAGACGAGAATCAGTCCAAATCATTAAATAAAAAACACAACATAATTAATAATAATAATAATAATAATCTTCTAGGAATCTTCACTATGGAAATGTAAAAAATGAAAAAATCTTAATCTCCTGTCTTTGCTCTCACTGCTCACACTTCAAACTCTCTTTTCTTGACTGTAGTCAACCATGGCCGACACCGCCGCACCACCCGCCGCCGCAGAAACCACCAGGCCACGCAAGATCGTTGCCGGAGCCGACGGATTCGGCGCCGAATTGAAAGAAGCTCTGGTCGACCACCTCCGCTCTCTCAACATCGAGGTCGAAGATCTCGGCACCTCCGACTACTACTCCGTAGGCGCGGAGGTCGGACGCCGGGTCTCCGCCGCATCTGACCCTACCACCCGCGGCCTCGTTGCCTGCGGCACCGGCGTCGGCGTCGGAATCTTCGCGAACAAGTATCCAGGCGTGTACGCCGCCACCTGCCTCACCACGGCGGAGGCTGTCAACACTCGCTCCATCAACAACTGCAACGTGCTGGCCGTCTCCGGCATGTCGACACCCAAAGACTCGGCCGTGGAGATCCTCAACGCCTGGCTGGACACCCCGTTTAAGGCGCCGTGCGCGGCGTCGAACTTCAAACCCTGGGAAGACAACATCTCCTGTTTCTTCGACAAGTCGATGACGGAAATGCCCAAAATCGGTAAAATCGAATCCAATGAATCCAGTTCGAATGATTCATGTAGTATATGTTGTTTGATCAAGAACAGGGAGTTGAAAACGATAGACATGATTCCTGGCGGTTCGATGAAGATAGTTAGGGAGACTCCAACCTCCGCCATAGTTAGGTTCACGGCGGGGAGCGTGGAGCCCGCCCACCATCACACTTATGGGCATGACTTGGTGGTGATGGAAGGGAGGAAGAGCGTGTGGAACTTGACGAAAGGGGAGAGGTTCGATTTGGAAGTTGGGGATTACTTGTTTACGCCCGCTGGGGACGTGCATAGAGTGAAATATTATGAGGATACCGAGTTCTTCATCAAGTGGGATGGACATTGGGATATGTTTTTCGATGAGGATCTTGAGACTGCTAAGAAGGAGATCGAGAAGGGGACTGCTTGATGAGGTAAGGGTTTGGTTTGGTTTGAAAGTTATTAGCAGTGTTTGTTGCATGGTATGGTGTATGTGTTTGAATTATGTTTGAATCATGTATAACGTGTTCGATAAACTTGACGTTGATCGCGCTTAGATTACACGATACTTGTTTTTGAGGTTATGTTGATGTTGAATAAAAGATCCTGTGATATATCAGTAGTTGGTTGTCTTCTCGATCTCTTTGTGCTTGTTGAGATTGTAGGTTATCTTTTGTGTTTATGAAGAATCTATGGAGATTTAGTTCATGAGAATTGTTCGTTCCTACGCCTACTTTACCCAACTAATCTCTATTTGATATTGTGATGACATTTCTAATATATTGTCAAGAAGTAGAATTTAGTGTTTTCTAATATATTGTCAAGAACTAGAATTTAGTGATCATGTATTTTTCATTAAATAAACTTGATTGTTAATGTTGTAGACTTTTATATGTTTTGAATGCTATTTAGAATCCATTTAGTTTTCCAGAAACAAGAAAACACAGAAATTCATCAAATTGAATGCTGTAACATGGACCAATATGTCAATATGCCTTGGTTTCTAAGTTGTAATCAATTCATTTGTTGAGAGCCTCTCTCTCTCTCTCTCTCTCTCTCTCTCTCTATTTCTCCACTCTTTAGACATAATCATTTTCTTTCTATTCCTAAAGTGATGTGAACTTCTTTTTTATTATTATTTTAAAGTTATATGTAACCTGTCAATAGAATAATCCAGTGCAGACAAAATTTGTATCAGGTTTTCTTCACTTTCTACGAGGGCTAGCCATCTTTTACAGAACACACATATATTCGAAGCCAATTTAACGGGTCACTAGTGCATGTTGTAACATAATTAATTTCAATGTTAATACAATATTTTTATATATGATAATGAGTTTATTAAATGGTTAATTGGTTATCCATTTATCCATCAACACCAATAGTAAGAAAAAAATTAATACTAATTATTTTACAAGTGAACTAGATATAATCTTTGTACAAAATTAAAGGAATTTCTATGATTTGAATTTTTTTTAATAAATTCATGTTAGAGAAATTTCACCATCTCGTTGATGGACGATAGAGATAAATTTAATTAGTATATAATTTTTTAATTATAAAATATTATTTTTTCTATTTATTATTAATTTTTGAGCAAATTACAATTTAGCTACCCAGTTGAAACTATAATTCAAATGGAGCAACTATTTTGATATTATTGCAATTTACTCTCTCCCGTTAACATTTTTTTGCTAAAATTAACTAAATGATGGGTAAAATTGTCTTTTGATCTTATTTTTTATTTTTTTTAAAATAAATTTCATCAAAAAATTAAATAAAAAACTCTCTGTCTGTCGACCACCTCCACCTCTTCCTCAACATCACCTCCTCCTCTTCCTCTTACTATATCACCATCACCTCCTTCTTTTCCTCAACATCAATAACCAACCAAACCACTACAATTCTCACTAACAAAATCAACCACAAAACCAGATCGACACTAAACATAACCAACCAACAAAGGAAATGGCCCCAAACATCATCATCCATCATCAATCAACCTCTTGGAAACACAAAAATGGCACCAAACATCGTCAACCATCATCAATCCAAAACCAAACATCATCAATTAAAACCAACATAATTAATTTCCCACAAAACAAAATAAATCAACCTCAAATTGGAAAAAAAAAAACAAAAAAAAAAACAAAAAAAAAAATCAAATAAATCAACCTAAAAATCATCGACGAACCCAGATGATTCATCTGGGTTTGAATCGACGAACCCAAATGAACCTTCATCTGGGTTCGTCGATGAGAACCCAGATGAGGGTTCATCTGGGTTCAACAGATGAACCTAGATGATGAAGGATAAGAAACCGATAGCGAGAAAAAAGGCGATGACGACGATAAGAGAGGAGAGAAGAGGAAAAGAGAGGAGAGAAAAGGAAAAGAAAGGAAGGTTTACTGGCAGAGAGAAGAAAGCGACGGACAGAGGATGAAGGAGAAGAAAGCGGCTGTGGTGAGAGATTTGAAGGATGAAAAGGTTCATCTGGGTTCGACCGAACCCAGATGATGAAGGAGAAGAAACCGATGGCGAGAAAAAAGGCGGCGGCGGCGAGAAGAGAGGAGAGGAGAGGAAAGGAGAGGAGAGAGAAGGAAAAGAGATGAAGGTTTGCCGACAGAGAGAAGAAAGTGACGCACAAAAGATGAAGGAGAAGAAAGCGACGATAGAGAGAGATCTGAGGGATGAAGTTTACCAATGGAGAGAAGAGACTAAGGCGGAGGTAGAGAGCAGATGAGAGGAGTGGGGTGGGTTTGTGAGGAAGAGGCGGCGAGAAAAAATTTTTTATTTTGTTTTTTTATTTTTTATTTGGTCAATTAAGTCAACACAGTTATTAAGGGTATTTTCGTCTTTTCGCTGTTTGGATACCGTTTAATGTTACATATAACGAAATCTTATTAACGGTAGAGAAATAAATTGCAATAATATCAAAAATCTTGCTCCGTTTGAATAGAGTTTGAACTAGGTAGCTAAATTGTAATTTACTTTTAATTTTTTATTTTTTAATTTAGTATATTGATCTATATTGTCCATATATGAGATGGATAATGGAAATTAGTTTTTATAACTTTATAATTTTTTATTTGTAATTATTTTTAAATTAAAATTTAAGGGGTAAAAATAGATTTTTATTTATTATTTAATTTTTTTTGTTAAATTTATAACAGAAGAGAGTTTTTTTATAAAAATAAAATTATATGAAAGAAAATAAATAATGCATCAAAAGTTAATGAGTATTTTAGGATTTTTTCTTATTTTAAAAGCTTTATTATTTTAACGGGAGACCTATGACTCAATGTCATGTTAGTCAAATAATAGGACGAAACAGCAGAAGCAATCGAAGCCCCTTAATTACAGAATCAGAAGTAATAAAAAATGGAGATGGTGTTAGAAATTGAAATTTAATTAGCTCTCAAGTGGTTCAAATTTAATAATGAGAAAGCACTCACTGATGCAAATGTTAAAGCAGAGTTTAATATTTATCAACAGTAGATGTGTGACTCCATGTCTGTTAATCAGCTAAAAGGACAAAAAAATCGCAAAAAAAAAAAAAGAAAATCCACTTAATTACAGAATTAAAGATTAAAATATGAACAAAGTGCTACAAGTTGCACTAAACTTCATGATCAAGTGGTAGCCCTGCAGACATGCAATATTTGTAGTTTAATTATAAAATCCAATCTCTAATGATGATCATGTGAAAACCAGAGCATAGAAGTGTTAACAATTATATAAATTAACTTAAAAATAAATATACTCTTTTTCTTTGTTATTAGAGTCACTGTTTCTCTATTTATGAGTAATCTCAGTTTAGAAACCAATAATTTTTTTCTAGATTTATGCGTTATTTTGGTTTTGTAATTCTGCATATTTTCTTAGATTTATGTGTTACTCTAGTTTGATAACCAATAACTTTCTCTAGATTTTTGTGTTACCCGATTTAGTTGTCAATGGTTTCTCTAGATGGATAATGGTAGATATGTGACACTTATGTCTCATTTTTCCATCCAGCATTATGTGGTAGTTGATATATCATTAAGATCCGTTTGACACTCAGAATTAGATGGGATGAGAAGGAATAAGATTTTTTTTTTTTTTTTGGGAAAAGAAGGAATAAGATTTAATAAAATGGAATTGGATGAGAAATTATTGGATTAAATAGGTGTTGTAATGTTTTTGGTGCAGTTGGCATTAGATTTGATTTGAATGAACTAAAAAATATAATATTAGATTAAATTAATTTTTAATATGTTAAATATGAAATTTTAAAAAAATAATTATAAAGAAGTATTAATTACTAATTGATGTTTAAATTATTAATCTCACAAATATATTTTTAATAAATTATATTAAATATATTTATTATATATTTTAGAACAAAGAAAACATAATTAAAAAGAAAACCAAAAAAATAAAAAACAACCAAAAAACAACAATTGACTCTAGCCGAAGCAGGATTTGGAAACCCACCATTTCCTACTTTGATATGAAAAGAGATGGGCTCAAGAAGGGAAGGATTCCTTCCCTTCGCCCAAGCCCAAACACCTCATTGGGTGGGCTTAGGATTTGAAATCTTATCCCACCCACCAAATTTGGTGAAACAAATATGGCTTCAAAGATAATGGTAGATATTCAACACTTTTATCAAATTTTTCCATCAACTTTATGTAACAACTGATTTGTTGTTAAATATGCTGAATTTGAGGTTGACAAGTCAAGTGATATTGAAATGATATATCAACTGCTTCATAATATTGGATGGAAAAATTGAACAAGAGTATTGGATATCAACTATTATCGTTATTAAATATTTAGGTTTGAGGTTGACATGAGAATAACATATCAACTATCATATAAGGTTTGATGAAATAGTTGGACAAGACTGTTCTATCTACCATCATATTTCTCTAGACTTATGCATTATATTGGTGTGGTAATCCAATAGTTGACTCCAGATTTTTATTCTACATCAATTCAATAATTTAATAAGTTTTTTTTTTTTTTTAACAATTACAATTATTTTGTATTTTGAGAGATGGAAACACGATTAGAACTTAAGACTTCAAGTAATATATAAAATATATACCATTAGGTCAATCTCATCTTATCACCAACAATTTTTTTTTTTCTAGATTTTTGTGTTATTTTGATTTGGTAACCCAATAGTATTATCTAGAATTATATGTAGTTTACTTGATTTAGTCGCCCAAATAGTCTATAAATTGATCATTCTTATTCACCTCTGATCTCTCCAAAACCACAAATTAAACTCTTAATGGGTTCAAAGTATATTAGAGTACCGATGAGTCATGGTTCCAACGGCATACAAAGCTCGTCGTTGAAATTTGAATAGTACTAATGGAATTTTGCCAAAGCTATGGACTAGTGAGTCTGTGAGAACACACCTTGTTACACTCTAGCGATAATTGAACATCTGGAGATGTGAGGAATATTGTCCTTTTTTTATATCACTCACGCCCGGCTGCAGACTTTTGATCGTTTCAATAAATTGAATTTCTTGTACATTAAATTTATTTATTTTTATTTGGCGGAATTAGCCAAATAGCCTTATAGACATTAGGAGATGTGACTATCGTAAATTAAGTATAACTGCAAAATGAAATTATTGTGTCACATTCAATTGGTTGTCATTTTTTATGTTAGAGTTGTTGTCTTGTAACAGAAATTTATTAAGTGTTAATAAGAATATTCATATTAGTGAGAAGTAACATTTGGAAGTTTACCTCTTGCAAATCAAGTAAAGCTGTAAAATGAAATCGTGTAACAACGAATTGGTTGTAACTTACAATGTTTTGTTGCCTTGCTATGAAAATTTTATAAATTTTAATAAGATTGTCTATAATCAGTGATAAATAAAATCTTGAGATTTGAGCATCGTTATTGTAAGCTAAGCACAGCTGTGTAACATTAACTGTAACGTTAATGTTAGAGTTGTTGCCTTGTAATGGAAAATGTAATAAACATTAATAAAAATATCTATAACTAGTGATACATACCATTTGAAGATTTAACTATTGTAAGCTAAGTACAATTGTTAAATGAAATAATTGTATAACATTCAGTTTGTTATAACTTTCATTGTTATAGCTGTTTGCATTTCCTTGTAATGGAAACTTAATAAGTATCAATAAGTATATACGTAATTAATAATAAATAATATTTGGAAATTTAACCATAATGAGCTAAGTACAATTATAAAATGCAAATGTTGTGTAATTCAATTCGTTGTAATTTTTAATGCTTGACTTCAATAGATATATTATTAAAAATATATAAAATCCGTGATAAATAACATTTAGAGATGTAACCATTGTAAGTCAAGTATAGCTATATTTGTAATCATTGTGTAATGTTAAATTGGTTGTAACTTTTAATGTTAGATCTTTCAAAGAAAATAATAATAATAATAAAAGAAATGCTAGAGCTACTACCTTGTAATCAAAATTTTATAAATTTTAATAAAAATATCATAATTAGGTGTTAGTACAAAACTCCCACTAATTTTAGTGTTAAGGAAAAAGCACCTCTATTAATTATTAAAAAAATTAATACCTTTTAAAAAAATGTAAGAAGATATGATTATTTTCTTTCTAAACACACAATAATACTTCCAGTCCAAAAAAGAAAAAAAAAAGGTTAATAATCGACTTGTATTTAATGTTTTACCCCTCTCTAAAATTGTTACAACTATAGGATAATCAAATATTAGAAGTGTTTAATGAGACAACCAGGATATTGATAAGACTGTCCTTCCTAAATAATAATGCCTATGATTATATCTTTTATAGGCATGTTCGACCTGCAAACTTGATGTGAAGATGACTTGTTTTGTTTATGTTTTTCGGGACCTTTTAGGATGATAGACAGTGATTGAGCCAAGATTTTCCTTCAAGAACCAAAAAAGTAAGAACCGATACTAGATATCAATTTGATTTCGCAAAAATTAATCATATTATTAATGTAAAGAAAGCAATCGAATGCCAACATACAAGACTGATATTGGTTTCTGGACATATCTTTTTTTTTTTTTTTTGTATTTTTGAAAAGTATATTCGCAAAATCTTGTAATGATATTTGAAAATATGAAACTGTTCCGCTCTCTTTCCCAATTTTTCTTTTCATTTTTACGATTCTAGTTTTTAATTTAATTTATGATAAAATTATTTTTATTGGAAAAATTTTTAATGACTGTAAAATAATAAAATTAACAAGAACATGAAGTGCACAAACAGTTTAAAAGGGGCGCTAGTATGTCTCTAAATAAAACAATCCGAAGCATAAAAAATCATAACAAACAAACAAAACTCAACCCATGTTAGCCCAAGTGTAAACTCAAGTCAGGTAGGACTGAAGACGTTGTTCAATTTGGACCAACCAAACAGCCCAGGCCCAATTTCTGATGGGTGATGAAGTGGTGACATCGCCAATCACATCATCATAAACATGCCAACACGTCTCGCCAACAATGTGAAAAATACTCTTACAAGACATCTCATTTGTTTTGAGTTTTCTCGTATTTGAAAAATATCAACTTTCATTTAAATAAAGTTTTAATTGGTTTTAATTAATCGACTTAGATCTTGAAATAATCTTAAGAGGTGTTTGATAAATAATTGACTTCCAATACTGTTTCGATTGTTTGATTATCAATTAGATTCCTTAGCGGATTGCAAGTTTGCAACATTTCCAGATAATAAGGTTGTTGACGAATAATGGAATCTTTTAGGTTTGGCATTTAGTACTTTTAATAATTATTATAATTGTTTATTGTTTATTGTTATTGATTCTTCAGGACAAAAAAAAAAAAAAAAACCTTCACCCTTCTTTTATAAAATAATAGTTTATTATTATTATTATAGTTTTAGTTTTTTAAGTAATTTTCATATTTTATGTTTTTAAAGCCTTCAATTTAAATGTTTCATAAATTATTATTATTTATTTTAATTAAATATTATAAAATAATATGAAATTAAAATTTGTAGTTGATTTTGATTAGGTATAATGGTCCTATCATGATTATAATAGATTTTAGTATATTTAATTCAAATAATACTCTTAAAAGCTTTTCTATTATAAAAATCTTTTTTCAAATATATTATTTAAACAGTATTTAAAAAACGGAAACTTTTAACTTCCCTTCTTATATAATCAAAACCAAAAACAGAAGCTTCTCTTCTTATGAAAAGCCTTTCAATTCTTTATTAACTGTCATATGACTTTTCCACTCTTCCCAAAAAAGTTTCAAAGATAGTTTATTGAAATATTTTATAATATGACTTTTGTACCTTATTTTTTGAGAGTATATATATATAAACAAAATGGAATGCTAAGATATTTTTATATTATATTTATTAAAAATAATTATGCTAAAATAAATAAAAATATATTAAAAAAATCATTTTAAAGTTTACTAGTAAGAAACTTGTATCTTCTTTCCAGAGTCTAGAGTTATGTACAAAACTTTTCGATCTTAACAGTAAAACCAAATGTAAGAGTTCCTTTAGCCAAACCAATAATATGTAAATATCCTATCTGCATTATTGATTCTCAAAAAAGATACATTTGGGAGCTTTTAGGATGATAAACAATATTGATTGAGCCAAGATTTTCCTTCAAGAACAAGAAAAGTAAGAACCTATAATATATGTCAATTTGATTTCTCAAAAATTAATCAAATTATTAATATAAAGAAAGCAATCGAATGCCAACATACAAGATTGATTTTGATTTCTGAGCACCCCCCACGCCGGCCCTCTCTTTTTTTTTTTATCCCTTTTTCTTTATATTTCTCAGTTTCATATTTATAAAATCTTGTAATGATATTTGAGAATATGAAATTATTGTGATTGTTTACTTCATATTTCAGTGTTTAAAAGTTCAAATTACATTACAAGACACACATAACAAAACTTAATTATAGACAGAAGCAAGAGGATTTTAATTTTTAAATTAAAAAATCTTTTGGCTATAAAAGAAAACAAAATATCCACATGAGGTTAGTTGCCGTAGTGATAACAACTCCACTTGCTCTTACTGATCAAGTAAGAGCAAGATTCAAAACTCATTAGAATTATAAAATATGGTAAATTTTTTTGCTAAAATATGGATTAATCTTTCTGGTTTAAGGAGTAGTATTTTGGACCAGATGCTAAAAAGATTATATCTGTAGGTCCCGTTAGTAATCTAACATAGTGTCAAGCGATAAAAAAAAAAAAAAAAAAGAAAGAAGCAAGATATGGTCTAAAATCCATTTCAATATTTAAATATTTAGATTATTATATCGGTGACAGTTACATAGATCAAGTGGCAGTAGATCCTACTGAAACAAAAGGTAATTTATTCGTGCTATGATGTAATTATATAATTGACAGGAGGACAGATAAGGAATTGAACTGTATACTTTAAATCAATTAAATAGCTGATTAAATGGCATAAAAAAATGTAAAGCAAACGTTAATTTATTTGGCTGTAACAATATGAAGTGAGCTCAATCTTTAAAACCCCCAGAATTGACTCCAGATCCATGCAAACCGAACAAAGAAGCTGATGCTCTCTATATATTAAATACTATGCATTCCGATTCTTGTGCCTCTAAATAGCCATCTTGTGTGACCACCCCAACATCAACACTCCTTCAATATAATTCAATTAGAGAGAGAGAGAAAGAGAGAGAGAGAGAGAGAGAGAGTACTCAAAGAAGAATGGCTGATTCTCACAATGGAAGCTCTGAGCTGCCTCCCATCAAGTTGCCCACCATCAAGTTTACGAAGTTGTTCATCAACGGAGAATTTGTTGATTCCGTTTCAGGTTTTTCTCTCGTCTCTCATTCTCTCTCTCTCTCTCACACACATGCACACACTATCAGACACTCTAACTCATTTTGTCTTGTCCGTTTTCACTTGCCGTCTTTCAATTCCGCAGTCATCTTTTTCTCTCTCTTTTGCTTTGTAGTGATATTTTTGAGAAATGTGTTCTTGTTTCTGGTCAAATTTCCATCTCCATGTAATATTATCACATAAGAAAAACTGATGTAAAACAGCATATTTGAGGCAGACAATATCATGAAGGCATGTCTTGTCATTTAAAATATTTCAATAAAATACACACTCTATTTAATCTTTTATGAGTTAGAGCATTTTTGTTGCTGATGTTAAGGCTTTGTGTAGAGAAATCGTTGTTTGTAAATGTCAGATCTATCCCTAAAAACGAAAATCATTTGACATATAATCTAACTTTCTTAGTCTTTATCTCTTCGGAGGATCTGAATTGGCGTTATATTACTGTGGATTATGTTTTCCTCTTATCCTTCTGCTTTATAAAAGTTATTTGAGTTCAAAAAACAATACGCACGCTATCTTAAAACTTACAATAATTAAACCCGGCTCTTACTTCCACCACAGCTACTCTCTCTTTACATTCTATTCATTTCTCACCGTATATATCTTATCTGAATTATCCTATTTTCATTGTTCAATTTCTTTGCACCCATCTATTCCTGAATGTTGTCAACCCACCATGGATGTAACGTAAGATTCATCTTCGATTTGAATATGCCGCGTGGCAAGATTCAAGTGGAAGATATGCGCTCAATGCTTTTTTCCTGACTGGGTATTTTTTTTTTTTTAACCTTCGTTTAGAATTGTTCGTAGACTAGAAAAGGATCATGTATTGCATGTGCCATCCATCTTGTCTTCTGCATACTTTACCTGACTTTGTGTTGTTGCCGAAGGAAAATGATGGCTACAATTTGTTGTTTGATGGTGTAATTAAATTTGGTCTGTGAGATGGTTGGACTTCTATATGCTGTCTCGCCCTCCTACAATTATGTATATCAAGTAGCAAGAAGCGTCTTTGTGTATATCTATGAAAGATCAGTTGGTAGTGGTCTTTTATTATATATATTAATTAATGTAGATTACCCCCTAATCAATGGTTCAACCTTATACATATAATATATCATTGTGATATAATAATAAATAAATAAACAATAAATTCACATATTTCACGGGAAAACAATGGAGTAAATTATGAATTATTAATAAACAATTAGGGAAGACTTTTGAGACGATAGACCCGAGGACAGGAGAGGTGATAACGAGGGTTGCAGAAGGAGACAAGAAAGATGTTGATATCGCCGTCAAGGCTGCTCGTCATGCCTTCGATTATGGTCCATGGCCTCGTCTCCCCGGTTCTGTAAGTAACCTTTTTGTTCTATATAAATTAATATTGTCGTCTAGGTGGCTATATATATTATATGGTTGATTTTTGTTCATATATATCTAATTTATATTTTTAAGTTTTGAAACACATTATGAGTTGCCGTTTCAGAATGTATTCTCACAACTCTCAAGCAATCAACATGTTGCAAAAAAACAAAAACTAAATATTGTCATTAGAGCTATAAAATAAAACATATCAGGGTCAGATGTTGGCATGTTTATTAATAAGTACAACCTTTAATTATATATTATTTTGGAGCCAGAAACTACGTGTTTACTTTTGGCCGTCGCTATATGGTTACATCAGTGCAAAGTGGTCCACAAACATTCAATGTATAACAAAATTAATAAATGTTCGAGTGCTTTAACTTAGGTTTACTTTTTCAACGTTCAATGGATCTATTTAATTCAATTTAAAGGTTGAAATATGAACTTTTGACTTTTTCAAAAAGAAATAAAAGGGATTGAAATTACGTAAGACTTTTTAAGGTATATTAATAAAATATTTTGCATATATAAAAATGAAGCAATTCATCTATTTATACAATAATAAATTTATGTTAGGATACCGATCGAACTGAGAAACTGTTTTTACTAATATATTAAATATTTTGTCAACAAACAGGTAGGTCCATAATCTATGCTACGCAAACTTTTTTATATATGACATTAATTCTGAGGCCCTTTCGCAATCGGATTGCCCCACACACACGGCAGCAGCAAACGTACTTATTCGTATATATACATTTTCGTGAAAACATTTTATTCTTTACGTTTTAGTACCCCTAAGATTTAAATACTTGTATTTTGACAGTCCACGTTTGAATTATTGTTTCTGCCAGTTGTGACACAAAAGTGCTTTCACAATGCTTCTAAAGTCTAAACTTAAGCACAGAAAAGAAGTAAATCAGCAGGTCAATTTGGAAAGTCAGTTATTAATAGTGCTATAGAAACACATGTTTTATAAAAGTTGAAACAAGCCTCTCACAAATGGTATTAGCTTAATATTATTTTTGGAAAAATATATTCATCGGTTGTTGAATGATGATGATCAGGAGAGAGGGAGGATAATGATGAAACTTGCGAACTTAATTGACGAACATGCAGAAGAATTAGCTGCACTTGACACCATTAACGCTGGGAAGCTGTTCAACCGGGGGAAGGCTGTTGACATTCCTCAATCAGCCCAGACCTTCCGTTACTATGCGGGTGCTGCAGATAAAATCCATGGCGAGGTCCTGAAGATGTCGCGTGAGTTGCAAGGTTACACATTGCGTGAACCTATTGGTGTTGTTGGACACATCATTCCCTGGAATTTCCCTAGCGCCATGTTCTCCATGAAGGTTGCCCCAGCCTTAGCTGCGGGGTGCACCATGGTCCTCAAGCCTGCTGAGCAGACCCCTCTCTCCGCTCTTTATTATGCTCATCTTGCTAAGCTAGCAGGGCTACCTGATGGAGTCCTGAATGTTGTAACTGGATTTGGACCGACTGCAGGGGCTGCCATGGCCTCACATATGGACATTGATAAAGTTAGATCATCATGTGCAAAACTTTTGACTCCATGATTTTCGCTTTCATATTAATCCTGGATTTTCAGTTTAGTGTTTGTCGTTGTTTTTCAGGTCAGTTTTACAGGGTCTACTGAAGTTGGACGTGTAGTGATGCAGGCTGCTGCAACAAGCAATTTGAAATCAATTTCTCTGGAACTAGGAGGCAAATCACCTCTCATCATTTTTGATGATGCTGATACAGACAAAGCAGCCGAACTTGCTCTTATTGGCATTCTCTATAATAAGGTATATAATATCTTTTCTTCCTGTTCCTTTTTTTTTTTTTTTTTTCCCGTTAAAATGGCAACTAATCGTTATGAAAATGTTTCTGTACTAACTTCTATATTCATTTTCTTGGGTTCAAATATAAGGGAGAAATTTGTGTGGCAAGCTCTCGTGTTTATGTTCAAGAAGGGATTTACGATGAACTTGTAAAGAAGTTGGTGGAGAAGGCTAAAGCTTGGAAAGTTGGGGACCCTTTTGATCCTACTGTTCGTCATGGACCACAGGTACTATAATTGAAAGTGATGCGAGTCTTAATTGACTGTTACCTCAATTTAATTTAGTAAGCTAGTGCGACAAATGCTAAAAGAATATTTAAATGTGATTTACAACAATTTTTTTTTTTAAAAATTTTGTAAACATTATTATGATTAAGAGTGAATTAATTTTTACACAATTTTTACGAACCCACCAAATGAAACAGGTCGATAAGAAGCAGTTTGAGAAAATTCTTTCATATATTGAGCATGGAAAAAGAGAAGGAGCCACCTTGTTGACAGGGGGCAAACCTACTGGCGAGAAGGGATACTACATTGAGCCAACGATTTTCGCGGATGTTAAGGTAAAACTTTATAGCAAACAAGCATAGCATTTGGGATTAATGTTTGATCAAACAAAGTAACAATTGAAGTTATTAATCTAATTACAACTTACACAGGAGGATATGTTGATAGTAAAAGATGAAATATTTGGTCCTGTTACGGCATTGATGAAGTTCAAGTAAGTACAATTTATATTCTCCAGTCTTTCCTATTTCTCCCTGGATTACTTTGCGGTCTTATTTTGAAGGATTACTTAACTTAAGTTCCTCATGGGGTACTTTGCAGGACAATGGAGGAGGCAATTAAGTGTGCAAACAATACCAAATATGGACTAGCGGCAGGCATTGTAACCAAGAACTTGGACGTGGCTAACACAGTGTCAAGATCGATTCGAGCAGGGATAATATGGATCAATTGTTACTTTGCTTTTGACGAGGACTGCCCTTTTGGAGGGTACAAAATGAGTGGGTTTGGAAGGGACCTGGGAATGGAAGCTCTTCATAAGTATCTTCAAGTCAAGTCCGTTGTCACTCCCATTTACAATTCTCCTTGGCTCTGAAGCCTGAACAAACAAGCCCTTTCTTATGTGCAATGAAACCATGATGTAAAATAAATGTCACCTTGTCATACGTACCAAAGAGTTCAATTTTTAATGACTATAAAATAATTTTATTTAAGAATAATATTAAAATTTAAAATTAACAAGAATATGAGGTGCCCAAACAGTGTTTTAAGAGGAGCAAATATATGACTCTAAATAATCCCAAGCATAAAAAGTGATAACAACTGACTATATAATAGTAATATTTTGGATTGTATAATGAAACTTTATTATGAATATAGTAAGTCTTTTGATATTTGTAATGAAACATTTGTAATGTAGCAAGTCTTATGTATTTGCTTTTAAAAAATTTGTGTATTTTATAATAATTATATAATGTGATGTTATATTGTAGTTGGAAGTTTAAATGTGTATTTTTTTTTTTTTTTTGTTGTATATTTATTTTTTTATATTAATTATATCATTAGTTAAAAACTATAGAGAATCAATGGGTCGGGTTCGGGACAAGTCTCTATAATTGTATTTGGGTTTGGGGCGAAAAGTAACGACTCGTTTGGGACACGGTTGGGTTTGGGACACCCCTAAAAAATTACAAATCGGGTTTGAGACAAACCAACTCTCGGATCCGATCAAACTCATTCTCATCATGTCTCTAACAAACAAATAATATTCAACCCATCCTAACCCCAGTGCAAAGTCAAGTCATGTAGGACTGAAGGCCTTGTTCCATTTGGACCTAAAAAAGCAGCCCAGGCCCAGTTTCTGATGGGTGATGATGTTGTGACACGGCCAATCACCTCATTATATACATGCCAACACGCCTCGCCAACAATGTAATAAATACTTTTGGTTCCCACATTGGATTACATTGTTGTCTACTGAACCAAAAGAAAACATTTAGAATCTGTCACTAGATTTTCAGTGTGATTCATTTACATGAGTAGCTACCATCGTGCTTATTATACGGAAACTATAGAGACGCATGCTCATGGACATTTTGCATGGTATTTTTACAAGACATCTCATTTGTTTTGAGTTTTCACATCTTTGAAAAAGAGATATCAACTTCTATTTAAATGAAGTTTTAATTGTTTTTAATTAATTGACTTAGATATTGAAATAATGTTTAGTTGTGTTTGATAAATAATTGACTCTCCAGTACTGTTTTAATTGTTTGATTATTAATCAGATTTGTTAGTGAGATTGCAACATTTCCTGATAATAATAGAATGAAGAAAGAATTTAATACATTACCAATTCTTGTACATTGCTAAGTTGTGATTAGGGAGTCCAACTCAAACCAGCAGGGCTCCAATCCGTTTGGGGCAAATTTAGGGCATTGAAACTAGTTTCAGATCCAGTTTGACTTAAATTTTTTTATCAATTTATTAGGTCCCAAATTAGGGTAAATAGATCCTAAAGACTACATAAATGGGGATTCATTTGCCACTTTCAATAAACCCTAACCCCCAAATTCATTCATTTCCTTTTCAGACAATAATCATCATAAACCATCCAAAAACTTTATTTAAACCCTAAATCCAAATATAATTACATAAATATATCTTTCAAATTAATAAATCTACAACAAACAACCATTAGAATAAGAAATTTCAATCAAACTTAACAAGTGAAAGACATTAAAATTGATGATTTGTGGTCCTTTTCCATCGCCACAGTCATACACCATCATTCCCACCATCATCATCATGGTGGTGGTGGTCGTCGTCGTCATCGTCATTACTCATCAATGATTGTCTTCTCCTTCTCTTTCTCTCTATTTTTCTCTCTCTACTGTTGTTGCTCTGAATTCTGACTATTCGTCAATCATAAAAAATGACTTTTATATTGAGAGTAATTTTATCCGAATCCTATAATATGTGCCATTAAAACTCAAATTATTAATTTGGTGACAGTTGCACAAATCGCCTATATTAAGTGCTAGTGAAAAAATTGCCTCCATTTTTTTAAAGATTATTGTGTTATCTCAATTTAGTAACCCAATCGAATGATCTAGAATTATACACTACTTTGTTTACTCGCCCAAATTTCCTTTTAATTGAATCTCATTTCACCTTTCCAAAACCACAAATTAAACTCATAATGAGTTAAGTATATTAGAGTACTATTGATGAGTTGTGGTTCCAAATTCAAAGACAGACAACAAAGCTCGTTGTTGAATAGAAATGGATGGCATAGGATGGGAAAGGAGGAGCATTTGATCGGTGATCCTATTTCATGCGGGATCACCGATTGTTGACATATTTCTTACTTTTCTAATTTAGTCTATAGTTTCGTTGATTTATGTAAACATTTGTCTACTTGTAATGGTTAATTAGCACATAATTAATTATTAATGGAATTAATTAATTACGATTTCTTAAAAATAAAAAGAAAATGTAGAAAAGAGTTATGTGATTATTTTCAGTCTAAACACAAAATAATACTACCAGTCCACAAAAAATAAGGCTAACAATCGACTTTTTACTTAATGTTTTACCCAATCTCTAACATAGTTGCAACTATAGGTTAATCAAATATTAGAATTGTTAATGAGACAAGGATAATTATATGATATGTCCATCCTTGAACAATAACGGCAATGATTTTTTGTCACTTCTATGCATGTTGTTAATTAAATATTATACTTGTTTTATAATTAAGCTTTTTTTTTTTTTTGTCTTTAGAAACCTTTTATGGTATGAGTGACGGTAAATTTCACGTGAAGATAACTTAATTTATTTAATTTATTTTTTCTTTTTTAGATACTATTTATGGTGTGTGTGGCTCGAATTTATATCATTGTTAGTATGAATATCGCTAAGCTATATTAGACAGTTACAACTTCACAAGATAATAATTTTTTAATTTAACTTAATCCTAAAACGTTACATTTTAAAAAATGAAGCTTTTTTTTTTAAATAATAATAATTAATCTTCACATGAAGATAACTTGTTTTATTTAATTTTTGAAAATTTACATCTTATCCACGCAATGTTTTATCATATGCAATCTTCATGTGAATATGGCTTTATAATTCAAGTTAATTCGAGAACGTTATGTTTTATGAATGAAAGGTTTTGTCGAAGAATAAGATTCACATGAAATGAAATGTTTTATATAAATTTTACAATCTCACATGAAGATGCTTTGTTTTATTTAGACTTTACACTACATTTTTTTAAAAATTTAACTTAATTCTAAAATATTACATTTTTTAAAAAGAAGCTTTAACGGAAAAAAAAAAAAAAAAAAAAATCTTCACATGAAGATGACTCATTTTGTTTAATTTTTGAAAGTTTACATTTTATCCATGTAATGTTTTGTCGGATGCAATCTTCACGTGAAGATGACTTTTGTAATTCAAGTTAATTCTAGAATATTATGTCATATGAAGAAAAGGTTTTGTCTAGCAGTAAGATTCACATGAATTGACATGTTTTATATAACTTTCACAATCTTCACGCGAAGATGTATTGTTTATTTAGACTTTACACTACATTCTAACTACCTAATGCTATAACTTTTGTTAGTTTGCAATATTCACGTGAAGATAGCTTTATAATTCATGTTAATTTAAGAACGTTACGTTTTATAAAAGAAATGTTAGTTTTGTCTAACAATAATATTAATGTGAAAATGACTTGTGTTTTTAAAATTTTACAATCTTCACATGAAGATACATTGTTTTATTTAGACTTTACGTTACATTCTAATCTCCTAATACCACAGGTTTCGTTAGTTCGCAATCATTTTCATATGATGATTTTTTAATTTTTTCCGATAAAATCTAACAAGTTCTCCTATAAATCTAACATTGTTATACCACCAAAACATATAGAGTTATACATGTCTATTCTCACCTAGAAAACTTCAGTCTTTCATAAATTCAATCCCATTTTTAGCTTTCCCAAACCAATAAAAATCATGGTAAAATCCATGAGAATGTTGATGAGTTATGGTTTGAAATATGAAATAGGGTTAAGTTTACTCAATAAAGCTCTTTTCTTTGTAAAAATGGATGGCATGGGAAGATCTGGAGCATATTACTTTGTATAAAGGTTTGTATCTTAGACTTGCTCTATATATATATATAAAGAATAATTTTAGTATCAGTGTCTCTCAACCGTGAATATAATATATACGTGGATATTTCTTTAATTTTTATTAATCAAGCAGAAATAATCAGTTTTAAGTTTGTTCATAAAGAATTATTATTAGCAAGTAACATATTTGTTATTGTTGTGCTTGCTGCAGGCTTTCGCCAGGACACAGAAGTCGTAAAAGAAAACTATGAATCGGCAGTCAATAATCATTTATAGTTTTCCCCAGGTTTTTCCTGGGGACTATAAAAGATTTTGATGTTGCCAATTGCTAAGGCTTGTTTCCAGTAGCTTTTTCCCTTGAATTTCACAATAGAAGAAGTGAAGGAAAAGCTTGATGGTCTTCTTATTACGACTTGGATAGTAGAAGTCGGCCGAGCCTTTTCGTATACAAAAAAGCCTTTCCTTAGGTCATCATCTCCTACTGCTCTACTGCTGTAACCAGTTCCTCAGCTTTGAAGATCTGCTGTTGCTGTTGTGGCTGCTGCTCGCGTATCACCAACTGCCTACTA
Organism: Nephelium lappaceum; assembly: GCA_021234005.1. Classification (NCBI taxonomy): domain Eukaryota; kingdom Viridiplantae; phylum Streptophyta; class Magnoliopsida; order Sapindales; family Sapindaceae; genus Nephelium; species Nephelium lappaceum. The sequence continues at coordinate 4,800,450 of CM037998.1, forward strand.
TGAGATAGACCCAGTATCCATCCCCATCATTGGAAATGTTAGTTACAATCAGACCCAAAAGATTAAGTTGATAGAAAATATTCTAATTATAATATTTAAAACTTGAGGTTGACATGTGGTATGCCCTCTTAAGTGTAATATGGATAGATAACAGATGACGGATACATATTAAACGTCTGCTACCGTATAACATGCCATGGATTCCCCCTATGCTGTTGTGGCATAAAAGCTTAGGAAAATGGCAACATAGGTTGAGGCCCAACATGAGTAGCCAACTCCTTTTTCGCGTTGTGAAGTCATGGAGGACTCACTAGGACTGAAGACGTTGTTCAATTTGGACCAACCAAACAGCCCAGGCCCAATTTTTGATGGTTTCAAAAATGAACTTACTGTGTAATGTTAAATTGGTAGTACCTTTTAATGTTAAGAGTTGTTACTTTGTAATGGAAATTTAATAAATGTTAATAAAAATATCTATGATTTAATGATGAACACCATTTAGAGATTTAACTATTGTTTAATGATGAACACAATTTAGAGATTTAACTATTGTAAGCCAAGTACAGTTGTTAATGAAATTATTGTGTAACATTCAATTGGTTATAACTTTTAATGTTAGATTTGTTGCCTTACCATGTAACGGAACCTTAATAAATATCAATAAATATATCTGTAATTAGTAGTAAATAATATTTGGAGATTTAACTATTGTAAAGCGCAACGTAAAATAAAATTATTGTGTTATTCAATTCGTCATAACTTTCAATTTTAGAGTTGTTGCCTTATAACGGAAATTTAATAAATATTAATGAAAATATCAACAATTAGTGATAAATAACATTTGGAGATTATTGGAAGCTAAGTTGTAAATTGAAATTATTATATATAGTTAAATTGGTTATAAATAATGTTAGAGTTGTTGCCTTGTAATGGAAATTCAATAAATACAGTAAATTTCATTTCGTCCCTGCATTTCGAGAAAATGTCAAATTTTTAATTATTTTTTGAAAACATATCCAATCTTCTCTAAAGTTTCAAAAAAATATCAAATTAGTTTTTTCTATTAGTCAACTAGCGATCAAACTAAATATTAACTATGATTGACAGGAGTATTTTGGACATTATGTAATTTGATTAACCAACAAAAAGTTTAAACAATAATAATAAAAAGAAAAGACACTTCTGAGTCTACATTTAGAGATGGGGAAGGTTGTGAAGCGAGACAATGATTTAGGTTTAAGATTGGGTGCGATGGGGTTTCATTGAAATGTTTAGAAACTTGAAAAAGAACGGGCAATCTTTATTGGATTATGTTCACCGCTAGAGATGGACTTTTAAGTTTTATTGAGGACCACTAGAGATGGACTTCAACTTTTCTTCAAATTTGGGTGAAATTTTTCTTGATATTATCTTGATTTTCAATTGATTTTTTATTGAAATGCTGATAGATGAGAGATTACGTTGATGTTATAGGTGTTTGATTAAAAATGAAGATTGATGTGGTGATTGGATAGAGGACGAAGATGAAGATCATGGGATTGATTTTTTTTTTTCAATTTTTAAATTACTTTTATTTTACTATTTAGTTCTATTTTTTATTTTATTAATTTTTAACTAATATTAATTTTTAGCTTTATTAAGGGTAAAACAATCGTTTATGTGTTGTAACTAAACTAAGAGGCAAAAGAGTATTTTCTTACTTTCTGTTTGGCCCAACGAAACTTGTTACATAATTACATTTTACAGTTTTACTTGACTTGTGAGAGTTAAATCTCCAAATATCATTTATCACTAATTATGAATATTCCTATTAATACTTATCAAATTTCCGTAACAAGGCAACAACTCTAACATAAAAAAAGACAACCAATTGAATGTGACACAATAATTTCATTTTGCGGTTATACTTAATTGACAATAGTCACATCTCCTAATGCCTATCAGGTTATTTGGCTAATTCCGCCAAATAAAAATAAATAAATTCAATGTACAAGAAATTCAATTTGTTGAAACGATCAAAAGTCTGCAGCCAGGCATGAGTGATATAAAAAAAGGACAATATTCCTCACATCTCCAGATCTTCAATCATCGCTAGGGTGTAACAATGTGTGTTCTCTCACAGACTCACTTGTCCATAGCTTTGGCAAACTTCATTTAGCCGAACAAGAAATGAATGAAGTTATCATCTACCGGAGCTTTGTTTAAGCATTCCAAATCAAGAGAATCTGCACCATAAATTACGTTAAATTGAAGGCCTTATTACACATAAATACTAGGAAAATTGTTTACATAAATCAACAAAAATATAGACAAAATTTTGAAACTGAGTCTAGAGTACATACTACTGAAATGAGAAATATGACAACAATTGGTGATCCCACATGTACTGGGATCACCAATCGTGCTCCTCGTTTCCCATGCCATCCATTTCTATTCAACAACAAGCTTTGTTGCCGTTCTTTAAATTTGGAACCATAACTCGTCGGTGCTCTTATATATTTTGAACCCATTAAGAGTTTAATTTGTGGACTTGGACAGATGAATAAGATTGATCAATTTATAGACAATTTGGGCGACTAGTCCAAGTCACCTACGCATAATTCTAGATAATGCTATTGACAGCTAATTGAACTTCAATTTCTAACGCCATCTCCATTTTTTATTAAATTTGATTCTGTAATTAAGTGGATTGATAAATGCTAAACACTGCTTTAACATTTACACCGGTGAGTGCTTTCTCATTATTAAATTTGAACAACAGAGGAGGCATCTGCAGGCCTACCACTTTGACAGCTAATTAAACTTCTATTTCTAACACCATCTCCATTTTTTATTAATCTTGATTCTGTAATTAAGTGGCTTCGATTGCTTCTGCTGTTTTGTCCTATTATTTGACTAACATGACACTGAGTCGTAGGTCTCCCATTGAAATACTCAAGCTTTTAAAATAATGTCACGCGTAGTGACCCACTTGTCCCTCCACTACACGCTTTAGTGTCTCAACAAACTCTTCTCATTTTGGTTGTCCTGATTTCAAAGATTTTTGCTTCCAGTTCAAGCTTTTGCTCACCAGTTGTTTGCTTTCTCGTGCTCTCTGTTTTCTGTTTCGGTCTTTCTTTCTTCCTTTCTTCTTCTTCTCTAGTGTGTGAAGAAACCCTTTATTTAGTTTTGTCGTTTTGATCTCAAAGTTTGTTGCTTTGATATCTTATTTTGCTCCCATCTTTGTTCTCTTGTGTTTTCTGTTTTCCTCTTCTTTTTGTGTTTCAAGACAAGTTGTTGAAAATGACTGAAGTGGCTATTTCTGTTGCTGCAAAGGTTGCTGAATACGTGGTTGCTCCCATATCACTTCCATTCAAATATTTCTGGAACTACAAGAGCAACGTTGAGAATCTGGAACATGAAGTGAAGAAGCTGGCGGGTAGAAGAGACTCTGTGCATCATTCGGTTGAAGATGCTAGAAAAAATGGAGAAGAGATCGAGAAGCATGTCGACACTTGGCTCGATAGTGTCAAAGAAACCATTGATGAGGCCTGGGAGCTCATCAATGAAGATAAACATCAGCAACCAAGCATGAGAGGTTGCAAGGGCTTTTCTTGTAGCAATTTGAAGAAACGCTATCAGCATAGCAGGAAAGCAGCTAAGTTGAAGGCTGTTGTTGAGATCCAGGAAGGAGCTGGCAAATTTGAAAAAGTTTCATACCATACCATCCCAGAGGAGACTTGGCTTCAGTCTAGCAAAGGTTACGAGGCTTTTGAAGCAAGAAAGTCTATTTTGAAGAATATCATTGATGCTTTTCGTAATCCTGATGTCAATATGGTTGGGATTTACGGTATGGGCGGTATTGGTAAGACAACTCTAGCAAAGGAAGTTGCAAGAGAGGCCAAGAAAGGCAAGCTCTTCTATGAGATCGTTTTTGTTGAAGTGTCTCAAACACCAGATATAAAAACAATTCAACAAGAAATTGCAGACAAGTTGGGTTTGGAATTCCGCCAAGAGTCTGTTTCCGGACGAGCAAGGAGCTTATGTGAACGAATAAAGAAAGAGCACAAGATTCTTCTAATCTTAGATAATATTTGGGAATGTGTTGATTTTGAGATAGTAGGAATTCCTTCCCATAACGAGCATAAGGGGTTAAAATTATTGTTGACAACAAGAAGCTACAATGTCTTAACAAATGAGATGGACTGTCAACATAATTTTCGCATTGAATCCTTAAATGAAACAGATGCTTGGAGTCTTTTTAAGAGTATAGCAGGTTCGTGTGTTGACCGCCCTGAATTGCAACTCACAGCCCTTAATGTGGCTAAGGAATGTGGAGGTGTGCCTATTGCCATCGTTACGATAGCAAAGGCATTAAGAAACAAGGAGATGTATGAATGGAACAATGCACTGCAAGAATTGAGAAATCCTTCCTGGAAAAGATTTGAGGGAGTAACAAAAGAAGTGTTTACAAGCATCAAGTTGAGTTACAATCATCTGGAAAGTGAGGAACTGAAGACAACATTTTTGCTTTGTAGCAGCATGGGACGTACCTACGATGCTTCCATTCAAGACTTGTTAAGATATGGAATAGGTATGGGTTTATTTAGAGACATCAATACAATGGAACAAGCACTAGATAAGGTATATACCTTGGTCAGCAAACTCAAGGCCTCTTCTTTATTGCTCGATGCTCCTAAGATGGAAAGATTTGCTACGCATGACATTCCTGACAGTGAAAGATTTGCTATGCATGATGTTGTTTGTGTTGTTGCTAGATCAATCACATCAAGAAATCATCATGTTTTTGCTATCATAGACGATGTCATTCCGCGGTACTGGATACACGAGGATACGCTAAAAAATTGCACAACAATCACTTTACATGATGTTGTTGGGTTTCCTGAAGATCTAGAGTTGGTATGCCCTCAACTTAAATTTCTTTATGCAAAACCTAAAAAATCGTATTTAAAAATTTCTGATAATCTTTTTGTGGGGATGCCAAGACTTCAAGTTTTGCATTTGATTGAAATGGATTTATGGCCACTACCCACATCATTTGGTTGCCTTACAACCCTTCAAACATTGTCTCTTAATCAGTGTAAATTGAAAGACATAGCTATTATTGGAGATTTGAAGAAACTTGAAGTCCTTAGTTTTCATGGTTCTGAGATTGAGGAATTGCCTGCAGAAATGCATCAACTGACTATGTTAAGGTTGTTAGATTTGTCTTACTGTTCCAAACTTAGAGTTATTTCCCCACTATTCATGTCAAGCTTAACCCATTTAGAATCTCTATATATGAGCTACGCTTCTATTGAATGGGATGTTGCAAGAGCCGACACTGAAAGAACGAATGCTAGTCTTGATGATTTGAAGCATTTGACTGACCTTACCACTTTAGAAATACGGCTTCCGGATGTTAAATTATCGAACGGCTTGCTCTTTCCAAAGTTGGAAAGATACAAAATACTGATAGGAAATCCATGGTGGGGTGATTATCTGGATTGGCATTCACCGTATCGAACTTCCAAAATGGTGAAACTGATCGGGTGCAATAGCAATGAGGATGGTTTTATCTCGCAGTTGAAGGGAATTAGAGAACTAGACTTGTGTGGAGTGCCAGGTGTTAGAAATGTTCTTTATGATTTAGATAGAAGCGGCTTTCCTGAATTAAAGCATCTCGATGTGAGAAATAATCCTGACTCTATATGCATTGTAGACTCAAAGCACTCAACATCTTGTAATGCTTTGGAGTCATTAGACCTCTGCGAGCTAGATAAGCTGGAGAATATATGTAATGGTCCACTTGAAGTGAAGTCTTTTGACCAATTAAGAATTGTAAAAATCTTTTCCTGTAATAATTTGCCTAATATCTTCTCATTCTCCAATACTCAAGTCCTCGCACAACTTGAAGAAATTGAAGTGCGTAGCTGTGACAATATGAAAGAGATTTTTGCTGTTGGGGGACAGGATTATGCCAATGACAATGAAGTGACCTGTATGATTTCATTAAGACAGTTAGGCACTGTGACTCTAAAAGATCTACCCCGACTCGAAAGTTTCTGCTCCAAAGTGAAGATAGCTTCGCCATTGCAATTGACAAATGATTCGAAGTCTGGAGAAATCATTTTGGAGGACGAGCTTGACGTTGTAAAGACACTTTTCAACAGAAAGGTAAGTCTAAGATAACCTTATTTTCTCTCATATTTTTTTTTAGTTTATTCTCTTTTTATGTTTTTCTTTTTTGAAATGTAGTTTATTCTCATTTGTTAACAAAAATTGAATATTAACTTCCTATTAAAGTAAATGGTATTACCATACCCTCTCTTTTGAGCATCTACGATTTGCATAAAAAAATTAACTTTTAAAATGACATTAATTATCACATAACTTTAAGTTGTTTATAAAAAGGAAGTTAAAAGCAAAAAATTTATGACTTTTAGTCTCCATAATTGAGAGGCTTGTTTTATAATTAATTTTATAAAATTCTTCACATTAATCATACTTTTGCAGTTAATTGTTGGAAAATCCCTTATACTAAATTCCAAAATCTTTAATTTATATATGATCACAACTTTTTATCTTTGATATGTGAGGACAAAAATTCAAGTGGGCTCATGATCAAGCCAAACTTGTCTGTGGAAATCATGCTCTTAATTATATACACTACCTGGTATTAACTAAGTATAATTATATTTTAAGTAGTTGTTATTATTTCTGACATAATTGATGTTGAATTTAGATAAATTGATGATTTTAATTGCATATCTACTCATAACTTAAGTGATTAGTGCATTCATTCTTGACATTCATAATAGAGGTTTAAATATTACTATGGTAAAGTATTTATCCGCTGGGAGCAGATCCCCTAATATTATGAAAGTATTTCTATTTATTAGTGTTGGATTATCCTGTAAATATATTAAATAAAAATTGAAAGTTTTAATAGGTTTTATTAAGGACTATATATCATAGCATACATTATTCTTTTTATACTTTTAAAAGTTTATAGGACAAGTGATTTGATAATTTTTCTATCACTATGAAATGATTCTTCTAACTAGCTATTCGTATAATGTGACTGATACAAATTTGTTGTATTAAAGTAAGAACTGCATACTGATTTTATGTCTCATTAATTAAATAGTTTAGAAAAGAATCGAATAATACGGTAACTTATTCTAAAGTTAATATATTCTTTGTAAATTTTGATTCAGACACTTTCTCATAGTTCTAATTAAATAATCTTGGGTTAAATTTTTCATGTCATATTTCAAAGGTTGTTTCTCTTGTACTCTTCAGATTATTTATTTATTTATTTATTTTTTGAGAAAGAGTATTCTTCGGAGTTTTGCTTTCAACTTTTATTATTTTACCTTGTACCTTCTTTATTTTTAATAATGTGCTTTCTAAAGCTAATCTATCGGACCACTTATGTTCTTTTTTCTTTTATTGTAAATATAAACTAAAACTCCATTCACCCTAAATGAGAGAGAATTGAGTCTAACATTTTTAATTCTTACTAAGTTAACTAACTCTCGAAAGTTATAGTTTAAAAATTAAGCATTGATAAAATACTAGTATCTATAAACGAAAAGCAAAATTTTAGTCGAATCAAAATTTACAAAATGTTTAAAGACATAATTCTTTTTTATCTATCATCACTGATTGTATTATTTTCTTTACTGTTTCAAACAAGTCTTCCGTGAGATTATTTAAATTCTGCCTCTACCATTCATATACAGCTGTTTCATTTTCTATTATAGTTAAGAGTTTCTCTGTTCATTGTTACTAGCATGATATAATGAATGCTACAGACGCATCACATGAATTTTAATGCATGTTCAATACTGTTTAATCGGTATATAATGAAATTAAATGTTTGCTTTTATTAGAGTGACAAACACTCTTAAGCCATATGGTATGTCATATATCCATGATTGAAAATTTGCACTTTTTAAATTCATACAAAGAAGATTGATTACCAAATTCTATTTGCAGATTGTGTTGCCCAACTTGGAGACCTTGAAGATTTACCGTATTAATGTTGAAAAGATTTGGGACAAGTTTCCAATAGCGTCTTCTAGCATTCAAAATTTGACACGGTTGATCGTATTTGGATGTCATTATTTAAAAGAGCTCTTTTCATCTTCTATGGTTAGTTGTTTTGTGCAACTTCAATATCTTCAGATAGATTCGTGCGACCTCTTGGAAGAAATGGTGGTCATGCAAGCACTAAGAGGAGTAAAAAGGAGGGATACAATAGCATTCCCTCAATTAAACTGCCTTAAGATAGGACATCTTCCAAAACTGAAAAGATTGTTTGCGGGAAATTATTTTGAATTTCCATTATTAAAAGAATTCGAGATGAAGAATTGTCCTGAATCTAATGAATGCATCTTCGATCATAAGGTATATAGATCACCATATATCTTCTCATTGTTTTTGTTTTTCTTAGTTTTTCTACTATATAAGCTTTTTCTATTTTCAAGAATTTAAATTACTTTTTCCCTTTTGGATACATTTGATTTCATTATTTCATTGTTTATTGTATATAACTTTGTCAATTCTTTTAGTTATAAATTAACTCAAAAAGTATATACATTACAGGTTGGTTTTCCTATCTTAGAGAAAATAAAACTCTTATCGATTCGTAACTCGAAGATGATATGGCACAGCCAACTTGCTAAAGATTCTTTTTCGAAATTAAAATCATTGGAGGTTCTTTACTGTCGGAATCTATTGTCTGTGTTTCCATCAAGCATGTGCGGAAGATTATTGAGGTTAGAGTCTCTACGTGTTGATGAATGTGCCTCTCTAGAAGAAATATTTGATCTCCAACAAATACATTACGAAGAAAGACATTCCACAGCAGCAACTCAGTTGAGAGAAATACGAATTTTCAATCTGCCAAACTTGAAGTATGTGTGGAATAACGATCCCCAAAAAATGCTCTCTTTCGGAAACCTACAAAAAGTGGAAGCTTCAGGATGTCAGAGTCTGAAAAATCTCTTTCCTGGATCCGTTGGCAGGACACTCTCAGAACTAGAATGGCCTGTCTTGAAAAAGTTGAAGTTGCGTCATTGTGGCAAACTAAAGATATTCACTTCAGAAGTCGTTAGAATTCAAGACCCTAACTGCAGTGACAAGGTATGGCACCTTCTTTTCTGTTTGTTTTTTTGACATTAGACATATTAATTCTCTCTTGGGTGTGACACAAATTTTTTTTTTTTTCTATTCCAACAAGAATTTTATTAACAAATTCTTTCCATGTAAATTAGCCAATATTTTCCTGTTAAAATACATTTGAAATCATCATATGGTTTGTGAAATTATTGGAAAGAACATGACACCTATTTGCTTTTTAATTTGATTGGTTGTCAGGCCTTCCCTTGCTTGGAGGAATTGGAATTAGTTGGCGAAAATGCAGCGATGATGTGGCAGGGTCAGGTTCCGGAATGTCTTTTTCATGAACTTAAAATTCTTAAAGTTGAGACTGATGAATCAACAGGATTACCTCTTGGTATCATTCAAAGATTTCATAATTTGGAAATGCTTTCACTTACTAATAGTTCATATAAAGAGATATTTTCATATGAAGATGTCGAAACACAAGAAGGGACACCTGTAGAAGTGAAAAAATTAGTTCTTCAAAAACTTGACAATCTGGAGTATATGTGGAAACAAGATTTCAAATTGGACTTAATTCTTCAAAATCTTGAAGTTCTAAAAGTAACTCATTGTGACAGTTTGATTAGCCTAGTGCCAACTTCAGCATCTTTCCAAAATCTTACAATTTTGAAAGTTGAGTTTTGTAAGGGATTGACAAACTTCATGACATCCTCAACGGCAAAAAGTTTGGTACATCTTATCAAAATGAAAATCCTGGGTTGTGAAAAGATGACAGAAGTAGTAGGTAATCAACCAGGAGATGTAATAGAGGATAAAATTGTTTTCAGCAAACTGAAGAGTTTGTCATTACATTGGTTGCCAAGTCTCACAAGTTTTTGCTCAGGGAATCACATCTTAGAATTCCCATCTTTAGAAGAATTAAGTGTGGGACAATGTCCCAATATGAAGATTTTCTCTCAAGGAATCCTCAGTATGCAAGCATTACAGAAAGTCGAGATTCACCGGGAATGGATTGAACTAAGTGCTGATGTTTACCTTAATAAAGCCCTACAGCAGCGCCATGAAAAAGGTGGTATGCATTGATTCACTATGCTAAGCAATATCTAGTACTTTTACACACACACACATATATATAAATATATATTCATTCCTTCACTCCTGCTTTCATCGTTAATATGTTATGGTTTGTACAGAATGACCCAAGTTCCACACAAGACTGCAATTGTTCTTCAAGTGGCTACCCAGCGTGAAGACACTTCTTGTATATTTTGAGAGATATTGAGACTTTGCTCATGCATGTTTTTCATGTTGAAGTCAGATTTGCGAGGTTCTTCTTTCTATATCTTCACTATTCTGCTTGAACTTTCATTCCTATGATATGTTACTGCTTTTGAAGTGTTACAACATTTTTAACCCATGGTTGTATGGTGATAAAACTTATTTCTAGATATCTAAATAGGATGCTAATCAAGTCAACTTAAACAAGTATTATAATAAAGTTTATTTGCGTGAACCTTGGCTGGTTTAATTGGTTAATCGTGTTTTCATTTAATTAGGACAGATAAAGCAAAAGAGAAACTATTTTTATGTTTCTCCTTTGCTATATAGCTTTATTCCTCTCAAACAAGAAAATAGTAACCCAACCCAATTCTCCTCCCATATAAAACAAAAACATCTTCCAATCTAATATGAATAGAATTTAATCACAAGATATATATCAATTTTATCATAAAATTCTCCGAGTTTAAGTTAAATCCTTGTCTTTAAGTTAATGCTAGTTTTATAGATAAATATGTACAGACTTGTTAGTAGAATATACACTCTCAATTATTTTTTAAATTTCCTATCATATATATGAAATATGCAAAAACAGAAGTTCTAAATTTTAGTTTGGTTTTGATCTGGGAACCATATTCAATTTCAATTTTTCTCTGTTTGAACTGTAGCAATTATAGAACTCTATTAATATGTTTGTGTATTGCTCTCCATGCATATATTTATATATATAAGAATGATAACAAAATTTTAAATGAGTCAATCAACCAGCATTACTACTTCAATTAGCTTTCATTAATCAGTTCAAATTATAAGCTTTGATTTGCATGATTATATTACTACTTCTGAAGTCATTAATAATTCATTCTGTTGAACTTCCGTTAGTGTCTTCTTGATGCACACAACAAAACTTGTTTTGTTTAGCAATATTAGAGTACTGAATTTTTGGTGAAATTTGAAATCAAATTTGATTCTTTGATAAGCTATGCATTATTATAACAATGCTTTTATTCAACCATTGTACAAGTGACATTGCAGACATATGAGCCTCGTTTTGCCAATGTTTTTGAAATGTTAATATATATTGTATTTGAAATTGTAATATTTCCAAAAGACATATTGGATTGTCAGTAACGCTTTGAAAAATTAATAGATATTGTATTTGAAATCATGATATTTCCAAAAGGCAAATTTGATTGTCAGTGACTTGCCATAAAAATTTTTCCTTGCTTCATTTGGGATGCTTACGCAAATGCTATTATCCAAGAAATATATTGTCGATATTTTATGTTATAACGTATCATGAATTTCTTATCACTATGTATATTTCTAGCTATCCAGATTATTCTGCAATTAGTATTTTACACTATATGTTTATTTTTTCACTTACTAAAATTTTTGCAGATTAAAAATTTTTCGCGTAGGAGCGCTGAGGTGTTGGCGATCCTGAACTTTGTACTAGAGGGAAAGACTTTAATACATTCCATGCACGAGAGAGAAACTTGTTGCTTATTGTGTGTCTATAAGGATTTGACTTCCTAATATTGGTTTTATCTCAAAATTCTTAGTTGCTGGGATTCTGCTTCTCTGGCTCAAATTCACGGTATAACTCTTTAGAGATGTTTTGCGTCTTCCTTCCGAATTATATATTTTTTTCATAAATATGTAATAATAGTTTCTTATGAATTTTGCACTCACTATATTTTTGTTTCATATATTATTCCTAACTGTAATTGTTAATTATATGGCTCATATTTATTTATGTAACATGTAGGACTAGTTGATAGAGCGAAGAGAACGAACCGATAGGCTTAGACACGATATAAATACTGTTGTAACCCTATTGAAAACATAGTAAAAGTTTTTTAGCCGTACAAAATAGATGTAAATACATTATCGAATCACTGTAATTATCTGTGTTTTCTCTCTTCTTCTTGCTTTGTTATTGCGTTTATATTGCACAACAATAATAAATCTTTAGTGTGCATAATTTTCTATGGTTTGTCGATAGTTTATTTAGGTTTTTCAATGTATTGCATTGAGGTACATCCAAAAAGAATTTTTTCATTGTTTTGTGGGCACAATTGTGAATCTCCTGGAATATAAGATTGAATTTGGAGCTTTTATAGATTTAGTATCACTCTAGCTTGACATTGGTCAAGTTTGGGGGTTTAACATTCCTCTGCTGCAAATATGGTTGAATATAACATTGACATGGGAGTGTTCCATTACATGAATTTGGACCAAGGAGCAAAGAGGTTCTAAATTTTAATCATTGTTTGTTTAACAAGAGATTCTACACAAGGGGTATTTTTGTGACTTCATATCTTTTGATTTTGAATGAGTTACAAGATGTGTCATAGCTCATTAGAAAGATCAGAGTCTTAACTTATTTTGGCATATTGAAGCACGTCAAGTGAAGTTTCCAAGATGAGGTTATAACTTATTAAGTTTTGATGGTCAGTAGTCAACAGATTACGAGAATTGAAGAGTTTTTTTGAGTTTTAAGTTTCTATGTTATATAAGCCTTTGTTGCCTCTTGTTATCAGATGTTTGTATTTATTTTCTCATGTTTCCTATGCTTGGAAGGTTGTTTCAAGACTAGTCTATAAATATTAGTCTCATATAAGTTTAAAGACAGTTATGATGTTATTTTGAATGAAAATTATTTTCTTTAAAAATTCTCTTTAACTTTGTATCTCTTTGATGGATTCCATTTAGTTCGTGAGGTTGGTGAATCTCTGTATCCCTTTTGGATGTGCTTAGCAGTCAGCCTGCTGATTTTCTTTGGATGATGATTTCTATATCCTTTTGAAAGTTAGCAAATCTTTATCTATTTGTTTGTGTTGTATGGGTTATTTCTTTTGTGTGTGTCCGGGGGCATCTGTTGATCGTGCAAGTTGGTACGGTATCAAACATGACCAAACAGGACTATGTTGCTCACTTGAGAAGGTAGTTCTTTGCTTCTGTTCATTCAAATATATGGTGCATGAAAAACCCCCATATATTTGGTAAAATCTATGTCACTTCGTTTTAGGCAGGGAAAGTTAAAGGAGTAACAAGGTCCGATAATCCTACTTAAATTGCAATAACATGTTATTCAGTGTAAAAGAGAAGTCCATTCGCCCTGAAAACTCTATTTTCATTTCAATTTTAGCAGACATCATCAACATGGAAGGTGGCAAGCTCGGACCTTTATTTTTCAGACATTTTATCTTCTCTTATGAACCATGGCTTCATAGCATTGTTCTACTTACAGAGTTGTATGTTTTTGAAATTGTATTGACCGTACAAGTTTTGAATCTGTAGGTACACTTAAATTTGCGGTATTCTAATTGTAGTGCATGTATCTGTCTCTTTTGATCTTTTGTCGGCGTATTCTTTGGGGCTACCCTTAATTTCCTATAATCTTCATTATAACTGATGCCTGTGCATGACTTTTTCACTTCTTGTATCACCTTCGTCAGACCATGTTCCATCACCATTGCTACTTTCACCAGTTCACCATTCAATCTTAGACGTCTTTTCTAGTTTTTGGTTTCTTAAAAATTTCAAAGTGAGACATCATATTTGCATTGCAGTCTGTTGAAATTATCTTTGCAGTTTGCATCTAGCGAAATGAAAGTGGCAAAAAGCAAAATATAGTTTTTGGCCCTTGTAAATTCTTTTAATTAGCTAAATCATGTTCATACTTGAGCTTCATGCTCCATTGAGGATTTCTTTTAATGCATTTTCTCTCATACATAGTGTATCTATTCGTATAATTGTTATGACCAATTACAGAACCGATTTTCTCTTCTTAGAACTGCTATTATGATTATAGTATTCCCTGCACTTTCATTTACAAAATTAGGTGGAAGCAACATAAAAAATATGTGTGTGGCAAGGTCAGGTTCCAGAATGTCTCTTTCCCAAACTTATAGTTCTTGAGCTCCATGAGGATAATCATTAGTTTTGCCACTTTGACATTATTAATAGAATTCACAATTTGGAAGAGCTTTCACCTACTGACGATTCATACGAAGAGGTAGTTTCTGATGGAGAGATGCTGGAACAAGCGGTGATACTGGTAATTATAATAGTATTGGAACAGCTAATTTGGCTCTGTAATAGAAATAGATGCAAACACACTCAATTGCAAGAGGAAAATGATGTTGGTAATTATACACTACAACACTCCCCAGACTATTTATTGAGACGACACCCGCAACGAGCCAATATGATCACCCACATCATATTACCTTCGCTACAGTTGGGCCTGAGATGTTTAGTTGGCCAAAATATTGCATTGGTCTAGCCCCTCTTTGTTAAAGCCCAAATGATATAATCAAGAAATTACTAAAGGGGTGTGGTCGTTGGAATTTTAACTAATTTAAAAGAATTGAGGTTATTAATTAAGACTTTTAAAGAATTCATGAAAGTTAGGATGTATTTTATCAAAATTTATAAGGATTTTGTCAAAATACAAATATGTTCAATTCAAACTTCAAAAAGTCAAAACAAATTTAAATGTATTAAAATGCTATTTGTAAGTTACAATCAATTTGTTGTTAGTATAGGAGGGACTAATTTAATACTTTTTCAAAACTTTAAGAATGATTTAATGTATTTTCAAATTATAGTTAAAATTTTGACACTTTCTCAAAATATAGGGATGAAAATGAAATTTACCTAAATAAACATTATTAAAAAATATATAATTAGTGATAAATAACATTTGGGAATTTAACTATTGCAAGTTTGTAACAATGGCTGTAAGATGAAATTTCTATGTAATGTTAAATTGGCTGTAACTTATTTTAGAGTTGTTGCCTTGTAATTGGAAAATTTATAATATCCATAAAAGAGTTTTGCTAATTTACAAGTTACCTAAACCAATTTCTTCAAAACCAACTATTAGATTGATCGTCAGGATAGTTATAAGAAAATCTTACAACCAATCCAATAATTATTATGGAATATTCTTATTAAGTAATATTATCCAAACTAGTAAAGTAGTCATATCTTTAGTAAAAATATCATAATTAGATGCTACTTAAAAAACTCTACCTAATTTTAGAGTCAGGGGGAGAAAAACCTTTATTAATCCTATTAATTATTTAAGAAATTAATTAATTACCTTTTCTAAAAAATAAAATAATATGTAAAAAAGAGTTATGTGATTATTTTCTATCTAAACACGAAAAAAATACAGCCCGCCCACGAAAAAAAGAAAAAAAAGGTTAAAATCAACTTGTACAGTTGTACCCAGGGCCCATTTGGTGCCCCAGAAATCAAAGGCTTTGGGAAATAAAGTCTCCCGTCCTGCCCATATTGTTGTTTAGAGCAAGGGTGGAAGTAAAAACCTTTTTCCAAATCCATGCGGGTCCAATATTTAAGGCCCACTTGCATGGGATTCGTAAACCCACTCATTTCGTGAAGTTCACAAATCTCGAATAAGGGGGATTCTAATTTTTTTAATTAATTTTTTATTTCTTTTTATAATTTAAAAATTAATTAATTTCTTGTCAAAAAAAAAATGAAAAAATCAATTCGTTACATATTATTTAATGATCAATTTACTATAATTTAAATTAATTTAATGAAATCAATGTCGATGTCAATTGCACTAAACATATTATGAAACGGTATTCATTTAATCCAATCTAATCTCATTATTCTTATCCAATCTAATTTCATTTAATTTCGTATGTTAAATGAAGTCTTAATGGTTTACCTGATCTTTCACATAGTTGCAGCTATAGGTTAGTCAAATATTAGAGTTATTAATGAGAGAACAAGGATAATTATATGATACGTCCTTCCTTGAACAATAACGGCAATGATTTATTTTTCGTCTCTGGTATGCATGTTGTTAATAAAATACTATACTTGTTTTATTTAAGCTTTTTTTCCTTCTTTAGAAAGCCTTTAGGTATATGTAAAAAATAAAAAATAAAAAATAAAAAACCTTTAAATCAGGAGTGACGGTAACATTCAAGTAAAGATGACTTGTTTTATGTAAGTTTTTTTTTTTTTTTCTTGTTTAGATATTTCTTATGATAGAAGCAACATGAACTTACATCATTATCGGTATAAATAAGTGTTTTTTATCACTAAATTACATTAAATAGTTGCAACGCTTCACAAGATAATGGTCGTTTTTAACTTAACTTAATTCTAAAACATTACATTTTAAAATAGGAATTTTTTTTTTCAAAATAATTCACGTGAAGATGACTTGTTTTATTTAAGTTTTGAAATTTTATATTTTATCCACATAAAGTTTTGTCGGTTGCAATCTTCATATGAAGATGGTTTTGTAATTCAAGTTAATTCGAGACTGTTATGTTTTATAAAGGAAAAGTATTGTCTAATTATAATATTCACGTGAAGATTATTTGGTTTATATAAATTTTACAATCTTCACATGAAGTTGCATTGTTTTTTTTAGACTTTACATTACATTCTAACCTCACATGGAGATGACTAGGAATTTTACATTGTATCCACCTAATGTTTTGTCGGTTGCATTCTACACGTGAAGATAGTTTTGTAATTAGTTCAAGTCAATTCAATAATGTTACGTTTTATGAAGGAAAAGTTTTATCAAACTGTAATATTAATGTGAAAATGATTTGTTTTATATAAATTTTAGAATCTTCACGTGAAGATGCATTGTTTTATTTAGACGTTACGTTACATTCAAACCTCCTGATGCTACAGGTTTTGTTAATTTGCAACCATTTTCATGTGATGATTTTTTATTTTTTTCATTCTCAATAATATATCTAACAAGTGCTCTTATAAATCTAACAATGTTATACCACCTAAACATAACTGAGTTATACATGTCTATTCTCACTTAGAAAACTTCAGTTTTTCATAAATTTAATCCCATTTAGCTTTCCAAAACCACAAAAATTCATGGTAAAATCCATTAAAATGTTGATGAGTTATGGTTTGAAACCTGAAGTCGGGTCAAGTTTATTCAACGAAGCTCTTTTCTTTGTAAAAATGGATGGCATGGGAAACTTTGGAGCACGTTGCTTCCTATAAAGGTTTGTATCTTAGACTTGCTAATTTATTTTTTTTTTAATAAACGTGATAAAGTTTAATGATTTTTATTATATATTATTGTCTCATGGTTATGTTCTTTGCATTGGGCGTCTTACAATTGTAATAAAAAATTTAATTATTGAAATGTGATTATCAAATCAACTATGCATGCAATTTATAATTTTTGTTTAAATTTTAATTAATTAGGAAGGAATAAAGAATTTTAAACCTGTTCACAAAGAATTATTATTAGCAGGTAACATATTATTATTTAATTTGTTGTGCTTGTTGTCAATAAATATGGTAATTTAAATCATGACATGATGGATCGACAGGAAATAAATACGAATATTATGAGTTAAGGTTGAGCATAAACAAGTCATGTTACTAATTGTGTCAACTTATCCAACTCGTTTAATAATCGTGTCGTGTTCGGGTTTTATCAATCGTGTCACGGGTTAACCCGTTTAATAAGAGTAGAAAGGTAATTTTATTATTGAAGGATATTTACGCAATTTTAGTTGTAAGGATGCAGAATTAAAAATCCTAAACATACTTCAATTTTCAGGTTTCCATCCAACAGCCGCCGCTTCATCTCCGACGACCACCAAGCCACACTTCATCTCTCGCGTTCTCTTCATCTTCAACGACCACCGGCCACATTTCATGTCCGGCGTTGCAAGATAAAATCTCATCTTTCTCCTTCCCTGTGTTCGGGTTTAATAATGGGGTATTTGTCTATAATTAGTGTTCTGAAACCCAGAGGCATGTAGAGACTGTGTAATGGGAGGATGATGAGAGGAAGGTGTTGTGGAGTTAAGAGGGTTGAAAATGGAGATGTGGAGTTGGGATTGTGGGGTGGAAAAGGGCATAGAACCCCAGAACGCAGAGCATATATAAGAAGGAAGACCAAACTCACAAGCGGTGGCGGCCAGTTTGATGGGGCGGTGGTCGTCAGTTTGGTCATAGGTTGGGCCATTTTTCGGAGGATGGAAACAGAGAGTTCGACGTTTTTCAGGAGTCACGCTTAGATTTACAAAGTATGACTAAAACCAGTTGGAAATGGCTAAAAATGGTAGTTTTGCGGATTAAAATTTTATTTTTTTTAAATTTATGATGAAGGGGATGGTATTGAATAATGGGGTTTTGTCGAATTCCGTGTAATTACCCAAATTGTCACTCCTAACTGTAGGCACTCGCAAGGACACGGAAGCCGTAAAAGAAGACTCTGATCGGCAATCAATAATCATTCTTCGGGACTATAATATGACTTTTGTCCTCTTTCCAAAAAAAGTTTTGTAATATGACTTTTGTACTTTATTTTTTTGAGTTTGTGTCTGTATAT
Organism: Nephelium lappaceum; assembly: GCA_021234005.1. NCBI lineage: Eukaryota > Viridiplantae > Streptophyta > Magnoliopsida > Sapindales > Sapindaceae > Nephelium > Nephelium lappaceum. The sequence continues at coordinate 4,819,222 of CM037998.1, forward strand.
ATATATATATATATATAATAAGAATTTAGTGTCTATGGAATGCTATGATACTTTTATATTATATTATTAAAATAATTAAACTAAAATAAACAAAAATATAAAAAATCATTTAAAAGTTAATTTCGTAAGAAACTTGTACCTTCTTTCTAGACTCATCATGTACAGAAATTTTCTATCTTAACAGTAAAACCAAATGTAAGAGTCTTTTACTCAAACCAATAATATGCAAATATTGATTAAAAGCGAAGTTTTTTCTTTCATTATTTCTCTCTAATAGCATATTGAAGAGCTGAATTGATTTGATTGGAGATGTTATTGTCAAAATTCCAGTTCTGTCTTTGTCAACATACCCATCTGCATTATTGATTCTCACGTAGAGATATTGGGAGTTTTTAGAATGATAAACAATGATTGAGCCCAGATTTTCCTTCAAGGACCAAAAAGTAAGAGCCTATAATATAATATCAATTTGAATTTGCAAAAATTAATCAAATTATTAATATAAAGAAAGTAATCGAATGCCATAAAAAAAGATTGATTTTGGCTTATGGGCATCCTTTTTTTTTTAATATATATATACTTTTCAGTTTCGTATCTGTAGAATCTTGTAATGATATGTAATAATATGAAGTTGTTCCGTTCTCTTTCCCAATTTTTCTTTTCACTTTTATTATTCTAGTTTTTAATTTAATTGATGATAAAATTATTTTTATTGCAAAACTTTCAAATGACTATAAAATAATTTTACTTAAGAATAATATTAACGTTTAAAATTAATAACAATATGGATGCACAAACAGTTTTTAAGATGTGCAAATATGTGATGTGACTCCAAATAAAACAATCTGAAGCCACAAAAAGGACAACAAATGAATAAAACTCAGCCCAAGCCAGCCCAAGTGTAAACTGAAGTCATGTAGGACTGAGGACCATGTTCAATTTGGTCCAACCAAACAGCGGAGGCCCAATTTCTGGATGGGTGATGATGTGGTGACACTGACCAATCAATCATTGCATATGATGTGATGCAATGACCAATCACATCATTGTAAACATGCCAAAAGAAACCATTTAGAATCTGTGACTAAATTTTCAGTGTGATTCATTTGCATGAGTAATCATCATCATGCTATCATACGAAACTAGAGAAACAGATCCTCATGTACATTTTGTGTGGTATTTTTTACAAGACATCTCATTTGTTTAGAGTTTTCTTCACATATTTAAAAACAATATCAACTTTCATTTAAATGAAGTATTAATTGGTTTTAATTAATTGACTTAGATCTTGAAATAATGTTAAGAGGCGTTCGATAAATAATTGACTCTCCAATACTGTTTTAATTGTTTGATTATTAATGTGTTTTGTTAGTGAGATTGCAACATTTCCAGATAATAATAGAATCATAAAAGAATTTAATATAGTACCAATTCTTGTGCATTGCTCAAACGTAGTTCTTGTATATTGCTAAGATGTTGGAGGAAACTCAAGGCCTAGATAAGGTACATACCTTTGGTCAGCAAACTCAATGCCTCTTTGTTATTGCTTGATGCTCCTAAGAGGAAAAGATTTGCTAGGCATGACATCTCTAATAGTGCAAGATTTGCTATGTGTGATGTTTGTGTTGTGTCGTTGCTAGATCAATCACTTCAAGAAATCATCGTATTTTTACTATTATAGATTATGTCAATTTGCGGTATTCGATATATGAGGATACACTAAAAATTTACACTTGTAATCACTTTACATATGTTGTTGAGCTTTCTAAAGATCAAGAGTTGGTATGTCCTCATCTTAAATTTCTTTATGTGAAGTTTAAATATTCATATTTAAAAATTTCTGATAATGTTTTTTATGAGATGCTTAGACTTTCAAGTTTTGCATTTGATTGAAAAGGTTTTGTGGCCCCTACCCACATCATTTAGTTGCCTTACAACCCTTCAAACATTGTGTCTAGATCAATGTAAATTGAAAGTTATTGGAGATATGAAAAAACTTGAAGTTCTTCTAAGATTGAGTTGCCTGCAGAAATGTATCAACTGGCTAATTTAAGGTTGTTAGATTTGTCTTATTGTCGCAAACTTAGAGTTATTTCCCCACTAGTCATGTCAAGCTTAACCCATTTAGAATCTCTATATATGAGCTATGCTTCCATTGAATGGGATGTTGCAAGACCCAACAGTGGAAGAAGAAAATAGCAATCTTGATAACTTGAAGCATTTGACTGACCTTACCGCTTTAGAAATACGGCTACCAGATGTTAAAATGTCAAACGGCTTACCCTTCCCAAAGCTGGAAAGATACAAAATACTAATAGGAGGTAAATGGAGGCATACTCGTATGGCTTGGCATTCACAATACCAACCTTCCAGAATGGTGAAACTGTTCACATGCAATAGCAATGAGGTTGGGTTTATCTCGCAGTTGAAGGGAGTTATATAACTAGACTTCAACAAGTGATTTTTATGTTATTGTAATATGTGATATTGTAAATTTTATATGAATGTTCAGGAATAAACAGCCAAAAGTTAACAAAATAGTAGTCACATATGGTTGATGTTATTTAATTAGTAAACTTTTATATGGATAATGGGATTACATTTGTAAGAGTAACATAAATTAACGAAATTATAATATCAACTGTGTAAAAATAGTAAATTGTAATATAAAATTTATAATAATGATTTTTTTTTTAAGTTATTATTAAGTTCGATTATATTTCAGTCGAAAATATAGTTTTTTCTTTAAATGACCATAAAAATGAATGTCGAAAATAAATTTCATTACCTCCAACTCAGAGGATACATAAATTTACAAACTCCACAAGGTGAATACATGACTCACCAAATGAAATTTTTTTAGAAAAATACATATATGAGTAGGCACATTCAAATGTCATTCACTATTATGATCAATATATATTTGCTTCCCTAGCAACAAGAACTTAGAACGTGATGACTAGTAACTAACAAGCCTAAAAATCCAAATGAATTAGAAGTTAATATTGTATTCAAGTGTGCAAGACAATCAGGTGTAGTAACATGAAGGTCATCAAACAGAAGGTAACAGAAGATAGAGAAATGGATAGAAACACAGCATATCATACGTTTCAAGGCCATTTAACTCATTCTTATCATGTAAAAGAATAGCCAGAGTAAGCATTATACATATACCATCCCACAACAGCACCTATACATAGAAAATAACAGCTAGAATTGATCGATAGATCTGAAACTATTGTTTTTTCGATGTGTATAGTTTCGTTTAAATTACTGAGATGTTGAACAAGCTTATGCAAAACAGCTCAGTGAATGAATTGTGACATATCAGACAAGACTTAGCTCATCAGTAGTTGCTGTAGCTTTTGTTTGTTCATGAGCATCAATTTTCTTCCGTAATTCCACTAATTCTTCCCCAGCACCGCATATGTAGGCTGAGGCTTGTCTGCCAGACAAAGTTGCTCCTTCCATACTATCTATGTAATCCTGTAATGATAAGGTCACTTTAGACTCATTATTTTCATTCAATTCACATCTGTTTTCATTTTTAATAGAAACCAGCTACCATGGCAATACCATAATTTACTATTAGCTACTAAGTGCGGACATCACAGTTGAAATTTCATGTTAATACAGAATTCTTGTTTTGCAGAAAAGAGTTTGTTTTTAAGATGCTTATTGGTCGATTGTATTAAAAAGTAAGGAACATATTTATAAGACAATAATTTTATGTAGTTACCTGTTTTGTATATGAGCCGGCAAGGAAGAAGTTCTTGACAGGTGTTGTTTGATCAGGTCTGAATGGATCTTTACCAGGTCCTTCTCGATATAAAGATTGCCCAATTTTGACAACAGATGACCAAATGAGTTCTAAACCTTGGGCTGATGGAAATAAATCTAAAACCTGAGAAGAACAAGAACAACGAATACGTAAATAGATGTGGATATTGGATAACACTAATTATGTTGCAAAATGTAGTGATCTAACATGGTAGATGAAGGTGTTGCTTAGAAGCAACCAACCTGCTTTGCTACTCTCTTTATGATTTCATCATTCGGTAAGGGCATGTAAGGATCGCCCGGTGTCAGAACACATCTGAAAATAACATAGGTTTAGTAAATACAACATAATATACTGGCCGAAGATTTAAAAGAGTTCACAGTTTATATTCAAAGAAGTAAAAAGGATATCCCCCAAGCAGGCAAGCACAATACACAAACAAGTGAAAATGCAGTGGATAGACTAATCATATTAGCAGTTCTAGGATGAGAAAATCAAATCTGTAATTAGGTCACAATGATGATACGAATAGAGGGACAATTCATTTTATCATATCCATATGTTTGGCAGACTCACTTTACCTCACTGTAAATATAGTAAATAATAAGACTATTGATGACTAGAAGAATAAACGTTTTACTCACTGGAGCAATGAACCTTGTCCCTTGATGTAGTAGTCTTCAGGAGAAGTGAGTGCTAAGTCGGCAAAGCAAGAGAAATCAGCATCTGAAGTGTACAGAAGGTTATCTAGCCCCAGAGCTTGCCTCAATTGCCTATCAATTACAAAAAGAAATACGAATACATGAAAAAGGCAAACCTTTAATTTGATGGCATCAAGCGGTGAAGCTAAAGCAGATTTTCTTAGGCTTATAAAAGGAATGTGGTGCTTGCAACAGTAAGGTCATTCCAGATTCAAAAATTACCTTGACCTTTCTATATCTTGTAACTCGGTTACCCAGCCATTATATCTAAGTTGCACTGTGACAACGGGCACTCCAACTAGCTCATAAATATTATCAAAAAATTTCATTTCCCTCCACGATGATGGAAGTAATCTTTTAATTCCAGGGACATCACAAGCTGTCATCAAATGAAAAGTCAAATAATTAAAAATATTACCCTGCCTTTCTTAAGGAAAATAAGAGACGATCTAACACATATGAGGAAAAATTTGATTACAAACCTGCAACATATGCATCAGCTTTGACAACTTTCTTATCAGTTGCCTGAAATAGAGCGATAATTTTTAACACATAAACACAAGCAACTAGTTTCTAAAATTATTGTTTTATGGATAAGCTCAAGCTTAGTAATATTAACAGATGCATAAATCAAAACGTAGCCTTTGCCATCTAAGTGAAGCAACAGGAGAAGAAGTTTACTTTAGATATGGCAAGGCCTGTGACATATGTTTCCCCATCGGCAGATTGATCATAAAGTACCTCTCTGCATCCCCACCTAAGATGGAACCTGTTCTAGCAAGAGAGATTCGAGGGGTTCAAGGGAAAAATATCAATTTATCATAGGAGAAAACTAGCAAGAACGACGACCATAATTTTGTCAACCTTTATTTGCAAAGAGTACCTGCCCCCTCTATCTGTGATATACTGTCTGATGGGACCACTCAAGTAAACATCTGGAGAACCTTTGAGCATGCGCAGTAGGGATGCCTCAGTCTTGGTGGCAAACAATGAGAATATTGTGAGCATACAGCGAGCACTGATGTTATCACAATCTATAAACCCAAGGGCATATGCAACAGGATCCCACATTCTCTGGATACTCGTGCGTGTACCACCTTTGGACAAAAACCAATCAGAGAAGCTAATCTGTAAGAAGAAAATGAATATTTTAAGTAATAAACAATTAAAAGAAAAAAAAAAAAAGAATAAACAAAGGAATAGATTTTGCCTAGCAAAATAATATTTTTCACGAAATATATATGTACATATATATATTGAAGCACAAAAATTGCCTAAGAAGATTGAACAGCAACAAACTATATTAACTTGAGTCTTCATATCGCCCCAAAATCCCCCCAACCAGTGGATTAAACAAATAGATTAAAGTTTGCTCCAAGAACACAGCTTATATTGTATGAAGAAAACAAGGATCAAAACCAAAGATAATGAGAATTAATGTCATTCTTACACTATCCAAATCTCTTATGTCCTTCATTGCTCCATCTGGATCAACAAGCGCCTTCACAACTGGACTGAGGGCAAGAGCCAGGGCATTTCTTGCTTTATCATAAGTCTGCACATGGACAATATATGAGAAAAAATGCATTAAAAGAGAACCTCAGTGGAGCATGAAGCTCAGGCATGAACTCAATTTAGCTTCTTAAAAGAATTTATGAGGGCCAAAAGCTATAATTTGCTTTTTGCCACTTTCATTGTTGATGCAAGGTCCACAGTTAATTGCTGTAGACTGCAATGCACAATATGATGTCTCACTTTGATTTTTTTAAGAAACCAAAACTGAGAAAAGACATTTGAGATTGAATCGTGAACTTGTGAAAGTAGCAATCGTGACGGAACGTGCTCTGACGAAGGTGATACAGGAAGTAACGAAGTCATATACAAGGTATCAGATATAATGAAGATTATAGGAAAGGGTAGTCCCAAAGAACATGCCAGTAAGTGAAAAGAGACAGAAACATGCACGATGGTAAATGCATTGGTATCAGGGAAAACAGAAGAAAATAACCATACACAATGAGCATCCAAAAGGCTGAGAACCCAATATTGCAGTAATTGACGAAAGAATAATACTTTACCATAGCAGCAAAGTACTAAATGGAAAGGGAAATCTGTATGCAAACAGAACATGTTATTCTATGCACTACCTTGAGCTGATTTGTAGACAAAAATGCTTTTATCCCGTGTAATGGAGCTCCCACCGGAAACCGAAAATCAAGTTCTGCAGTTGAAAGTCAAAGTTGTAAAGTAGGTACCCCAAATCTATATAATTAGTACACAAAATACTACCTACAGCTAATCTAGGGGAAGGTAATAACAAAATATAAAAGCCTGAGCTTTTATTCGATCAAACATTAAACCATACCCCCAATTTCACCCCCTTTGTTCACAAATGTGTGAGTATGATCCTTCACAAGTAGATTTTTATCTGCACCCACCTAATTAGATGCAAGAAAAACTTCAGAGACCATAAAAACAAGAGCCAAATGTCCTGGAAGAAACATCTAATAGACTACTAAATTTCAAGATAAATAAAACGAATATCCATTCCAAGAGCAGCAACAATTCTAATTCATCATATCAGTTACTCTAACAAATGACTAACAGTTAGTTGGCACAGTCAAGAGCACAGATAGTTTTTGCTTCAAAATAATCAAATCAGATTCTTTTACAAGTCTTATTTGTTTTAGTCAGGATTATTTATCTGTAAAGATATAAGAACTATAATCGTATAATCGTTCTAACAGAAAGCAAAAATCAACTAAGCAAATCAGTGCACCTTTTTCATCAGGCGAAAAAGATTATTATAGCATCCAAAGAAAACATGCAGCCCCATTTCAATATGGTTTCCACGTCTATCAACAAAAGAACCCACTTTACCACCAATGAAAGACCTTGACTCATATATATCCACCTGCAGAAAACCAAAAATCTATATAAATCTTAAATCACTGTGATAAATCAACAAGACACTCTACTTTCGCATTGAAACAAACTTTGTGAAAGGACAACTACTGAAATATGCTTATGCTACAAACTTCAAAATTCAGTGTTTAAGACACATCCATATACTAAAAATTGTGAGTTGAGGCCAGATAGTGGGAAAGCAACACATTCCAGACAACAAATATTTCATAGACAAACGTAAATATCAAAAGATTCAAAAGTGATATGAGCAAGAACCTCATGGCCTTGATCCAATAATTCAACTGCTGTTGACATCCCTGCAAGCCCAGCTCCAATGATAGCCACTTTCAGCTTCGGTCCCCTGTAATGCTCAGGTTCCAGTGGAAACAAGCCCTTTGGAGCTGCCACGTATACCATCCCAATCCAATTATGCACAACAATGACCAAAACATAATGTCACTAAATACTAACATTCCAATACTATCTCTAAACATGAAATGTATCTGATCTTTAGCACAACTGCATCTCCAATCTACAAAACTAACTAACCAAAACTTGATTTTCTTCCACCACTTCTCTCCAACTTCTCTTCAAAATCTACTAAATCACATCCACAAAAACAGCACAATGTTTTCTAATTCTTCATTTAACATGACAAATTAATCAAAAACAAATATTCAAAACACAAAAGTACTCATTTCCAGTAAAAATGATGCAAGTGTCTCACTATCATCTCCAAGTCACAATTTTTAATCAAACAAATGAACAACTCTCCCTCAAAACATAATCAAACTTCACCAAACAAACAACATATTCTTCATCTATAGCCTCAAAAAAAAAAATCTCAACATATAAACACAAAACAAAATAACCCAGAAATCAGAAAAGCCAAAACAATCCATAACTGACAATAAACATAACCAAAAGAATAACAAAAAGGAAATGAGAATTACCATTAGTACTCATATCAGAAACATTAGTGTCCAAAGAAGAACGTACACAGAACTTTGGACCAGTTTTCAGCTGAGCCACAGACCAACAACGAGTAGCAGCAACTGAAGTTGAAGAAGGAAACAGAACTGAAGAAGCCATCACTGACCAAAACAGAAGCAGAATCACAAGTGGGGTGTTTGTAGAAGTGTGAGTATCAGCAAAGACTTCTCCAGTTGAGCATGGTAGATATGAGAGAGAAAAGGTGAGATGGGTATCTGGAGTTAGAGAGTTTAACAGATTCTAAGGATGAGAAATTTGTCGGGCAATTAAGTTTGGACTTGGGAGGGGTGGTGTTGTGTTTCGGAGAATATAATGCTGTTGGTTTCACTTTTCTTTAATACATGAAATGTTGGTGACACCGCCACTAACCCATAATGGATTGGAGTCAAATGAACACACACACACACACACACATATATATATATAATCAACTATACATATATATATATATGAATTAAACCAACTATATATTTTAACCAGCACATATATATATATAATCAACTATACATATATATATATGAATTAAACCAACTATATATTTTAACCAGCACATATATTCCCACATATATATATATATTATTTGTAAGAGGATGAGAGTTGACGTGTCATACTAATATTTATATATCTTTCCAACAATAACGTGAGTCACGTGACAAGTAATATTTATCTTTCATAGAAAAACTAATGTTTGTATTTTTTCTCATTTATGAAAAAATTTTCATTCAAAAGTAATGTTACGTGTCACATTATTATTGAAAAATTACACTAATATTAATTTTTTATGAAAGAAAAATATTACATGTCATGTTGTTATTAGAATATACTTCAACGTTAACATGATACGTCAACTCAACATCTCATGAAAGATGTTTTTACATAAAAAATATGATAACTTGATCTATAACTATTATATTATCAATATATTATTTTATTATTTATATGATCACTATAATTTAATTTATCTCATCATTTAACTTAATATATTACTTTATAATTTAAGTGATTAGATAATAGATAATATATAATATATGTACAAATGGATGTATATTAAAAATACTTTTAAAGATATAATGGAATTTATCTTTTATCGGTGACATATGCAAAAGGCGGGTTTTGCTATATATAGTTGTCTACTTTATGTTTAACAGCTATACTAATACAGTAGATATATTAATTTTGATTTTATTTTTTAAAAAAGAATTAGAGTAATATATTAAGAGATCAATTTTTTTTTAATTGTTAAACTTCAATCCGTGTGAAACTTTATATTAGAATTCATTAATTATTAATAACCCTTTTAATACCATAGAAGGATGCATGATCGCAATCCTAAAGAATGCTGTTACGATATATGCTTTTAATATATGGAATAACATCAACGCCAAATTGGATATGATTACTACTAAAAGTAAGATAAAATTGATAGCGTACTTTTCTTTCATTTTGGAAGTTGAGAATTTAAATTCAACTTGTTAATCGAAAAACAATTATAGGATAGAAATCGATCTTTGATATATCTTTTTTTTGGACATATTACATATTATAAGTACATTCATTATTACCAAGCTCATTTGATTAAGTGACTAAAGCGCGACCTAAAACAAAAACTTCCAAAATCAAGAGGAACAACCCACACAGTGGAAAAATTGTTATACAAATCAAGATGACATTATTATAATTCGAACCTTAAATAAAGGTTTAAAAGAAGCCACACCAAGGGGTGGATATCACACTGCATCGCACCACAAATTGTCTATGTTTGACATATCTTTAAATAATAACAATAGAGAAATTCTTAATTGCAAATTTCCTTTATTTTTGAGGTAATTTGAGTATTGGGTTTAAACTACCCTTATCTGTTTTTAGCTTAAGGTAGAGAAAGCACCACGATGTAAGTCTCCCTCTATTTTTGTGTTTCTTCTTTTGTTTTATTTTTGTTGTGGACCGACCACCACCCAACTATCACAGTTTACAGTTTATTATAAAGACTTTTGTCTTCTCTTCTCCCAACTTATCCATGTCAGTTTTTGTGTCATGACAGTATTACGAGTTAAAATGACATGTTTTGTTGACACCAAAACTAGACTTTTGTTAAATTTTAGTTAAAGTACATATTACCTTAACAACTTAATTTTTTTTTTTTTTTATTATTGTGTGTGTTCATCCATTTCGGTTGTGTGGTCTTATATATTTTGTCCTATATTTAAATTTTACTTTTGTAAACAAACCGTATTCAAATTCTATGTTGTCATTTATCCACAACGACGACAACTATAGAATGACCTTCTTGAAGTTAGGTTGATTAGAGGTGAAGTGCTAGAACTGTATACAAGCCCAATCAGCCCAATAACGTTATCGGGCTTAGAACAAGTCTCCATACTATTATCAGGCCCAATATGGCAATTGATGACTTCTGTAGGCAAACATTTGCTGTGTGAATAAAGAAATCAATGTGGATACTAATGTGGGACTCCATCCAAGTAGAGAAGTTTGATTTAGATACACTTCCAGGTCAACTTACCACACAAGTCCAATAATGTTAATCAGATCATGGACACACATATTCTAAATTTTTTAATGGTTAAATTGGGTGTAAAATATATTTATTTTGAGAGATTTGAGACAAATGTTATCAACCTCAGGTTGTGCCATTTGTTATCACATAACTGACAAATTCACAATGCCCAAAAATATACACAACTTCAACTTCAACCTCATGACCTAACAAAAGGGTTCTAAAAGACATCAACGTGCTAATATTAGAGGCAAGCAAACAAAAAAAAAAAAAGATAAGATGGTATAGCTAATGCCAAATTGACACGGATTCATTCCCGACATGAACGTTTTACACGATTACAAATTATGGTTGCCCATAGAAAAAGAGAAGGAAAACCGGTACAAATATTAACCCTATAAATATTAGTAGTGACCACATGTTACAAGATTCTTTGTAACACTTATGTGTACAGGTCAGGAGAAGATCTAAATCCATCAGCAACTGCCATTTGGCAACGGCTTATGTTTCTTCCTTCTTCCATTCTTGCATGTATGGTAAACATTGATGACGTGATGGCACGGAGGAGGAGGGTATGATTCAACCAGGATGGACCAGAGAACCTGCACATCTTCGCATTGGCAAGCCTTCACATCGTCGTACAAAATGTATATTCCTTTATCTGAAAATTCACAAAAAAGTACGGCGGAAAAAGTAAATAAAGAACGAAAAACTACAATGACAATTGTTGATGAAGCATTAGATGGTAAACGAACATTTTTATGTATACGATTGTATGCTGCATTCGGAATAACGATGAGTTTCTTACGAAAACGAATATAATGATTCTCTTACAAGTAATGATACAACATTGATATAATAACATGCATAAGCTGCAAATGAAACAGGGAATTGTATGGATGCAATGCATTCAACAAATGTTAACGAAACAAAAGGAGAGTGCAAAAATTCAGAAACCATGATATGTGAAGGTAATAGTGCGTAAGTACTTCGTCTGTAAGCTGTGCAAAGCCAGAGATCCTTCAATGGAGAGAAGAGGGATAGCCACCCCATTCGAAGAAACACGAGTGTTCATGGTTAGGTGAAACAATGGAACAATATAGAGGGACCAAATTTGGAGAGAGAAAGCTTTGCCTAGACAATGGTGAATTAGAGATTACTATTTCTAGGACCACTATAATTCCCTTCTAGTCTAGCATTCTATAAATTATGTTGGCTTTTGGGGCCATGTCTTTTTGGTCCTTTCTCAATTGTAGGAAAGGGGAACCTTCCTAGACAATAACAAGACTTGCACCTACTTCCATTCTCCTTTTTCCCATTTGAAGTCCAGTGCCTTTGAGGTTCACATCTTATGAAAACAAAAACGTGTAAATGGTCGCAAACAATATTAAAATTTTTGGTTTTGCTAGTATCAAAATGCTGAAAATGAAATTAATTATGCAACAAATATCAAACATATCAGTAACTAAACAAGAAATTTTATTGCTAATCAAAATCAATTTCAATGCAAGGTGATAGAAAAATGTAACTCAAGGCCTACATCCGAGTCTAATATAAAAACATTCTACTTCAACAGAGCGGTTTTTATCCATTATACGGTTTCAACCACACTTCTCCACCATTTTAAGATACAATTGTTACAAAATCACTCTTCACAAAATTGGATCAAGGAATGTTACAGGTAGTCACAACATGACAATATGAAAGTTGAACTCGTAATACAGGAATTGAATCATCTGAAATTCTTTAATTTTCTTCTAATGTAACCATTCATTGCACGCTCCTGAAAAATCTTTTTGATATGTTCCAAATGTTGAATGCTGAACAAGTATATTAATATATTGTGGTAGAACTTTTTACCTCTTCGAAAAAGAAGTATTATTGCTTTGGAAGAAACCATCTCTTTATCATGAATGTGTTGAGTTTATAATTCATATTGTTGCACAGATTATAACCAAGATCAATAGAATTGCAGCTGCTCCAAGGATTACAAGGACAGCCCAGCAAACCCTTGACAAGAAACTCGCAGAAGTAAAAGAGTCAAATCGCTTAATCTGCTCATCCACGCAAATAGAAGAAAACGAACAGATGAAGATTAATGAGGAAAGAAAAGAAGATGACTATTTAAGCAATAAAATGGACCACTAAAATTCAAACTGTATACCTGCATACAGCTTTGACTTGTATTATCTGACTGCATAAGACAAAAACATCATTGGAACATTGAAAAGCATTATAAGCACAATTTCATATCTGGTACTTAAGGAAGTTACAGAAACTTACTACGAGAGGTTTGAGCAGCTCTGGTTCATCTTTGGCAGATGACGCTTTAATTCGATCTGCATCGTAATATGACAAGACAAACTGAAAAAATAAAATACAGATCCTGTAGCACTGGATATGGCCTTCCAAATGCGCATTTCATTAATTTCTTTTTCATAACTGTGATCAAAGTAGCCCACTTTATCATACATAATCTTACATGTAGTCAAATTTCTAGTCCTAGCAATAAGGGTCAAATTAAGAACTGAATCATCTTTTCTACTTTTGACCATGCAACGATTCAAGTAAAAGAACGATGCACAGCACGTACATAAGAAGGGCACAATGACAGGATCTATGCCCTTCCACATGCTTCAAGTTCATTCCATGATAGTTTCTTACAAGGGAGAAATCTTTATTTGACAGAATATTTGTGCAACGATCATGACTTTAGAGTCGCCATACCATGGTCATAGCTGCTGCCTGTTCTGCTGGTTTCTTCCGTTTCTCCAACAGGGATGTCCACTGTCCTGCATATAATAATGATATAAATATGAAGTTTACAATAATTATAACATATTGATGTTGTCCAATCAGAAAAAATGGCAAGTAGACAATATTTTTTTCTTATAGGGAAGTATTAAAATAGTCAGGCATATTGAGTACTTGCTGATTACCAGACCATTACACAATTCAGGTTGCTTTAAGTAAGATTTATCTTTTTACGGAACGTGAGAACAACAATACCTATCCCGGGATGGCACTGCATAGAGACTGACAGCCAGTGCTTTCATCTTCAGCTTGGTATCTGACAGCATTCTCCATCGATGTTCTAAATCTTCTTCGGTTCTGTAAATGCATTGCGTCACCAGATAAACTATCCAATAGCAACACCAGTACTAGTACAATGCATGATATAAGGACACCCCATTTCATACAATTTCAACCTCAATATCCATACACATAATATACAAACAATCACACATAAAACAATGAAGCAACTAAACAACAAATACATTCTAACTCTACACGGCGACACAGCCTGGCTAAACCATTAATCTAACTTGCACATAAAACAATATTTAGATGTTTAAACTGTGAGACCATTTACCTATTTGTAGCTTCAACTCTTTTAGTCTATAAACATATTAAATGATAATTTGAAATGCATAAAACATCATCTTTTTAGGGCATACACACTTGAACAACAGATAAACTAACAAGCAAAGGAATCAGTAACCATTAAAACAACTATGTCCTGATCAAACAAAATTTCTCATCAAACAAAGAACAAAGCCATCACACAATTATACACGAAACATATTAAATAAAGCCACCACCTTTATACATGCAAAGCACAACATATTCTAGCCAAAACAAGCACCAACACATTCAACACAATATACCCAAAAAAATAATTCACCAAAATTAGATAGATTTGGGGAACATACAAAATGGGTTTGGTAGGTGGGTTATAAAGAAGTGATTCAAGGCGGTCAAGCTTGACACCAGCCTCCAAAAGCTTGGATCTTGCGATGTCATCACCAAGTCTATATTGTTGTTGTTGTTGTCTTTGTTCTTCAACAATGTTGTTCTTGCACTTCACTCTGGTTTCTACATCTTCCACCAACTTGACAGCCTCATGTGCCTCCCTCATCCATGCATCCGTCACTATATTTGTTGGCCTAGACATCTCTATGTGTATTCTGTTCTCACCCCAACTAACAACACACAAAAAGCACTTCACTTTATGTCTCACAAACAACTTCAAGAGACAAAACCACACTAACAAACCTCAAATTGAACAAAGCTTCAATCTTTAGACAACCCTGTAAACAAATGATTTCAAGAACTTTTGGTGGTTTTTTTTTTTTTTTTTCCTTTTCATGGAAATATCGAATCGTCCCTATGGTTTGAATAATTTGTAATTATTTAAAAGTTTGGAGATTAAGCTAATTAATCCCCATTGCTTAATTCAATGTCAAATTATTCTCTTTTATTTCAATAGGTATCATATTAAATTTTTCAGACTGTTATTAGTATTTTATTAATTTTCATTAAATAAGACGTTTATACTTTATATGTAATAACTAAAAATTATATTAATCATATTAACTATTTAAAAAATTATAAAAATTTGAAAGATTATGATATAATACTTATAAATTTATAAAAATTTCTTAAAATTTCAGAAACATTTCTTAATTTTAATGTAAATTAAATATATAAAATTAATTGAATCCAAAAATACTAAATACCTTGATCGACCAACAGAAAATTTGGTGGAAAAAAAGGTAGAGTGAATATTTTGATTTAATTTAAAACTTTTATGTAATAAAATCAAAGAAGAAGGACCTTTTGGATACCGAATAAATAATAGGGACTAAACTGATATACTTAACAATGAGAATGATGGTGATATTATCTTGTTTATTTTAATAAGCTGCCAAAAAATCCTGAGATAATATGCCAATAAACCTGTGCCAGACAAGATTTTTGTGTTGGATTTTTAATGTTCATTTTCCGACTATTATAATGGGTTTGGTGGTTTCAAATCTGAAAATGATTTTTAGCTTAACTACTTGTTTGGGTGGTGTCATTTTCACATGATAATTGATAAAAGAAATTTTGATGTTGCCAAAATAATTATAATTGTCGCATTTTAAATGTGATTAATTTTATAAGATAAGATGATTTAAATTATGGCAGGAGATAAGATAATGACAATTTTTGAGAATGACAATGAAAGTGAATCTGATGTTGTTTTATCTAATCACATGATTGATTGATATGAAAAAAGATTGTTTGTGTGATAAACATTTAGTTCAAAATGAAAAATATAAATTTTGCAGTTCACTATAGAGCTATCATTCTTTTTAGTTACTTATTTAATGAAATGATTTATTAAAAAAATGATATATTTATTTAATTATTTACAATATTGACTTGTAAATATAAATGACTTCAACAACTAAAAAGTCAGAGAACAAAAAATATATATCATTTTCACAAAACTTGCAAGAGATTCCTTATGTTATAAACCTTGAAATCACTATATTGAATCAGGAAACATCTAAAATCATTTTTGTGACTATTTGAGCTTATTATAGATATTTATTAATAATTTAATATGAATAATAGATGTATTTATAGTTCAAATTGTTAGTGCATTGATTATTAATATCCATCAAATTTTTATTACTTTATAATTATATATAATAATAAGCTTAAAATAAATGAACAAATATAATTTATTATTTTGTTTAACCATAAGTTTTAAGAGATTCTTCAATGACAAACTTAAAGAGAATATATATTTAAAAAAAAAAAAAACTTAAAGAGAATATATTAATTATATTCTTATAGTTTAATAGATATGGTAAAGAAGGTTGGGCATGGTGCACAATTAATAAGACTAATTAAAGAAGGAATTGGTCAATTTTAACATATTTTTAATGATGAAATAATTAATAAATATCATCATATAGTCAGTTGGGCTGGGGTGCTTAACGCCTAGTCAAGCCCAGCCCAAGATGGAGTTTCTGGATGCAACCACTCCACCCAATCAAGTCCTAACCAAATTCATGCATTTTGTGAGTTCAAATGCATTTCTGATTCATTTTCAAAATGTTGATTCAATGAATTTGATACTGTTACTTTATTGAAACTGTAATTATTTTTTTTTCAAAACTATTGCGATTAATTCGAAATTTGGGGTACACTGTTGGGACAAGTTTGTTTTACCGTAAAACTAGAAGTTAAGAGGTAATTATAAGAGAGATCAAATTTTTTTAGTTCTCACTTTCATAACATCTGATTTTTCAAAATCTTTAGATTACAGTCTAATTAGTATTAACTTGTCGATAACCATATAAGGTTCGGTTACCTTACTGGTTGGATAAGATTATCCATCAATAACAACTCACAAATATTTTTCAATAATCACCCTTACAATCAATCCAAAAGTTATTATTGATGAGTAATCTTACTCAACCAGTAAGATAATCAAATTTTAACGTAAAACCCTTTTGAAAAATGCCTTCAATAGGAGGCAAAATTAAAAATGAATTTTTTTTTTCCAGAAAAGCACTTAACAGGAACTTCTCAAAAGGGTAAACAATTGGCATTGGTAAATCTCTTTATAAAAATGAAAAACAAACAATCAAAATTTTGAAACAATGAAATTGACTTTTGGACACTGTTTCGCTATTTCTTTTTCCTTTTTACCCCTCAAAAGCCAAAAAGCAATAAATGGCCATCAAATGTACTAAAGTATTCATCATTGCAGCTTTGGTGAAATGGGAACAAAAAGATTATAGGAAATGATAGTTACTCATCAAAAGGCACCAAGGCATCTTCACTAAAAGTTCACAAACCTACTCTTTTCTTTTTTACCTATGAATGCCTTTTGTTATTTTTATAAAATTTATCGAGATCATTCAACTATAAATATTAGAGGAATATTGAATTACATTTTGTTATGTAACTAAAATCCAATAGTTAGCTTTTGTGTATATTATCTTAGTTGGTATTGTGTTATGGTCATTTTAATACCTTGTTGTGATAAGTGGGGATGTTTGCAAGTATTTAAATTACAAAATATATTTATTTATTGTTAAGCTTGTGTATCTTTAATAACAGTATGCTTTGGAGAGAAATATAAATATTAGAGTTCAATTTGAATAAAAGAGAAAGCTTGGAATTATTCATTCTGTATTTATAGTAGTGTATATTGTATAATCAATTTTTGTAACATTACAATAATTGATTCTGCTGCTGAATAAAAGGTTTTAATATTTATTTTCAATATGTTTTGATCATAAATATATATATATTTCAAAACAAAAAATTGATTATGCTAGGTCTAAATCTAATGCCAAATATAAGATCAAGAATGGGATAATAAATTAAAAAAACAAAGCATGATTAGAAAAAAAAAAAAAAAGCAATTACAATTGCAAATAACTTATTAAATGCACCAAAAAATTAATAATGAAAATTGCAATTTTTTGTTATTTATGTGGAAATCAGTAATTAATAATTTAATTTATTTGACAAATAAAAAAATAATTTTATCCACCCTTTTTATTCTCTATGATTGCACTCATGTCGGTCCAATTATGTCTTGTTGCATTCGTTATAAGCTAAGTCCTTTTCATTATTATATATTATTGATTTTTGTTAAATAATTAAAAATAAAAAATAAAAATCATCTCTTATTGTTAGTCAAAAAAAAAAAACAAAAAAAAAACAAAAAAGTATTCACGGTGCCCATTTGTGGTTTAAGAAAAAAAGAAAAAAGAAAACAAATCGTGGGAATGTAAAAATTAAAAAAAAAAAAAAGAAATATATTTTTACTTTTGAAAATGATGGTTGTGTGGGATTTTTTTCTTATTTAACTGTCAAAAATTTGTAATAAGATTAGCTCAAAAAAAAAAAAAAAATTGTAGTAAGATGCTTTTCCTATATTTGTCTTTAGCTTGCATGTGAACTTATTAAAATAGGAAGCAGTTTTCTTAGTATTATAAATAAATATTAAAAAAAAAAACTATAATGTCTTTTTTAGCTTGCTCTGTAATGTTTAATTGATAGAAAATAACATTTAAGATATGAGTAATATTACACTATTCAAAAATTTATTCAAATTCATTATTCAAACGATGTGATATGCTTATATGTAATTATCGTATCATCAATATATCACATCAAAATTAATATAATAGCTACATATCAACTTGTCACATTATTTAAATAAAATTTTTCGATTATTTTTTTAGAAAGCTTAGCATTATTCTTAAAATATATATATACTTTCAAGTGTTATAATAATAAAATAAGATTGGTTTAATAGACTATTAGTAGTTACAAATCAACCTGTCACATCATTTGGACAAAATTTTTGGATAATTTATTGGAAAATATAGCATTATTCTTAATATATACATATATATTTTTGGGTAATTTTTTGAAAAGCATAGCATTATTCATAAAATATATATATACTTTCAAGTGTTATAATAATAAAATAAAATTGGTGACAACATTTTTTGATAATTTTTTAGAAAATATAGTATTATTCTTAATATATATATAGTTTGATAATTTTTGAAAATTATAACATTATTTGTAAAATATATATATATACTTTCAAGTGTTATAATAATAAAATAATATTGGTTTAGTGGAATATCTCATAATAAAATAAGGTTGGTTTAGTGGAATATCGAGATGAGATGACTCGAACTCACAACCTTAAGGTATAAATGTGAGAAGCATACCACTGAGCCAACCTCATTTTATCAATCACAAGCCTCTAAGTTATTATATTATTTAAAAGGAAAAAGTAAGTTTTGATATACTTCTTCATGTAAAATTTTGTAAACCTAGCAACTAAGTATAAATTGACTTGCGATTTCATTTTTATAGCTACATGTTACATTTTTATTTTAAAAAAAAAAATACTTTTTCTTCTAACCATCTAGGATTATTAATATTTACATATTCACTAACAATTCAAGCAATTAGTGTGCTTCTATTTCACATTTATAGTAGATATTTGAGTCTTAGCATATTTGCCAATATAAATAAAAAGGTTTTTCCTTTTATTATGTCATATTTTTGAGCTATATTAATTCATTTTAATGATGTTTTGGCATACACGCATTACTATCTTGCACTCATTTAAAAAGAAAAAGATTTTTCATTTTTTTATCGAAAGAGCAAATTATGCTCTACTAGAGAGGTTTACTCTTTTATACTCAAAATCAAATTTTCAAAATATTGAGGCTAATCTACCTTATAGTTAAATTTAATCGTTAAATTTAACACTTGATTTTTTTGAAACCGTAAATTGATGAAAATACTCATAATTAAAAATTAAAAGTTAAAAAGAACTACAAAAATTATTGTTTTTAATCTCCATCGTTCATCTCTACAATAAATGACAAAGATAAAGTTTAAAAACAAACTTTTAAAAAATAAATTAAAAAAAAAAAAAAAACAGGATCTCCATCAACTAATTGATCTCTATGATGGATAAATATCTAGATTATATCTCTTTTTTTATTTTTTTTAAATAAAAGTGATTAAAATTATCAAAAAGCCATTATAATTAATGTTTAATAATCAAATCTAACAGTCAAATATAATAACAGGGGAGGTTAGTGTCAATAATTTAAAAAGTTAAATTTGAATGTCAAGGAGTAAACCTCAGGTAATTGGAGTGTAATTTGCTCTTATTAAAATTATTGAGTTAAAATTTTATACAAGTCTATTACTTTATATCACATAAATAAATAATGGGCTTTAAAAGGCCCATTAAGTGGAAATAAACAAAACAGGCAAAACTGGGGTGTAACGCATGTCAACCGACCACAAACGCAAAGAACACGTGAACTCCACGTCTTTTTCTCCTTTAACATGTCTTATATGCTATGCCTACTTTTCTCACTCGCCACCAAAACGCGTGCTAACACCTCCCAAAGAAATTCACATATAATTCACCACTTTTATTGCACTATAAAATTTTTAAACACATAAAACAAATTTCAAATGTGATTTGTGAATATAGCTTTCTCGTTCAGCTTAGTCAAGATCAACTGTTATTAATATATTCCAAATTATCACTGTCCAACACGGTCGTTTGATAACACATATTTAACCTGATAATGATATAGGTTTGAGAGATAATATTAGTAATGGTATTCAGTGAAAAAAAAAAAAACATGATTCCAAATTAATATGAACTCATAAGTTGAAAATTGAAACTGATATCAGATTATTTGTCTACAAGTTAAGCTCAAGTATTACAAATATTAATGCAACCAAAAATGAACACGAGAGAAGTTTATTTCTTTCTTTGTTTTTTCCTTTTTTTTTTTTTAATTAACAAACATATTTAAATCCTCCGACAAATTTGTATAATCATTCACCAACTAGTAAATCACACATTACAATGAGTAAATATTTTTCTCTTCAAATTTAAACTTGAATTGTGTTGCAAAATATGAGTCAAACCGTCGTATAAATCCACAAATGTTATTGAACAGTTAATATTTATTAGAGTTAGGGTTATAGGACATGTGATTTACAAAATCTTGCATACTATAGCTATACAATGACTGTAGATTGGTGGAATAATGATATGATCATGCAAAACAAAACAAGAAAATCTTAGCTTAAATTGAGCAAACAGCTTAATGGAATCAAATCCAATAAAAAGCAAAAATGTTAGAGAGACAACAACTTATCAGTACATGGAGAAAAGATTTGCAAGAGAGATTTGATAAGGCTGGCAATTCGAGTTATCGATTCTTGCAAGCTAAATGCTACCTAATTTTTATTCTTTTAGTCAAGTCAAGTCCACTCATTTATTTGTCGTCAAATTACACTTAACAAATGCAAAACATGGCCACCATATAGTTTGATATTGTAGGTGAACACTAATAATTTTTCTTTTTCAATTAAAAAAATATATAAATTATGAAAGAATTAACTGGTTATTCATTAGTATCATAGTATGTATTAAAAAAGAAATTAAATTAATACTTTTCATGATATATATTTTAAGCACATTCAGTAAAATTTCATATGAATTTTAATGTGATTACTTTTTATGAATAATGCAAGGAATGAAATGCACTAGCAAAAAGGAAAAAAATCAGTAGAAGGAATTAATTTTATTAAGATAAAACACTAAAGGAAACATTTCAAAAAAACAAAACGAGAGGAAAGTATAAAAATATAGGAAAATTTTGCCTTTTTTTTTATAAGAATTTTAGATTTTTATTAAATTTATATTTTAGTTTTCTAACGATACATAAAAAAAAAAAAGGAAACTCATAAAAAATGTTCATTGCATTAAAAAACGGAGCACTGAATAGTAAAATTTTTCAAGTACTATATTTATATGCAATTATAAACATTTATTTAAAATGTAACATATAGAAAAATTAAAAGAAAATCTCTGTTTAAATTTAAATTCCAATGTGATTGCAAAGTTCAATTTCAGTTATAATTAATCTTTCAAAAAGTATGTAATTTTTTAGTTTTTATAATTAAGATATGTATTTAATATTATTATTTTATACATTTACAAAATTCCTACACTGATATTCAAACTCAGAGTTTTTTTATATATTATTGTCAAATAGTGAACCAATCATACATGAAAAATTAAAATTAATAAAAAGAAAACTGACACGTATAATAAATATCCCATATTTAATTATTTATGTTATTTTATATTTTTTATTCTCTTTATTTTTTATTCTTAGGACCAATTAATTAACTGGGACATCGTGCAAGCCTTTAACATCTCCACTGGACCCCACTCCAGTTATATAAAAAAAAAAAACAATTAAAAAAAATGGCTTGCACTGCAAAAAAAAAAAAAAAAAAACATAAATAACAATAAAAACAACATTGTCATGTCAATAATTATTCATGCAATTTTGATGGTAAAACATTCCATTAACCAATCAATCAATTAAATTAAATTAATATTAATTACTCTATTTATGGTTCCAAAAAACAATTACTCTATTTGTTCCTCTTCCCTCTCTCTCTATACTAACTATATCCATTAAAGTTCAAGCTTCAAGCCTTTTTTCAACTTTCCCATCTCTTCAAATTCTTGCAGTTCAGTTCCATCAATCTGTTCTTCTCCATGTTTATTTTTCCAGTGGGTATGTCAGACTAAAGCCAAGTCAGCAGATATATATATATATAGGAGAGAGAGAGAGAGAAAAAGATGCTTTTTTTTCTTTTATCAGTGTAGACTGTAGAGTAATCTTCAAAAACCAGGCTTTACAGCCAATACAATACACCCCAGTTGCTACATTTTTTTTAAAAAAAATAAATTAAAGTTTCAATTTTTTATAAAAAAATAATTTAAAGTTTCAATTTTTAAGGCCCCTCATTTTCATTTGGTTATTCTTCTAGTTGTCTCAATCTTGAGGTGTGTTGTCAAATATATTTGCATTTTATAATTTTCTGCGTAGAATTTATTGTTATTATTATTATTTTTTTGAAGCGTTGACAGTGAAACAAGTAGTCTATACTTTTTGTCTGCTTCTCTGTCCTGTGTCTCTCTCTTTCTCTCTCTCATGAGTTGTTGATTTTGCTTTTATTTTACTGCATAACATTCTCCAGTTTTGTTTTTGTCTTCACTTTTATGTATATATGTGCTTCTCATGGCTTTGGTTCCTCTTTGCAGCAAATGCATCATAGATATAGTTTGCAACCCAGATCAAATCAAGTCATGTTGAACAGGTTTTGAAGCATTTTCTGAGATGGGGTTTTCATGTTTTCTTCATTTTAGTAAAGGTACCACCTTTCTTTTTTTGCCTTATCTTTACTTTGTTGTTTTGTTACTGTTTTTGTTTTTGTTTTTTGTTTTTATGTTTTTGGTTTCTGAGTTTGTTTTAATTTTGGTAATTTAGGCTGCAAAGTTTGAGCATCAAAGGGTTTGTTTAAAGACCGCAAAGTGATAGAGATAGTGATATATATAGAGAGAGTGTGTTTATTGAAGTGTTTGGTGGAAAAAGAGGAAAAAAAAATGAGAGATTTCCCATCTTGTTTTGGTGAAAATGGAGTACAAGTAGCTGATTCTTCATCATCTAGTAGTGCTAAAAATGCTCAGAATTTGGTTAATTGTGTGTACCAATGTCGAATTCGGGGCAGGTCTTGCTTGATTACAGTTACATGGAGCAAGAATTTGATGGGGCAAGGTCTAAGTGTGGGGATTGATGATGCTTCAAATCAGTGTCTTTGTAAGGTGGATATAAAACCATGGTTGTTCTCTAAAAGAAAAGGGTCCAAGAGTTTGGAAGCATATTCTTGTAAAATTGACATATATTGGGATCTTTCTTCGGCGAAATTTGGATCCGGGCCTGAACCGTTGGAGGGGTTTTATGTAGGTGTCGTTGTTGATAAGCAGATGGTTTTGCTTCTTGGGGACATGAGGAAAGAAGCTTCCAAGAAGACTAATGCCACTCCTGTTGCTGCCAATGCTGTTTTCGTAGCTAAAAGAGAGCATATTTTTGGCAAGAAGCTGTTTAGTACCAAGGCACAGTTTTGCGATAATGGTCAAATTCATGATCTTTTGATTGAATGTGACACGCATGGCGTCAGTGACCCGTACCTTATTGTTCGTGTGGATGGAAAGAATGTGATGCAGGTGAAGCGGCTGCTGTGGAAGTTCAGGGGAAACCATACCATCCTGGTTGATGGACTTGCTGTAGAAGTTTTTTGGGATGTTCACAGTTGGCTCTTCGGTACATCACTTGGAAATGCTGTTTTCATGTTCAAGACGTGCCTTTCGGCTGAGAAGTTGTGGGTTAGCGGGCCCCTTTCTGACCCAAACACATTGCCATGGTCTTTCTCCCAGAGATTCCTGGATTCCAGATCGCAAAGTCTTGGTTTTTCGCTGATTTTGTATGCTTGGAAGAACGAATAGAGATGTGCGGGAATTCTTTTGAATGCTAACAAAAAGCTTTTAGTGAATCGTGATTTTTATAAACTTTATGATTGATTTACGATTAAATCAGATTAAAATGAGTCCATTTGTATCTTCTCTTGTTTATTCCTTGAGTAACCAGAACAATTGGATGGATTTGAGAAAGTT
Source organism: Nephelium lappaceum (assembly GCA_021234005.1). Taxonomy (NCBI): domain Eukaryota; kingdom Viridiplantae; phylum Streptophyta; class Magnoliopsida; order Sapindales; family Sapindaceae; genus Nephelium; species Nephelium lappaceum. The sequence continues at coordinate 4,844,007 of CM037998.1, forward strand.
TTGTTACTTTAGTCAGCTGTATATCCTAAATACACCGTTGCTTAGTTTCATTCTCTATCTTTCCTATTTAACCTATCATACACAATATTCTCAAGCAAATAGCTGAGCCATATTTTTCTGATTTGTTGAGCTGATATCTTCTCACTATTGCTGTGTGAGTGTGGTATGTCTTAGCCTTGAAATGCCCTTGTTTTATGAAGTTGACTCAACTGATGCCATCATTAGTCTGCCCTACTCATTTGCTGTTAGTTGGATTTGATTTCTATCTGTTGCAGGAGATTAAATTATTGCAGGTGCTTAGTATAATAACAGTTGCACGGATACTTCTGAACATAAAATATTTTCAGGTCTGAAAGACTTCCCATGTTTCATGGATTTTGGTATGAAATTCTTTCCTTCCTTTTTTCATGTCATGGGGTATCATTATCTTTATGAAATTAGTAATTTCCTATCATTGTATGTCTATATTCTCCAGTTCTCTACAAATTTCAACCTGTGAGAGCTTTAAAGTTCCTTCTTTAAAGATAGTAGACAATTCCTTTTCCTTTTGCAATTTTTGGACTGTAAATACATCAAATTCTATAGACATTCATGCACCGAAGTATTATTCTTTTTTCTCATTTTGTTCCCATACAAATGTCATTTTAATAAGATCTCAGTTGATGTACCGTATGCTTTTTCCCCACTTCCAACATTTGAAGTTTAATTCTGAATTGCTGTTCACATTGTGAAGGACACATAGCTGTCACATAAGATGAGTCTTGTGAATGGAACATACATAAGAAAGCAATTCCTGATGGGAAGGGGGCGTTCTTGTCAAAAACAATGCAGTAAGGTGATGCTTGCACTAACATATGTACAAACAATGTTTCTTGACTGAAGATGATAAGATGGCTATGTTACATGGTGCCTTGGCATGCAAAGTCCTGCAGCCTTTATAGAAGCCTTGTGTTGTATATATCGCTTCTGTATGCTGTTTAAGCATATTTTTCGAATTTCACCCACTGCAATGTCATTTTCAGTTTTGCTTATTTCTTTTGGAACCCACATCATAATTTAGACGCCAGAGACTTTTTTATTTTTTATTTTAAATTTTGTTTAACTTCTGTAAGTCCACATTGTCCATATCCTTCCTATTCCTGAACCTTCACGTCCCTTGCGGCCTCACCTGTTATAATATCTGCCATTTCGTTGCCATACATTGATTTGCATGATTTCATGCTCACTTGTCCTTTGTTGTGTAAAATAGGTTTGCACCACATCCACAGGCACTTGCGTGTGCACAAACACATGTTCCATTTGTCTCGTGGTTGGTGTGATAGTATTGAAGCAGTTGAAGATTTCCTACATTTTTTAGCACCTAAGGTTTGCGGCAGGAGAGCAACTGATCTGCTACTCATTGTAAGTTATTACTGCATCTTTTGGACATATAAGGAAACGATTATCAAACAAAATTCAGGACTTCTTACAAGAGTTTGCACCTCAGTGCCTGATTTTGATTCCAATATTAGGTGTGTGCTTGCAGGGTGTTTGCCACCTTGGAGTTCTCTTTGTATGTGATTCTTATTTTGCATCTTTGATCGATTTAACTTCTTACTCTTCTACTACTAGCTGTTATTGATCTATCGAGTGTAATTTTGAAATAAAATAGTCCTTACAATCTCATTTCTCTTGTTCATATTGAAACTGGATACTAAAACTGATTACTGATGCTTCGCGGACTTCTTACCGAAACCATATCACACATGACCATATGATGCTTGCTACGTCTCCGCCCTCGTAGAGTAGCTCACTGACTATGTTTTGACCTCGTGTCACTTTATTTTGTGAGTTACTGCATTGGAAAATCCCTATGGTTAGTTGTTGCTGTGCTTTTAGCCTTTAAACTTTCTTCAATTTTGTCATGTAAATCTTGTTTTTTAAGGAATTTTTAGAGGGAAAGTTGGTTGTTACATATGATTTCATTGAGTGGCAATTATGAGAAGTGAGACCTATCATTACTTCTACAAAACATTTCCCCTATATGGCTGGCTTCTCAGTGTTGATAACTGGGCTTGAGCCCAATTTGTATGCTACTGGTACCGGTTTAGTCATGGGCCCATAGAATTCAACCCATGTGCCTGGGGCCCAATTTGATCTACCTAGAGAACCATGCCTAGTTACATCTATAGGTTATTCTACAGCAATCCTATTATTTTCGTCCTGAACTTGTAATATCTATCTCAATGTTTAGCAGTACAAATTCATTACAAGGAAAAAAAGCTAAGTTTTTACAAAAACCAATCATGTGCAAATAGTTATTTTCTCAGTGTTAAATTCAGTTTATCAGTTATCAATCGTTATATTCATTTTCAATTATATTGATTTAGTTAAGAGAGCTTAATTAGTAGTGGCCTACAAGTTTCGCATTGACTTTATTAAACTGAGTGCACACAGAAGAGATATTTATTGTCTTTGCAAAGGAGAAAATGATAAGTTACCTAACCAATTGTTGCATCTTATAATTGGTTTTCCGTAAATGTTGTAATTGATATAAACAACATTATGACATAAGTTGTGCTCCAGCCGGGATAAAATGGTTCGAACGAAGATGGGCTGAATCTTCGGGTGAATTCTCTCTTCACACGAATGTTGGTCCTTGAAAGCGATTGCAACAAGTTGAAAGATCTCTTAAATTTAAGATAACATAATATCCTAAATTTTGTAACTTAGGAAAGTTCAAAGATTCCCAACTCCATTCCAAAATGTCAATTTCGATATTTGAATAAATTTTGTAACCTAGGAAAGTTCAAAGATTCCCAACTCCACTCCAAAATGGCAATTTCGATATTAAATTTTAATCTACATTCGACGTATAGCGGACACACTAAATTAACAATTGAAATTCCAAGTGTTTTTATACTCTTGTCAAATATATAGTGACTTGAACTTGGAAATTATCATACTGAACAAATACAACAGATAATCCATCAATTCACATAACCTGAATATCGGTATCGTATCGATAATCGACTGCGATGTATATGTGAACGGCATGACCATTAAATTAAAAAGTAGGATAAATATGGTCAAAAAAACATAAAAAGTGAGCCCAGCTAAAATGGTCCAGTGCCTTACAGACAGATTCTTGAGAGGCAATGGAAAACAGCAGTTTTGGTGGGTACTCAAATCTAAAGATTCCCTAATTCCTTTGCATGTGCATTTGTTTTACTCGGCGCGTCGCTTACCTGCTCGACAAATGGGAGTGTCATTACTCACGCCTCACTAATTAGCTTGATTAATTACTTGATTAACTGCTTGATATGTTTTTTTGTTAGTTTTGCCACCTACACTTAAACCGACTCATTAATCATTAGCGATTTTTCTTTTTTTTTTTTGTAAAAAAATTTAAAATTAAACTATTGTTGCCCATTGTTTAACTATTAGATTGTGTCAAGAGAATGTAATTAAAAATTCGTTAGTATTTTGATTTCAATTTTTAATCGAAATTCTTCTTTCAATGAGTTTTTAGTATATTTTCGTATGGAAAAAAATAGGTTAAAAAGTATTACAGTTATAAAAATTTTAAAATATAATACAACACTCTCGCATTCATAGGCTCATTATAGATGTTAATATTTTATTATATTATCAACAAACTTGTTTAAGAAATTATTTGAAATGCTAATTTAATAATAAAACTTGAATATAAATAATTATTAATTAAAAAAATTACTCTCACTCACAAAAGGATTTAAGCTTCATGTTCCAAAAAAAAAAAAAAAAACGAATTTAGTTTCACTTTTTTTTTTGAAAGAAATTAAGTTACACATTTTTTATAAGGATGTTGCTACTCGTATGTAAAATCTATATAACTGAGGTAATTACGAGAGAAATGTATTTTCATTTAGTTTTCATAAAAAATTTTGACTTAATAATTCTGAATGTTTATATTAGAATTTAACAATTAATTATTATTTCAATAGTAAATAATAACTATACAAAATTATATTATTCATCTTAATAGTGAGAATTCGAGTCTCGTCAAATATATTTTATAAACTCGAGACTTTTGAACCATACAAATGGTAATTGATCTTGACAATATCCGATAATATAATTGATCAAGTTTAATAATAATTTTGAAAAAGATAATAATAACTGTACATATCTAGTGTAATAGCATATCCTAATAATATTCCAATTTACTTTGATATGATTAAAAAAAACAGAAATAGAATCACTTTTTAAAAAAAAAAATTAAAAAAAAATGAAAATAAAAAAAGGTGGGTGGATAATTTGTAATAGTGTAAGCAACTCAGCATGTACTGGTGATGAGCTGGCGCACTTGATCAAGATTTCCCTCTTTGGATCATTTCGTTTACATGCTTCCAGGTGGCATCCAGCTGTCTCTTTCTCTCTCTCTCCTCCTAAACGACGTCGTTTTATTCACTTCAAAACTCACTTGACATTTTTACCACCTCCAACGGTCACCAACTCTACTACAAACAAACAAAACGACAATCAGTCAACGGTTGAATTAAGGGCAAAACCGTCTTTGGGCTCCACTGGATCGTGATTTCACGAAAAGGGTGAGGACTTTTTAGTCATTTCGTAATATAATACGAACCAGACACCGAGAGGAAAACCACAGAAGAAGAATCAGAGCGAGGCCAAACAACATCTGACTCACTGAGTTAGTTGGTTCAGCTAACGAAGAAGACCACCGAGTCATGGGCGAGTCAAGCGACTCAGTGTCTATAGACATTGACATGGTTCCCTTAGGAGGAAAGGTAACTAGTTTGACACATAAAGATTCAACCTTTACGTCAAAGTTGAGATTTTTTTTTTTTTTTTGGTTGATTGAATTTGCATCTTCGTTTGTGTTTCTAGTTTTGAGCTGTAATGGTGTTTGTTTGATGTGTTACAGGAATGTGTAGTGAAAACAAGTAGAGGGTCAGTGTCTGTTTTTGTTTGCGGTGATCAAGAGAAGCCTGCTTTGATTACATACCCAGATGTTGCTCTCAACTGTATGTTTCATTTTCTTGTCTTGTTTTTTTATTTTGTTTTCATTGAGTTTGATTGAATTTTGCATTTTGATTGTGTCTTTCTTAATGGGGGGTTTTTGTGTTTTTGGTTTTATGTAAGTGTTTGTTTGAGATTCAATAAGTTTTGGTTTCTGGGGTTGTTTTGTTTTGAAGTTTAATGTTACTTAGAGCATTTCTTGGTGATGGTTTTGGGTGGATTGTTGTGTATTGATGATAAGGATATATAGGCTGTTAATGGGTGTGTTTATGTTACTAAATTAGTAGGGATTGATTGAGTTAGTTTTGAGGTGGGCTTTGGGGTCTGTCCATAAGTTGTGAAATGAATTTGTTTTTGATATTTTGAGTTGCTTTCTGCGTTTTACAGATTCTTTTTGTTTCCAAGGCCTCTTCTTTTGCCCGGATGCAGCTTCTTTATTGCTTCATAACTTCTGCATTTATCACATTGATGCCCCAGGGCATGAGGTTTGTATGAGGATTGGATTGCTAGATGAGTGTTATGTAGCTGTTGGAATTAATGTTTAGCTTATTGATTCTGTGTCTTTTTGGTGATACTAATGAAGTTTATCTCCACCATTTGCTTAAGAGATATTGCAGTTAGGAGCTGATGTCATTTCAGAAGAAGCTCCAGTGCTTAGTGTGGATGACCTAGCAGAGCAAGTCGCGGAGGTGCTAGATTTTTTCGGGTAGATAGATGCTTATCATTTTTATTTGCTTATTCTTGTTTTTGGCGATGGAAGGACACTGAAATATGACAGTTTAATGGTGTTTGGAAAGAATTTTTTTGTACTATATTAAGCTGTAGTTTTGTCTGCGTTGCGCTAGACTATGTGTTCACTTATAGCAGCCCTAGAATTTTACTTTCTAGTTACCTTTTTGCTTTACATTGATCATTGTATCACGTCATTGCTAAGAGTGTGACATATTGACAGTGATATTCATCATTTAGTGTGGCGTATTGAAGTTATCAGTCATTTCTTAAGTTCACTTATGTTAGGAAGGGAAATTGATTTTATTCACTTTGCATCGGTTGCTGCAAAGTTACAAAATTTTGTATGTTCGTTATTATGCGCTATGTTATGCGAGATGTTTCCTACAAGTGTGACTTGGATGGTTCTTTCCTTGTTTGAAATTTTTATTTTAGTTTCTAATGTTCCAACTGTTCTTTTTCCCAAATCAGGCTGAAAAAAGTGTTGTGCTTGGGAGTGACTGCAGGTGCTTACATACTTACACTCTTTGCAGTAAGTAAATGAATGTTGGCAACTCTCTTTGTTTTCCTAAAATTCAGCTTCTTTCCCAGGTTGATGTATTTACCATTTTGTAGATGAAATATAAGGAGCGAGTGCTTGGGTTAATTCTTGTTTCCCCTATTTGCAAAGCACCTTCTTGGACAGAATGGCTTTACAACAAGGTTCTGATCTGCATCTTTCAATTGATAGTATTTGTAAATTTGAAAATAGACACGAGGCACACTCACCATGCAATTAATATGAACACTGACATGCTTTAGTTAAAAAATGGATAAGGAATTAATATGTGTATGTCACATAGTAAAATACTAAATCACATCATATGTGCTAGGCTGTGCTCACATCAGCAACCCCGTCTTTCCAAAATAAAATTAGATAAAATTATAAAAATGATTAGACGGCATTTTGTTAAATTTGTAAGGTTTGTTTGAACTTTTCTTCAGGTGTTAATGAACTTGTTATACTTTTACGGTATGTGTGGAGTGTTGAAGGAGTGCCTTCTCCAACGTTACTTTAGTAAGGTACTCTACTTGCCCTATGTTTCGGTCAGATCCAATCTCGGTATATGTCATAATTGTCAACTTCTTTTGATAGGAACTAAGAACTAGTGTACATGACGAGGAATCGGGCATCATTCAAGCTTGCCTTAGGGTAAGTAGATGTTGGTTACAATAGATGTAATGATCTACTCTATAGGTTTTTTCAATGTTCATGTGCAGAGAAGGCATATGAAACATACGTATTGATCTACTTTGTAATATGTCACAGCTGCTGGATCAAAGGCAAAGTTTGAATGTCATGCGCTTTCTTCAAGCAATTAATGAGTATGTTCTTGTCACTTGAATGCAATATGTCTGGTTCTTAAGCTTTGTTGACTGCTCATAAATAGTTTAATCACTGTCATTTTCGCTAATATGAGCCAAAGATCAACAATTGCACGATACCAAAAAGCAGACCTGTTGGGTGTTGTCTGTGGTAGTATTGCAGGCATATGGTTTCTGCCTTTCCGACTCTTAAATTTTTGCAACAAAGCTGCTATATTTAATTCTTGAAATGATTGACAGGAGGCATGATCTTACAGAGGGCCTGAAGAAGTTGCAGTGTAAAACTCTTATTTTTGTGGGTGAAAGTAGTCCATTTCGTCCTGAATCTGTGTATATGAATGCCACGATGGGCGAAAAAAGTTGTGCTCTTGTTGAGGTATAATGCTTCTCATGCCTTTGACATTGTTCTCATTTCTGATATTAATCATTCAAGTAATTTCCTTGTAAGCTCAGTCGTGGAATCACATTTATCAGATTAATGATCCAAATAACTCAATATATAAAAAAAATCATAGGTGGTGCAACATAAAAAAAAATGTGTTGGCCTCTAGTATCTGATCAAGTATAATGGGGATAAGCGTTATCATCCATATTGAATTTGCAATTAAATTAGAACCCAATGGTGATAGCTGGTTGTTGTAGACAGTGAAGAAATAGATGGTTGGAAAGTATATGCAACTTAAAATAAACTTTGTATATTTAGACTTGATTACGCAATTTGGTCTTGTCGTATCCAGGACCAGGATCGGCTGATTTATTATATATATATGCATCAAAGTTTTATGCTCGTAGGAGGAGTAAAATGCATTTATTAAGATGCTGTTTGTGTCTATTATAGGTTCAAGCATGCGGTTCTTTGGTAACAGAAGAGTACCCTTTAGCCATGTTAATTCCAATCGAGTTCTTCCTGATGGGGTTTGGCTACTATAGACAACAACAATTCGCTACTTCATCAAGTAATGGATCGAATCCAGCCACCCCCTCAAGCCACTCCTGCATAGCACCGGAACTACTCTCTCCTGAAAGTCTTGGGATCAAGCTAAAACCCATCAAAACCCGTGCAGATATCGAGATTTGATGTTGGGAAAAAAGGTGTCTGTTCCTGTTGTATAATGTCGGAAGGGTAGCAGCAAATTCTTTGATTTGTATTGTTGGGGCGCTTATAGTTCAGTTAGTTGATGTATTCTTTCCTGAAAAGAGAGCTGATAGCCTATATGTATTATAACTGAGGTGTAGATAAACCATATCGTACATATCATAGTTCGAATTCGGTTTATTCTTTAGGTAGAGTTAGAGGAAGAATTATTTTTCTGTAACATATATATACAAGCTGTACACATCACCACTTTTTGTAACAGCTTGGGTGAGACTGACCAACAAGTTTCTTGTCATTTTAAGTTTTTAATGATAGCATATGTTCTTGATGTTTCGGTTTTCAGTTGCATACTCTTTTATATTTATTTGGGTACAGTTTTGTGCTGTCAAAAGCACCACTTTTGGGATGAATTTTTGAAGTACAATTGAAATTTTACGATCGTGTATTGAACACGATTACCCTATTGTGTATTACTTCTCTGTGTCTATTGAAAAGTCTTGAATAATGCTGAAATTTGCATGATTTAATTGCAAAATCATGTTACACTCTATCAAATACTACAAATTACTAATTAGTCTGTACAAAGCAAAGAAAAAACAGCAATACAAACAAAGCAATGAAGAATAAAGTGAATTCTTGTATACGAATACGTGAAAAAGTACATTACAATTCGAGGAAACTTTTCTTGACAGAGAAGTTACACAAAAGATTGGAAACAAAAACAAAATCTCTCATTCAAACAGTGTTTCAAACACTACTTTACAAGCAATCTTGGTCCTCCGAGTGAAATCTTGGGCCTCCTAAGCATGCCTGATCTGATCATCTTCAACTTTCTATCTTCTTCTATTCTTCGTTGATAGAAAATTTCATCGTCGTCCCTCCTATCAACAACACCATCAAGTAACATTTCCTTTAACCCCATTTGATTAGAAATAGTATTCATGTTTGATTTTGGAGCTTCTTTTGAGTCCTTAATCGGTACTAATACTCGATCTTGATCATGATCATCAACCATAGAAAACAAGAAAGAGTAGTCTCTTGAGTACTTAATTCTTTCTATTTTCTGTCTCAATACTGCTTTCAGGACCATAATCTTTCTCTTCATGCTTTTGTTCTTCCTCCATTTCGATTACTTCTCATATTCCGTGTCACGTGAAGAGCATCTTCAATCGTCTTTTGATGCTTATTATCTCTCCCATCGTCTCTTCTTGGTGCATGGAGAGTATCAATGTTCATTCTTTGCAACTCATCGTTTCTCCTCATCTTTCCTGAGTATTGCAGGTATTTTCAGAATAATTTTGAACACCATTGCTAGAACACCAAGCTTACTTCCAGGGCAAGGTATCAAAGCTTTTGTTTTGCGTAGAAGAAGGAAAAAAAAAAGAAGGAAGGTTTGCAACACTATGGGGTTATATGTTTAAAAAAGCTAAATGGGCTTCCTAATTGTTATATATAAAAGAGAGAGGGTTTCCAAATGTTATATGGAATTGTTCCTAGTCAAACACTGATTTGATCTCAAAAATCCATTTAGTTGGATATTACTTGGGATATAAGGTAACCTAATAATTGATTAATTAATTAATTACTCTAGTTCATTAAATTTGTTTCCTATCTTGATTAGGACTAAGTTAATTAAGAACGACGGGACTGGAAAATTATTAAAACGGCACCATTATATCCTGCTCTTTTCAATTTAGTTTTTATAATCTTTATAATATAAATACTGAAAATAAAACTCAATATTTTGTATTAGAATATAATCTTAAGATAGTGTGATTTTGTATTTAAAGAGTTACAAATTAAGTACTTTTACTTGATCTATAACCATGTATTACAATTTTTTAACGGATTAAATCTTATGTGGCCTAGATATATAAAACAATAAGGGGAAAAGACATGGATCCTTACCCGAAATATTTACCACTTTGTGCAAGACAACTACCACAATAAAAACCATTTTATGAGGCAAAATCATTATCAGGTTAATAAATGCTAACAACATAATGTTTTTGGTGATTCCAGATTTCACAGTTGCATATTTGTGCACAGTTTTGAAATACATTTGAATTTTTTTATCTAATACAATTGAAATGAAAAACCACAGCCCTCCAGATCCCTAATGTGATTTAGTTCAAGATTTCTTCCATAATGATAAATGATTTTATTACTTGAATAGCAATAAAGACAGATTTTTTTTTTTTTATTAAGCTATAAAGCACCTGAATAGCTAAACATATAGATTAACGTACAATTTTTTGTTTATATAGTTTTCGATTAATTTGCATCCTTCAATTAGAAAAACTATCTAAAATATATTACTTCTGATTCTAAGTCTCTCAAAATGTGTAATTGTGTATCAAAATTTTTACCGAAATAAATAAATAAATATATATGTATGTATGTATGTATGTATGTATCATGGAACACAAAAAAATCTTAAATCAAACTGAAGTTACATTATCTTATAGCAAAATAATGTTACACTATATCAAATACTTCAAACTTAATACAAAGAACTAGAAATCAAAATTACAAACATATCAACGACAGACTTATGTGAATTGTATATGTATCCATGAAGAATACATCACAATTCTTGATAAGACAAGCAGAAAATTGTAGACAAAACAAAATCTCTCCGAATCTGATAATCATCCAAACATTGTTATCAACCGCTACTTTATGAGCAATCTTGGTCCCCCAAGTGAAATCTTGGGCTTCCTAGACATGCATGATCTGATCATCTTCAACCTTCTGTCTTCTTCGATTCGTCGTTTGAAATCTTGGTTGTATTTTTTCCTATCAGCAATACTAGATATGACATCAAGCAAAGTTTCCTTCAGCCCCACTCGATCAGAACTAGTATCCACATTCAATTTCAAAGCTTCTTTTCGGTCCTTGATCGGTACTACCATTGGCTCATGATTTTGATTATCATCGACAGTACAAAACAAGAAAGAGTAGTCTCTCGCATACTTGATTTTCTCTATTTTATCTCTCCAAGCTGCTTCTGAGATGGCAGTTCTTCTTCCCTTCTTGGTAATTATTTTGCTCTCCTTCCATCTCCGGTCACTTCTCCGTTTCCTTGGCACGTAAAGAGTACCTCCCGTGTTCGTCTGATGGTGTCTCCGTGTCTCATCGTCTCTCCTGAGGGCTGCAGGTATCTTTATGACTATCTTGAAAACCATTGTTAGGGCACTGTGTTTACTTCCAGGACAAGTTAACAAAGATTGTGTTGTGTGTACAAACAATAACAATAACGTTGTTTGCACATAAAAGTTTGACAACACTGAGTGTCTATATATAATAAAACGTTGAATGAGTTTCCTAATTGGTATGGGAATGTTTTCTTTTCCTAGTCAAAAACAGAGTTCATTTTCTAGTTGATGTCAAAAATCCATTTTAGATTTTTCCTTGAGAGATAAGGTAACTTTATTAATAAAAATCCACTAACTTTTATGACCGTAGGATTGTATGAAATCGTCAAAATCCACCCCATTTTACGACGATATAATTGTATGAAATCGTAAAACTCAATTATTTTTATAATCAAATGACTGAATGAAATTGTAAAAATCCACTTAAATTTATAACCAAATCATTGCATTTTGATTTTTGGTCAAATTGAAGGGAGTCATTATTATTATTATTATTATTATTATAAGGAGAATTCCCTTTAATTAACAAGCTAGGTTTATCAAATTATTAATTAATTGATTTTGTTTATTGTATTTGTTTCCAAAGTGGTGGCGTAATCCAAAACCATATGATTTTCATTATTTTTATGTCAAATTCGGTTAAATCTTTTATCAAATTATTAATGAATTGGTCTGCTAGTTTATTAAATTTCTTTCCTACTTAGATTACTGCTAAATAATTTTTAAAACCATACGATCCATTTCAATTTCGATCAAACTTGATAGGACATTCTTTTATTCATTTCGAAAATTCTCTGTAATTAACAAGACATGTTTATTACAAAATTAGTTAATCAATTCCGTTCATAAAACTTATTTCCTAATTTATTTACAACTAATATGATTTCCACAATAATATTGATTGTACTTCCATTTCATTTTTTCAAAGACTTCTTTCCAATTAGTAACTCAGGCTTTTATTAAATTAGTTTCCTAGTATGAATAGGGCTAATATAACTTCAAATTTTCTCTAAAACAAAATTCTAAATTCGGTAGAACTCAGGAGTTGGTGTAGTGGCACAACTCCTTTGCCCGTTTCTAGAGAGTGCGTGACAAGTTCGAGTTCTAAGGCCTCTAATTTGTGAGAGGCAATTTTTCCACTATAATATGGGTCGATCTCTCCCATTTTGAGAGTAGCAATCCAAACCATACACTAAAGTCTTATATTAGGTAGGTCTAGTAGTTATCTGATAGAGCATCTTAGGGTTAAAAAACAAAACTCCAAATTAGGTTCCTAGCCCATTTAATTGTATTCAAGGCCCATTTACTCTGCTCCAAGGCCCATCAACACAAAAGAAAAAAACATTTTCCCGCCATGGCGTCTCTCCGTCAAAATAAACAAAAGTCTGCTTGTTTAGAAGAATGTGAAGTTGTGGTGGGGCTTGAGGGAGGAAGACATATACTACTCACTCTCTTGGAGGAGCAGGCGCTGCTCTCACTAGTCAGGCATGGACACTCCTGACAAAACTCACATCGCTGCCACTTCTTCTCTGTCCAAATTTGAGGTCTATCTATCTCACCAGCTTTTGCATGTTTATTATTATTATTTTTTTAATTGTTTTTTAACTGATTTGCTTTGGTGGGTATGCGACATTTGTGGATTTTAGAGGTGGGTTTTAGTTTTCTAGTGATTTGGTATTTGGGTTTTGTTGGTTTTCGTTTTTGGTTTGATTAGGGTTTTGTTGATGACTTTTGTGGTGGTGTCTGTGATAAACCGGTCTGAATCTATGTAGGGTGGGTTTTGTTGTTGTTGAATTAATTGAAGTTATGGAGATTTGAGAAGTTTTTTGATGATTTGTAGAAAATGGTGTTTGTGATTTGTCATTGGTTTTTTTTTATGCATTTAGTAAAGTGAAACCCTGATGTTATTTGTTGCTTGATAAGTATTTTGAAAACCCTTGAATAGACTGTGAAATCTGATGTATATACGCAATGTACTTGTTATGTTGCATGTAAACCCTTGTCATAGGTGCCTTTTTGGAGAAGGGTTGTTAGGCTTTATGTTGATAAAAGAAAAATGTTTCTGGACATGCAGGATTCTCCGGTTTTTAATTACATCAGCAGTCTTTCACCCATTGAACCAGTTAAGTTTGGACGGGCAGATCGTTCGTTTAACTCGCCAACTTTTGCTTCCCCTTCGTCTGTGTTTGCTTCACCACAGATCGTTTCACTTAGGGAATCTAGACTTAAAAGGTAAATGTGATTATTGATTCTTGCTTTTTTGGATTAAGATGTAAGGAGTGAATTGTATTTGGTTGCTGATCGTGTCTTTTTACTTGATGTTGTTATTGTTGGTAGTAACCTGTCTCCAGATCCATTGAAGCCTGAGCTCCCTCTCTTTGGAAGTGGGAACAATGCAAGTAAAGTGGATTTAGAAACTGTTCGAGGATCCGATCAGTGCGCTGAACAACTGGGAGGACTTGGTACGAGAAGTGCAGCTAGACACGTTACTGCTGAGCTACCAAATGAATCCTTGGGAAAATATGATTGTGGGAGCCCAGCTAGTAATTGGGTGTCTTCTGAATCGATAGAAACAAGGAGAGTGCTGGAAGGGGCTGGTTTACAATCATCATTTGCTCAATCCAGTAAGGTCAACTGGAGAGAAAGACAACATTTGAAGAATGAAGTAAATTTGCGGAAAATCTGTCGAATTGAGCAAACTGAAGAAGCAGCAGGATGCAACTGGGTCTCATTGATTTCTGATGCTGCTGATCTAAATGCTAATTCTTCCGTTGTTGAGAATAATTCTGAGGAGCAGGATCAGGACACAGTAGATCCTGGGACAATAAATTTTGTCTCAGCAGTCCTACAGTTACCGCAAGATAATGCCAATGATTTAGAGAACATGGTATCCATTAGTCCAAGTGGTTCTTGCAAACTAAGTGAAACAAGAGAAACAGTAACTGAATCAGGAGAAATTAGGGACTTGCAAGATAAGGATCAGGCACATGATATCCTTTCTAGCAGTCTACAGAATAAGCTAGTTGTTACTGATGCAAGAGCACAAGTGGGTGAGAAGGGAGAAAAGTGCGGCCAATCTAGCTGCAAGGTAAAACACACAATTATATTTGCTGTAAATCATTTTCCGATCATGTTACACATCTTAGACATTTAACGTTTTATACAGTTTCACTTTTATTAGTTTATTGTTCCTCATTACAAGTCATTGGTGAGTCTGCTTGTGTATTGCTTTCGTATATAAGCATGATCCTACATTGTTCTGACTGAATATCAGAGGTCATAGATGAAGTATTGTCCAGAACATATTTCATTGCTGCTTTACTGTTTTCTTTAGCTTGGAGTATGAAATATATATAATGTCACAATTTTGTTGCTTAATTCTATCAAAAATACTTATTAAAAAGTGTCCAAGTGTTAAAATCATAATTTAACCAAATGCATTGCTTGTGGTTCGCAATTAAGTCAGTCATAAGTTTATATCATTTTGCAGGTTTTAAACTTCAAAGGATTTTTTCAATGGTTGATAGTAAATTTACAAAGAAAATGTAGTGTAAGTTAATGTAGTTTGTGTTAGGTGAATTAAAGTCAATAGAATTACGAGTTGGAAATAGAAGCGTACATCAGTCTGTTCATGAGAAATAGATTTCTGATTTCATATCATGGGTAGGGCAAACCTGACCAGTTTTTGTGCAGTGATACCATTAATTACCAATACATGATTGCATCCTTTAGTATGCATGGGCTGGAATTCTATCAATATTCGCTAATCATGGTGATGTCTCTACTTGAGTTTGACTTTCATCATTGATGTTATTTTAATGCCGTCATTTCTTCGAAAGCCCTGCATCTGGGAATTCATCTAGTCGTAGTTTCTTATCAAACATCTTTTCCCCATGTTTTCCTCGGTTCTCTGCTGCAGCTCAAAATCCGAAGGCGTTGCCTGGTTTTTGAGATGACAGGATCTCACAAAAAATGTAGTTCTCTCATCCCATCTCAATCTGATTGTGAAGTTTCCCATGAAGAAAAGCATTTGGTCCCGAGTAAGACGGATAGTGGTCATTCTTTGTCCATGTTACCTGGTGTTGGATTGCACTTAAATGCTCTTGCAACTACTTCAAAGAATAGTAAATTTATCAAGTGTAAGACGTTAGCTTCCGGAAGGCAACTAATAAGTATGCGAAGCTCCATGTCCTCTGATTCTTTGACATCTAACCAAACTGTTCTTATTGGATCCTCCACTTTGAACTCCATGGAGAAGCATTCTGATCCTGGTGACAACAAAGTTGAGGTTGCGGAAAATGCTCTGCCGACATCTGTAACTGTGGGTGAAGAAGAGGCTGACCAGAATAGTCCTAGAAGAAAGAGGCATGTAGAGAAACTACTACTTATAGAAATTTGACCAGAATCTTTGGCCATTTGATTTAAATGTTTGATAGTTTTCAGGTTCAAGCTAGAACTTACTGGAGAAAGTATGGCCTGCAAGCGCTGCAACTGCAGGAGGTCAAAATGCTTGAAGCTGTAAGTGTATTGCATTTACTTAATTACTTTTAATTAATTAGCTAATATTTTTATGACATATTTCTTTTTAAATCTGATTTTATCATTATGTTGCATTGTGCATCTTGTTGATTGACACTTTGACAGTGCGAAGTGTCATCATTTTGATGGGTACATGAAAATCTTTTTCCTCTTCTTCTTTTTGCTTTAAGGTGCTGTTAGGGCTATATTTATATTATTCATGTTCTTTGATAGTTACTGTGAATGCTTTGCGGCGGGTCTCTACTGTGTTGAGCCTTGTTCATGTCTGGATTGCTTTAACAAGCCTATGCATGAAGATACTGTTTTGGAGACTCGCAGACAGATTGAATCTCGCAACCCACTTGCTTTTGCTCCCAAAGTGATTAGAAGCACAGACTCTGCTACAGAGTTTGGGGTTCGAAGCTATCCCTCAGATAATACTAGCATCATGGTCATCACAGTCCGTCCTTTGCATTGCCTCATTCTCTGAGGTAAAATGCTAGCAGCAATATCGTATTGCTGAGATTCTTGAGGTTGGACTGTGGTGGCTTTGTTGCAAATCATTTTCCTATAACATGTTTCTTTGGCAGTTCCTGATTTTAACTAAACAGTTACACATCGTAATTATTCATGCAGGATGAAACCAACAAGACTCCTGCTTCAGCCAGGCATAAGAGAGGATGCAACTGTAGAAAATCAAGCTGCTTGAAAAAATACTGTGAATGCTTTCAGGTTGTTTTCTAGCTTAGTATATATTTTTTATATATTAACCTCCTCATTTCATATTCAACACTGTTGTTTGTGCACAAAGGGTGGTGTCGGATGCTCTGTAAGCTGCAGATGCGAAGGATGTCAAAATGCTTTTGGAAGAAAGGATGGTCAGCGTTTTATTGAACTTGCTATTAGTTGCTAGATCATGAGGAGTTGCTTTGGTATAAAATTCTGCCTTTCCTTCCCTAACAGGATTTGGAGAAATGGAATACAAGGATGAAGAATCAGAAGCCTGTGAAAAGAATGAATCATCAGACACAATCAAGAAGGATGAAGATGAACATCCTGATGTTCCGTTAATACATCCTTCTATCATTGCCAGGCTCTCAAGGTCAGCAATTTAGATTTTTCATTTTTTCGTTCAACAAGTTAAGCTTATTATATTTGTCGAGCCTCCAATTCAGCTGTTATTTGATCAACAGGGGGAAGCGCTTAGGATCTTCTCTTTGTGATGTCGGCCCTTATCCTAGGTCGTGTACTGGCCTAAAACCAAAAACCTCTGATATTTCCGATCAGCCCAAACCTCAGACACAGCTTCAGGTGATTACAGAAGACGAAACTCCCATGAATCTTAAAAGCATTTTCTCACCAACTAACGGTGTGAGACCAACCTCACCGAACTCCAAGAGGTTGTCACCTTCTCACAACATCAGATTATCGACAACCAAGTATAGCAGCAGGAAGTTGACTGTGAGATCTATCCGTCCATTCCCGTCTATCACACCACTTCAAGAGCCGTGATTTTCAGGAGGGGAAACTTTAGTGGAATACTGAAAGATTGTAACATGTATCGTGTTGCTTGTCTATTATAAGTTTAATGTATAAAGCCATAATATGCATGCAATGCTAGTAAAACATGATATCTTTGGGTCTCCCAACCCCAAAGTTGTGAAGAAGTCCATAAAAGCACATACTTGTATCTTATTATGTCTTCTGTTTGTTCAAATCGAAGGAAATCATGTGATTTCAGTATTATGTTTTGATAATATGCAGTCTTTCACAGATTTATTGATCTGTAAGAATTTTCAACTCTTCCCCCATTAAAATCGTTTTCTTCCCAAAACTGTACACAGATTCGAGTAGAGTCCATAAAGAAAGTAAATACATATGTTGTTTGAGTGGATGCAACAAAGGTCCAAATGTAAAAACGTATTGTCGATGTACTCACATTCTGGGGTTAATTTTGATATCAATGTTCAAAATTCTGAAAAAGTTGTGAATATTCAATGTTAATCCCAAAAAATACTCGGCGCTAACATTCTATATTGGTGCTCCTCCCGAAGGAAAATCCTTAGGCTTTGTTTGGTACGTCGAATAAAATTATTAAATTATTTATATAAGATTGGATTGAATTAAATTGAATGAAATTAATTTAAGGAATAATCCTAAAAAATCATACATACTTTGTAAAAATGTTTCTTTTATTAACTATGGTTTCTTTTTTATCCAAAATTTTTCCTATCAAATTTATCTTGATTAAATAATATAAAAATTTAAAAAAATAAAAACTAAAATAAATAATATTAAATATAAAAAATCAAACATATAAAAATATAAATTATAAATTATAAAATTATAAAAAATAAAAAATCAAAATAAGTAATATAAAAATATAAAAAATAAACAATCAAAATGAATAATATTAATATATAAAAATATAAAAATAAAAATAAATACTATTTAAATATAAAAACACTTATTGAAACAAAGAAAGATATAAAAAAAAAGTTTTTAAATTAATTTCTGAGTTTTTATATTTTAATTAATTTTTTTTATCACAATTTTATTTATATCTCTGAAATCAAATGGTCAACTAATTCCGTCTAATGGAATTTGTAACTCTCGAGAGCATCATTATTCTTTTATATGCTCTAAGGATATTTTGAATATTTTCATTATCAAAAAAGATGATTTTTAATAAAAATATATAACAAATAGGTATTTTTACAAACTATCTATGATTTTTTGGGATTATTTATTGATTTAAATATTATTTTATGGTTGATGAAACATAGAATATGATTGAAAATAATGTGTATAAACTTAGATTTTAGATAAATTTTTCAGACACTTTCACAAATTTTGCAGATATTAGATTATTTAAGCTGAGCTCTTCTTCCACCACCACTCCCGCTTACCTCCTCCACCACAACCCTCCTCTCTCAGCGATCGATGATGCAGAAGAAGATGCCAAAGAAGATGGGCGATCGACGAGCGGAGAAGACCGTGACAGAGTTGAAGCAAAAGGAGAGGAAGGCGAGGGAGAATGAGAATGAGGACTAGTATTGGCGTGCAGAGGATAGGGGGAGAGAGGCGAGGGAGGCAGCGGCGAGACGTCTAGCAGAGTTGCAAGAGAATGATCTTGAGGACAGAGAAGCATACCTGGCACTATTTTTCAACTCTTTTGCTCGATGAGTTTGTTTTTTTCCACCTAACGGGATAAAATTAGTAAACGAGATAAATTAGTGAAGGCTTGTTGGCTGCACTCAATGTGGGTTTGGAAAAAAAAAAATAATAATAATTCTATTTTAGTACTAACCCGCACAGCAAACAAGACCTTAGGAGTAATTCCTCCAACATTTATTGGAGTGGGACTTACGTGTCTATGTCTGTCGCTTTTGGTGCCTCCATCGTTTTTGTGTGAAAAAAGTCCAACCAGACCTGTGGCTCTTGGGACCACGCGTAAAAAGTTTGTGGTTCCTATCATCTTCATGCCACGCGTGTTTTCTCTCAAGTCGAATGATTTTGGTCAATTGAGCTCTCACTGTGTGACTTTTTTTTGACTATTTTTTGCTTTGCTAGACGTTTTTTCTTTTCCTACCTTGATAGACAAGTTTTCTTTTTCTGTGTTTCTCTTCCCGGCGTTTGTCTACGATAAGTATTTCTGAACTAGATAGAATCATTTTTAGTGAAAATAAAAAAAAAAATTGTTTTTTTAAAAAGAAATTCAATAATTTGTTGCCATTTCAAATTTCATGTAACATTTCATATAAAAAAATCTCACGTGTATAAAATATTGTGCGCAAATTGTTGCGCAAACCGAAAACGGGAATAAAAAATAATTATATTTCGTTTGGGACTAATTATGATTTTTAAACCAAAAATGAATTTATAATAAATTTATGGGATATTTTAAATAATTTTCACAATATTATAATACTAGAAAAATTAATTATATATTAAATTATTATCCAATAATATGATTGATTGAATACTTCCTTAACCTTATTCTTATTCTAAAGGGTGGCGATATTTCCACCCTTCAAAAATTATATGTACACTTCAAATTAGCAAATTAGTATTTTTTTTTAAATATACAATATCTTAAACATTTTTTACTCTTTTAATCTCTAATTTTTTTCTTTATTAGTTTTTTAAATTCTAATTTGTTTTCATCAAAAATTAAAAAGTCTTTAATCATTTATATAATTTTAATTTAATCATAAAAAAATTGTTACACATTCAATCACCATATCAATATTTTTCATTCTCTTATCATATTTTCTCACAAACCAAACAAAAAAGTTTTAGGACATTGATGCTTCCATCGTCTCCACCGTCTGTCCCACCATTGAAAATGGCTTGGGTTTTGGATGGGTTCGGGGTGGGGGGTGATAAGAGAGGGGAGGAATGTGGTAGTGTGCAGTTGAAAACGGTGGAGGAAATGAAAAAATATTTTTAAATATCTAAAAATTTTCATTTAAGTCCTTAATAAAATTCATTTAAATCTTATCTATCCTAATGTCATCAAATATGAGATAGTATTTAAATTAATTCCATCTATTCTTATTCAATTCAATCCAATTTAATATCATACAAATAATTTAATTATATTCCACCTAACAAATGAGGTCTTCGGCGACTAGACCTAGGATGGTTGACTTCTCGTAGTTAGAATGATAAAATTATTAAATGGGCTGAAAGCAGCATCAGATATTGACAACAGAGGAGAGTGTGTAGTAGACTAGCAGAAGAGTGTAGAAAGAAAGCAGCAATGGAAAGAAAAGAGAGGAGAGGAGGAGAGAAGAAAAGAGAGGAGGAGAGGAGAGAAGAGAGGAGGCGGAAAGAGAAGGGGAGAGAAGAGAGGAGGCGGGAAGAGAAGAGGAGGGAAGAGAAGGGGAGAGGAGAAGAAAATAGGAGAGAAGAGAGGAGGCGTGAAGAGAAGAGGAGAGAAGAGAAGAGGCGTGAAGAGAAGAGGAGAGAAGAGAAGAGGCGTGAAGAGAAGAGGAGAGAAGAGGAGAGGCGTGAGGAGAAGAGGCGTGAAGAGAAGCGACGCCAAGAGGAGAGGCGTGAAGAGAAGAGGAGAGAAGAGAAGAGGCGTGAAGAGAAGAGGAGAGAAGAGGAGAGGCGTGAGGAGAGCAGGATAGAAAAGAGGAGGTGTGAAAAGAAGCGACGTCAAGAGGAGAAGAGCAGAGGAAAGAAGCTGAAAAGGCTGGGATTCGCCGCCGCCAAGTTAATCTGCTGTGTCGTCTTGCATTCGCTTTAACAGACAAAATGAGAATGGTTGAATGCATCATCTATATATAAATTCAAAAGATGTACATATAATTGCTATGTGTCTCCTAATATGAGGTTTCATTTGGTTTCTTGACAGTGTTTTGTTATTGTCAGGAAGAGTCTGTTGGACGTTTCGATGCCTGTTTGGTTTGGGTTGATAATATATTACGCGAGAAGACTTAAAAAGTGTAGGTAATGATCTCTCCTCAACACCACATCAGATCATGGACATCTAGATATAACAGCAGGAAGTTGATTCTGACAACTATCCGTCTATTCCCGTCTGTCTTTCCACTTCAAGATATAAGTGATTTTCAGGAGAAGCTCCACTGGAATATTCAAGAAAATGCTCTCATATATTGTGTTGTTTGTGTATTACAGAGTCTAATGGATAAAGCCATAATGTGCATATAGTGCTGGTGAAACATGAGACATCTTTGGGTCTCCCAGCTCCAACAAAGCACGTATCTGTTTATCTTATCATGTCTTCTATTTATCCAGAAGAAATTCATGTAATTTTAGTATTGATTTATTAGTATGATGTATTTTGCAGCTTTACTAGTCTATAAGAATTCTCGATTCTCCCACCATTAAAATCAATTTCTTCACTTCTTTCGAAAAAAACAAAAAAATAAAAAATCAATTCTTCACATTGGGCCAAATCTGAACAGAGAATTAATCATAGTCTATTCTAATTCATTGGCTTATAATAGAATGAGTGTTAAGTTCTAATTATTTATAAGAATTTATTGAACACACTTTGGCCTCCCGACTTCTAACTTCTAATAAAATAATAATAATTAAAGAAGAGTTTTGGCCAAAACGGTGCGTTTACGTTAAAACCTCAACAAAGAGCATACGATACAAGTCGATTTTAATTTGAAGAGAGAAGCAGAATAGCCGTCACAGACACAGACAGCAATGGAGAGAGAGAGCAGAAACACAAGAGAAGATGGCTACTCAAATCTTGCACTAGGTAAACCCTAAATCTAAGGCTGTTCAAATTAGTTCAAAGTTTTATTTTCAAAAACAAAGAAAAAAAGTTGGTTGTTGAGTTGGATCTGGGGTGATGTAGCATTTAGCCAAATCAGACATTTATGTGCTCCATCGGGGCATCATTTCATTTCTCTTCACAAAAGCTTGCTTTGTCAAGCTAGAGACTTGATGATGCCTTTTTGTTGAAGCGCATTCTCTGATGATCCTCTTTGAGATTGGTTTCTTGCTGACCGGATTTTCTTAGTAGCTTAAGTGCTAAACAACACTCAGAGGCAGCTATATCTGCAATTTTTCGCTTTTAGATCGTGTTTCGCTTTAACTCGACTTGGTATCCAGTTAATTAATTTTGCTATTTAGGTCATGTTAGGTATTCCTATCCTATTGCATAGTATTCTACTTAGAGTGTATTCGGTAAAGTCAATACTTTTACGATGTTTGATATTAGATGGCACGATATTGTCCATTGTGCCTTGCTGCAATGGAAGCAGCACTGCCAGGGGCCACTCTGGTTCGAGACACCACAGCCCCATTTGTGGCTGCGTCATTCCCCACGTGTGTCTGTGTGTGGGTCTCCTCCCACCCTCGTGAAAGTTGTCCCCTCCTGTATGGGAGCCACTTTCCGGTCTACGTCATCGATGTTTGATTCTGTTTGATTCTGATTATTCTTTGAATCCATATTAGTAATATAATACAATAATTTCATTTAAATTTGATATTTATAAATATTAAATCAAAAACTATTTTTAAATATTTTATAAAAAAAAAAATTAAATAAAAATATAAATCTTTCTCAAGTCGATCTGTGATCTTCAATATCAAAGACTGATGGTCAATTCGTGGTCTTCACTACCGAAGAGCAATGATTGTCATTATCGGAGTTCGAAGACCGTCGGTCTAATGGTATTATTTTTTTTAAAAAAGAAAATTATTAAATTTTTCAATCAAGTTCAGTCTAGTAATATCTATATAGCCCCCAATTACATACATAGGTAAGTTTGAAAACCGTTGAGTGTTTTGAAAACCGATGATAAAAGAAGTTAGACCAATTGATTTAAAATAAAGGGCAATTTTGGTTTTAAATTTTACATCATGATGGTATTATTACAACTCATTCTGATTTCGAATGCCATTTTATAAATTCATCCATATTTTAGTGTCACATAAAAAAAAAAAAGGCCTCTATTCGAAATCAGACGAGATAATGAATAGAAGATATTTTTATGCTTGTTAACCAGAAAAGTGATATGAAGTGACTCTCGATTTTTCTTGTTTTAGACATCTGACTTAGGTTCCATTAGACCATAATTTATCATAAGGTCTTAACTGAAAGCTAAATTTAATTGAATTTTGCATCTAGAGCTTTGCTTGGTGAGGAGGCAAGTATCAAAAGACAAGAAAAATAGAAGCGAAATGAAAAATAAGAGGCTTCTAATAACACTTTAAATGGTGAAAAGAAAAGGTAAATGAAAGCAAACACATTTATCAAAATTTGTTCTCATCCATCTCAAAATTTTGTGGTTTTTTCCCTCACACTATATAGAGAGAAGTGATTGCAGAAAATGCTATAATGATGGGGACAAGAACTCTTGAAGGCTTCAGGGCATAGCTTAAAAGAATGTGTAGTACTTCCTAAAACTTGAGAAAATTCCTAGAAGCCATTTGAACCAAAACCATGTCCGGATAACGAATCATATTCAAGAAACCGTTAAGCTGCTGTTTAGGCTCCGACAACTTCAGTTTCACCCTCTACCATTGTTTCATCAGCCGGTCTGTCCATTTTCACACCAACATCCTCTGAATAATCACCATGAACCTAAACAGATGAACATTGTACCGGGATCAAATTTAAAACATTTATAACCGCAGCAAGCAGCAACAGATTCCAATTGAGAAACTAGCATGTATTCTTTCATAGCTACAAACAAAGAAGAGCAGACGGATGTGTATGTATGTATAGGGCAATATATGAGAAATGGAAATGATTATAGACAAATAAAAGGTGCTTGAGACATACCTCCATTAACTTGCCCAAGTCAAATTTGGGAGCTTTCAAAATCTTGACTTTACGAATGAAAACATTCTGAAGAGGGTAGATGCCTGATGTAGCCTTCTCAATCTCTCTGCCGATTGTTTCTGGAATAAACTTCATCACCAAGTCTTTCAGATCACACGATGAAGCCTGGTTAATCATGATTTCCTTCATCTTGCGACGTATCTGTCGTACCAGCAACCAAAACAACTTAAAGTTAGATGATGAGTAACTGATGTTTAATAAACCAACAACTGAAAATTAAGATCCTCACCTGACGGATCTGACTGGTCTGAGCATAAGATGTTCGCTTAACCTGGTTTGCACGCCGCTTAGTGAACCCAATGCAAAACATCCTCAAGGTGTAATTATCAGTAGTTTTAACGTCCACATGAGCTTCAATCAATGTCTGCCATTTGCGGACCAGAGACCTCAGCTTGTCCGTTGTGAAGTCCATTCCCTAAGATACACCAAGATAAGACGAACAACCTTACATAGTTTTTATCAAACAGAACAACAAATTGAGAGACAGCATATTCAGTCCATGTACTAGACAACTATTCTTTAATAAAATTATCCCTACCCAGAAGTTCACAAGTACATTCCTTCCTTGAACATCCTCAGCTCGAAAACGCATCTTCCTGTAAGCCTGCTCTTCACCATTCTTTTGAAGATCAGCAAGAGAAACCTCAAACACTCTGTGCTTGAGTCCTTCGGAGGCAATCTGCCAGTCGCAAACAAAGCAAACTACTAAATGAGAACATACACAGCTAGAGCTATTTCACAACTAAAAACTCCCCCATCTGCTAAAAATACATTCAGATTCCAGAAAAACAAATCAATCAAAGTCCAAATGTCCAATTTACTTTAGCTATATCAAATGCACTACAACACAAATTCAACTACAAGTGTGAATAAACATAAACGAAAGTCCTAGACAACCAAACGTGTGTTCAAGAACCACTAGAGGATAAGCCACCCAATCCCACTTATTTAGACACCGAACCCGACTCAATAAACGCATGAAAGCACTTGTTAAAATATAAAAGGTCAAACATTGGAAAATTTACTCCTATCCATTACCAATCATCAAAATTCCAGTATGAATCCATCCTAACTCCAGATTCCAATTTCCAGGAAAAAAAAAATAGACCAAAGAAAATTTCAATAAACTTTAGCTGTCAAATGCACTACAACATAAAATTATGAATAAACATAAACCAAATTTCTAAAAGGTAAAAACTGAATATCCCAACCAAACACATATCCAACAACCAACTAGACCACATATTGCGCAAACTCAACTTAACAAATGCACAATGCAAATATAAAAGAACAAACATCAGCCAATTTACTCCTACCCCATAACCAATAACTCAAAATTCCGTACGAATTCATACAAACCATCGAATCATTTATAACCATCAAACTACTTACACTAAACAACAATGTATCAAGCAATAAGATCACTATTGATAATAGCCAATAAATATATACATAAACAAACAAGAAAGCATCCTACATACTTTGGTGCCCTGAGTCCTTGTGACAAGTGTTTTGCCAATGTTCCTGACTTCAAAGATAGAAGGTGCTTTTATGTCATACCAGTCCTTCTTTGCAAATGGGTCAGCTCTGTTTTCCACACCAATCTAAATACTTATAAATCTAATCAAAATTATCAAATACACAAAACCCTATACAACCCAACAAAACAGATTTCACATATAATAAAAAATAAAAATTTAAATTAAAAAAAAAAAAAAAGAGCGGCATGTAGTGTACTCACGCCTTCTTCTTGCCTCCCTTTTTGCCTTTTGAAATTCTCTTGTTCTTTCTGCAAATAAAAATTAAAAATTTGTTAGAAAGAAACAATTTTTTATAGACAAACAGAAGAGATAAATGATGGGTTTTTAGAGAGAAGGAGAAAAGTTGGTACCCAACAGCCATAGCGTTTGGGTTTGGAGGCAGTCTGCTGCTGAGAAGACAGATACAAATGAAACCCTAGACCGCCAAAACCCCTGAAAGTCTATTGGCGATAAATGGGGATTTTATATGTGAATATAACTTTAAAATATGTTTGGTATTTAAAATTAAAATATTAATTATTTTTAATTAGTTATTTAGAATTTTAGTATTTTTTTAAATAAAGAATTTTGGTAATTTTGATAAAAAGAGAGCTGTTAGATGAAATGTATAAAAATGATTATTTAATAATTTGATTAGATTTAATAGTAATTTTTAAACGTGGTAGAGGTTATTTTTGTAAGTAACTATGAAATAATTTGTTGTGGGATTTGATGAATTCTTTTAAATGATTAAATTATCTATATTAATTTTAATAATAAGACATTGGTATTCTATTTTTACTTATATTGAATTATATTCATACCAAATATGAAATAAAATATTTTATTTTTATATCTATTTTAGATGTTTTATAAATTGGTAGTAACTACTATAAAATTTAAAGTAGAATTAATCCAACATTAAGCTGATTAACTTTAAGGTAGATTATTTTTTCTGTATAGATAATGATGATTTTTTTTTTTAAAAGCTACATAAATATCAAACTTACCTTAATTTTAAGGATTGGCTAGTATACAGTTTCAATTATAATACATGGATAGTTATAAGAAAAATGTTGTTTACATTATGTAGTATCTGTTCATATAATTGTAAAAAAATTATTTATTTTTATCCGAACTTTTATTTGGATTGGATCATGAGTTTAAATCATTTTAGGTAAACCTGACCCATAAGCCATTAAAACCAACACATTCGTGAAACAATTACTCAAAGTTAATAATGTAAAACATTACAAAAATAAAACTAAATAAAGAAATGACGGGGAGCTTTTCCCGCATGAAAAATCTGAGTTGTTCGGGCAAGAAATTAGAATAAACAGTTAGGAACCCGTGATCATACCTTCGACAATCAAAGTCAGCCGAGTGAGGAATTTTAGAATAAGAGAAACAAAGTAACAAGTTCTAGGAAAATTCTAAGCGGCCACAAAAAAGCAAAGTGACCACTTAATTATAAGTCGACCTCTTCTAATCTTGAGAGCAATATTTCTGATTGCTCGCTAAGCAGATTATGTCAGTAAATCCTGATAGTTATCTAATCTAATGTTAAAAGAGTAAAAAAAAAAAAAACAAAAATCTAGAAAAATCCAATCTTAATTGATACTGATATAATAAACGTTTGACTGTCCACACGCAGGCATACTCGAAAATCTTCAATCAGAATTTCAGCAACATCAACAAGGAACAGAAGATTAAATCCAGAAATTTGAGGTAGATAGCAGAAACACAAGTAATATCTGACATTATGCAGTGGGGGAAAATTTTACCTCACAACAATTCCTAGTTTGCCAATGAAGCATCTAAAAATAATACATAATGTCCTTGTATTAGGACTGAAGAAAAGAAATGTTTAAAATAATAATCATCTAAAAAGATTTGAAAACTTTGATTCATTTCTGGACTGAGTTAATGTTGATCACTTTTGATTTTGGTGTGGTGAGAATATGAGTCTTCAATCAAGGGTAACGTGGATCATGAAATTTTCAAGCTTTTCAAGGCAGCAGTAAGCAGGGGGAGCTTGCCAGGAGCTCTGTTCTTGTAGTCTTTCTCCAAGGCAGTTGCTGCCAGGGATTGCAGCTCTGGGCTCTCCTTATCGTCCTTGTTCCGTCCTTTTGAAAGCTGTGCTATGGCGGATGTACACTGTGAAACCAGATCGAAACATGAGTCATGCGAACTGATAACAATGAAACGACTAGAGAGGAGAAAATAGAAGTCCAAACTGTGTAGAGGTGAAATTTAAATGTTGAATGGCTTGTACACGAAAAAAAAGTTAGTGCATGACTGGTCATCTGTCTCTGCATAATCTTTAATCTGACTGAGAAGTGAAAGAGAGAGCTCACCAAGCAAATACCGAAAAGTGCTCTGGTATTCTTGCCCCCAGTCAAGTCTATTGTGGATGCATAATATTTCTTAGCTGTCTGAAGGTTTTCTAACCCACCAAGCGTGTATAACACCTGATGCACAAGAAATTAAAACGTTAGAAACTTCTTATTAGTATGAGCAAGCTACAGGAAAGCAACAACAGTCCCGGAGTCAAATGATGATCAATGCATGCACATGGAGAACAATAATTCCATAACGACTGAAAAGCCTACTAGAGTTAGTATAAAATCTAAGGTTAGTATAAAATCTGTCCTATGCTTGGAGGATAATATTATAAGATATAAGAATGGAAATTTGATTGAGCAGCATTCAGCTGAGTTAATGCAACAACGAATTGTATTTTTAATTTACTGGATGATGGCAATGAAGATGCAATAGCTTTTTTAATGTTCACACATCCACTGATCTTAGAGCTCTTATGTGTAGTTCTCGTTACAGTAATTGCAAAACTCAAGAAGGAAAATTTCATTTAAAAAAAAGATAAATAGTGACAAGAAATGAAGCTGCTTACATCAGCATAGGCTAGGTGATAAAGGGGAACAGTTGGCTGTGCTAGTATAACCTCCTCATAGCAAAAGGCTGCTTGTTTGTACCTAATTATAAACACAAAAAGAACTCAGCTACGGGAAGATGTGAGTTGGAAAAAAAACATGTGAAAAGGACAGAAAAGAGAGTGCAGTGAGTGTAGAACACTCACATCTGCAAGGAGACATATATATCAGCAAGTTCTCTCCATGCATCATGATCTGCCATAAATCTAGGAAAGAAGTTAAAAGGTACAGTTTAGCCACGTCTGCTATGTTTGTACATTATCAGAAATGGGAGGGGAAAAGGCTTAAGAAATTGCCTCACATTTCAAGATATTTATTCAGCCACTCTATGGCTCCTGTTATATCACCTTGTGCCTTTGCCATAGCTACCTTCCTTTTATGTATAACCTGTTTTATGTCAATCAACATGTTAGGCATGAGTGACAGCGATTTCACTCTGCATGAAAAAAGTAATATAATCTGACATATGAAGATAAGACAACAAGAAGATATGAATAATTGAAGCACATTAATGAAGAATCAGTTATTGAATTTTACTTGATCAAGTGGATTGTCCTCCAAAAGGCTAGTGTATGCTTTTTCTGCCTCTGCCCACGATCCCTTTGCTTCAAGCAATATTGCCTCTAACCTTGCTGTGATGCATACCATTGTTATTAAGCCATTCTATCTTGAGAACCTAATGAAACTAATAGAGCAAGATTGTATATGCGGGATTTCTTAATCAGCATGTAACAACAAGCAGTCGCATGCTGATCAGGATGGTAGCCCAGTTAAGAACCTGGGCACTGAGCTTTGAAATGAGCACTATTACAAAAGAATCACCAGAACAGTATAGCTACAGTAGATTTATTAGTTATTAAACTGGCTATGATGCTTCTTTCAGGAATATGAGCCACCAATGAAAAGTATACAATGCTAGATGGGGCATGAATTTGTGTCCCTCATCATTAATCAGTGACACACAAGCATTGCTACATTGTCTCATGAACATCAAGCTGATAATGTTAGTTTAACTCACCAACCCTCTTGCTCTCTGGAAACTTCTTCTGCAAAACCTTTATGCAGTCCTGCAAAAAGTTTCAAAGTCTGAGAGTATATCTTAACCAAACAAGAAAAGAATCAATCCAAAAAATTATGATCACAGTGCATTTCCAGCAGTCATCATTTTCTTCAAATGTTCAAGTAACATGTTTTTGGAAACTTGAAAAAAAAGGAACTGACCTGTGCTTTGCGTCCAACAAACTGACAAGTCTCCAGTCCCTTATTACAACAAACTTTACTAGTCCAACATGACATCATCAACAGCAGATTGCTCTTAGTTGAATTGTTTCATAGTTTCAAGAAATCAAGATGGCGAAAGAAATATGATATTTTAAATAAGCCAAGGGGCACAACCAACAAGGAAGATGGACCATAAATACGACCAACTAGTGGCAGCATGAGATGACCTCATCAGAGTCTTCAAAACTTTCCAGTATACCAAGGTGAAAACAAAATGAAATAAATAATGCATAGAGAAATTAGATTATATCAATGCCAGCAACTCTCAATCTAATACAATTAGTACAGTAGATCCATAGTTACTCTATTACAGTACATATAAAATAGTTGGAAAGCAGTCTAACTAGGGAAAAATAGAATCGAACCTTTGCAACACCAAGACATTGACAGTCCATAGCCGCAATTGATACTTGTTCATATAGGGTACATTCTGCATAAAAGGAAAAAAAGACCTTTTTTGGTTAGAACTAGTTCTAATACAAGATTAAAAATGTAATTTAACTAAGAACAACTTGCAGGTGAGTACATTATGCAAAGAATACATAATCAGAGAAGCAATTCTGCAAGTAATTTAACAGAATCTACCACTAGAAATCACATTTTTCCAGATCAGTAAGGCACTGGACAGAAAATGCTCCAATGTCCCAAACTTCTTATAAGATTCATTAAAAATTCCTCATGGTTTTGTCAGAATATAGCCAGGACATCTAATTACTCCCACAGAAATTACATCTTCAAAGTAATATATCATCAGTAATATATCTATCTAATTAACTATATAGAACAACAAATGCAAAGGCTTTGGTCACCTATTGTGACACAGTTTTCACAATCAGTTCAGAACTGTATTCCATTAAACCTGGAATTCAGATCACACACCAAAACGCTTTAATTAATCTAATATCTCCATACAAGACTAGGGGCCTAGATATCATGAAGATTTTTTTTTTTCCTTTTCTTTCTTTTTACAAGACATACAAATGACGCTGAAAGTGCGTAAACCACTGTAAATTTATCAACCATTGATTCTCATCTGCGATTCAAACAAGGCTTCAAATTCTCTAAACCAAACAATCCAATATCCAAAAATCAAAAAGCGACAACTTTTCGTCCTCCAACAAATCATTTTCAGCAATAATACTCGGTTCAAATTAAGCTTCCAACACTCAAAATTGCACACAAATTCACCCAAAAAAACCATCCAATTCACCAAAAATCTTCTCTTCACACTCATATGCCTCATCCACATCCAATCCAAATCAACCTCAAAAAATCTCAAAACTCAACAAAGAACCACTAAACCAAATCAAGAAACTCAAAAGTCTACTAAATTAAACAGTTATAGTCAAAACTAACAACTCTCAAAAAAACTAAAACAACCCAGTAAACGAATCAGAAAACTGAAGCAACCCAATTGAGCAAATAAAAAAAACTAAAGCAATCCAACTGAACAAATCAAAAATCTAAAGCAGCCCAATTGAAGAAGAAATCAGCAAAAACTGACCATCTGGGCCGAGAGCAGATCGCTTCTTGTTGTCATTCAAGACTGGTCAAACCGTACTTGAGGACCTTATCAGGACGCCTGACCTTGAGCTTCTTGACAAGACAAAGATACTCCCAAGCACCTCCTCCTCCATTCTCCACCTGGCTTCTCTAACCTCCTCAACTGGGCCTCTTCTGTCATCGTCACCATCTCTCCTCTGTCTATGAATTGAATCTGTGTTGTTGTTGTTGTGGTTGTGAGAGTGCGCGTCGAGTGCGTCGTTTTTATTGGTTCGTTTTTTGGAGCCGGCCTTTCGGATCTGTTGTAGTTAGTGTTGTGGTGGTTTTTATCAATTGACTTTGAAGCACTTTGGTAAGGATGTTTGGTCATTTTCAAGCATTTGCATCACTAAATAATTACAAGCGAATGAAAAGCACTTTTTTTTTTTCTTTTTTTTTTTTCCTGTCCAAAAAAAAAACAGTTTCATTAACAATTGCTTATTTTTAAAGAGTTGACATGTAGCGATCAAAAGTTCGTCGAAATCAAAATTTATTGACATTGAATATTATATGCTAGATTCGAAAATCTAATTCCACAAGAGTAGAAGACATCTGTGAATATATTGAGATTAAATATTATATACGAGACTTAAAGATCAATTCTAAGAGAGTGAAAAATATTCGCGAATCTATTGGAATAAATATGATATATCATATTTGAGAATTTAACTCCATGAGAGTGGGGGCATATCCACCAACCCTGTCATAGCTCAAAAGAAAAACGCACAACTTAATAGTTAAAATAACAATTTTCATAGGAAAAGTTTTACTAGGTATATATTACTTAAATCCTGATTCATTTTATGTGTTTTATGTGATATTTCTGTAGAAAGTACTTTGTATATTCAAGAAACACTTAAAATGCAACACTAGTGATGTGAAATTATCTTATAATTATTTAAAAATTATTGAAATTATTTTTAAAGTTATTTACATTTAGAAAATGGATTTAAGTTTTCTCATATACGCCGATTCTATAAAATGTAATGCCTACACTTCATTTATTAACTAAATCTCAAATTTGTAAAACTATCAATTGAGCAAAGAGATATTCAATCAATGATACTAGTTATTATGCTAACCTTGTTCCTTGAAATTAGATTAAATAATGCTTACATGAAAATTGGTGTGAAACATCCTGAATTTGATATTTCAAGTTTAACTCATGATTGCACACAAATATCCCATACAAATACATGTAAAGAAAAACATGCCCTGACTACAAGGGAACAAAATGATGACATTGATACAGAAAATGTCAAAATCCTAAAAATCAATAATGAACTCCTTGGACATCCACATTTTCTGCTACAATCTCAAACATACATCAACTCTCCATGCATACATTGCAGTTATAATTGAAACTTTTTTGCTCAAAAATTTAACGTAACAAACTTCATCATTGTACAAGTTGGATGACTAGTGTAAAGTGAACACAAACATTTTTAAGTAGTTGTAAAAGGAAAACTATCAGAAAATTGGAATGTAAAGTATGCCCTATCATATCCATTAACAATATCGTCGAAAGAAAAAATATGATATAGTCTTGCAATTCTTGCATTTCAGTCTAGAGATCGATCTAGTAACTTCTTCCCCAATAAGTCCACTTCTTTGCAGGCTTTCCAGAGGCAAAGCATTTAGTGCCTGTATTAAATTTTGCAATAGTACGGTGATTTGAAATCTCTCCAGTAACAAGAAAAATCGAAATTAAGAGTTACATTTCATGTAAGAACAATGACTGAAAAACTGATGGTACCTTCAGGAATTTCTGGCTGGTCCATTGGAAAACACAGACTCTTAGCTGCTCCCATCTCACCCTTTGTCCGTGCTTTCACGTCTTTCTCCACCTCCTGGAGAATTACAAAACACGAAAAAGGAAAAATCAATTATGTCTTGGAAGAAAATGCATTACATGTCTCATGAGAGAATATTAAATCCACTATGATTAACAATGATATAAAAATATTATATTGCGAATAACACTAGTGGTGATATCTTAGATAATCCAGGTTGCAATTGCAGAGAAGTGCTAATAACAGAACCATAAAATAATCTTAGTTGCAAAAGCATCGAATAAGGGAACAAAGAAGGCAAAACTTGAAAATAGATTTTAATCATTTTGAAGCATAAACCAGAGCTTTCACAGTTTTTGGCAAGACAGTAACAGATGCACCAACGAATTTGACATGGAAACCCGTTCCAAAGTCTCTCCTTAATATAAATCTTGATCAACATACCACTTCATCACACCAGGGAGCTAAGATCATTTTCCTCTGGCCAAGTGCCTCAATAAATTCATCCCAAGTTGTTACAGTTTGAATACAAGCATCTCGACGTTGTTTGGCAGCCTCAAACAAGCTTTGTTGAATATTGTCAAGAATTTCCTTTACTTGCTCAACCAAAGAGGCCCTAGGCAGATCAATTTTGGCTCCATTGTCACGACGAACAGCACGTACCTGCAAATATAATTAATACAAGTCATTGTCCAATTCGTCAATTGAACCATTAATATATAAGACAACAAATGCAATAAAACCAGACATCAATAACATGAAATAAAGTGGAAGCAACAATACAGAAACACAAAAGACTTCCTCACCTGATTATTAGCCAAGTCTTTTGGCCCTATCTCAATTCTAAGAGGAACACCTTTCATTTCCCAGTGAGAGTACTTCCATCCAGGAGAGTAGTTGTCTCTAAAGTCTGCCTCAGCATGAATACCTGCTTCACTCAAGGTTTCAACAGTGGCATTGCAGGCATCAAAAATCCCTTGAGTATCAGCATCCTTGTAGGGGACAGGGATCACAATAACTTGCACTGATGCTACTCTAGGTGGCAGCACCAATCCTTTGTCATCCCCATGAACCATCACCATTACCCCAATCTATGGAAATATTCAACACATTAGGAAATTATTTGAGTAATAATATGGGATAGACATGCTTTATATTAACACATGGAGAAGTATTAATATCCAACAGTCAATATCAAGTAATAAATTTATGACTACTAGGAACATGCATCATTATCCTATGAACAATATTAAACAATAAATTTATGAATACATCACATGCTAGAGTAGCCAGTTAAGCAAAAACAATGAGTGAAAAGAGGGATATTTACTTTCAAAAAAAAAAAAGAGGGATATTTAATGCACTTTCTTGAGAATTTATTGTGTTGAACGACCAACAACAAATGAAACAAGATGACATAAACTAAAATAATTAAAACAAAAAACAATCATGCATTTTCTACTGCAGAAAACTTAACTAAAGATTAATGACAGTTATTCAATTCAAACAGATAATAGAATTCAAAAGCCTACCGTTCGTGTAGTATAGGCCCATGAGTTCTGCCAGGCCTTAGCCTTCTCTCCTTTCTCATTTTCGAAAGTTATATCAAACATGTTTGAGAAGTTTTGGCCCAGACAATGCGAAGTGGCACCTTGTATACCACGTCCAGTGTTTGGAACAAATGCCTGCACATAAGACATTGTTGAAATGGGTTTCTCTGTTTAGATGGAACAATGAAAATGAGTCGACCACACTATGACAGAGGAGGAAGAAAATCAAATCTTGAAAGCTCATTTAAAATTACCTCAACAGTAGTTGTGTAAAGTCCACCTGCAAATTTCTCTAGCTCACTTTTCTTGCCCTTAATAACTGGAACGGCCAAGAATTCTTCATAAATACGTCTATAGAGTTCCAATATCTGAAGGACCTGAAACAAAGCAACAGATACGAATCACAAAAACAAATGTTTGTAATGAGAAATGCTGATGTAGGACAAGTTTACAATTCCTCACTAGTTTGGGAATTTTTATCCTCATTAGTTTAGGATTATTAAGTCTTTTAGTTTAGATTTAAATTTAAATTAAGATTCCTATTTCTACTAAGATTAGGATTAGAATATTATAAATAAGCTTATGTTGTTTATGTTTTTTGTTTGCTGTTCAGTATTATTTCAGTAATAAGACTTGTGAGCTTCTATCGTTATTTGAATTTATACGTTTCGTTTTGAAACAAATCTTCCACTGCACCAAAATTGGTATCAGAGCGTGGTTTATCCTTTGACCGATGGCTGAAGCTGGTTCAAGTGGACAATGAAACCCCGACAACAAACTATAGTTCGCAAATGTCGAGCAACGACTTAATAGAATCAAAGAAACATTTCAAAGTCTTCAGCAGACTCTTGCTATGTAAGCTCTCGAAGAAAAACAAGTTGCCGGCGAGCATTAACCTGACTTAACAAGTGGCTGAACAGCGACGATGCTGGAGATGACAGCAGACATTCTTGACAACCAAGACCCGTCTGACCTAGATTTGCCCTTAGGACCCGTGCACGACCCAGATCCATCAAGAAACCTTGCACGACCTGTTTTCCAACCTGACTCGCAACCTTATAGCCCACGCACTGCTGGATCGGCAAATCCACTCGGTCGACAAGGTCCTCCCAACGATTTCTTCATAGATCTCGACCTATACAACCCTAATCCATACAACCATGACCTTAGACACCAAGATCCACGAGACCTGATCCAGATCGAGCACGACCAAGGCTAAAACGACGACGATAGAGGCCGACAACCCCAGATCGCCAGCAAGAAAGGTCGAAACGACAATGAAAGGGGCAATATCGAAGAGATCCGAAAATACCCACATCGACCTAACCCGGTTCATGTGTATCAAAGGGCAATCGAGTTATGTTCGAGTGGCACGACGCCGAAAGAGACTGCCAAGCAGTCCACAGATGCGGTGAGAGAGGATTTGCACTCGTTGGAGGCTTTGATGATTCTTCAGAAGAAGAGGATAATGTCAATCTAGCCAACAACGCTTGCAGGATTGCTCGATATAGCCAAGAACGGCAAAACTACAAGATGAATGTGAATTTACCCACTTTTGATGACCGATTACACATTGAAGACTTTCTTGATTGGGCGTATAATGTTGAGCAATTTTTTGATTATTCAGAAATCCTGGAAGAGCAACAAATTAAGATAGTGGCATATAAGTTAAAAGAAATAGTTGCAACCTGGTGGGAACAACTGCAGTTCAATCGTAAAAGACAAGGAAAGCAACATATTCGAACATGGGTGAAGATGAAGCGATTGCTTAAATAGCGATTGCTTCCTCCTAACAACGAGCAATTCCTATATCAACAATTTCACAATTGTCGACAGTTGAATAGAAAAGTTACGAAATACATTGAAGAGTTCTATCGATTAAGTATTAGGTGTAATTTGGTGAAAATTGTGGATCAACAAGTTGTTAAATATATCGGAGGCTTGAGTTTGGCTATTCAGGATAAGTTGGCTCTCCATAGCAGATGGCCATTATCTGACAGTTAATTTGGCTATGAAGGTTGAGGCTCAAATGAATAGACCAGTGAATCAGAATCTAATCAATTTTCGAAGGTCTGCCCCAAATGTTTCATCTAATCAAAGAACGACTAGCAACGGTGAAAACAACTCTACATCCATCACTGCAACCCAAACTCTAGGACTGGGACAAATATGAGCGTTGCCTCTAACAAAATCATTGCACTACGCCAACAGCAAAACCGAAACAATTCAAACTCATATGCTCAATCGAATTTGGGAAAATGTTTCAAATGTAATCAACCTGATCATCTCTCAAACAATTGTCCTAATCGAAGAGTTCTTAACTTTGTCGAAAATGATGAGGCAGTAGATGGTGGCATAAAGGATCCAGAAATTGATGATGATACTTATAAAGGAGCCGAATACTGAAGGGGATGAAAAGGAAACAGTTGTTTGTATGCTCCAACGACTCTTGTTAGCACCCAAACAGATTGATGAGTCACAAAGTCACAGGATCTTTCGGACTCGATGTGCTATCAATAAGAAAGTCTGCAATAATATTATTAATAGTGGAGGTAGTGACAATGTGGTGTCAAAGCGTTAGTTAAGGCGTTGAACTTGAAAACTAAGAAACATACTTACCCTACAAGATTACATGGATTTCAAAGTTCTCCAATCCATTGGAAAATATTACAAGGATGAAATAGTGTGTGATGTGGTTGATATAGATGCTTGTCATTTCCTTTTGGGAAGACCTTGACATTTGATGTTGATGCTACACACAAAGGTCATGACAACACAGTTATGTTTTGGTGGTATGGTAGAAAGATCGTGTTGTTACCACAACAACCACAACCGAAGCCTAAAGGTGTTAGTAACACTATTGAACATTTAATTACATCGATTCCAGGACTCCGATTTTTTAGAGCAAGTTAAAACTCAAAATTCTCTCATAGCTCTAGTTGTTAAGGGTTCAATTGTAGCTGAGGTG
Organism: Nephelium lappaceum; assembly: GCA_021234005.1. NCBI lineage: Eukaryota > Viridiplantae > Streptophyta > Magnoliopsida > Sapindales > Sapindaceae > Nephelium > Nephelium lappaceum. Next base: position 4,881,820 of record CM037998.1, read on the forward strand.
GATATTCACCCAATAGTGCGTTCACTTCTTGAAGAATTTAAGGAGCTATCACCTACTGAGTTGCCACCTATTCAGAATATTCAACACCATATTGATTTGGTACCTGGTGCTATTCTACCTAATTTACCACATCATCGCATGAGTCCAACAGAGCATGAAGAACTACACCGATATGTTAATGAGTTGCTAGACAAAGGTTTAATTCGAGAAAGTATGAGTGCTTGTGCGGTTCTTGCTTTACTTACTCCAAAGAAGGATGGAAGTTGGCAAATGTGTGCAGGTAGTCGCCTATCAATAAGAATACTATTAAGTATCAATTTCCCATTATGCGGCTTAATGATATACTCGACAGGTTAGTAGGAGTTGTGGTGTTTTCTAATACTAATTTATTTAGTGGCCATCATCAGATTCGTATGCAACCTGGAGATGAGTGGAAAACAACATTCAAAACTAAAGATGATCTTTATGAATGGTTGATGATGTCATTTGGATTATCTAATGCACCTAGTATTTTATGATATTGATGAATCAAGTTCTTCAACCATTCATTAGAAAGTTTGGGGTTGTTTATTTTGATAATATCCTTGTCTATAGCTAGGATAAGAAGGAACACCTGATGCATCTTAAAGAAGTTCTTAAACTGTGAGGGAAAATAAGTTGTACATCAATCTCAAGAAATTTAACTTCTTGACTGATCGACTCTTGTTCTCTAGTTTTATAGCTAGAAAAGGATGGTATTCAAGTTGATGAAGATAAAGTTAAAGCCATTCGAGACTAGGCCAACCCTTAAGACCGTTCGAGAAGTGCAAAGTTTCCATGGTTTAGCTACCTTTTACATAGCACTTTATTCAAGGTTTTAGTACAATTATGACACCAATTACTGACTGTTTGAAGAAAGGTTGATCTTTAGTGAGGGTAAAGCACAAGAAAACGGTTTTCAAGTAATTAAAGAAAACCTTTGTTCTACTCCAGTTATTGGCACTTTCCACTTTAAGAAAGTGTTTGAAGTTGAATGTAATGCGTCTTTGCAAAGAATTGGAGCTGTACTATCCCAAAAAGGATGACTTGTTGAGTTTTTCAGTAAAAAGATTAGTGAAGCTCAACAGAAATGGACTATTTATGAGTTGGAGTTTTATGCAGTTGTTCGAGCGTCACAACATTAGAAGCATTATCTGGTTCAATGTGAGCTTGTGCTGTATACTGACCATCAAGCTTTGAAGTTTAATAACTCCCAAAAGACGATCAATCGTATGCATGCTTGATGGATCACTTTTTTGCAAAAATTCACTTTCACCATTAAGCTTAAATCAGGGCAATCAAACAAAGTAGTAGATTAAGTTTACAAGCTTTTCTTTTATCTACCGTTAGTACAAAGGTGGTTGGATTTGAATCTTTAACGGATATTTACGTTAGTGATGAAGATTTTGGTGAAATATGGGCGAAATGTTGCAACAAAGAGTTTGTTACCGATTTCCTTATACGGGATGGGTTTTTATTCAAGGGTTCACAGTTATATATCACTTGCTCTTCATTGTGTGAACTTTTGATTAGGGAGTTACATGTTAGAGGTTTAGGTGAACATGTTGGATGTGACAAAATAATTAGTTTGACAGAGGAAAGATTCTATTGGCCACAACTTAAGAGAGATGTAGGGCGTTTTGTTCAACGATGTCCTATTTGCCAAAGAGCTAAGGGACAAGCTTAAAATACAGGTCTTTATAATCTTTTGCCTATTCCAAAGACAATTTAGCAAGATCTGACAACGGATTTCGTGCTTGGACTTCCTCATGCCCACAGAGTATCGATTCAATTTTTGTAGTAGTTGATCAATTCTCCGAGATGGTTCACTTTACACCATGCAAGAAGACTTCAGACGCATCTCATGTGGAAAATATGTTCTTTCGTGAAATTGTTCGCTTGCATGACATACCCCATTCAGCGACTTCAGATCGAGATATCAAGTTTTTGAGCCATTTTTGGCGAACATTGTGGAAAATGTTTGATACTACATTAAAGTATAGTAGTATCAATCATCCACAGATAGATGGACAAACGAAAGTCGCTAATTGAACACTTGGAAACATGACTCGATCCGTTTGTGGAGAAATGCCAAAATAGTGGGATGTAACCCTTCCTCAAATAGAGTTTGCTTTTAACTTGATGCCTAATCGTTATACCAAAAAAGCACCTTTTGAGGTTGTCTACACAAGGATTCCACAACATACTGTGGATTGGGTTCGTCTCCCTCCTACTCATGATGTTAATTCCAATACTACGAAGTTAGCTAAACAAATTCATAGGATTCATCAAGAAGTGAAAAAAACCCCTTGAAACAACTAATTTACGCTACAAGATTGATGTAGATCAACATAGGTGTTTCAAGGAGTTTAATGCGAGTGACTTAGTGATGGTTCGTCTTCGAAAGAATCGTTTTCCTGTGGGCACATACAACAAACTTCGAGACAAGAAGACTGGACCTTTCAGGATACTACAGAAAATTGGCAACAATACTTACAAAGTTGCTCTCTCTAGCAACATGAATATTTCCAATATTTTCAATGTTGCCGATATCTTCAAGTATTTTCCTTTAGATGAGTTTAATCTGCAATCACAAAACTGAAGGGCGAATTTTTTTCAAGAGAAGGGGATTTGATATAGGACAAGTTTACAATTCCTCATTAGTTTGGGAATCTTTATCCTCTTTAGTTTAGGATTATTAAGTCTTTTAGTATAGATTTAATTTTTAAATTAGGATTCCTATTTCTACTAAGATTAGGATTAGAATATTATAAATAGTTTATGTTGTTTATGTTTTGTATGTTGTTAAGTATTATTTCAGTAATAAGACTTGTGAGTTTCTATCCTCATTCAAATCTATTTGTTTCATTTCGAAACAAATCTTCTATTTCACTAAATTCTATTAATGGATTGCAAGGAGCAAACTCCATTTCAAGTCAATTTCAAGTTCAAACATGCACACCTCTGTGTCTGCTTCTGGCTTTGTTGCAAAAGCAGTATGTCCTTCTTGCCAGAGAAACTCACGACTCCTACAATAAAAAATAATAATAATAATAAATAAAAAAAACCTCGATCGGATAGCTTAACCAGATTCTACATATTTTTCAATACCAAAACAGATTCAAAATTTTTTTCAATCTAATGGCTTTAATATATTCAAAACAATTAACATCATTAACAATAAACTAACCTGATAAATGGTGTAGGATTACTGAACTCCCATCGAACAACATTGCACCATTGGTTAAGTTTCAGAGGCAGGTCTCGATGTCCCCTAATCCACTTAGAATAGTAGGGATACATCACTGTTTCACTAGTTGGGCGGATGGCAATAGGAACCTCCAAATCAGATTGCCCTGATTTTGTCACCCAAGCAACCTGGAAAACACAAATATCCCACATTGTTGGCACTTCTTGCCTTTGTTGTATAGAATTTAATAACTAAGCTTTTTTACCTATTAACCATCGGGAGAAGTTTCTTTTAATTAAGCACTAATGCTCTAAATTATTAAACGTGTTACCAATTATTAAACAATACAGTGCATGAAGGAATAAAAAGGAAACAATTTATGCTCAACATAGTACTAAAGCCAAATGCTACAGCTGAACAAATAAGTAACCTATGTTCATTTATTAGATCACTAATACTCTATTCAACAGTAGAAAATGCATGCATCTATGAAATATTATTAATTTTTGTATACATTCTTAAATTTTCCTGGATGAAACTGTTATTCATTATCCATGTTAGATTAAATTGGAATTTTTTTTTACCTTGTTGTTTTAGAAGATAAATATGACAAACTAATTAAACCAATGAGATTCCCCAAAGCTTGTGACCAAAACTTATCTCTTCCCTTGGAGTCAAAGTTAATCATACCTCTGGAGCAAAACCCTCAATGTGATCCTTCTCCTTTTCTAGCACACTTGGGGATACAAAAAGTGGAAAGTAACAATTTTTTATTTTCATTTTTTTGATCTCTGAATCAAAGAAACTCTGCAAGTTGACAGCATAAAGAAGTTCAATCTTACAGATAAAAATTAGAAGATTGGAAAACAAACTAGAAACAAAAGAGGACTGAACACGCAGCAATGACCAAGGGGTACACCAAACAGTATTAACCATGAATAACAAGGCATACTGAGCACTGAGCAGAATAAAGTTGTAACTACATAAAAAATAAAAATTAAATAAATAAAAAAAATTAACATCAAGCTTTAAAAATAGTTTCAAACTCACCTGCATTTTCTCCCAGATTGACATTGCCCAAGGCCTTATGATATAACAACCAGAAATGTCATAATACTCAATCATTTCACCATTGACAACCACCTATTGAAAAGAATTAATAAGATGCCAAGAGATTAGAAATTCACACATACAATCCATCAGAATAGCACAAGGGCCCATGCATCAAAACAGTTAACTGGGGCAGTTCCAATGTCATCCTTGCATGATAATACATACAACAGAAGAGGTTATAGCATCATGCACAGCAAACTTGTTTAACAAAGATTTTCAAGACTTGCAATGCAATCTCATATAAAATATCTTGTGATGAAGAATGCTTACAATTAATCAAATGAAAAACCACCTCCTAAGTAAGATAAAGAAAATTCAAACTTACATCAAAGCCTAAAACTCTACCTTTATCCTTCCCTTTTCCTTTTCACACGTAGAAGTATTAAATTTCAATCAACTATTAACCTTACCAATTCCTGAAAAACTAACATCATAAATATCGCAAAATTAATAAGACAAAACATATGATCAATTCCAGGCTATTCGATAGAATATCTAACATAAACGGTACAAAGATTGGACATTTGCATAACTTATAACTCAAACAAAAACTATAAGACGTTTGATGTCAATAATCTCAAAACCAAATATCACTACAATTCACATAGAGTACCGATTGGAACTCTCCAAATCCATTTCGCCCAATTCTTTCAAGTACAACTAATTACTTCCTACACCACTTATCAAAAAAACCCAAACGAACCACCTAGAATAACATAAATCACACAACAACACAATATTGTTTTACATACCACAATAAGGCACCAGCATCACATGACTAAACATACAAACATGCTTACACAAACAAAGCATAACTAAACAAACAAACACTTTCAACATACCTCAGAATACCAATCCCCAAAGTTCTCATCCTTCTTAAACGAAAGTCCCAAACCCGTCTCCTTCTTCACCTCCTTCTTCTTCCCTCCTCCTGTAAAACCAAACCCCCCTCCACATCAAAACAACAACAACAAAACACACACACACATATATACATATGCAAAATCCCCATAACAAGTTTTGAAACCGAAAACCCACATCAGAGGGAGAGGGGAAAAAAAAAAAAAAAAAACCCTCACCACCGCTGGCATTAGCTTTAACCTTCTTCTCAGCCTCCTTGTCAGACTTCTTATCATCAGCAGGACCAGCCATGGCTTCCAATTTCACCTCTGAACGCAAAAACCCATCTCAACATTAACATCAAACATCACTCTACTCTACTCAATCAACACATACAAACCATAACACAAAATGTGTATATAGAGATAGACACAGACAGAGAGTCCAATTGAATTGAGGAAACGATGGAACTAATAAACGAACAAAAAAAAAACTTACAGGGGGTTGAAACGGCGTCGATCTGGCGTCCGGGAAGGTCAACGGCGGGTGCTCCGCAGGGTGGATAATGACGGCTAAGGTTATGAGAAAGAGACAGTGGAATAGAGGACGCGTCCGTTGCTAGCGAGGGTTTTTGATTTTTATTTCTTTTCTTTTGGTGAATTACACATATGTCCCTCGGTTTTGATCTGGTTGCATACTAGTTTATCTTTTCGGTGTTGGTTACATGGGTATCCTTTGCCGTTAGTAGACTGTCATTACATTTTTACTTGGTGTGGGAATTGTTTGGCACAACTACATGAGCATAATATGAAATTTGAGAATTTAAATTAGATTTTATTGGATTCAGGAGTCTAATGGATTCATATGTTAAGCCCTGTTAAACAAGCAGAGTTGTACTTATGTTGTATGTTATATGATCTATTTAACAATAAGATATTTATTATATTGTTTTAAATTTTGTTTTAGTTACTGTTATATTATAATCAGTTATTTTCATTTATGAAATGTGTTTATTGGATCACATAGTGTATTTAAATTGAAAAAAAAATTGTTTTAAAGTTTTAAATAGGTAAATATTAAGCTAATCATCTTTTATTTCATAATTGATTTAATTGATAATTAATAGTTTACATGGATCTTATTGGGTAACTCATTGGTTTAATAGGTTGTGTTTTGGTTTAAACCTATGATATGATAAGTTTAAAAAGTGATGTTTCGGTTGGACCAAAAATCAATGAATCATGTTTGGGTTAATACAAATACAACACGATAATTTGTAGTATTACCTTTAATCGTTACAAACGAACAATAAAAATGTTCATTTACAGTTTTATAAGCAAAATTACATATTTATTGTTATTATTTAAAAAATATATATATAGAAATGGACGGAGGGGATCTAATCCCCTCTATCCAATCACTGCTCACCATTTTAATTTTTTAATTTTTTTATTTTTAAAGTTGTCTTATTTCATTTAACTGAAAATTTATAGTGCAAAGAAGAATAAAAACAAAAGGTACAAAGATGAAGAGGATCCATCTATTCTAATAGATCGATTCATGTGCTCATTTGAATAGAAAATGGAGCAAGTCACTTCCGTCATTGATAGAGCGTCTCCACCGCTTCAATACCTTTCCAATCTTAGATTGAGCTGTTCATGCTCCATCTCAGATGGAGCATATTAATATAAATATTATTGAAAGTATCAATTTTTCACATATTTAGTACGTTAAAGATTAATTTTACTGTTGACTACTAACACTAGGTGACACCCATAAAATTAACCCCAAAAGTTACAAACTCATGCAATTACATCCGAAATCAGAGGAGTCTCATACAATTCACTCCTTTCCTACTTTTTCTGTTCCTATTTGTTTATTATTTATAATTTATTAATTATTTTTTATTTTACCGAATCTTGGGTTGGTTCGACTACTAGTAGCGTTTGCTCGCTACGACTTGCTGTAATTTTGACTTCGGAAGCAAATTTGTGCTGCTTTCGTACGTTGTGTGCGTCCCACGGCCTCAGTCCGATTCTCATTGAAGTGGCTAGGTTGTGTTTGGTACGCTCATTTAAAACCGCTTTTGTTATCTATTGTGTAAATTGTGGTACTCAGTTGAAAACGAAATAAATAATACACTTTTGAAAATTTATATTTCAACCCAACAGTTTGAAAATAAAAGAAACTATAAAGTTTCATTTAAAGTTAATACAAAATATATTAGAGATCAATTATAACTTATCAAGATTAATTACCATTTAAGTGATTTGAATCATAATCGAAAACCAACTACCTATATAAAATTTATAAAATGTCTTTGATGGGAATCAAATTTGTTCCACCTTAGCTGGTGAGAAATTGTAATTTTTTTTTCTTCACATTACAATTATAACTGTCGAGACCTCTTGAGTTCAGACTCTAAAGCGCAGTTGAATATCTGCTTACAGTAGATAAAAGAGAGTTACCCATACATCGATGAAAACACTGCCCATATACTGGTGGGACTTTGATGGTGCTACAACTCGAATCGATCACTTAGATTGTAGAGAAGTAAGACAGATGGGAGTGATGTCACTACACCACTTAACTTCAAATTGAAATTATAAAATTTAATATTATAGAAAAGTGAAAATAAATTATAGCTATTTGCCTCCTTGTAACCACCATATTTCATCAAAGTTCTTTCTAATGTCTAAACCTTTCTTTAAAGTATTTCTCTTTAAAATAAGTATATTTAAATCATTTAATAGTTTTTTTTTTTTGAAAAAAAAGAACTATGTTAGAACACATATTAAGATTGACAAGCTAAATAAATAATAACATGCTCAAAATTTAACCAAGAACTTTGCAAGTAATGTGATAAATTATTTTATAACAATTACATGAAGTATAGGAAGATGTAATACAAATTAATTTGTTTCATATTGTTTGGGCAAAATGTAGGACAACCTAGTTTAGTCTTTAGTTTATTTGATCTTGTTTGATGATTAAATACATTCCTATCATGTTTGTGGTGATAGGTGAGTGTTCAAATCTCACTAGTTGTATTAATCTCATGATCTGCATAGTTTTTCCTTAGTTATTATGATAATATATTATTAAAATCGAAAAATAAATCTTTGATACCAGTTGTAGAAATTAAAGTAAATATTGAAACACAGTAGAAGAATATTCCTTTTAATAGAACTTGTATTTGGATAATTTATTTTTTTGATAATTTGGTAATTGTCAGTCTTGCTTACATTATTTAATTAGGCTCTTTGTCTTGATAAATATCCTTCTTTATTTGCATTTTTCTTGCTAATTTCTCAGCTTAACAAGCCTTTTACATGGAAATATCAATTATTCAGATGAGTAACATTAAAAAATTTAGCTAAGCTATGGGTGAAGTATGATATAAAATAAACACAAGAAGATTTCATGAAAAAATATTATGAAATGAGTTTTATTACCTTACTGGTTGGGATAAATGGTACCCATCAGTAACAACATTTAGGTTGATTTAAAGGGTGATTATTGAAGAATATCAAATGGTTGTTATTAATGAGTAATCTTATCTATTTAGTAAAGTAGTCTAATCCGAAATTAAATTCAACTTAAAAATCATGAAATAAGAAAGAATGCAGTCGATGGCTAAGTAGTGCAGTGGAAACACACAAGTCAATTCATTGTCTCAGATCATGGTTCGACACCCCCACCTTTAATAATAAAGGTAAGATTTTCTTTCATATATATGAATTGTCTCCTACTCAAGTATGAGTGGCTCCTAACTATATGACAGCCACTTATTCGGACCGTGCCACTGGAATTTTATTAGTTTGATTCCGATTATCTTTTGAGCTTGTCTTAGTGCATGAAAAAAGAAAAAAAAAAAAAAGAAGAAGAATAGAATGCGAAGCCAAACATCCCTGAACAAACGAAGAAAAACATATAGAAACATAAAACGATGCGTTTTGGAGGAGCAACAAAATCGTAGGACCTCAACAAACAAATGTGGAGAAACCCTGCAGTGTGGTCTCTGTATTCATCGACTCTTAAACCCTACTCGCTTTTCAACAACACAACCACCACAAGAATCAACTTCACCAAAACCCTAACGACAAACACCACAACAACTTGTCTAATGAAATCCGTAGAGGAGTCCGATGTCGGCATTTTCTGCTTCATCTCCAATCTCCCTGGCTTCCGCGGCGTCCTCAAACAAAGGCATCGTCTCTCCTTCCTTCTCATTGCATTCGCCTTTCATTCACCGATTTTATTCTAATCTTTTGAATTCTTGTCTAGGTACTCCGATTTCATCGTCAATGAAGTGGACACTGATGGAAATGTTGTTCATTTGACCTCTTTAGACGCTCCTCCAGAGGTAAATTAAAGTTTATGCGACTATGTAGATGCTGAAAGTTTTCGTTTTGAATGTCTCTACCTACGATATGATCGTGTTTGTTTATTCGAAGACTGTATAGCAGTCAAAAGTTTTCGTTTGTAATGTATTTTTCACCTACTTATGTTCGTGTTCGTTTATGGATGTTGAAAATTTGATTTGTAATGTATTTACCTCTGTCTGTTTTTGTTAGTTAGTTAATAAGACTATGTAGATGCGGAAAGTTTCTGCTTGTTATGTAATTACTACCTTTGTATGATGATGTTAGTTTATTCAACTATATTGATATGGAAAGTTTTCGTAGTAATGTATTTATGTGTGTATGTTTGTGTTCGTTTAACTTTGGTTATGTAGATGATTGTGAGGAATTGTGATGCTTTGTTGTTGTTATTATTCAGGCTGTGGTGGTGGTGGAACGTGCTGAAACTATGGTGTCTGATCAAGTGAATAAGAGTTATAATGCTGAGATTGAATTGTTTCGATCCCTTGCGGGTAATTCTGATGCTGAGAGTCTGGGAGCTCTGATTCGTCAGATTACGAATGGTGATAGTGAAGACAGTATTTCACCCATTATTCTTTCTGCGAATTCAGATAAATCACATCGAACGGTGAGTTTTTGCGAGTTTGAACTTGTTTTGTTAGCGAAATATTGTCATTGCATGTGTCATAAACATAGAATGAAGTTTATTATAAGGAATGCTAGTTTGAATTTAGCTTAAGACTTACAATAAAAGAGTTAAGAACGTTATCTTAGTCAGTATAAATATCTGATAGTATTATTTTGTGTTCAGACCAAAGTGCCAAGCTTATCTAACTGATTTACACCTCTTAGTTTAAAAGGTTGATGAATGTATCTTTTTTGGTCTTTCAGGCAATACACAACTTTTTCAAAAAAAACTTCAAATTTCTTGTCACTGACACTGTTGATGGACCTGATGCTTTCTTGAAATGCATACGTGTGAGATTACATTCAGGAGGGAATAACAATGGGGGTAGACGGTCTAAGAAACGAAAAGAGAGAGGTGATAAACCTTTCGATAGTAGAGGTTCGGAAAATTGGCCAGAGAATCTCGGCAAGTTCCTCAGGTAGTGAGTACATAGGGTGGCTCTTCACTGTACATAAAAGCTCGTTGTTTCCATCATCATTATGTTAAATGATGGTTTCTAAAAGATATTGTTGTTTGCTAATTGAAGAGGTAGACCTGCCATGTTCTAAAAGTTATTCTTCATTTGGTTCATGGGAAAAAATTGACGTTATCCCTTTGATTACATGTCGAACAGTGAATATAGAAACATGCTTTTATCTCTTTAAGATTTTTAGGGGTTACTAAGAGAAAACATATTTTGCTCCAGAAAGTATTTTTTGTTTTCCAACCTTTCATGATGATGTAATTTTATTTTTTTCTCAACTACACATTAACAACATCTGAAAGCTACTGCCAATTAAAATCAGGTTTCATCTATACAAGGAGAACAAGGATACACAGGAGGCCTTGGGGTTGATAGGAAAGATGCTTGGTATCCAGGTATGTCTTGCTCTCTTGTACTGGACATTGTGATTTAAGGTCTGCTTACTGGTGTGACAAAGAAAGTGAAGATGAAAGCTCTTTTTTATTATATCAATTGTATTTAGGTGATGTAAAACAGTGGGTTCTTCTTTTCTAATGGTCTATGTAGCCTTTTCTTTAACGATACTGTGCAGTCATTTGATCAAAATTGTTGCATAATTGCCCTTTTGACTGATATTTTTGTTGACAGCCTAGGTCATTTGGTTTTTCGGGTACAAAGGATAAGCGCTCTGTCTCAACTCAAAGGGTGAGTTGTTCTAGGTTTCTTCCCATTCCTGCTGCTTGTATTTGAAACTGGAGTTGGTTTTTCATTTTTGAGAGACCGTATCTGGTTCACTTTTGTATTTCTCTTTGTTTTCTCTTTTCTTAATAAAATTTATGTTTCCTATCAAAAAAAAAAAGAGACCGTATCTGCTCTAACTTTTAATGAATTGCTCATTCGTGAGTTTATGTAATCGGCTTCTCTCAACTAGTTTTTAGTGTGTTGAGAAATATGATACATCAATGTCATAGATTTTTTTCTTTTCCAAGGTCCTGCTACTGCATCTAGCTATGCATGTTTTCCTATGATTATCTTACACAAATCCATTGATTTTCATTATACTCAAGGCAGGGAACTGCTTTTCTATGTTAGCACATTTGGGGTATTGCCCAATCAATGTTATGAAATATCATTTGTTCCATGATGATTTTTAAATGAGAATATCTTTGTGTGTTTAAGAGAGAGAGAAAGTTCTGTAAAATCAGAACACAAACAATCTAGTTTGAAGGGCTATGTTTTAAATTGTCCAAACTACAAATTTGAGGGGAGTCTGATCCCAGCAAGTGTCTTTCCAAGTCTCAAACTGTACCTCCAAACTGTACTCTTGATTTGCATAGATTAAGTTATTATGATAACTGGTACATTTGCTTCTTTATATCCATATATGAACTTTTGAGGTATAAAAGTATTTCATGAGGACTAGTGCAAAATTTTACTTCATTTAAGAAATATGTTTTAGCATAGTTTTCTTGTGCATCCAGGTGACCGTCTTCAAGCAGCATGCAAGCAGATTAGCCGCTCTTAATAAAAGATTGATCGGTATTCAAGTGGGTGACTTCTGGTAAGATTAATTATCCTGGGTTCTAGTTTCTGTCGATATTACTGTTTAATGATGCACAAGTTATTACTGCATTTGTCCAGTTATGTAAAGGAAGGACTTATGCTTGGGCAGCTCCTAGGAAATCGATTCACAATTACATTGCGGTAAAAATTCTTGCCTATGTATGGATCCCATTTCTGTGTTCTTGTGCCAAAAACACTCCTCATCATTACCTTCATTGCCCAATGTCTCATGGTATGAGCTATGTCCACAGAGGAGTTGTGGCAGATTCTGAAGATGTCATAAAAGCAGCTGCAAACTCCTTGGGAAGGCATGGGTTCATCAACTACTTTGGTTTGCAAGTACGTCCTTGACACTCTCCCTCTCTATTGTCGATGTTTACTTCCTTTTTACTTTATTCTTAGTGTTTATATTCTCTGTTTGCTGGAGATATATGACGTCCGTGATGCTCTTGGCTTTATTAGCCTAATATGGGAAGAATACCCGATTTTCTGGGTTTGTGTGAGTGAATTTTATTCTTACATAGGCAAATACGTTTGGCCAGGTCATTGGAAACTCTAATTGGATGGTGGAATTGCCTAGTTTGGTCATTTTTTTCCCATTTAATCCCCCATATGAAGGAGAAAATGTTATAATTTATGCAAATAAGATCAATCATGATCGACAATTTCTCAGTATTATTATTATTATTTTTTTCAAGTTGTGCTAAAATTGTATAAAATATTTACAGTTGTCCTAGGGAATGTCAAACATTTAATGAATATTACTGCATCCTGATATGTGTCTGTAGTGTTCATGCTGGTGTTGGGTGATGAACACATTGTGTAAGGAGTATTAGGTCAAAAAATGGCTTTGGCCTTTTTAACCTTATAATTCAGCCTTCTGTAAACTGTTCATGATAACAAGCTATTAGGGATAAGACATTTCAGAGGCATTGGTCCAAAATTTCCCTCATAGTAAGATGCCGCTCACCTGATATCTGCATAACATGTGAATAACCTAGGATGAGGAGTTGTATTACAGAGATTTTTTAAGAACACAATTTCTAGAAAATAGGCCAGAATGTACACAGAACAATGCTCCCCCAAATGAATTGCTACATAGCCTACTTATTTCGTATCTTAATTTTTATTCATGGCCTTTTCACGCTGCTTCGAATCATGTAATTTCCTCAGCGTTTTGGAAGTGGTTCAGTGCCTACTCACCTTATCGGAGCCACATTACTTCGAGGAGAATGGAAGACTGCCGTAAGCATGATTCTTGATCCAAGGGAAGGGGATATCCTTTTGCTGTTTCTTTTGCAAGCATAATTGTTTATTATATGCTTGCTATTAAGTCAAGTGGTCTGTTGCATTACTCTATTCTGTTTTTGCTATAAATATCATCACTTGTTTTTCTTGACTCAGAACTTTAAATACAAAGAAATGATATTAGCAAGGCACGAGAATATTATAAACAAACTGATGATATTGATGGGACACTTAGAAAATTACCTCGCCATTTAGTTGCTGAAAGGTCAATCGTAAGTTTTCAATTGCTGTTGCTTCTGTCTAACTTTCTTGGATTGGGGGATGCTAAATGTTTATTGCTCACCTAAGTTTTTGTTGAAATGGATTTCTTAATCTATCTTGTTTATTACAGTAAACTTGCTCTCTATATGGCAAATTTATTGCAGTTTGTGTTTCTACCCCATTTTTACTTTGATTTTAATATTTTTTATCTCTTGATGCCATCAATTTAGTTCTTGTGTATTGTTATTGACATTGTGCTGTTTCTTTATCAATCTTGTGCAGCTGCAGTGTTTGAAAAAATGTCCTGGGAACTACTTGCAGGCCCTGAAAGCTATACCTAGGACTTTGAGAATGATGTAAGGGATTACTTCAGTATATAAATGTATGATTTCTAAAATAGCTTGTCCTGGGGAAGTCATAATTACCCTTCTGATACATCTAGGTTTCAATCATCAGCTCATCTTACATAAATAACATAAGGCCCCTAGGTCTTAAAGACCTATCTGCCTATTTGTTAGCTGTCAGCATATCTATATTTTTCTCTAACGCATGAAGATCCACACATCATGCAAATACTCAGAAACTACAGGAAGAATGGATTTAAATTTCGAAACTTATAATGTTACTGCTGCTTTATTTCTTAGGTATGTACATAGTTATCAAAGCTATTTATGGAACCATGCAGCGAGTATGCGAGTGCAAAAATATGGTATGGTTGTGTTTTTTTATGCTAAATATCTGGACCTTTTTATGCAAATACTTGTATCCGCTATCATAATATTTATTTTTGAATTTTTATTATGTCTGTAATTGGACTTAGCTTCGTTGATCTGATATCTCACCGACTGGCAGGAATTGAGCAAGTTGTTGTGGGGGACTTAGTATATTGTAAAGGAGATGCTACTGAAAACGTGATAGGGGTTGGTAATTCTGAATGTGAAGATGACGATTGTAATGATACATACGTCGATGATACTTTAGATGATGTCACCGGAGCAGTGCTCCCTGAAGAGAGACAAAAACTTGTTAAGGTCAGGTTTATATCTTAGTCCTTGTTTAAAGCTGTCACTACTGCTTATATAAAAGCCATCTTGTAGGGTTTATTTAGGCTCAGTAAAAAATGAAAAGAAATGTATGGTGTATATCGGGAGCATCCATATCTATCGGTTGGCAATTTATTGTTAGCATTATGTATTGTAACATTCTTCAAGTTGACCAGCCCTTTGTATATGAACCTTTATAATGTATTTGTCTTTTAGATGTGGGACACTAGGTGGAAGAAACTGGTAGATATATCTATACCATGGTAAATAAGGTCATACAACCATACAAGTGCAAAGGGAAAATGAATCTTTTAATTGCTGCACCATTGTTAAGTGAACAGTGGCATGATGTTGTATCACACATTAAGACGAATGAATTAGCGGCCACTAAAGCCCTGTAATCAGTTCATGAGAACTCTGAAGGTAGCCATACTTCCATTGCATTAATTTTACTATGTATTCCTGTGGGAAAAATCAAGATATGGATTAGACTTACTCGATCAGAATTGCGAAGTAATTGCAATTTTGTTGATCCTTTAAGGGCATGATACGATGATAAGGCTCTGCATTGCTGCTTGTGTGGTGTTTATGTTATCCCAGCTTGATGAAAGACTTTTTATAACTGAAGATTGGCTTCGCATGAATTATTCGACTCTTTTTTAACTTTGAGTATCTTCCACTCTGTGATTGGTAGAAATGATTTTAAATTCCTTGCTAGACCCATAACTTTGATCTGGAAATGCGTTTTATCAAGTGTCGTTGTTTCTTCATGATGAAATGGCATTAGTTTATGAACCTATCAATTTTGCAAGTCTTACATAAATAGATTAGATATGTCAGCAATTATTTGGAGTTTGCTTTATTTTATTCCAAGTGTGAGATTGGATATGCTTTTAATAAATCAGATTCCAATATTTTAATCAGGCCTGAATCAGATTCATTCACATGCTATTTGTTATATCATTTCTTCAATACTTAATGGAAAATGTAGGAGTTATTCTGGTGTTGGTGCATTTGTTCTCTTCGTTGGCTGCGTGTATGTTAGAACTAATTTGTTTATTATGTGATTGAAATTTAAGATTTTTTTTTTTTAAAATTTTTTTATTATTTGTCAGACTGTTACTTCACAAGATGTTGACGCTGGAACTTATACTATTGATGATGTTATACTTCCTATGCCTGGGTAAGGGAAGACCAAAACTTGCTGTACTTCAAGTTGCATGTTTGATTATGAAATGAATCTTTTTTCTTGTCCAACTCTATTGTTCTTTGTTTGGCAGCTCTCGTATAATATATCCAATGAATGATGTAGCCAATGTATACCATGATTTGGCAAAGAAGGTATGCTGTGTTTTACAGTACTGGTGATGTCTCTCTGATACCAGTATTTCAAGTTACAACACAGAGATATTTCCAATATCTTTCGATTCCCGAACACAAAAAGATCGATTGGGATTTCTATCTAATATTCAAATTTCTATCTATATAAGATTTAGATTAATAGAAATTGGATCAAGGCTTTGTGTATCAAATATTTTCAGATCAATGCATACGATCTTTTGTTTTGTTCCGACAATGTGAGGAGAGTGAATGTGAGAAAGAAACTTTCATTTACAGTCTCCTATTATTTAATTTAATATTGTATTGAATTTAAAAATTCAAAATCGGAAATTCTCTTTTTGTCTCTAACATATATCAGCTCACTATATCATAATCTATGAAAGATAAACAAGTGTATTACATGCCTAAAAATGGTGAGGTTTAGAAACAATCTGACTTGTCAAGGAAGCAAAGTATTATTCATGGAATTTAAAAAGTTGATAATTTAAAATTTTGGGTAAGTTAGAATTGAATGCAGTGCAATTCTTAGATTAGTTATGAGGCGGGGTGCGTCTACTAAGAAGAATTTATGGATGCAAACACTTGCATGTGCATGCATTAGTGCACCAACATTGATTTACACTATGGTACTTGTTAATCAAGAAATTGCTTTAATTAATGAGACTGAATTAGTTAAATCAGTATGCATTTCACTGAGGTAGGCATTAAGTTGCTGATATTAGATTAGAAGAATGAGTTAAATCAGTATGCATTTTGCTGAGATCTACATTGAGTTGCTGATATTAGGTTAGGTTGAATCATTTAGTTGCAATAGTAATAAGATTGGGCTAGGCCATTGAGGTTAAATCAATCATTAGTATGCTTTCCTATCATTTCTTTATTATTATTATTATTATTATTATTTTAATTTTTAAAACTCAAAAAATAGGGAAATTTTGTGATAGAACCCTGAAAGCTTCCTTTCTCTGTTCTTTATTCATCTATTTTATTAACGAGCTTTCTGTCGTTATTTTTTATTTTGGTGTTAATTCTTGTTTTATTCATTTTGACCAGGATGCAATCAACTTGACAGAGAGTGTACATAATGTCAAGTATGTTGACAATGTGTCCCTCAAATTATTGCTTAAACTTTTCCTCCCTCTTTGTCTCTCTCTGCCTTGTGTGAGCTTGCTTTTTTTTTTTTTTTTTATTTCTCTAACTGGATATATGCATGTTTCTTTTTAGGGAATTTTCAATTACTAGTATGACCGGAAGTTATAGGCAAGTTTTTCAGAAACCAATGAACTTTGAATGGTATGCTTCTTAATTTTCTTTCCTCCATGTTTATCTTTCCTTTTAAGTATTACTGTTGTATGTATTTAGGAAACACTGTCAACTAATATTGTTGCTTCTGCTGTTGCAGGGAATTATGCGGATACACTGATGGTAACAAACCATTAGTGGAGACAGATTTGGACAAAATTGCAAAATCTAGACCTATGGACATAGTCAAAGAACATGAATCAACCAATGGAAATGAGGAAAAAGATCTTGTTGATTGCATGAAGCAATCAGAAAGCGCCAAAAATATGGAACATTCAACAGACAACAGTGAAGCTGACTGTAGCAGAGAAGTCGGGGTGACAGAAGTTGAATCCTTGCATGAATCTAATCCTCAGGAAGCCCAGTTGGCTCTCAAGTTAGGTTTAACCCTTCCAGCTTCATGTTATGCCACGATGGCCATAAGAGAGCTGCTGAAAACATCGACTTCTGTATGTGATTTCATTTATCTTGTCTAAACTTATGCCTTTACAGTTCTTAAATTTCAGGTTTCAATCTAAAATTCGTTCCTTAGGTTATATCCCTATCAAACCTGCCCCAGCACAGAGTATGTTTGGGCAGATGTATGTATATGTAGTAACTTAGTACTCTTGATAGAGTACTTTAGCCTCAATAATATGACTTTACTTCAGCTTTGATCCTAATAAGAGTCAGATTTCAGGTTTTCATCTTGAACTTGTGAAAATATGACCCATTTTAAAGCCAAGTGGAGTTCTGATCAAAACAAGGATGAGCTAGTTTGAGCCCAAAAGCATAACCTTATTGCTAACATGTTTTGATGTAGTTATAAATTATAAAATTTTTCTCAACTCCTAATAGTATGGCTGTATTCATTATCTTGACTTCCATTTTGCTGCCTTTACAGGTTGCCTTCCACAAGACATTAAACTAGTGAGCACATTGATGCCGGTAGAGATCTAGGAATCCCTAACAGGCTGTGTGCTTTCATCTGAAACAAGTTCTCATTTGCAAATGGGGAATGGGGAGTGAACAAACAAGGTTCAGTCTTCTGCTACAGTAGTATTTACCTTGATACATATTATATTCTCTATTTTCCCTGTGACTTTATTAAAGCTATTTGGAATCCCACAATTGGCTTTTTTCGAGAAAAAATGGGTGAGGCTGGGTCCAATATGGAGAAGGGAGGCTACAAAGTGGAGTCTGTCCTCCCTTAGAATTTTGGATATCTCCAGTAATTGCAAAATATTGTATCTTAACATAATGAAAAATTATGTGATGATGCATACAGCTTTGTTATTAAAGTGTGTACAATCTATTTTTACTGAGGTCATTTAGAAGTTGTTCTATAATACTCCTGTCTGCCTCGACCGCTAACTGATTTGCTCTATACTTTTGAATTGTTGATGTAAAATGTTACTGCCTCATTTTTTAATCAATGTAAACAATAAGTATAATGCCTGCATGCATTACATATAGACAGCTTTCGAAAACATGCATCTATACATCTCATAGGCTCATGTGGATTGATTTTGGAGCAACTGATTGAAATAGCCAAATGATTATTTAATTGTTATTTTTTTGGGAAAGTTGTATCAGTTTTTATTTTCTTTTCCAGATTTCATCTACTCCAATATGTTTGAACTTTGTAGCTGCTCTGCTTCCTGACCAAATACAAAAACTTTAGGCTAGTAGTTTTGATTATTACAACTAACAAGCCACAATTCAGGATTTGCTTACAATGAAACTTGATTAATTAGTTAATAATTTTAGATTTCTAGTTTGCTTCCATGGCATCACTTCGACTTGTTCTTCTATTTGAAGCTTAGATCTGCTCTCTCGTATCTCATCCGTTCTTATGTCCTGCAATTGTTGGCTTGATATCGAAGTGCCAAGCCAATTAGTACATGGTCACATGTGGCTGCGGTCAAATGGGTCAAGAAATTAGAGCACCAAACATTTTGACAAAGAATCCAACAATGAAAGCTTGTATTTTAACTTTACCTCATATGCCATAGCAGAGTTCTCATAGTTTGAATGACTGGTTGTGCTATTGGCATCAGACTCACTGGCCTTTCCGAACTTTTTCGATCGATAAAGCTTGACAAACCAGGGATCCTGGTTTCTGTTACTTAATCGTGGAGAGGAGTGTTGTGTTTGAGAATGAGTTTCTGGAACCAGTGGAACACCGGTTCTATCCATGGAAGCTGTTCGTGTGCCTTTGGCTTTCATGTTTGATCCGGATCGTTGTTTCGGTTCGCTCTGTGACCTGACCTTGGCCCTTGATGACTCAGTGTAGGCCATGTAGTTTGGCAAGAATAATTGGTCATGGTGAGGCAGAGGAAGTAGATAATCTGGTTTCTGACCGCTGATGGAGGCTCTTCCCGGAATTATTTTGGGGGTTTCGTGATAATAGTGTCGGGGAGTGTTGTGAGTTGTAGAGGAAGAAAACTCCTCATATTGGTGCTCTCTTTTAGAGAATGAAACATCTCCTGAAAAATATGCAGCAACTCCTTGCTCTAATTTTTTGATTTGTGAATGATCCGAATAACCATTTTTGCTCTTTGAAACTCCATGTGCTTTATAAGCATTGAAATCAGCTGCTTGCTGTACACTCAATGAGCATGTTCCAAATTAGCAATTGAAGAACGGAAAACTTCGCTATGTTAATCTTTAATATCAATATATAATACCTTTTTAAAAACATTGAAGGAATATTGGAATCTAAAAAGATCAATCATTACAAATATCGATAGGATATTTATTTTTATAATCCAAATATATTTGCTCCCCTTAATATAAGAAGATAACATTTTATGTAATCATTAAATACTCAGTGAGATTTGAATATCTTCACTTCATTTGATGTAAAGGGGAAAAAAAAAATGCAAACGTTTACTGCTCTGTATATTTTTACTGTTTTAATTATAAAACTTATTCTCTTTAAAATAAAGGTATTTTAAAATTTTAAGAATAAACCGTTTTTATTTTATTTTTTAAACAATTTTTCAAAAGTAATCTCAAAACCGTAATCATTTATAACTAAGATAATTAGCATACTATTTCACATCTATGATTAGAGGATAAGTTTTGAGTCTCATATATATTTATCAATATGTTTAGATCATATTTAATAATGTCTAATGTTGAAGGTTTCAGCAGACTTTTACTATGACTATCTCTAGATTTCTAATCACATATAATTATATTTTTTTAGAGAAAAGTATTTCAGAAAACTGACTTAATACCAACATTAAAACAACGAAAATTGTTGGATACAAATCGCTAAGCACAATGATTAGAAAAATATCGGAGATGGAAAAAACAAGACTTAACTCTAAGAGGTCTTCTGTATCCATTGGCAAGAGAGATGTTTTTGTATCTTGAAGATTGGCTTTTAACAACAGACTGTGTTTCCTCCTCAGCCATCTGAATTCTGTGAAATCGAGCTCTAACTTGAATTGCCATTACAGCATGCATTTGCCTAAGAGTTGCAGTTGTTTGTTTCCTAACCAGGTGACCCCTTACCAATGCTTGTAACTTCACTAGTCCCTTTAAAGCATACAGAGCTTTCCTTGCCTGTTTGATGTCATTAAAACTCCATTTTAGACTAAATGAAAAGTATAAATGAACATGAATATAGAGGTGGTTTATGTTACTTTGTGATTTTTATTTCATTGTGTGGTAACAAATTTTCTTTTGGGTGTCATTTACGATTAGATACTATAAGTATGATAAGGGAGATTCTCAAAAACATTGAGTTACGATTCTATCTCAAAATCAATCCTCTAAACAATATGAAGTTATTTTAATCAAAATTTAAAACTATAAAGATGATTTTGGTCACGCGATAAAAGGACTTTCATATAAATTTAAAATTAGAAAATTGTGATTGAAAAACATGTCAAATCTTTGGAAGTAATTGTCAATGTACAAATATTCATCTAAAACACCCATGTTTTGCTCTCAGACTACTAAAAATAAACTAGATCGATTCATTTGATATTTGTAATTACTTCGTATGAAAGTAACCACGAATTTTTTTATTAATAAATAAAAAAAAAGTTGGAATTAGTGGTACCAAGTAAGAACGAAAAAAGGCTTGAATTTTGGTGGCAGCTGAATCTTGAACAACACTGCAAATGACTGCTCTACTTGCTTCATCAATTTCCTGTTTTGGTGTCACAGCAACTGTTTCAACACCAGCACTTCTCGCAACTGCCACAGCCAATGCCTTATTCTGCTGCTGCTGTTTCTCCAAGTCCACAATGGTTTTTAAAACAACAGGTTGGCTTGTAGTGATCAAGTCAAGAGACTTACTGCTCCTGTGAGCTTTCTCTTTGCTGGATGACCTTCCAAAGCTCCACCTTCGCCGGATTTTTGGACTTGATGGCACAATGGCAGCTGAATTTCCCACATTCTCTTCAAGAAAATTTACGGCTTTCTCCTCCTTTTTTCCCAACAAGAAATTCACCATCCATTTGCATGCCTTTCCCATCTCTCTGTCAAAAGACTAGAATAGACTAGACCTCTGTTATGTATTTGCTGCATGTATTTTTGGTCATTTTATTATATATGTATACATACCTTAAACTTGATCATTTTGGTTGACTATGGAGTTCTTGCTTTATATTAAATTCTTGTATTTTCTCTCTTTTTGTCAAGTGGGTTTGTGGTCTACTGTTATCATATATTGTGCAGGGCCTGCAAAAATTACTCTAAATTTATGCCACTTGCCGCTCTTCGAAACATCACTACCAAAGATTCCTCTTATCTTTGTTGGAGCCTTCCCAACTGCTCACTTAGAATACTCATCTTGTCTTTGTTTATTAACATGACCTCATTTCTGGTGCTTCTTCAGGTGGTCCTGACAAATATTTTCGAATTTGTTGATTTTATAACATCAGGGATCAGCTTTGTAACATTACAACAAATGTCTAATTTTGAAACTTTACAAAATAGGTCCCACGGTGTTACAAAATCAATAATCCTAAGCACTTTTTTTTCTACATGTCCAGATAGCATACATGCATAAAATTTTTTAACCGGTAAATGATGACAATAACAACAATAGTTACTCCTTTAATGCTTCAGGTAGGTAGATGGAAAAGGGTAATAAGTATTTAAAAAATAGTACAGTGAAATGTTCAGAAAGATAGAAGATTACATAGTAGATGTTTAGTTACTGCATTTTTTGCCAATACTATCGGCCAAGGTACAAATGTGGGAACTTAAACTAACAACTTTCATTTGTAGAAAAACCTACTAACTTATAACCGTGACATAATATACAATAAATATCATCCGTGTAAACGAAAATCGCGAAATTTGGGACCTTTTGAAATGTGGAACGGGCATGAAAGTCTGCTAAAAACCTACCAATTAGCGTTCTCATAAGTGCCTAGCGCCTCTCGAGGTGGATCGTTGACAAAAAAGAGATACACTCGAATCTAAAACGTTTTTTGTTAAAACTACAAATATGGTACACACCTTGACAGCAGATCAATGGTATTAATCTTCTTGCTTTGCAGTGTTCTCCTTAAAGCTCTTAGTCAACCAGATTGCGGTTTCTCTTGGTGAAACTTTTCCGGGTCCAAATGGCTTCAGTAGCACTCCAAGCTCATCATACCTTTCCTGTTGCAGCAATTTTGCACTAAATTCAAGCAACCCTTCCAAAGCTTCGGCCCGCTGCTGGTATGATGAGGTATCAAACCTGCGACGTCTTGTGTCTGATGAGGTGCGGCTTGACGCCCCTGCAGTTGCATTTTGATCAGAGGAGTTGCTTCCATCCTCTTCATTCACCTGAAACATGCTACGTTGAATTCCCTGCCATGCATCAGTAAATGTAGGATTGGCAGAGCCTTTATCAAATATCTGAACTGTACACTTGTCTTTTGTGATCGAACGATCACCATATCGTGGTGAGCTGGATGAGCCTTTTGCTGAGGTTGGTGAAGTTTTACAAATTGGAAAGAAAGCATCCTCATATGAAGCTAATGGGAATTCTGCTATCTTGTCAATTCGAGGCTCGTTAACAGAAACATCTGGAGATTTTAAGTGGTGAAGGATACCAATATTAGGCTTGCAAGGGGAGTTCTGAACTGCAGCTTTTTTTGGCAATGGCAAAGATGCTCTGCGAGTTGCCGTGACAGCCTTTTTTATCGGAGTGTGTGACACAGGGTGCTGGGAAAATAAGGAAATGACAATTAAGAATTACTGAAACTAGGAAAATTTGTGTACACGTCTGTGTGAGTGAGAGAGAGAGAGATAGAGAGAGGGAGGGAGTTTTATATGTTCTTACATATTCACGATTTTTCACGGCATCTGTCTGTCTCCTATGAGTAGCAGCAGTTTTTGGAGTAAGTTTTGAAGTCTTGGCAACATTCGCAGTTTTTGAAGCAATCGGCTTACAGATAACTGTTCCTTGATCGCTGCTATCAATTGACAATGCTGATAGCCTTCGACTCAAATAACCTGGGTTACTATGTATTCCTTTAGTAGAACACACAGAATCTTGCTCAGCTCCTGATACACTTGGATTCAAATTTCTGTCATTGCTGAAAGAGAGTCGCTTCTGCCTATAAAAGGAGATGGGAACATAATCCGGCTCTGAAAATCTTGTTTTCTTTATGTAATTGGATTCAGGCCAATGGACTGGTAAAGAATTGCGCCGAGGGCTATTGATTTTCAGATGAACTTTTAGAACATAAGGCTGAAGATGCGGGTGCCTGAGTAGTTCTGCAGCCTGTCACATTAGAACTTTCAAGTGAGGAAAATACCTAGACAAAACATGTACTATAGGAGGCACACTCATGAACCAAAATCATGGACAATAAGAAGCTGCCACATCACAACACAAAAGTGTCACCATCATATTGCAAGAGGCATATCAATGCTTTCGGTTGTAAGGGTGTGCAAGTAAACTGATTATAGTTAAACCAAAGAAAACTCACATCTTTGGTTCCGCGACATGAGTTGTTACAAGCAGTCATGCTAAGATACACAGATTATGGTTTGAGTTGGTTTTCATTTTTTTATATATAATTTGATAGATAAAAGTATGCCTTTTGCCCAAACACAAGCATGTTTTTTTAAAATAGATTCTTCGGCAACATATCTAGGGTACAGGTCAGTAATTTCTTGGAAAACATGTGTAGTTTAGTTCAAAGATTGCTAGTAATTTCTTGCTTTTTAATATGAAACTCAAAGAACTACTGACATTTTTAGGTACCAGTCCTATGCCTTTTGAAAGACATTCTTGCTTTTGGAAACACACATAAATAGATGACAAACTATGAAAATTTAAAAAGCTTAAAAACTTTGAAATAATTGTTCTGAAAAGCAAAAGACATGCTGTTTCAATGGTACTCTCTGGTCATTATAATCACAAGTGTCAGCTAGATATCATCAATACTGCAGTCACCTAGTCAAACTCAATACCTAGCCCCACACACCTAGTCAAACTCAATACCTAGCCCCACAGGCATGCTTATTTGCTAGCTTGTATATTTCAAATAATAATAATAATAATAATAATAAAATTATATATGTTTGCATTCCACTTTGTGGGAAAGAAAAATAAAAGAAAGTGAGAGAGAGGGAGAGAGAGAGTGAGACTTGCGTTTCATATCATAATTTCCAATCAATATATCATTTTCCTACCTTACCAAGAATAGTTCAAATAGGAATTATACTATAAGGGTAGAACACGAGCACCAACACAGCATATCGGAATATACATGTAAGAACTGACATTAAATATAACATAAACCACCCTGAACTGAATCCATCAAAAAGAACTTTAAACATTATTCTTTTGATGTCACTTATGTAGATGCTTTTTGTATAGTAGATCTGTATATGTAGTTTAGAAGAGAATTATACGTACACTTGGCCTAAGTTCTGGATTTTTCCGCAGCATGCTTTTAACAAGACCTCGACTGAAAACAAATTTGAGCAATATGATTAGTCAACAGCAATCACTTTATATGAGTCATATTCGCACATTTTACATAAAATTCATGAAATATTAAACTAGAAATGCAATAGGTATTCCAAATCTGACAAAATAGCCTAAAATTGTTTGCCGCGTCAAATTGTGCTCAATCTATCTTGCTACGAATCATTAAGTTTGAATGTTCATGGCACTAGACTGCTTAATGGAGCAAGCACAAATATTAAACTTTTCATTTACGAAGAGGTCATCTTGTAACTCGCATGCAAAGCGTCTAATTATACATAGAAGAACAGGAACAGGACTTACAAAGCACCAGAATATTTTGTTGGAAGCGGAGCCACTATTGATTTATTTATTTTGTTTATGAGTGCTTGCATATCCTGTTCAAGAAAGAAAATTATTAAAACAAAAAATTACAGATATCAAAGACAGCTTAAGTAGTAAGAGAGAACTGCCAGAGTTCTGGTAAAATAATTCAAAATTTATCGTCTGCTAATTGATACAAGATTTTATTGGCAGTTCTGGTAAAATAATTCAAAATTTATCGTCTGCTAATTGATACAAGATTTCAATAAACCTCAGTTCAAAACAAGATTTCAAATACCTCTGTGGAGGAAAATCCACAGAGGTATTCATGTTGTTCCCTTACATATCAAAACAAGATCACAACTATCTAATAGGGTTGAGATAGTAATTACTTCATTTTATTTATTATATTAACAACCTTTCATTACAAAGCAATAAGAAGGCTCCAAGAACTTACAAACGCTTTAAAGGCAGGCTTAAGTGAAGTCATTTCATATATACAGCATCCTGGATAACAGATTTTCAAGATATATTAACAGATACAAAGCCACTGAACTCTGTAAGAAACCAAACACCTAATAACTTTGCAAATATACTGGCACAGACACAAGTGTAAATAAAGAACTTACCCAAAGACCATATATCTGACTTTGAACCATAAGGTATGTCAGCAAGAAGCTCAGGACACATGTAGCTGGGAGTTCCCACAACCTGAATTACAATACAGTAATTATTGCTAATAAGTTGGGGGAAAAAAAAAGCAAGAAGAAGCTTAAAATTAGAAATGTTAATTTAATGCAAGTTACTTACGGAGGAAGCAAGATCATCGGAAGTCAAAATTTTGGCAAGCCCAAAATCACCTGCATGAGTGTGAATCGCTTATTAATTAAATTATGGTCTCACCTTCAAAAAACGTATGAGATACAAAACATCAACTCACCTAGGCGAATGTCATGATCTTTTGTCAAGAAGATATTAGAACACTGAAAGATTAAGAAAACACCTTTTAGTATGAAGCAACTTCAGAGATAGTGGATGCTAATAGTATTAACTGTAAGTAAGCAAAACAATGCTACTAACCTTGACATCACGATGAAGAATATGATTTGCATGCAAGTAGTCAAGTGCCATCAGTAGTTGAACGAGCCATTTACAGAGTTTCTGAAAAATGTCCAATAATTGATATCAGATGCAAAGGTTTCTCCAAACAGTCAATGCATAACAAGTAAAGAAAATTTGTAGTAGGGGAAGAAAAAAATCAAATGTTCCAAAGGAAGGTCAAGGAAAAAAAAATGAAAAAAAAATTAAAAAAAAAAAAAGAAAACCTCTTCAGCAAAGAGAGTGCTATTGGCTTTCTTTATGGCTTCTGCCCTGTAAACCATAAAGAGCATAGCATAAATTGTTGATGTATTACAAGGCTCAAGTTAGAGCAGAATGACCTATATGTTACAACTCTTAACATCAACAAAAACAAAAACTTACATGTCTCCTCCTTCACAATAACCTATAATTATGCATACATAACAACCCTGAGAATAAAGGCAACAATAACATCCAAAGTTAGGCCACATGCAATATGGAATACTCATCTCACAGCTCAGACTATTAAATCCTTACAGGCATAACATACCTTTTCTACCCAAGAATCTTTATATTCCACAATAAATGGATTTCGTATTCTTGAAATGAGCTCCATCTGGATGAAACAGAACAAGAAGGGTCAGTTTGAAATCGATAAATGCTCCATATCAAGCATGGAAACCGTACAGACCGACTAAAAATTCCAATAACTGTAATTAAAATCAGTTTATATGTTTTGCAACCACAACTTAAACCTTTGAATACTTGTGTAAAGATATAACTTTGCACAGCCAACATCTTAAGAGTAATTTTCTTTTTCTAATGCGAAAAAATAAGCAATAATAACCTACATTTCTACCATTTTCTTTTAAAAAAAAAAATTCAGTATGTTTAGATCTACCTTCATTACAAATAGATGGAAACAGAGAAAATGTCAACATGAAATCACAACAATTGATTATGACAAATAATAACAAAACAACACAAACCTCCTGATGTGCAGATCTCCGTGACCTATCAGTTTGGCGGGCAAGACGTATTTTTTTCAACACATACCTTAAAACATACCAACAGAAACAACACGAGAAAGCAAAATCAATACTGATTAGTAAATCACAACATTGTACTAAAATATCATTCTCATCACAAAATCCTCCAAAGCAACAAAACCACAAGCAAACAAAAACCATTTTTACACATTATTCTTACTTCTTCTTTTCGTGTTTATGCCTCACGAGAAGAGCTGAACCGAAAGATCCCTTCCCAATTTGCTCCAATATTTCGTACTGCTCCATGTGAGAGATCGAATTCAAACCCTTTCCTACACGTCGAAGAGAAACTTTCAATGCCATTACAAACCACAACTAAAAACCAAAAACCTTTACAGAAACTACTCAGATTACACACTAGCAATGCAAAAACAAAAATTCCCATTTTAAAGAAAGTAAAAAAAGGTAACAACAAAAGGAAGTTATCACTATCTCTCAAGTTACTCGAGCAAAATATGCGTACCCTTACAAGCAAACAAATAAATTTTTTCTTCAAATAAAGCACATGAAAGTGTATCACTTCAACAATGAAAACAAAAGCTAAATAGAACCCTTCAAAGCCAAGAAAATATAACCAAAAACAAAAACAAAAATTTTCAAGAATTATAGATAAATATATATATATATATATAAAGTAAATTATACTACATTGCATGATTTGAAGCAAATAACACATTGAAAGTAATTAAATTGTAAATAAAAAAAAAAAATAAGTTTTGCACATTAAAACTAATCAAGCTCCTTGTTTTATTTCAATTTTTTTTAGAAAAAAAAAAATTCTACCATATTCTTGAAAATTAATGCATCAATCAAGCTTCTCTTTACATCAAAGACCTCAAAAAAATTTAAAAAAAAAAAAAACTGAAAAATATTACAAAAACTAACATAGAATACAAGAAAAAACTAACTTGAAATGCAAAAATTTCTCCTTTTTTAATTTTTTTTTTTTTTAAAATGAGTTTACACAAATAAACAATATTTAAATTAAACGCATCAATATACGCATTTACTCGCATTTAAGCTTAATTAAGTCTAGCTTTATATCATAAAAGATCGATCTCACTAAAAACACAACAAACTAAAAAATAAAGAAATAGAAAAACAAATGTAAAAGAATATATATGTATATAGCTTGAAAAAACAGAGCTTGAAAAAACAGTTACAGACCACAAATTTTGAGCTCAAAAGAGCTTAAAAAAATAATAATAATAACCACACACACACACACACACATATTCAAGTGTATAAGAAGTGATAAACAAGTTAGTTAGAGTTAGAAAGAAGAAATGCAGGTTGAAGAAGTAGAAGATTGAAAGTAAAGATGAATGTACCTGAGAGTGAGAGTGATCCAAGGAGAGATAGATAGACAGATCACGTAGATGACATCCGCATTTTGCACACAGAGAGAGAGAGAGAGAGAGAGAGAGAGACTACAAAACGACGCACCGTTTTTTAGGCAGAAGAAGCAGAGGAAGAAGGAGCTGGTGGTGTGGCAGCTGGAGCTGCTTCTCCATTGGTGATACTGTTTTTGATTTTTTTTGCTTTAGAGGAAGAAGAAGAAACTGACAAATTTTGTAGGAGAGATTGGATTGGACCACTCTTTTTTTCAAAAAAAAAAAGGAAAAAAAAGAACAAAATGAATGTTTTTGATTTCTAAACAAGAGAGGAAAAGATTTTCAAGTGAATGGAGAGAGAGAGAGAGAGAGAGAGAGAGAGAGAGGGTGAGGGGGAGTGGTTTGTTTATGTGTTTGTGTGGGGGAGTGTGGGGGTGTGGAATGGGATGGGACGGTGGATATGTTTTTTATTTGTTGAAGTGTTGGAGGAAGAAACAAAGGCTAGATTGGACCTTCAGATTTGGTGATTTAATTATGGTGGTTAATTATGGATGGAGAGGGAGAAAAAATGGAAACACGTATGTGTTTGAAGAGAAAATGGAAACATGGATGTGATCATGAGATGAGAGAGACTTATTTCCTTTTGTTCTTATCTTCTTCGTTGGGTGATTATTTTTTCTCTTTAACTTTTTCATTAATCCATCTTATCTTATCAGTTATAAAATAGTTCCACGAAAGATTTTCTTGTGTTTGAGTTTTTATTACCAATTTCTTATTTACTAAACTAAGTTTGTTTTAATGGAGAAATTTTGAGTTCCACCCCATGTATTTATGAGTTTTAAAGAGCTAATTCCATAGTTTGCAAGATTGATGTTTTGGGGAGTTGTTTTCAGAAGAGGTTCATTGTTTTAACATTTGCTCCCGAAGGATTTGATCTACTTAAAGTATTTGATTTTGTTAAGTGCTACATGATATTTACGTAGTTATTGTCAATTTTTTATTGATAAATAATCATTCCCACTTAAATGTAAATAAGAAATTTTGTTGTTTAGGAAAGACTATGAAACACTTTTAAGAGCAAAAAAAAAAAAACTTACTAGATATTTGTAAATAAACAAGATAAATAACTCATGAGTGATTAGTAAAAATAGTTGGACATGCTTTCCGAACATTATAGAGTTCAATGGAGGCTCTAATTTCAAACTTGAATATGCTTACCGATTTTCAGTATTTATGAATTTGTAAAAAAAAAAAAAAAAAAAAGTAAATAATTTTGTTAATTGCTTTAAAAAAGAAAATTAATTCTGTAGAAGTGTTTTGAGTAATATAAAAAATGCTTACAATCCAATGTACCATGTTATAAGCTAACTTGAGTGCAGGTTAATACATTCAAAATTTCCTCTCTTCAAGTCTCAACAATTAGAATCAAGTCAAGTTTAGATTTAGAATCAAGATAAATAACATTGTTCAAATGATGTTGATCTTTCTGAAAGATTTATCAAAGTCTTTTCTTAAAAAGAAAAAGATGGTGGTCAAAATGAGAATCATGCTACACACAGACGCAACGCAATAAAGCTTTGAAGTCTATTCCTATTTTCTTGTGTTGCTATCTTGACTTCATCTTTTACAAGTTTGTATAAACACTAGATTTGTGTTTGTGAAAAGGAGAGATAAGCGAACAAAAGACTGCAAAAATCGAAAGTGCCATGCTCAAGTGGTCGTTCTCAGTAAATTTATCAGCTTTTGTGGGCTCTTTGTATTATCACTCACTTTTTTTTTTTTTTATTATTATTACTACTTCATTTTACATTTTACACTTTATTTTATTTGTTTAAAATAATTAAAATACTCCAGATCCACCTTTGGTTGGATGACTAGCATGCGCCTCCTCTTTCACGTTGATGAGTATTGATTTGATTTCAATATGCCAAATTTTCAAATTGTGTTGAGAGTTTTTCTCTAATACCGTGAAAGTAAACTGTTTGATTGTAGCAAATTTTTAATTTCTAAGTAACTGTATAAGCTATATTTGACCTTAGCTTCTGGTGTTTCAAAAGAGTAGAGAATTGGATATTATTTTACTGTTTAATTATGTCATTCTTGATAGATCCTACTATTTTGATATGATCATATATACAGTATTTAATTTCAATAAGTTTCAATAAAATTGCTCCTAAGTGGGGTGACGTCAACTTCTTGCTTTCTAAAAAGTAGAAAGACAAGGTTTGAGCATCAACATAATCCATAGATATAAGTAATTTTTTCATTTTGTGTGGATAATTTTGTTCTATCTTTTGAAAATAATATTTCAAATTATATGTTAAAAGTGTTATCTCAGTTGGTTCCAACAATTATCATAAATAATGTTAGAAGGTCAAAAAAAAATTTCGATAAAGTTTGATACATATGTTAAATATATATTTTTATATATCAAAATCTATAAATATATATATATATGTAATATTCTATCTTAGTAAGTTTCGATGTATCCTATATGCTGTCCACTTCTTGAAAAAAATAAATAATGAACACATATAGATTCATTCAATGAATACAAGTAGACCGACCAAAAGAGACAGCAGGTGGGTCCCACGGCAATTTCCCCTCGATCTGCAAAAGAAAACTGAGTTCTCAATCACGAGGCTTGCTATCCGGCGCGTTTTTTTTGTTCATTTAAAATGACCAAAGCACCCTTCACTCCATCAGAATATTACGGATTATGCTCCACCGCTTTTGCAGCTCTGATTTTGATTCCCGGATCTCGGATCCAACGTCCCGATTCGGATCCAGATGCGACATCCTGTGCTGTCGTTTTGTGCGGGGGATGTACGTGCGTGGGTTCCATGAAAGACGGTCTGGTTGGCAAGTGGGATACTGTGTCCCACAATTATCCTCGAGATTTTGTTTCCCACCCACTGTTTGGAATATCCTTGTCCCCGAAAACAAACGATATTTTAAGGAAAAAGAGGTCTAATTAATTGAATACATTGATTAGATTGAAGGATTGATTTAACTTTTCGTTGCCTACGTAGAATTTGTGAAGTTAGGTATTAAATTTATGATGTCCATCATAGAATTGTCTGTAATCTAATGAAAAAATTTTATCTATATGTAGAATTACATATAATACGATGAAGGTTAATATAATAGTTATGAAGTTTGTGATAATTTTTATTTTTTAATTTCCTGGCACTACACCGTAGTACTGTCGAAACTAACTAAAATAAGATTCTAATATACGGTCTCGATCTTTACTTTTAAAAGTGAAAAAAAGCGACTTACATAACGTGAGAAAATTATCCATCTATCAAGTAGAAGGTATATTCAAACCAAGCACATAAACTTGATGAGGGATGAACTTATACCACCGAACCACCTTTGCTTTTTGTGTTTATGATGAATTTTTGTAGTTTGAGAAAAGCTTATGAATTGAGAAAGTGGAGATAAGCCTCTTAAATATATCCAAAGTAGATGGAAATAGTTTGACAGTAATATGTTTTTCTTGGAAGAAAAAAGTTATAAATTTTGAGTTGGAGAAGAATATACATCTTAACCGAAAATTTTAGATGTGATGAATGTACTAGTCGATCAATTCAGCTTATATATGATGAGAAAAATGTTTAATCTTAATTAATTATGATTTGCATAGCTTGTATATTGTACTCTGTTAAATATTTTAATATTTATGATAAAAATTTAAATCTCATATTTATTTATAAATTCAACATGTTGGGAGACTTATTCCCTATAGTAAGAATTATTTTTCGTCTTGTGCTTGTGATGATTGATCTTATTAGATTCTAATAAACTTTAATCTGATTAAAAGTCATTATTTATAGAGGACTTTTATAATCAGAACGTTATAACTTAAAAAAGTAAAAATCAATCAATCAAATTTATTCATTCTATTTGAATTAAATATGAGGAATAATTTATTTTAAGAGAAATAACGTAATTGAAAATTTTAATTGGTTGGTTCTTACTTTTTAAAGTTAGGACGTCCTGATAATAAAAGTATTAATTATTTATATATAAAAAAAAGTAATTTTAATATTAATAAGAACTGTGATAGATACTTAATACTTTCATTCAACTTTTTCATCCAACCTTATTTGACAACTCGCAATATCAAATGTATTATCAATCTTAAACCTAAATATTTAATGAAATATCATTTATTTGATTAAAGTTGGATAAAAATATTAGATGTCTACTATTATCCACCAATTAATAACAACCTAAATTCATTTAGTCAATAGATTAAGAGAGAGTTCAAATCAAAAGTCCTCCCTTCTATACACATGATCGAGAATAATCCATGTTTGAAAATTTTAACAAGCTTTTAACACAGTATGATGATTCCATGATGCGATTTTTGTTTAATGTATTGTAATGTTCGAGGATTAAAATATGTTAAATCAACTCAATGTTAAATGCATGTTATAAATTAATCGTTTTTTGTGCATACTTTTCAATGACGAACTAGCAGTAACAAGCTACCACAGCCCACAATCACCATTTAAATAATTGAGATAGCAACATAACTTAATTTTGTTTTTTAATGGGAAGCACCTATAACTTAGATTTTGACCTATTTAAACAAAAATTGACCTAATCTTTGAATGGTGACTGTTGAGCTACTAAATTAACACCACTGAACGACATAGCATATAACAAAAGCAAACACATATTGGTCTTCTTCTAATCCACATTTATGGGTTTTTAATGGTAGAGAAGTGTTTTTCTTTTTTATAAATTTCTAAATATACCCTAATCCAATCTTGTATTGCTGCAAGTTTATAACTTATTTCATCCAATAGATATTCAAAATGGGTAGATAAATGAGTAACGTTTCTAACAAACTTGCTAAATAATATAAGTTTATTGTCACAAAATTTAAATGATCAATTCACTACATATATATCAAAAGAAGAAGAACAATTAACATATACATGTACTTCCAACAAAATTATTTTGAATTGGGAGAGTGGTAAACCTAAACATCTTCTGATGTCAGTGTAGTTTCTTGTCATCAAGTGTACCCTTGATTTGATTGGTATATTTATAATGGGGTCGAGCTCGGTGTGCGCACCCAAATTTTGTTTCTCCATCCTACTTGATCCAGACAAGATACATACACATATACATATATACATATATGTATATATATCATAAGATTCCGAAGAATGAGATTATCTTAGGTACCTACAAACAAACTTCAATAAAACTTCATCCCAAGTTGGCAAATTTTTCAATCTAGACAAAATATGTGGGTAAAGACCAAGCAGATATTTGCTACAAAATCCAACAAATGAGTCCGGCAGCTTTAACTAAGGCACATGCGCCACACCACCACAGCCAGTTGAAGGAGAATACTGACAGCTCTCATAAAGTCCAAGAGCAATAAAACAAGTTACATGCTAAGAAAATGTCTGTAAAGTAGAGTTTCTATATAAAAATGATCAACATCAAAATGTTCAGCTAAACAAACTATGTTGACTAGATTCATAATATATCTTGGTTGTATTCTAGTAAACAATAATACACTGATTAAATTATCATCTTTGTAGTAGTCGACATGAACTGATCTTTAATGATTTTGCATCCACTCTTATTTGAATACTACGCATTTTTTCTTTTATACTTGTAGTAAAATTCAAACTTATACATGTAGTATACAATCTCGATAAATTCTGATAGACTTTCAACCCATTTGATATTATATATATGTGTGTATGTGTATATCATTAATGCTCATAATAGATATTAATGGGATGTGTTGTTGACATTGGTTAATATCTTCTATTTTATTCAAATTAAAACAAAATCTCTTACTATTTATCAAAATTTATATACTGCATAATAATTTGTAACTTATTCATTCCAATCTCATGATTTGAACAACAAATTTCACGATTCGAATGTTTTATCCCACAAGCTAGCCAGTTCCCACTAGAATAAGTCCCATTCTTTAGTTATGCTGGATGAGTTTATACATAAATTTGGTTATAGAACACATGTTCGCATACTATTTTTTTCACAATGACTTGGTCCATTATATATATATATATATATATATATAATTAATGCTTAGAATAGATACTAATGGGATGTGTTGTCGATGTTGGTCAATATCTTCTATTTTATTCAAACTAAAACAAAATTTCTTGCTATTAATCAAAATTTATCAACTGCACACTAGTTTGTATCTTATTATTCATTCCAATCCTATGATTTGAACAACAAATGTCGCAAATCGAATGTTTCATCTCATAACCTAGTTCCCACTAGAATAAGTACCATGGTTTAGTTATGCTGGATGAGTTTATACATAAATTTGGTTATATCTAACACATGTTCTCATACTATTTTTTTTCACAATAACTTGTTTCCATCATGGACCATACAAAAATACCCATATACCATTATCAATTCCTTTTTTTGGCAATGGATGATTGATGATTGAGAGTGATATCCAATTTATTTATAGCAATTTGAATTAGAAAGACATCAAGTAGTTGAGAGAAGGCTTGATTTATTTAAGAATATATCTCAGAAGATTTTATTTGGTACCTACACATGCAATAACCTCCAAAACTTGTCATGTCCAAGGATTTAAAGAAACAAAAAGCATGACAAATATTGCTTAAGTTCTATTTTTTTCACTAGTATGAAGAACGCAAATTTAAAAAATGTAGGGACTGAAATTTTTCCTCAAACGTATCCAAAGTTTATGTTATAAATTCGATTAAAATAGAGTTGTATTCGTAGTTATATAATCATCTAAAGTGGATAATCCACATGAAAAAAGTACTAGAACAATGAATTTATGTTATTACAAATGTATTACATTATTTAAAAATAAAAACTCGTTTATTAAAATTTTATATCTAAATGAATTATAACCATACAAATTTATTGTCTTAAAATTTTTTCATATGGAGAAAAACTCTCTAAGCCTGTATAGTAATAAAATTAAGGTGGGGCTTGGAATTGTGCTCTCACTGGAGAGGAAATGCAAACTTTTTGAGGCTATTACTACTTCCAATCTACCCAGAAAAGTTTAAAGCAACCAAAAATTTTCAAACTTTATTATTATTATTTTAACTTTCTTTTTTTTTTTTTTTTTGTTATTTTTAATCAATCAATGCCTTTCATGCATAAAAAGTGAACTTTTGAACTACCAATTGAGTGAAATTTATAGCTTTAAATTTCAATACACTAAATGTGGCCTAAAATTCAATTGGGTTCATAAAGGAATTGTGTAAATGATGTATCCATCAACGAAAAAAAAAAGAAATTATGTTGAGCTAACTTGAATGGAGATGTATCACCTGTGAAGTGTGATGACCGAACCCACTTTATTTGATTTGTGTGAAAATTATCAATGCGGGGCGTAGTCTCAATCTATTGCCAATTTAAGGCTACTTAATGAAGCAACACTTTTTTTAATTTTAGAAAAATTAAATTCGTCTGTAACTTTGATGAAAACAAATAGAAGTAAAATTTAAAGCATAATTTAAAAAAAATAATAATAATTAAATTTTTATTTTTTTTTAAGATTTCATGGGGCATGGATTCCATGCCCTATATTAACTATTGGCTTTTTTGACTATTAACACGTGAAAATTTAAAAATGTGGATTAAAGTGGAGCCACTAGAAGGTTGAATAAAGTTTGATAATGGTATCATAAAAGTTGAAAATCAATGTGTGAAGTCATTTTCACCAGTGCTTGTAGATGCTACTTTCTAAAGTAACTACGAGAAGAAGAAGAAGTAAAAGATGAGAATGGTAAATAATTGGCAAACATTAATGTTTTTTCTGTTGGATGTGTGTTCAAGCTATGAGTTGGGCACAAGTTGAAAATAATTTTTTATATTATTATTATCATTATTACTTTTTCAAATAAGAGAGAATCTAACTTTTTTTTTTTTTATCAGAATTGTAGCTTAAACAATCGTGACCTCAATCTAGATAATTGTATTTGTAATCTATATATAAACGTAATCGAGAGTAAAATAACTATGACACTTAAACGTAAATGATATGTGAATAAACTTTAATGGTCATACATAAAGTAAAGGAAGATGAAGTGAACTAAGATTGTTTTTTATTACTAATAATGGGCAACAACATATCTCAAATGAAGACAAAATGAGTTGATCTATTAGTATGCTTCTCACATTTACATCCAAAAAGTTATGAGTTGGAAGCACTTTTTTTCAAATTCTAAATTATTATAATTGTTTAAAAATAACATATCTTCCGTATGAAATATTGATAACTAGATTGATTATTAATATTTAGTTGAATGTTTACTTAGATTATATAAAGATAATTATAGCCTTTTTAGATCATTGAAACATTTGTACTTTAATTGATTTCCAAGAAAGATTGTTTTAATTCTTGAAATTTACCCATTGAATTATAAATCATATTTTGATATGGTCTTAAATCTCAATCGTTTCTTTTGAATTGGTTTGTGAATTGGTACACCAAAAAGCCTAAAAGAAATTAGAAGAACAACTTCAAGAAAATTTAATGATAAAAAGAAGTGCTACCAACAAATAATCACATGTCAACTAGTTACCAATTAAAATTTTCACATGACAACACTCACATTACTCAAAGGAGAAACCCTTTACCTAATTTGGAGTCATCTAATGAATTTTAATGTACTGGAAAACATATTTGGTGGGATTATTAATGAGATAATTAAAAAAAATTAGTTTAAAAAGCGTATTGAACAATCCAACATCAAAGAAGAAAAAGCTATTCTTTAATCTATCCTTTTTATGAAAATTTATTAGATTTTGAAAGAGTTTGATTGACAACTAATGCATGAGTTGGTGCAACTTTAATGGTTGACATGTTGGGTTATTTGTGATGGAAAATGAGATTGTTGCAAACATGTAGACTCATATATTTTGTACTACTGTCTTGGTCGAAGAACCGATCTAGGTATTAGAAATATATGATGTGTCAATGTCTTCTAATGATATATATTAAAATGATAAGATCCCTTTGTTCAATTAAAATTAAAGAAGTGACTTAAGAAAACGATATAATCTATGTGATTGACAAATTTAATTATTTATCGTTATCATATAATTAGATTTAAATTCGAAAAAAGAAAATAACTAAATTCAATCTAATTTAAATAAAATTTTATAAGATTAGACTATAATTCATTTAAAATTGATTGGAACTAAAATTTCTTAAAATGTTGAATAACCTAATCCATATTTCCTTTTTTTGAAACAATAACCTAATTCATACTTCATCTCCTACAAAAGAAGCAATGCATTTGTGAACTGTATAGGGTCTAAGCTTCGAATGAGGCTTTTAGCCCTAAGTTTTAAGGGTTGAGATGGGCCGGCCCAACATGGGCCCAATAAGGAATCAAAGCCCATTCGTAGTCCATCTTATTCTTATTTCTTCTTGTGTCCTTTTCTATTCTATGCAAATAATTTTTTATTACTTTGAACCCAATTAAAGATTTAATTATAGAAACTAACTTAAGCAAGGGTGGACTATAAACCAATTCGCTCGGTCAGTTCGGTTTTGTATTACTTGCAAAACCAAGCCGAAATTGACTCACTAACTGAACCCACCTTAAATGTAAAATTTTCACTTTCATTTCTCCTAGTTATATGTTAATCATGTACTCAAAATATTATTTGACCAATAAGCATGATTTAACGTAAAAAGATTTGTATTCTTACAGCAAAATTGTTATGAGAAATTTAATTGAGCATATTGTATGTATCACCTGTTTCAAATGATTGTACTCGCTTGTTGTATTGAATTTTAGCTGTTTGGTGTTCTTTGTAACCCAACTTGGGTATGTTTCTTTTATCCGGTTTATATCGGCTTTCCTTGTGTCTCCCGCATCTATGTTGCCAATGCTCCTAGACAATGAAGTCAAGAAAGAGACTCTACATTTAGCTGGATTAACCGAGAAACCATATATGAAAAACAAAAAACACAAAAAAAGAGAAAAAATAATTGGGCTCGAAGGTCTATCGAAATGGAAAGCTTTAACCGTAGTGTGGCAAACAAGAACAGCCGAAAGCTGGTCCCGTCCCTGCCGAGGGAGATGCCCACTGTCTCTCCTTCCTCTCCAGACATGTTCAGGCATTAGTAGTGAGAACATAAAGCATCACAACTTCTATCTTCTCCCGATGTGGGTTCGGCACCCACCAATTGTTTTTTATCTTCAATTTTAAAATAGATAGATGTGGAGTCGAATATAATCGACTTAAGTGAAGGATAATTCAATTCAACAGTTTTATGGATTTTTTATTATCCATTTTCACTTCAATGCGATTATGGTTCACCCCTTCTAATTGTTCGGAAATTGGCAAAAATAAAAGTGGAGCCAATCCCATATCGGAAACAAAGGCAAAAATAAAAGTGAAGCCAATCCCACATCGGAAACAAAGACAAAAATAAAAGTGGAGTGAATCCCACATCTGAAACAAAACAAGGGAGAATAGGTTCTGAATGCTATAAAAGGAGCTCAATGTTTTAGTTTCAAATCGCCCCAGTCAGAGACACTTTAAACATTGTTTTTGACTCTTCTTAAATTCCTTTCTTGTTCTTATTATTTTAGAGTGTAGGAAGGTGTGAGTTGATGTATGCTTTGGAGAGTGTGGGTGTATTGGGGTCATGAGATGTGAGAGAATAGTCTATGTGATTGTAACAATTTTTCACATAGTGAATTTCTTTCTGAGGGCCGTGGTTTTTTCTCCTGGTTGGGAGTTTTCCACGTAAAATCTTGTGTTGTGGTGATTGTTATTATTTTCTATTTTATTTTTCTATTATTTCTGATATTCTTACAGGAGACATGTTTTTTTTATAAGAAGAGGTTTTGGGAGGTGAAGTTTTCCCAAAAAGTGGTATCAGAGCCTGGTTGTTGGTTGCCTGGTTGGTAAGGTGTCAGATGTTTTAGAAAATTCTTAGTATGCTCTGTGGTTGCAGCATTGTCTGATCTTTCACATCAGAAAATAATTGTTCTTGGTTGCTGGAATAAGTGTGGTGGTGTGAAAGTGCATGTCTAGGGAAGGTTCTAACTAGGAAAGACTTGATATTTAACTGTGTCCATTATGACCGACCTCTCTTTCCTGAGAACTTACTTGGTGTATTGTTTACGGATTATAAATGCACTATTCTAGTATACAGTTATGTCAAAGTTTTCAAGCCCTATGAGGTTTGATGTGGAGAAATTTGATGGAAAAATCAATTTCGGCTTGTGGCAAATGCAAGTCAAAGATGTGTTGATACAATTCGGGTTACACAAGACGTTAGAGAAGAAACCAAGCCCTGCACTCAACGAAGATTCCAGCGAAGACAAAGATTCTGTGAAGCCTAGTATGAGCAATGAAGATTGGGAAGATCTAGATTTGAGAGCTGCAAGTGCAATTCGCCTGTGTTTGGCCAAGAATGTTCTTGCAAACGTGTATGGAATATCAACAGCCAAGAAACTCTGGGAGAAGCTTGAAGAGTTGTATCAGGCAAAGGGTATCTCAAATCGGTTGTACGTAAATGAACAGTTTCATACTCTGCGTATGGATGAAGGTATGAAAATCTCAGATCACCTGAGTGTTCTCAATGGTATTGTTTCTAAATTAGAGGCTATTGGAGTTAAAATTGAAGATAATGATAAAGCATTAAGGCTCATCTTGTCTCTTCCACCTTCCTATGAACACATGAAACCTATTTTGATGTATGGGAAGGAGACTCTGAAATTTGTAGAAGTTACCGGTAAACTCTTTTCTGATGAAAGAAGGCTGAAAAGTGGAGATCGTACTTCATCAGCAGAATCAATGTTGGTAACTAGAAATGGGAGCAATTGGAAGAAGAAGAACTCCGGGAAGAATCTAATTTGCTGGGGGTGTGAACAATCTGGGCACGTCAAGAAAAATTGTCAAGGTAGAGCGGGTTCGGTAAAAAGCTCCGAGGCAGAAGCTAACAGTATCCCCCTCATGGGAGAAGGAGATTTCCTTTGAGAAATGAGAAGTACATCCTCATGGTATGTCCGCGTTACCATGGAAGAGGATGTGTTGTTAGCGGATCCACAATTGCACACGGGCATGGGTTTGGCATTGATGCAAGGTGTGTGGTGGAATGTATGTCAATGGCTGATGAACTTCCGGTAAAGCCAAACGTGGAAGTTGCACCATAAAATTTCAGCAGGTTTTTCGACATATGCCGAAGTGAAATTCTTAGAATGTGGTAATTCTAAGTGAGTGTACTCTTTTATGGTGGAGTATGATAGTTCTCTGGGTTGAGAATTATGATTGTCGGTATAGACAATGATTGCGCCGTAGTTGCAGAAGATGTTTCTTTTATTTTGCCAAGGTGGAGTTTGTTAGGAAATTGGCAAAAATAAAAGTGGAGTCAATCCCACATCGGAAACAAAGGCAAAAATAAAAGTGGAGTGAATCCCATATCTGAAACAAAACAAGGGAGAATGGGTTCTGAAGGCTATAAATGGAGCTCAACGTTTTAGTTTCAAATCGCCTTAGTCAGAGACACTTTAAGCATTGTTTTTGACTCTTCTTAAATTCCTTTCTTGTTCTTATTATTTTAGAGTGTAGGAAGGTGTGAGTTGATGTATGCTTTGGAGAGTGTGGGTGTATTGGGGTCGTGGGATGTGAGAGAATAGTCTATGTGATTGTAACAATTTTTCACATAGTGAATTTTTTTCTGAGGGTCGTGGTTTTTTCTCCTGGTTGGGAGTTTTCCACGTAAATTCTTATGTTGTGATGATTGTTATTATTTTCTATTTTATTTCTCTATTATTTCTGATATTCTTACAGGAGGCAGATTTTTTTATAAGAAGAGGTTTTGGAAGGTGAAGTTTTCCCAACACTAATGTGAATCAACCATAAATGAAAATCTTACAAATGAGCTCTTTTAAAATATTAGAGTATTATTTAATTAACCTAATTAGTAATATAGATAATAATTATATCAAATTAAACTAATTTATGATATATAAAATAATTATTAAAAACTTTGATAAAAAAAAGTGTTGAATACGATTGTGACCATGTCTGATAAAACTAAAATATATGAGTAGAATTACAGTTTTGTAATTAAGAGATAAAACTTAATACATGTTAGAATTGTGACAATACAATTACGAAAGTAAATATCAACAGATTCAATATTATGTCCCAAATTTTTATATTCTGGGATCATCGATATGAATTTTCTTAAATATTTTCTACATTTAAAATATGTGATGGTTTTATTTTATTTTATTATTATTATTATTTTTATAAATTTAGTCCTATGATGCTTTTATTATCTTGTATAAAGGAGAAACTAAATGGACCAAAGGTTTGTAAGAGCTTTATCAAAATCAACATTACATGTGCAGCTCGAGTATCTACTCACATAATAAGAGAAAAACACTATATTTGTAAACTTTAAAATAGACTTAGCAAGAATTAAACCCTCACATGTTAGTAAACTCAATCCTATATACATTGAAAGGTGTTATGCATCATGTAATACTTTTATTTATTTATTTAAGGTATCATCAAACTCAAAGATAAATCATTATCAAATTGAATAAGTGTACTTTACTATTAAACCATCTCATTGGTTTATCTAGTCTGCTTTTATTAAAGCCAAATGATACATAGAATCTTTGAAATCAAATCTTTATAGAAAGTCAACTTACAGTAAAATCATTATAAATTTATTTTTGGTCCAAATAATAATAAAATAATAATTTATGATCCAAAAATAAAAATTATTTATTTTTCACCTCGAATGATGCTTAAATTAGTTCGTGTCATTCTCAAGTTTTGAAACATTTTACATGTAATATTACTCGTAAAATGTCTTACTTTACATACATGGAAACATTTCATGTGAAATGTTTCTATACGTGAAATTTTTCCGTGATCATCTCAGATGAAATGTATTCATATGAAATTGATAAAATTGATTGAAATCACATTTTGGGTTAAAAATGGAGAGCATTATTTTTTGGATAAAAAAAAGAAATTTTACGTTTTTATTTGTGTTTTTTTTTTTTTTTGAATTTGACTATTTTATGTTTGGATAAGATTATCCATTAATAATAACTCTTAGATATTATTTAATAATTGTTTGTACAACTAATTCAAAGATTATTATTGATGAGTAACATTATTCAATCAGTAAGGTAGCCAAACATTTTTCATAATTTTCGGTTCTTATAATTAACCGTCGGCTAAAATTTAAAAACACTTTAAACACACACGAACAAAAGTCAAACAAGTAACAGTATGGCTGGATCGGGTTGACTTTAAGGATCCAAGAAGCCATATACATTCTCAGCCGTCTGATCAATGTTCAGAGGACCCCACCAGGTGCACGTGCACCAACTGACCAAATGGCTGGCCTGGCAGCAGCAGATGACACGCAGATGAAAGACAGAGCCATCACATGGTGAGATTGATGGGTGGCAGTGATTTTGTTTTGAGCTGGTGAAGAGGGTCCCCCTCTTATTTATTTATCTGTATAATTTTGGTGAATAAAAGACAAGAAAACATAGGCCCGTTTTTTGATTTCGACGTTTTCTTTGCGATAAAGATAGTATTCACTGTATACAGAGGGCCTCTTGCATGTGGTAGGTCCCAAGTGAGGAACAGAAGCTTTGCTGGTTTATTTTGGGTGAATTGTCTATTTTTTTCTTGTACTAATCTTGTATTCTAGTAGTAAGTAGAAAACAAAATAATTAATATAATAAACAGTAATACATCTTTCAAATCAATCAATATGATTTAATAGTAGATAATTTGTATTCAAATTAATAATATTTTAGGACTGAATAGCTTATTTAAACATGAAAATATTGAAAATGATGCACCTATGATATGTATTTTTTTTTTTCAAAATTAGCGATAAATTTCTTGCATGTAAGTTTATAGGTTTAAATTGATCGTACTTTTTCGATTTAAAATTGTAATAGTTTAAAGGAAAATATGTACAGTGATTAAGGATTTTGAAGTTGGATTTTGACAAAACCTCAAATTAATTAGTACTTTAGAAGACATGTCTATGAAGAACAATGTTGCAAGGACAAATTCACGAGGATAGTGAGTTTACATTGTGTATTGCATTGCAGAATACTAAAATGGTTTAAAGATTAATATATTTTAATATGATTGAAATTAGTGGTAAGACTATGAATTGGGTCGATCGGGTAATAATATAGTCAAGTTTTCATTAACAAGAAAAAAATGACCCCTCCTGCAATTGTTTTTATAGTTGTATCCTAATATTTCTTCTATTTCTATTTGTTCGCTTTCAATTTGAAATTCTCTTATTAATTCTCGAGTCAAGATATCAAGGTTGGTTCTTGTGTTTATCATATATATATATATATATATTGGACAGATTGTGTTTATCATAATTAATAAGCCCATTTATTTATTTATTTTTATTTTTTAATTTTAATACCAAATAAATTAAGGGTCTGTCTAGGATGACTATATATATTGTTTGAATATTTACGATCACAAGTAAGAGTTACATATTCCTCCTTGTACTATGAGAATTTTATTGATCACATATGCCAATATTATAGGTACGATAAGACTTAAACTCTCTGTAACTCATATCTCTACACCCACAAGTAAAAGAAATATACCTTTACAACATCAAAGGAACTTTTGTCTCACATGTCGATAACTAGATATGGTGAGACTATAACCTTAACCCATAAATCCACTCTTGTAATACCAAAGAGAAATTTACT
This sequence comes from Nephelium lappaceum, assembly GCA_021234005.1. NCBI lineage: Eukaryota > Viridiplantae > Streptophyta > Magnoliopsida > Sapindales > Sapindaceae > Nephelium > Nephelium lappaceum. Next base: position 4,926,699 of record CM037998.1, read on the forward strand.
TATTATATATGTTAGTAATAATACGTATTGTAAGAGTTGAATCCTCTATAACTTAGAAATCTATTTTCATAATATCAAAGAAAAATCTAGTTACATGATTTAAGTACATATGTTGTATAACGGAACTTGAACTCTCAACTATAAATGTAAAAGTGAAGGTTTGCATACTTAGCCAAAACTGGATGTACAGCTGATCCTAATTATAGGATTTTGTATGCATGTATTTTTCACTTTCTCATCAATTTTTTTAGATTAATCTAATTTTTTAAAACAACTATAGATATTATATATATAACTAGATCTGCAAACATGTTTTAATTGAAGCATCTTTTTTTTTTTTTTTAGTTTAAATTCCCTGTATTTCTCTTCAATGCCATTATCCAATAAAATTATTATGGAAGTATTAATTAATTTCTCAGTATTGACAAATGGGAGACTTTAATTTGGGAGTGCCAAATGCCAATAGCAAATTTCCAATTATGTCTCTCGATTCCCACTTCCAAAAAAAATCCAGTTTGGATGCTAGCCTACAACTGAACAAAAACCAATTCTGCTTTGCTGCAAAAGATTCCAAATTTTCCTTCCACTTTGTTTTAATTTATTTGGTAACGAAGAACAGTAATACCTTATAATTAAAGAGTACTGTGCATCCTCACTTATATAAACCAAACACAACTTCTCTTGAGATATAGCAAAAGTATGAAAACATAAATAGCAATTATGAAATCAAATTTTGTAGTCCTCATATTGATGTATTTTTTATTTTGTCGGTGCTCACTACAATACAAGTGTTACCATATATTTCCAAAAAATAATGTAGTAGAATTAAAAAAAAAAAAAAATAGATAAGCCAAAGTCCACAGAAGTACAGTCTAATGTTGTAATAATTTTGTGAAATGTTACTATCTATATCAATTATTTCTAGCAAAACAATCCAACCCACAAAAATTGCAGAGAAATATTAATTAGAATTCAAAATCAAAAGTAGGCACTTGAACCAAAATTTTCTCACCTTGTTGACGATGACCAACATGCATAGTTGAATCACTACTAGAACCGGCTTGGAAGGAACCCGGGTGGTTTTCCAATGGGGTCGAGTTGTTTTCCGGCAAGGTGGCAGGGCGGCTTCCGTCTTCGGAGGGTGCTACAAGTGTCCCTTGGTTGTATAGAGTGCTCAATTGATGAAAATAAGGACATGTCCTAGAGTCAAGTGACCTCTTCTTGTTGACATCCTTGGTTTTTCTAAAGTACTTGTTTATGTTCTCCCATTTCTCTTTGCACCTCTTTGCATTCCTCTTGTAACCCAATTCTAACATCCCTTGTGAGATCCTCTCCCAAAGTGGAATCCTCGCCTGCCCTTCCTTGTCTTGATGATGATGGTGGTCACTACCATGTAGACTGCACCTCAGGTTAATCAATGCAAACACTTCATCTCTTGGCCATCTCTTGCCAACATCATCTCTATGATCATTTGATGAAGCATTAATTTGTGTTGAAACTGAAGTAGGTGACAATGGTTTTTTCTTGGTAACATTAATATTTGGAGAATTAGGGTTTTGTGAAGTGGGTTCTTTTGGATTATCAAGATTTGAACTAGGGTTTTGCACTCCATGATTGGCTGCTACTTGATGATCATTAGCGTTTTGTGCAAGAATTAAAGAAGAGGAAGAACTATTATCAACTAGTACCTCAACAGGACTTTCTTCACTACTTCTTAGATCTTCAAAGCACTGATTTTGATGATGATGATGATCAAGAGAAGAACTAGAACCACTTGATATTGACGATGAAGTGAAGCTTTTCAAGAACTTGATCAATGTAGCCTGTCTATCACCAGCAATGGCTTGTTCATGAGCCCTACTTTCAAGTTCCTTGTTAACCCTGTCCATCTCTTGTTTCTTCCAAGCTTCTTCTCTTGCAACTTTCTCCTCATCTCTCTTCACCATATCTTCAATAAGCTTGAGATGCATCTCCTCTTGTTGCACCATCATCTTCTTCACAATATCCTCACAAAAACCCTTCAACATTTCAAATTGATGATGATGATCATCATCATCATCCTGATCCTTTACCTTCTGCTGCTGCACCCTCTTCCTCTTCTTTTTCCCCTTTGATACCACCAATTTCTCTCTCACATCCTCTAATGGTTTCATCAAAGTTTGATCCTTATCTTTTGCTGTCTCCTCCCCATTCAGTCCATCCAACAAATTCTTGTCTTGTTGTTGTTCTTCTTCTCTTGGCTTGTCCAAGTTTTTGCTATTTTCATCAGGGTTTTGTCCATGACTACTATTGCTACAAAAATCTTCAAACTCATTGAAAAACCTGTGGCTCTTGTTGTAATTAATGTTGCTGAGGTATCTGCTCTCCTCTTCTTCAAACTTCTCTTTGCATTTTTCTGCACTCCTCTTGTACCCAAGTTCTTCAAGCTTCCTGCAAACACCATAAATATATATAATAATAATAAATTAATAATAGTAATAAAACTAAGACCACAAAACGAACAAACCTGTACACACATAGGAGCATTTGTTCTCTCTATTTTATTTTTAAATCTCTCTCTCTCTCTCTCTCTCTCTTTCTCTCTTATTCACTTCAAAATGATAATTGCCATTGAAGATCCCAATTGAAGTTGCTTGAATACTACACTTTCATGAAGCAAAAACCATACATTATTTTGGCTCATGCATTTATATATGCAACCCTATTTTTTGAAGTTCATATATTTGAAAAAAAATAAAAAATTGAATTAGGACAACACAGATATATATATATACACACAAACCTTGCAACATGTTCCCAAGTGGATTCTGGGAACCAATTGTCCAAGCTAGATCTGATCCTCAACAGTGCAAGAACTTCATCATTAGACCAAGAAGCTGGATTAATGTTGCTCTCTGATCTTTCAACGTCAATCTCCAAATTGTTGCTCATACCAACCAAGCTGTCACTCTCAGCGTGATTCTCTTCACTACTTTTCTGGGGTTGTGATTGCTGGTTTGTGAATGGGTGCAAGAAGCTAGGTTGCACTTGGAGAGGTACTTGTGGAGAAGAATTTGTAGTGCTGGTGAAGGGATCAAAAGTTGGGAAAATAGTAGTGGTATTGGGATTTGGAGAGCCATGTTGATGATGGTGGTGGTGGTGAAGAGTAGAAAAAGAGAGAGATGGGAGAGGAAGTGTTGTTCTTGATGAAGCTATGAATTGGTGCAACTGCTCTGGTACTCCATCAAACATTTTTTTTTTTTTTTTTTTTTTTGCTTCTCTCTATTTTTTCTTGCTTGGCTCTCTCTCAAGATTTTTTTCCCTGGAAAACAAAGGACACAAATAACACTACGAAAACCACCAAACCATCTTCTCTCTCTCATTTATCAAGAAGTTTGTCTTATCGTTGAAGAGAGAGTAGAAATTCAACTCACTGAGTTACTAGTGTCCAATAGGATGACATGGGATTCTGCGACCAACTCAGAATAGTTTCTGTACGGCGGACGAATCTTATCGTTTATATTTCTCTAATAAAAATTTATAAAATTATATGACATATATATTTCCTCTTGAGTTCAAGTTCATATATGATAATAGTATGATATATAAACTATTAAATTTTATCTGATTGCAATGTAGGTAGCGTGATATGCACTTTCTAATAGCGTTTTTCGTCGGTAAACTTCATTGGATCATGCATCTCACTTTCCATGACAGAGAGTATGGGAAAAAAAATTATAAATCTAAATAGATGTATAAATAACTTGACGTGTTCTTTTTTAATGATGTTTTCCTATTTAACAAACACGATTGGATCAAGCATCTAACTTGTCATGACCAAAGTGTGAAAAGCTATAATGCATCCACAAATCTATTGACTAATAATATAAATGAAATGATATCCACGTTTCAGTGATATTGTTTTTTTTACAAACAACATTAGATCATACATCTTACTTATTATAACAGAAAATGGGAAAAAAGAAACATTTACAAATTTATTGAACAAACATATATATATATATAAATGACGTGATAATTACGTTTTATAAACTTTTTCTGTCACAAACATGAATATTGGATGATGCATCTCTCTTGCCAAGAGTGAGAATGAGAATAGGGCATCTACAACTGTCCAAGAAAATGATACTTCAAAATCTTATTTCTCATTTTAAAAAAATTCCTTAAGAATCCAATGCAGCAGCTGGTGCTGATGATGGTGCAATTAACGGCAATGGGGATGGCAGGACACGTGAAGACATGCAGAGACTGGGACCAATTATTTAAGGAACCAGTGAGAGAGAGGAGGGATTTTCACATGCTTCTGAGGGCTACAGTGAGCATTGTACAACCGTCTTTGATCAATGCAAATTGGCCCCCACGTTTCCCATTTGAGGATGGATATCATTATGATCATGTCAAATTTTGTAAAATTATTGATGGGTATATTAAGAAATATTCAGTCTGATGGAGTGGATCTAGCAAAAAGATTATTTCCATTAACCCTCATCTCCAATTCATAATTTATTAAATTTCATCTGACTTGGTTTATAATCTTCTTGTTTTATTCTATACCTGTATTATAATGTTTAACTAGTTATCAAGAAAATTATTATTTTTATAATAAGAACAAAAACATCTACATTACTTGTACCCTTTGCACATGAATGTTTCTTTGAAATGTGTGATATAATGTTTGTAATTTTATGATGAGGAAGCCAATCAAACAAAAACAATCCTATGTAAGGCTAATAACCAAATGCAAACAACACACCATTATAAAAGTGAAGAGTTTATTTGATTTGCAATTCTAATATTTTTTTTTTTTCCCTTTAAAACGAATATTAAAACTTTATTGTGAAATTTCATTTCAAACTTCAAAGTCCAAAATATTGTTCAACTCAAATTTATATATAAATATTACGATATATGATCAATTGTTATGATTAAATGATGTTACATTATCATATCATTTATCCATAAATTCAAGCAATGGTTTTGAACAATATAACGCTGTCTCTTACCATTTGTTTTTACTTCCCTATAAATTGGCGAAACCCTACTACTTTCCTATAAAATGAAAGATTTTTACTTTTTCGGTTTCTCTAATTTTAGCAATAATCTCTTTCATCATAATTCTATATAATAAAATTTTTAATAGTATTAAAAGTTGATCAAATCTTGTCATGTGAACTTTATTCAAGACAAAACCGATTTATTATGTCTACATTTAGAAGAGCTTATCTGTTGATCTACTAATTAAGTTTTTTCAATCTTAAAAGCTATTTTCAAACGTGCTCGTGTTATTAAATTATAATTCCAATAGAACTTTTAGAAAATTAAAAAGTAATTTTATATCTATTAGGAGACATTCTTAAGCTTTTTCCAAGTAAATCTTCTTGAGTTCAAAAAACATTAAAATGTCACAGAAAAAGCATTTTGATAATATATTAATAATTATATTATAGTCTTTCCAATTAACAATCTTAATAAACCTATATCACCCAAATTCTTATGTATTATTTTCAATTAATTAATAACTAAACAATCAATAATTCTTTTCCAAAAACTCTTATAAAATCTCTAATTTTAAAATATCTACTGCTAAAAACCTCTACTTATAACGCTTCTCCCAAACTTGACCTAAAATCTATGACCAACCTCACTGTTTGTAATGTTAAGTGACAAAAAGGACTTCTTACACCAAATTTCAACCCATGAACTTCATCACTTTAACTTGAACTTGGGCCTCAACATTATAGTAGTCAAACACTGTTGAGCTTCCCAAAACAACATTCAACATATTGAACATCCAACTTGGGCCTAATCTTGGGCCCAATATTGGGCCTAACCCATTCAAAACTTTCCAACCAAACCAAACACAACAAAACTTTCCACTCTTGAAGTCTCCTTCCTTAAACCCTATAAAAAATAGAAAACAACAAAAGCCTCCCTCTCTCTCTCCCAAAACCCTGACTTTTTCTTCTTCTTGTTCAATGGCAGACTCAGCCTCCAACAAAGACCAAAAATACCGCCAATACCACCCCTACCAACAGCTCGACGTCCCCATCCACACCCTCTACAACCTCCCCACCTCCCCGGAATACCTCTTCCACGAGGAGTCCCTCAACTCCCGCCGCTCCTGGGGCGAGAATCTCCAGTACTACACCGGCACCGGTTACCTCTCCGGCGCCGTCCTCGGCGCCCTCAAAGGCTCCGTCCACGGCCTCCGGCGGGCCGAACCCTCTGACTCTCTCAAGCTCCGTGTCAATAGGGTGCTCAACTCTGGTGGTCAAGTGGGTCGCCGCTTTGGCAACTCTCTGGGTGTTCTCGGCCTCATTTTCGCTGGCTTGGAGAGCGGCTTGGTGCATTTGAGAGACTCTGATGATTTGTTGAACACTGCTGTGGCTGGTCTTGGTACTGGGGCCATTTACAGGGCTGCTGGTGGGCTTCGGTCAGCTGCCATTGCTGGAGCCATTGGTGGGGTGGCGGCTGCTGCTGCAGTGGCGGGCAAGCAGGCTGTGAAGAGATATGTGCCCATATGAAGTTAGAATCGGGGCTTTAGGAGGGTTTTAGATGATTTTGTGTTGTTGGGTTACTGGGTATATTTACTTATGTTGTTTTACATGATGAAATTTGTTGACTTGGCGTTTTCTTTATATAAAAGTTAATGCTGTTGATTGAAGTAAGTTGTTGATAGGTTATGTTTCGATATAATTTTTGATGAATTGTTGAGTTTGAATTGAATTAGTTGTTGGTAGTTAGGGAGAGAGACTATGAGATGTTATGTTATGTTGTTATGTGGTAGTAACTTATAGTGTATGTTCTAATTGCTGCAATGCTGCTCTTGCCCTGAATCTGCTTGATAATCATCTTAATTCGGGTTGTGATTGATTTTCTGTAAAATTGCTGTGGTTAATTTGTATATTGTGTGAAGTTTCTCTTTTGAGCTGTAGTGATGGCCTTTTTTTGTCGAGATGGATAGGAGATTTGGAAGATTTGTGAATCGATGAGGTGATGAATAGTGCATGTAGTCATCCTATAGCAATTAATTTGATTGCTCGGTTATTCGTCCAAGGTCGAAACTTCCTTATGGCCACACTGAGACCTGTTTGGCGGTAAATTCTTGGAGTTTGGGATTTGCAGTATTTAAGTGTCTGTTTAAATTCTGGAAATTTGAATGTTTATCACCCTTTTTTTTATCTGTTCCTGTAAATCCTTGATGTTCCCTGCATCTCTCTATCATCACCACTTTTTTTATTCTTTTATGGCAGCTTCTTCTGGTATCAAATATTAGTGTATCGGTGAATAAGCAACAGAGCAGGTGTACTTGTTGTGAATTGATTCAAATGGTTTTCATGGTTTATTTGTGGTACTGTCTTTTCATGGAGTCTTTATCTGATTAGGCAGACATTTGCAGTCCTAAAAGTTGTAAGATTAGGATACTCTTTGCCTGGTCTTAAATTTGGTGCTTTAGAGATTTTATTGCATTGAGTTCATTGAAATGTTGTGGACATGGCTCTTTGAATATGCTTATGGCGAGCAGAGTTGGCACTAATGTTACTGTAATGTGGCTCCCTTAGCACTTAGTGGAACTAGTAGCACATGGAAGGTGATTTTAGAAGTATGATAATTGAGCTTACCTTGAGGATTTTGCACTATTTTTGTATTTGTGCTTATGTAGGCATAAGAACACAGATTTAAATACCTTGCCTTGTGTGTGCTAGATGCGATATTGGTAAAGTTAGTGGTCTGTTTCTAAAGTACGTACGCTCTCTACTGGGATACAACTTAGGATTCAAAGTTGAGGGATCCTATAGGAGTTAAAGTTCAGGGTGCAGATTAACTAAGAAACTCCCAGCTGTGTTAAAGAGTTTTTTGTGGATTGGGCTATGGGTCATCATTTAAGATATACGAGTCAAATAGAGCGGAATGTGTTAATACTACTAGTTGATGGAGAAAAGGATCTTTGTTTGCATATAGCAATGTTTAAGCAAAAATGAAACGAATTTAATACTAGCTAGTGATTGAATAAAATCATTGTTTGTTAGACAAGGATTTCAGTAGTTCTCCTTCCATTGTGACTTGTGAGATGGCATATAGGAGCAAAACCCTTGCATCTTCCATCATGAGGCATGAGATACAACTGCTTGTATGCTTTCGCCAGATATAGTAAATGATTAGATGTGTTTGATAACTCTACTAGATTTCTAGTTTCTTTACATCAAATTTTTCCTATCGACTTCTACTACTATTGTATTCCAGGCAATGATAGAGTTCTTTTCTCATGTGTTTTCTTGGATGATGTGCTTTTTTTCTTCCAAGCCATAAAATGGAATATAATTGTTGACAAATTGCATGTAGTTGCAGAAGTTTGTATTGGACATATATGACAACTGCTTTGCTTTATTTTATGTAATTCATTTCTTTGGCGATGGGTTGGCATCATTCTGGTGTTCTGATTGTTCGAGACCTGTGGAGTTATCCATTTTAGGTTGAGTTCTGTGGTAGTGTGATGTATTATGTGCAATGGGGGAACTGACATTATGGTCTTTCTGCATATTTGTGTAATGTATTATGTGCAATGGGGAACTAACATTATGGTGTTTCTGCATATTTCAGTGTTGGTTTCACCTATTCAAACTTTGTGGAGGTAATTGTCACTAAAGTTGAGATTTGAATTCACCAATTCAAACCCTTATGTTGGAAATGGTTCATCATTGTTTCGATATGTTTTTTTTTTCCTCTCCTTTGGAGAAAATTTCAATTGTTGCAACAATTCTACATGGTGAGAAACTGAGAATCCATTATTTATTGTAATTTCGTCATATTCTTGATAAGAATATAGGATATCGAAATGTGATTCGCAAAGCTTGTTTTGGATTATGCAGATTTAGTATTTAATCGCATAGTATTGCCAAAATCCACATTGCATTATGAATTTTAAACCGTCTCTTCATGAAACTTTATGTTGTTTATGTTTATGTATAATCTTAGTTGATAATCACATAAATTGATGAGTTTTGAGGATTGAAAAATAGGAAAAATTTATTTCATTAAATTTGTTATCGAGCTGGTTAGGGCATGTGAAAACCTACTAAAAGTAAATGCTGCATGTGCAATTTAGATATTGTTTTTGTAATTGGAAGATATTTACTTCAATGTATTATAAAGAAATGTTTCCAAATATGCTAGTAAACAAAATAATGGAATTCAACCACTTGACATTGTTCTCTTTTATTGTATGTGCATTGTTGGTTGGTATTTCATTTATTGTTAAGTTCAAATCCCATCCAATAATTTAGGAAGCACATATAAAATTATGATGATACCCTTTATGCCGTTAAATTCGATTAACGTTTGACCGTCATTTAGATTAAGTTGATGCATTTTTAAAATTTCAAGCACCATGTATTGAGTTTCCGAATTTATCGGTACAAAACTAAAATTTTGATAAACTTTGGGGATCCCAAAGAAATTCCCTTCAATAAAATAATAATAATAATAATAAACCATGTAACAAGTCAATAAAAGCCCGAACATCTCACCAAACACCATACACACACATACAACGCCGCGTCTCCTCCTCCACCGGCCTCTTTCTTCTTCAACCGGGACTACTCACCGCATTCACGTGACAGATTTTAGAATGGTTAGTGGGTTTTGGTGGGTCTGATTATTGTTCAAGTGTTGGGTTCAATTTTTTTTACCATTTTTACTTGTTTTTCTTTTTAATTTTCATGCTATTTATTAATATGGAAGATTTGTCAAACCTCCCCTAAAGTTTACAAGAGAGATTTTTACTCTATATTTGAAATTTCATTGTTTGTTTATTTGTTTGATCTCAAAAACATTCTCACTGTTATTCTGAAATGAAGTTTTGCCTGTGTTCTCTGGTAGAACATCTGTTTGTTGTCACTGTTGTGTTCTTGTTTTGTTTCTCATCCACTTTTTACTCAGTCATATTTGGTGTGTAGCACTTGCTCTATGTTGCTGAAACTTTGCTAAATATACACTTGATGCTACCTGCAGGTCCGTTTTTTGTTGGGTCGTATCTTGATCCCATAAAACATTATCAACATAGCAAGAAAGCAATGAATTTTTGTTCCTAGACTCCGTTAGGAAGAGAATTTCAAAAAAATTTTAGATGGAATTATTTCAGAGGAAACAGGACTTCTGTCTTGCAAACGCTACAAGTCCTTTGGATCAAGAACGTTCACTATGACAAATATATTAATTGGATTGAGTGGTCTTGATGTACATAAGGTCGGTGTTTTACGGTTTGGGTGGTGTTGGCAATTTATGGCGGGAAATGATCGGGAAAAGCAACGGTACTACCATAGCACAATTTTTGTAGTCGTCACACCAGCTTGTCTACTTACTATTTGAATTTTCAATTATCGTTACAATAGTACCCTGTCAATACTAATCGGTTGTGCACTTAAATTTATGTAGCACATTGATTCTTATTTAATGGTGATGATGAAGAAGCTACACTTGTGTCCTGGTGATTACGACCCACAATGCATATTCCACGGGACCCAATTCTTTGTGAATATTTACTACTAATTGCATCAATGTATTCGTGTTTAACCTCGTGTATTTAAATTTTGGAATTGAATATATATCTTTCTTACATATAGGGATCATTAAATGAAAGATGGAACCAAGAGTACAGGCAAGAGAGTAAAGCACGCTTGTTTGATTCGAATTCAGTAGTGGTCCTGTTTGAATGGTTATTGTACGTCACAGGTGGGAGAAACCTGCAAATACCTTGGTGGAATGTTGATAATGTAAGTGTTGTTCTCATTTAGTTTTAAGTACATAATGCAGGTGTTGTTCTCATTTTACTAACATCATCTTCTTCATTTAATGCAGGTGTTGCTTCTGTGCAGTCTTAATAATAAGCATTGGGTGCTATGCAAGCTTTGGTTGAAGGATCACAAGATATTCGTCTATGATTCACTTGTGAATGGTGCTACAGATTTTATTCGAAAAGCTTCGATTGACCTGCTGGTACGATACCTCCTGGTGATCTTAGAGAAATCCGGTTACTGTGAGTGAGTTAGTATAGAAGATAAAGAATGGGAAGTATAGCGTATGTCGAAGGACAATGTGCCACAACAGTTAGATTGGTAGACTAGATTGACTCATATTGTTTACGGATGCACATTTGTCGTTTTGTATCTATAACAATTATTGTTACTAATGCAGGACTAATTGCAGAGCATTGGTGTGCAAGTACGTCGACAATATCATGAGATATAATGATGGATCGTGGGACTTTACTAAGAATGATGCACAGAGGATCCAAACTGAGATCACATGCGAGATCTTTGTTCATAGTGTACGACGAGACTATGAACAATAATGTGTACATTTTGTATTGAGTGGTCTTGACGTCCATAAAGGTCAGTGTTTTACGACTTGGGTGGTGTTGGCAATTTATGGTAGAGAGTAAATACGAACATAAGAAAGATTCAAGAAGAAATTACACATAAATTACGTGTGAGATTTCGCAAGAAAAATGAAATTGAACGAGCTAGATCACTAGTAAAAAAAACATTTTTCGAAGACTACAAGTCCTTTGATTGCAGTTAGCAATCCTGTTGTCAATATAGTCAAGATTTACAGCATGGGTGGCATTGGCAAGACAACGCTGGTGAAGGAATTTGAGCGAGCCTAAGTTAAGGATATCAATTTCTTTCATGAGTTAGTTGTCGTAGAAGTATCCAAGAATCCAAACACGGAAAGATTTAAAGAGAAATTGTAGATGAGTTAGATGTGAAAATCTGGAAGGAGTGAAATCAGAAGAGCAAGAAAGCCGTAGAAAAGATTGAAGCTAGAGATTTAAGACTTAATTTTAGACAATATTCAGGTGGCAAGGAAGTAGGGTGTGAAGAGATGCACGCCCATATGTTGTGAGAATTGGTTTTAATGGGGTTTATGAGGTTTTTAACGGTTTCGGTTGATTTTTATGTTAATGGATATTTACTAATGGTGTTCGATGAAGATATTTGTTGGCATAACAGTTTTGTTATATTCATAATAATGCTATTGTTTCAAGTTATTGATAGGTTATGTTTTCTTCTAGTTTTTAATGAATTTGATTAATTATCAAAGTTCCCAGGAATACGAGTATGAGATATTATGTTGTGTGCCTATATTAATCTTACTATGTATATTATAATTGCTGTTCTTACCTTGGATTTGCTTGATAAACATCTTTATTTGGCAAGCAATTGGTTTCCTATCTTGAATATGCTTACTGGTCAACGTCATTTTGCAGGGGACTGATTTTCTGTCAAACCTGTATGTTAAGATATATATCATTTGAGTTTCTCTTTTGAGCTATAACGATGTGTCTTTTTTCCTTGTTGAGAATAGATGGAAATTTAGGAATTAATGGGAGATTTGGAAGAATTCATGGATAGTTGGGGTACAGAATAGTGCATGTATAGAGATCAGTCTAATTAATCGTTCATTAATTAAAACTTCCCTAGATTTTGTTTAGCAATGAATTCTTGGAGCTTGTTCTTCCAAAAATGTCTTTGGATGTTCGAATACTTGAATTTAAAGGTTGTCTTCTTTATCTGTTCTGTGCTTGATAAATCTCTGATGTTACTTGTGAGCACTGATTAGCTAGCATCACCATTTTATTCAAGTGGTGGCAAACCCTTGCATCTTCCATCATGAGACATTAGATACAATTGCTTCTCCAACTTTATAAATGATTAGATGTGTTTGATTGCTCTACCTAGTAGAATTCTAGTAGCTTTGTGCTACATGTGTTTTTTTTTTTTTTTCTCCTTGTATCCACTTCTACTTTTGTATTTTAGGCTATGGTAGACATCTTTGCCGTGTGTTTTCTTTAATGATGTGTTAGTTTCTCCAAGCCATAAAATGGACTGTAATTGTTGACAATCGATGCATGTAGATGTGTAATCCTGTATATTGAATGCATGTGACAACTGCTTCACCTTATTTCTTGCAATACATTTTTTTTTTTTTTAATGTGATGGGCTGGTGTCATTCTGGTGTTCGAATTGTTAGACCTATGGAGTTGTCTGTTTATGTTGAGTTCTGTGGGAGTGTAATGTCTTCTGTGCAACATGGACTGTGTAAGGATATTTGAGTGTGTTTTTCGCCAATTCAAAACTTGACTGTGTGGAGGTAATTCATTAAAGTTGAGATGTAAATTCACCAATTCAATTAGGTTGGAAATTGTTTACCAATTAAAAAAATTATTTTTGAATTTATGTTAAATTAATTTTAAAAATTATTATTATGAGATAAATAAGTTAATTATAAAAAATTAATTCTGAAATAATATTATAATATTATATTATTTTTATATAAGTTTAAATATATTAATATTTTTAAATTTAAAATTAAAATTATCAAAGTAAATAATGAAAAACTAACTCACAAGGGTTGTGGTGTGTTGATCACAACACACCCGATCCATCTTTCTCTCAAAGTACAACGTAGGTTTGAGTACTGTTTCTGTTAATGATAGACAATTTGCATCATACCTTGTTATAGGGGGATTAATTATATATTGGTTCCTTCAGTTGTAGGGTTAGGTTTTCTTATTCGATATGGGGTCATTCTCTCCCTGTTCATAAAGGGAGTTGAGTCTAATAAATATTACGATCCAAACTGTTGTTTAGAGTCGATATCTAGAGTGATCGACAATTATAATTGTATTTGCAACATAAAAATAAGTAAATAAATAACTAAATATATAACGTACATTAATAGTCCGTATGGGAACTATATGGCTTTGATAGGATTAAAGGAAATCCAATCCGTGTCTAGTACACCAACCACGTTGTTAAGATAATAATTATACTAATATTACATTAGATTACTCTGTTTTGAGTACTTATAAGTATTAAAATTTATTTGTTGAAATATGCATGATTTAAATATTTATTTTCATAAAAAAAAGAATCTACTTCTAATATATTTATTTTGTTATCTTTATAATAATTCTAATATATTTATTTTTATAATTAAAAATATCTACTTTTATTAGAATAAAAGGATATAGTTTGACGTATACTTGTAACGAATGATTTCGCCCACGTGCCAATTTCATGATATCTTTTTCCTCCATTGCATGTGCATTGTTTGTTTGTTCGTATTTTTTTGTTTTTGTTTTTTTAAAAATTATGGTGGGATAGAAGAGATTAAATTGATATAACACTATCCATACCTTATATTTTAGGACAAGAGTGAGACTTGAATATTTGATATATTAGAACGTAAAGATGAGATCTAAACTCTTGATATCTTAAAATAAAAAAAAAAGTATTCAACCACTTCTATTAAAGGATGGTGTGCATATGCATTGTTTGTTATTATATACAACAAATGTTTTCTATATTTAATCATCTTGAAATCATGTAGGTAGAAGATTTTAATTATCTTTGACATTGAATTAACTTAATTAATCATCATTAAGAAGAAATTTGAACTCCACACTATAAGAAACATTACACCAAGTTTGGATTCTCTCCTAATTTGGTTTTCACGTACATTTTTTATAATTAAATAACATTTAACGATTTTTCCTTTCTCATACATGCAAATGTTTTATTCAAACTTCAAATACTTCTATAAAACCGATTGACTTTTAACAAAACATAAATCATCAGGATTCAAAGCATGTTGTAAATGTTTCTAATTGGCGCCAGTCTGATCCTAACAACTTCTACCATCTCTTAACACAAGTAGTTTTATATTTTTCATTCTTCAAAAGGTTTAGGGGTTTAGCTCCCACCAAGCTATATTATAACTTGTATGAATAATTTTTTTCCTTATTATAAAAGTAACTGCCTTTCATTTATTAGACTAGACATGCTAGTTTATGTGAGTGGTTTTTCTTGTCTCTGATTGTTTTTTTTTCTTTTTAAAAAAAAAAAGTCTTTTAGTATCTCCTTACTAAGTCACCTAACGCTTAAACACATTTGTTATTGTCAAAACGAAGAAGGCTATTTTTGTATTTTCATTTATAAAATAATAGTAAAAAAAAAATCATAACCTTTGTAACAAATGAATAAAAACCATAACTTTTTTAATAAACCCTAATATCTAACCAAGCGCGCAGTCACTCGTGCACAGCCTTCCATCTCTCCACAAACCAAAGCCGCTGTCTCCTCCTCCTCCACCGGTCTCCTTTTCCACTGGGACTACTCGCCTGATTCAAGTGACAGATCATAGAATGGTTAGTGGATTTTTGTGGGTTTGATTTCTTGTTCAAGTGTTTGTTTCATTTTTTTTTTTATACCATTTTTACTCGTTTCTCTTTAATTGTCATGCTAGTTATCTGTATGGGAGATATGTAAAACCTAACCTAAAGTTTACATGAGAGACTTTTTTAATCTAGATTTAAAATTAAAGATTTATTATTTAAAAAAAATAATGACCAATACGAAGAGATTTTTGCAAATTTTTCTTTTTTTTTTATTTGATGTTTTTGATATTTATTTTGTTTTATTTTTTATTTTTATTTTGCAAGGGTATGTTGTATATTTATGAAGTAAAAGTAGGTTTGTGTGGATGGTTGAATATGTAACTTCCTCCTCCAGTTTTAAGTGTTAGAATATGTAAACTTCTTCCTAGTGTTGGTGTAATTTTCCCTTAAATAAAATGTTTTTTTTTTCCACTAAATAGCATCAAAGATACTTGCAATACTAACAAATGATAAGAGATTTTTTTTTGGCTTTGCTTCAAATGTAATAATTTTCATGCAGCCAGAGCCAGCTATTCTCAATGTTAACAATTTTTCTGTGTTCTCTTGTTTGTTGTTAACAATAGCATTTGATGGATATCACTCGCTTCTTTTTTTTTTTTTTTTTTTGAAAAAGGTATCACTTGCTTTCTGTTGCTGAAAATTTTGCTTAATATTTACTTGGTTGCTTCCTTTGCAGATCCATTTGTTTGTCTCTGGAACTACAAGAGCAACTTCAAGAATCTCGAGATTGAAGTTTTGAAGCTCAAGAGTAGGAGATTACGAGGACTTTGAATCAAGAATGTCAAGGTGACAAATATATTAAATGCATTGAGCGATCTTTATCAGTATGGTTGGGGTGTTCAGTAAATGGGTGGTTTGGGCAATTTTTGAATCAAGAATGTCCACTTTGACGAATATATTTTTGAGTGGTTTTGATGTCAATGTGGTTGGTGTTTATGGCATAGGTGGTGTTGGCAATTTCTTTGAGGAGAGTGAATCTGGAAGAGCATGAATGTTAATAATTCATGTTCAGCACATGACTTCTCAGTTTGATCATTTTGTATTTATGTGATTTTGTCTTTGAGGTGTCTCGGATCACTTCTCATATATGTGATTTTGTCTTTGAGGTGTCTCTATTGATAAAAGGAAGTAATTTTTAAGCTAAGAACGTTGCACTTAAACCGTGTTAAATGCAGTAAGCAATCCTGAGGTCAACGTGGTTGGAGTGAAGTCAACGTGGTTGGAGTTTGTAGCATGGGCGGCGTTGGTAAAAAAATGTTGATGAAGGAAATTGTTGCACGAGTAAAGGATAAAAATTTATTTGAACAGATGATTTTTGTGGAAGTATTGAGAATCTAAATATAAGAAAGATTCAACAAGAAATTGCAGATAAGTTAGGTTTGAGAATTCACAAGAAAGTGAGTTTGAAAGTGGTAAAACAGTGAGATAAAGAACGCTTTTCAAAGTCTACGAGGCTTTTGAACCAAGAATGTCCATATTGAAGGATGTACTAACTACAATTAGCAAACCGGATCTTAATATAAGAAGGTTTTACAGCATGGGTGGTATTGGCAAGACAACGTTGGTGAAGGAAGTTGTGCTAGCACAAATTGAGGAACGACTTCACCAAATCAATTAAGAAATTCTATGTATAGATAATGAGAAGCAACAACGAGAGTGGTTGTCTTTTGAGAGCATTTGCCTCCTATCAATCCGAAGGTCGTGGCCAAAGCAACGCAGGGGCTTCGGAATTGCATTTGAGTTCTTGAAGACCGGAAACAACTTCAAGAACAACAATCTCTTCTCTTTATGAAAGGGGCCATAAGCAACTACGGGGAAATGGGAACAACGGGAAACTAATAAGAGTCAATTGTTTACTTAATATGTTGCATTTAGTTGTCTGGTTAGCTTGTCTATGTATGCATAAGTTTCCTTTTGGATGTACTTTTCTTGTAACGGCTATTAATGAATAACAAGTGCTGGTGTGGACTTTTTTCATAAGTTAGTGCTTGCAAAATTATTCGAGAATCCATATACAAAGATCTAAGAAGAATCTACAGATAAGTCTTGAAAATTCGCGAGAGTGAAATTGGAAGAGCAAGAAAGTTGTGGAAAAGATTGAGGCAAGAGAATAAGACTTAATTTTAGCTTTAGAGCAAACAAGCAAATCGTGAAGAGATAACGTGCTCATATGTAGTGGGAATTGGTTTCAGAGGGGTTTTATGAGGTTTTAAAGGGTTTTGATTGATTTTTATGTTAATGGATATTTACTAATGTTGTTTTATAATGAAATTTGTTGACATGATATATTTGTTATATTCATATTAATGCTTTTGTTTTAAGTTATCAACAGGTTATGTTTTCTTCGTATTGTTGAATTAGGTTAATTGTGAAGATTCTAGGGAATACGATTATGAGATATTATGATGTGAAGTGTGACTAGTTATTGCAATGTATATTATAATTATTGTTCTTGCCATGAATTTGGCATGTGATTAATTTCCAGTCTTGAATTACCTTATTGATCAACAGCATTGGGCATGCGATTGATCTTTTATCAAACTCATGTTAAGTTGTATATCATATGAGTTTCTCATTTGGGCTATCGTATGGTTAGGATGTGTTATTATTAGTGAATGGAGCAAAGAAGCTTCATTCACTTGATACTATCTTGAAATGAAAGTGAATCGATTTTATTAGTCACTAGTGATTGCAGATAATCCTTGTTTCTTAGACCTTGCTTTCCATAACGAGATGCTATGTAGTGGCAAAAGCCTTCGTTTTCTTGCATCATGAGCTACCCACATATAATATATATTTTAAAAGTTTTCTCATGATATTAAACACTACTAGATGTGCTTGAAAACTCTTAACAGATATGTATTGCTTTGTACTGACTTCAACTTGGTGTCCAAGGCATTCAAGGTCAGGATGATTTTCTTTCCCAGAATGGAATATAATTGTCGACAATGTTTGCCTGCGGTTGTAGAGGTTTGTATATTGAAGTTTGAACACAAGACAAATGCTTCACTTTCTTTCGCATAATTCAGTTTCATGGTGACAGGTTGGTGTTATTCTGATGTTTTGATCGTTATAATGATTGATTTTGGTTGAATTCTAAGTTTCGCGAGAGAAGTTTACATTGTACAATTATGAGCTGATTTTTGTGGTGTTTTTGCTTATTTGAGTTTGGTTCCAACAATACAACAGTTTATATAGGTGTAAATGGCACAGAAGTTGAGATGAGAAATCACCAATTTCATGTTTACGTCCTCCAAATTCCACTTCTACATTTCCATGATCTCATTGTTTCAACTTGCCTGCATGATGAAATTATATTCTTTCCTTATATTTTTTGTGGTGGCTTGCGATGACAATATACAAACTTGTAGATTAGGTTGTGGTCTGGTGGTTAGATCATTTGCCATCTCTACCTTTCTAAAGATAAGGGTTCTACACCCAAAACCCCACAATATTATAAGTATCTTCCCTCTACTTTCCGAGTTGCCCTCTCCCGTTTCTTGGGAATTGACTCTCGGGTCATATCATAACATTTTATCGTTGCTAATTCCGATTGTACTTTGAGCCGGTCCGTCTGGTCCCAATCATTAAAATAAAAAAAAAAAATTACGAACTTAAAACTTTAGATGATAATAATAAACTCAATAGCTATAAATTCGGTTAAAAGATATTGTATGTAATTATATTGAACATGTTTAAAACATATTTAACGAGGATGTTGATCATTTAATGTTGTAATTTTTTTAAAAAAAAAAAATAAAGAAAAAATTGGAAACTGTTTTGAATAATTGAAAGTATTAAAACCCCCTTTGCCAGTTTGACAAACGCCTAATACATTCTTCTTATGCATGTCACAGCACATATTGCATTGTCTGGTTGTAAAACACCATTGTTTTTGACTTTGAGTCCCCACCCTTCTCGTATTATCGTTTAATGTTTCTATTTTAAGCGTCACAACTTTTGTCAATTCAAAATTGGTAGACAATAAGAAATTAATGTTAGAAATTGATGAAGAGAGAATAAAGTATTCTCACATTAGACATATAGAAAACTTATAATTGAACTTTAACTACTATATTGAGTAATATTTTTACATTAATATGAAAGAATAATATTTATACATCAAAAGATTTTTGTAAACTTCATAAAAATACAACTTTAGAAGAAGAGTCATCCTTTATAAAGAACGTCAATGTCATTTATATATTAATTATTTGGAAGTACATATAAAACAATATCTAGATTACAAATCAAATTGACATTTTTTAGCAAGAAACAAAGTATACACATAGTTAATCAACCTTGCACTTCAAGAAATATGGCACCAATTAGCTTTTAACTAACTTGTATTTCTTAAAATTATGAAGTTACAAATCGTCAAAGCTTGTTCTTTTAATGCCTTTGATCTGGCTCCAACCTGATTATGACAACTTTTGCCAATGGAGTAGACTTGACACTTTGTATTTCAGTGTTTCTTCACCTAACCATTAGTATATTAGTATTTTTTTTTACCAAAGACCTTACTTTTTGGACAAGATAATCTCGTATTATAGTTTACTAATTCAAACCCATTTCAATGATTCATGATTTATATAAATTAATCATACAAATTTTAACATTTAATTAGCATGTTATAAAAAAAAAACTTACTTGGTTCACAAAATTCATTGAAAAATTTTATATATTTTTTTAGGAAAACATAAATCCACACATGTATGGTCTTCTTGAAATAGAAGTTTCTTTGAGCCTTTCTATATTTTTGTTCAATAATACTATTACTTTTAACAAATGTATTCGATCAAAGTTATTGGATATAAATATTTTCAATTATCTAAAAAATACGTTTGACGTTATTAGAATCATTTTTAAAGAATCCAACAATTAGAATTAAAAAAAAAAAAATCATCAAATGAGACGGTCTCATCACATCACTTACTTAAGTTTTATTGTATAAATTTTTTTATTTATTTAAATTAATTAATTAAAATTCAATACACGATAGATGTCATATATAGTCCCAAGTTTTACCTAGTACGTGACCCACAATACAATAACATGTTTATAAAATACAAGATTTTACAACAAAGTCAAGGTAACCATCCTTTTTTTAGGCATATAGAATAGTGTATTTGTGTTTGCATTTCTTCTTTTTTTCCTCCATAGATATCGCTTTTAACATATTGTATAATTTGCATTGTCTTTGGTTGACTTATTCATTCAACCTATAAAAAAAAACATTCTCTAGAAGAACTTGTACATCAAAATTTCTTTGTATCATGAGTACCATTTTGTTAGCTCCAATCCAACTATGGTGAAATATTGACTTTGTAAGGTTATTAGGTTTGAGTCAAACTCAAGTTACAGTCCATCTAGAACCTCATTTTTCTTGAATTTCTAGCAAAAATTTTGGTTTGGTGACTACAGTAACTAGTTCAGTTATACAACTTAAGTGGCTCATGACCTGTTACAACAAAAAATTTGGTCCTTGTAAAACATTTGAATGGTTAGAATTTGAGGGCACTTTGAAAAATTGGTCAGGCTTCTAAGCTAACTTTGAATGGCTGATGAAGGGCAGACCAACTGCTAGTAAGTATTCCAGAGATTCAGAGTTAACTACCACCTGTGTCCAAGGTTTTTACAGTTTTATGGTAAATGTTTGTGAACTTGACACGTGTTGAACTCGATTTTTTGACGTAGAGAATTAAACAAAACAAAATTTTTTATATTGTGTTTTATGGTTAGACCATGATGGTGCAGTAGAGATGCTGGAAGAGTCGAATTAGATGTTGGTTCTAAATAAGATTCAGACTGCGTGGGTGCAAACACAATAAGGATTGAAAAAATGAACAGAAATTTTAAATGCTAGAAGCTGTGCAGTGATATATATATATCTATATATATATTAAAAAAAGAATCTCATTATTCACTTTTTGAACATTAAGAAGGCACATATAATAATAATAATAATAATAATAATAATAACAATAATAATAATAATACAGGAGATGGTCAGTCATGAAAATAAAGAGGAGCAAACAACATGCTTCAACTGACAGCAGCATCACAGAAAAATAGATATTGGCCTCCTTCATGGTTGTCCTAAGAGAAATCAAGATCCTGAGCATGAACAAAACTGAAGAAATCCTTCCACAAACCAAGCAAGCAAGCAGACTTAGACCAGCATCGCCTTGTAATATACTAAATTTCAATTCAATTGCCAGCTGTCCAATCTAGAATTTACCCCTGATCGAGTTTAAGAAGACAAGAATAATTTAAGTAAATTCAGTGAACATTCAAGGGGAAATTGGCCACATTAAGAGAATAACTAACCTATCCTGGAGCACTTGTCAACCATCATGATAGTATGAACCGACTGAGGCAGCATGTTGGTCACAAGCACATTCCAACAAGGGAAGGGAAAAAAAATCAAAGATCATGATCGGAGAAAAGATAAATATTTGATTGACATATTCAAACTATAATATATAAAAATTTAACTGATGAAGATTTTCAAACAGAACCAAAAAAAAAAAAAAATCTTTCTTAAGTCTTTAAAACTGTATCTTCAGTCTGAAGAAGCTTCTATTAATTATTCCTTTTTCTTTGATCTTCCACAACAAGACAAGTTTGTGATAATCTTCATGATTTCAGGGCTAAAACGACTTCAAGCATTGTAATATTACGTGTGTGTGTGTGTATATATATATATATTAGATAACAAGGCTCCACCTTCTCTTCACAATCTGTCTTTCTCAGTTGTCTTTGTACAAGAACATCTATGGCTTCCTTTAAGGTCATGGCTTTTCTGGCTGTACTTGTGGCGGTGTTGCTACCTATGACTGCTCTTGCACTAGATGATGACTTCTCACCTGATCTTGCTCCTTTCTATGGTACTTATCTCTTTCTCTCTCCCTATGGTGTGTGCATGTGTCTCTGTGTTTGTGTGCGTGCATGCATACTTATGTGTTGTGTAAGAGTATGCATCCATATACATGTTAACCTGTCACATGAGGTGTACGTTTTTGTGAAATACAGAGACGGTGTGTGAAGAAGTGTATTGTGGAAAGGGCAATTGCACAGCAGATATCAAGTATCCATTCAACTATATCTGTGAATGTGAAGCTGGCTGGAAGAGAAGCCAGGACGACGTTGTAGATGAAGATCTCAGGTTCCTCCCCTGCATAATTCCAGACTGTAAGCTCCTTCTCGTGCTTATCAACTTTCAAGTTTGACACAAATTAAGTCCCTTTAAATTGTATGGGAACTGAATTCCCCATGGTAGAACTATACCTCTGGCCTATCCATGGCAAAGCTCAGAAGACAAACATGGGCTGCTGAATGCAGCCAAAAAACATGTTTCGAGCATAGACACAAAAGAAGAACGATGAAAGAAGAAAATCATGAGAAAAGAGTTTAGTTGACCTATACATGCATGCAAACACACACGCACAAAACCTATATGAATAGCAATATATTCGTGAGTCATCATATCATCCTTGCCAATATCATCAACAATAATAAACAAAGTTTCAATTATGAACTAAATATGAATTTCACAATATAACAAATAGAGAAAACGCATTCGTGCCACCTTATATGTGGAAAATAAAATACAATTTCACATTGTTAACTTATATAATAATTAGCTCAGCGGGGTGATGCAGAAACTTAACTGGCTATATCTGAGAGAGAATTAGTAATCTCACGAAATCAATGAAGTGATATGGATGCTTCCTTTTGTTCTTTCCAGGTACTCTCAAATATGGCACCTGTCAGCCAGCTCCACCACCAGTTCCAGACAAAGAAGTTCCTTACAACATTTCTTTCTATGATCGTAATCACCATGAAACAAAGCTTTCTTATCATTTATATGCTCTTTTTTCTTTTTTGCGTTTCTTTTACATGCGTCTGTAATTTTCATTAATTTCATGCACGCTGTTTTGTGTTTATATAGCTTGCTATTGGATCTACTGTGGAGAAGGTACATGCAAAAGGACACCAACATATAAACACATATGCCAATGCAATCCTGGCTTTTCCAATCTTCTCAATGTGTCTTACTTTCCATGCTATGGTGAATGTAAGAACACAAACTTGGCATTTTAATAATGTTTACGACCATTCACATATATCTGAAAAACTAATACAAGCAATTATTTTCTATATAAGGTACATTGGGATCCGACTGTGGTCGTCTTGGAATTAGTGTGTCACGCCAAGAATCAGATAATGGAACTGGAACTGGAAGTCAAGGTGAGATGGATGGTGCAAACAAAAAGCAATTATCCTTAGTGTCCTTTGCAACTTTATGCTCTTCTGTTACTTATTTTTCTAAAACAACCAAACTTTACTCAAAAACAATGAACACCGAAAAACCACTTTATCAAGTCCTCTTTGCAAGAAAAGGGAAGAGAAAAGCCAATTTTGTCTTTGATTGAAGCTTATCGACAGTTTTCAGATATACTATGAATGTTGTGGACAGATATTCAATCTCAATAATGAGAAGGGAATCATGAAGAATTAAACATGCTTAGCACTTATTTCACATATTAACATCGGTTATCTAGTAATTAGTATGTATGCTAGACAAAGTTATCGAAGATATAAAGATTATGATATTTCAAATTCTGACGTTTCTTCTTTGTTTGCTCTTGGTCTCAGGTACCTCATTTCTACCAGGAAAGTTCCACTGGATGACTATACTGACAATCTCTACAGCCATGGCTATATGGAAGTAGGATGCAGAGGGCTGAGATCTAGGCTCGACAGATTATAGTTTCATTGTTCATACTTGTTAGTACATTTATTTGCGTTGTTGTTTTATTTCTTCCCCCTTTTTTTATGAATAAATAAGTCCTACAGGTGGAGGATGATCGTTGTATACAGTTTGACTTCATTTTTTGTTATGCATATGTATCAATACAGAGCTTGAGTCTTATTTTACCCTCCTTCCTTTTGTCTTCCTTATCTGTTTGGACATCAAACTAATTATATGGAAATAAAACAAGAGCAGACTCCAAAGGAAAAATCATATATATATTACATTCATTTAAAAGGTTCAGGAATAGATTTGACTGTAATAGTGGCCCTGACCAGTTTTTTCTGGAGAAATTTTAGGAGGCAACAAAAGTGCAGGAAGAGAGGCTTCAAGTAGATGCAACAAGCCAATTACTTGCCATATCTACTAACCCTCTTCACGCTCTAGCTCAATAAAGTTACTGTAATTGGTTCATCAAACCCTTTGTCAAGTAATCAAATACTTGCTGTATTATCAAAAAGGATGAAGGTAAAATTTGGGACTTACAGCATACCCATACAGGGTTGCAGTCAAATCACATCACAACTAGATTATAAGTTAAAAGTATTGCAGATCACAACAAAGAAAACAATAAGCCACAAATTTGCAGTCCTTCACTATTCAATATTTGATTAAAAAGTCTATATCCCTTTATTAATCAGATAAGATGCCCTTTTATGGATAGATGCATCACAATGTTCTAAAGAGTGTAGCACCATGACAAAGGTTGGCCAACAGACATCAAACGATCCACTCTAGCATTTCATGAATCTGATTATTGGCAGAAAAAGATCTCCAGATGCCACTGGAAGAATTTTAAACGTTAACATCCAAGTAAAATCCATCTCCTTTCGATGTTAATGATGTTACAATTCCTCATACTAGAATCTTCAAGTCATCCTAATTATGCCCTTGTGCCTTAATTTTACCGTAAAGCTCAGAAATTAAGTTAAGAGCAATGATCTTTTTTTATTGCAAAAACTAAGAGGGGCACAAATCATTTGCATTCAATAGCTTTAAACTTGTTAATCCACCAATTAACTTTGGAAATTAAAATTTTGGAAATACAAACACCAATTAGACATTAGCAATCCTCCTTATTCACTTATCATTGAAATATGCTTACTCATTGAAATATCATTAATTCCTCCCTTATCATTCATAATCAAAACCTATACTTACTCAATTTCCAATCTAATTCCTTCAAACCGAATACCACAATGCAAAGTCAGACAACGGTACCTAGAAAAAGATTAAAAAGCTTCTGATGTTCTCATATATTGCTCTTCCGATTAGAATATATACACACACCCGGAAAAAAGTTAATTAAGATGCCAAGCAAAGAAAAAAGGAACTACCTCAAAGAAAGTCCAAGTTTTCCATTACTCTATGGCTCGAACGTTTATGAAAAGCAATTCCTCATCATATAATTTAGCTAACACTAAAACCAAACAACCAACGAACACAGAACATCAAATCGTAACAAATTCTCATCACCCACTAGTAGAAACAACTTATTTTCTTCATGTTT
This sequence comes from Nephelium lappaceum, assembly GCA_021234005.1. Taxonomy (NCBI): domain Eukaryota; kingdom Viridiplantae; phylum Streptophyta; class Magnoliopsida; order Sapindales; family Sapindaceae; genus Nephelium; species Nephelium lappaceum. The sequence continues at coordinate 4,952,268 of CM037998.1, forward strand.
CTTCCCACTTTATAAAAGGATATCAAGATACAAAATTTGCAACAAGTACCCCACACCACAATTCTCAACCTAACAATATATCAAACTAAAAATCAACACAAAATGAAAAAACCAAATCACAAAAATCCTCACCCACTTTTCCATTCCACCTCACTTGGTCATGACTTCCACTCCATTCTTGCCTGCAATGATGACAGCAGTTGCCATATCCAAAAACAGCCCATGTTCCACCACACCCTCCAGCTTCCCAATCTCCTTGCCAGCGGTCACCCCATCTTTAATAGGCGTCTCAAAGTACAAATCCACAATGTAGTTGAAGTTATCAGTCACATAAGGCTTCCCTTCCGCGGTCTCTCTAAGCTTTGCCTCACACCCCAACTCCTTAAACAGCTGCTGCAGCCTAACAAGATTGTATTTCCAACAAAACTGCACAACCTCAACCGGCATTGCAAGCTTGCTGCCACCAAGGCCAGACACCAACTTGGTCTCATCAGCAACCACCACAAACGCCTTGGAAGCAGCCTCCACCATCTTCTCCCTTAGAAGGGCCCCACCACGGCCCTTCACGAGGTTGAGGTCCGGGTCGACCTCGTCGGCGCCGTCGATGGCGAGGTCGAGAACTGGGTGGTTGTCCAAGGTGGTGAGAGGGATGTTGAGGGACCTGGCTTGCTCCTCCGTGCGTTTGGAGGTGGGGATGCCGACGATGTTGGAGAGTTGACCGGTTTTGAGGAGGTGGCCGAGCTTGTCGACGACGAAGGCGGCGGTGGAGCCAGTGCCTAGGCCGAGGACCATGCCGGACTTGACGTAGTCGACGGCCTTGTCGGCTGCTAGCTTCTTGAGGTCGTCTTGGGTGAGTGCAGGGACGGCTTGGGCTCTAATGAAGGAGGTGGAAAAGGTGGGAGCTTTGATGGGTTTTGGGGTGGGGAGAGTGAGGTGGGAAGTGGGTGTGGTGCGGAGAGAAGAGAGGAAAGAGAGAGAAGCCATTGGAGTGGTAGTGGTGATAGAGAATCAGAGAAATGAGAGGTGTGTTTGTTGGTGGTGTTGGTGGTGGTAGTGTGGGTGTGAATTGTGATATTGTATTCTGTCTATCTGATAGTTTTGTTTTTGGTTGGTGGGAGTGTTCTTGTTGGAAAAAAACAAAACAAGAACTTCATTTTTTTTTGGGGGGGTGGAAATTGGTTGGTGGGGGTGTTGCTTCAACAGTGTACTTTAGTTTTTCTTGTTATGTACTTGTGTTTAGTTTGGCCATTCACAAAGTGGGAAAAAAGAGAGAGGGGGCTTTTGAGTTCTGGAATTGGGTGGTGTTGGCTGTAAAAGGATGTTTCTTTTTTGCTAGGTATTTGTAGATGGAGAGAGAAAATGATTCGAGGGATGAGAAAAAGTTTCAATCATAAACAGATAAAGGACATGTTTAAAAAAATTATATATTGTCTTGTTATCTTATATCATATGGGTGGAAATCTTTATAGCAATTATATACATTTATACATAATGTTTATTTAGATTTTATCAAAACCAGAATGTATATTTTGCTAAAAAGAGAGGAGCTGACCTAGCATGAATGGTTGTCTGTCTTCTTCTCCTATTTAGTGGTAAAGTTTCAAGTCCTATAAATGCATTTTATAAGTTTTAGGTAATTTTCTTTTTGTATTATGAAAATAGATATTTGGATCATGTAAGTAATAATTAATCTTAATATATTTCAATAAATATTAAAACCTTGATCAATATTCCAATGAATATTAAAACCTTGATCTATTTGGTGACAAGCTTTTGAAAAAAGAAAAAGAGGAGAGCTGACTGAAGCTTGAAACGACTCAAATATAACTAGGTAAGTTGGATATCTTCTAGGATAAAGTATGTAAATCGCACTCTTTAATCTCGACCAAGTTTCTTAAACTCTAGTTTAATCACAGTAGGTCTAGATAAACTTATGATTGGCTTGTATGTTTTTCCTTTGAAATGTGTTAAAAGAACAAAAAAAAAAAAAAAAAAACTTAACATACTACTAAATATATACGATGGAATAGAGAAGTAAATCCGGTTAGACGATCTGAGTTTGACTTGCATTTAGCCCTCAAATTGAAAGTTAGGCCCATGTCCATGAAATTAAGTTGTTAGGGTTGAGATTGACTTTTAAGGCTTCTGACTCGAAGATGGAAGCTTGAGGGTAGGGTAGGGCTCATGGATAAGGTTGAACCTTATAAAAACTTTCTAAAGTTTGGTTCATATTCTAGCCTTAGATAAAAACTAAAGACTAAAACAAAATTTTCCCTTTTTATAATATTTTAATGTAAAATATTTTTTTTTTAGGTACTGAAACGAACGCAGAAGACAACCGGGATCAGATTGATAGAATCTTAGTGGTACAATCCGGATAAGTGGTTCCCATAAGACTAGGAGTCATCCATATCAGGGTAGAAGACAACTAATATATATCTATATATATATATATATATGAAAAATCTCACCTTTATTAGCGAGGTGAGGTGTAGAACCTTGGTTATGAACTAAGTTTGCTCGTGTTTGTTAAAATGCTTATATGTTACCTACAATTAAAAACCATAAATATCTGGTCATGCTTGCTCTTCCATGTAGGGCCAATCTTACAAATTTATTAAGGAAGAACTTTATTTTGGTCCCTATATTTTTAAAAAACTTTTTATTTTTAAATATGTATCCATTTATAGCATTCATGGTCTCTTATATTTTAAAAACTCATCAAATTAGTCTATTTAATATGATATTTGATGGTCAACATAAAAAAAAAAAAAATTGATAAAAAATTGTTTTACCCATAACTTTATATACATTTTTAATTATTTTTTTTGTTTAATTTTTTCAAAATTTATTTTCAAACTGATACGTGTTCTTAGTATCACCAATTAGTGTTAAAAAAAGAAAGTACCCCTACATATGTAACGTTTGACTACCTGTTGACCAATGGTATGAACTAATTTGATGAGATTTTGAAACGTAAGAGACTCATGAAAGCTATAAATGGATTCGTAATTAAAACTGAGAAGTTTTTTAAAAATATAGGGACCACATTGAAGTTCTCCCATTTATTAATTTAAAGACCGACATCAGCCTCACCAAAACGATTCGTTTTAGTCAAAAACACAAACGACACCGTATCAATCACGCCAGATTGTCTGTTCATCTTGAACTAGGAATCATCTAACTCTTCAACATTGATCTTCCTTCTGCTTTTCTTCTCCAAAACGAAATCCTTTTGTCTTTTTCTCTCACAAAGCCATCATCAGCCATGTCTACTGAATCAGCAGCCACTTCTACGCTAAGAAGTCAAGTAAGTGCTCTTCAACTTGTTGATTTTTTCTTTTTCATGTGTTTGGCTGCCGAGAAAGCTATTGGAGAAGGGAGGTGGAATCATTTGGCAACTAGGGTTTTTGATTTTTGGCTTGTAGTGTAAAAAGCTTCAGTCTTTTTTTCTGGTTTTTTGATATGATTTTTCTGGGTTATGAAGAGGAGATTGAATTGTGAGATGTTCTGTTGTTTGGCTGCTGAGAAAGTTATTGGAGAAGGAACTTGGAATCTTTTGGCAACTGGGTTTTTTGATTGTTGACTTCTAGTGTAAAAAGTTTCAGTTTTTTTCTGGTTTTTTGAAATGATTTTTTTGGGTTATGAACAGTAGGTTGCATTGTGCGGTGTTATGTTGTTTGGTTGCTGAGAAATTTGTAGGGGAAAAAGTAGAAGTTTTTGCAACTGGGGTTTTGTTTTTTGACTGATAGTGTAAAAAGTTTCAGTCTTTTTATGTATTTTTTGATATAATTTTTCTGGGTTATGAGAGGAGATTGCATTGTGAGATGTTTTGTTTTGGTTACTGAGAAAATCATGGGAAGAATTTGTAATATGGGAACTGGTTTTTCAGGTTTTGAGTTGTAGTGTAAAGACTTGTGATTTTGGGGTGCGTTGAGATTGTTTTATTGATTTTGATTACCAGGTTGATTTATTGGACTTCATTGACTGGTCTGGAGTTGAATGCCTTAACCAAAATACCAGCCATCCTCTGCCTAATGCTGTCAAACAGGTAAATTTATTTCAGAATTGTTTTTACATGTGAAATTAAGTTGTTGTCAATGATTTTAGTTTTCTTTGTTGGATTAATATGAACAGAAAGTGTGTTCTTGTATGCTGAAATTCATGGTTTTATTAATAATGCAGAAAGTTGGATGCCAATTGGTTTGAGATTTCATGATTTCCTTTTGAGTCATGATCAAAATAAGGATTTAAAATTTTGAAGTTTAGTTACTTTGATTAGTTTATTTCTTTCTAATTGGTGGCATAGACTTTGGCCATAGAACTGGAATTGGATGGAAGTTGATTGAGGTTGTTGTCTTGTGAAAATATGGAGATTTACATCTCCATTTTTCACTTAGATTCAAGTCAATAACTCTAGTTTCTATGCCGTTAAATGCTGTGTTTGTGTAAACCATATTGTTTTTGTTCAGTGTTGTCTTAGTTAGTTTGAGGATTGTTTACTTTTTTGTTTAGTCTATCAGCTTGTGATGGTTTGAGGTTCTAAAGCTATAGATAATTTACTCTTTCATGAATTAGGGTTACAGAGAAGATGATGGTTTGTTTCTGGAGAGTGACGCAGATGAGCAACTTTTAATTTATCTTCCTTTTAATCAAGTTGTCAAACTTCATTCTATTGTCGTTAAAGGACCTGAAGAGGAAGGTATTTATTGAATTTTCTTATTCTTGTGCTTTTTCATATGCACGTGAGATAATGGAGTTCCATATTGTTCTCTCTTTGTTTGAATTTGATGGGCAGAAAAACTAGTAACATGGAGTTTTAATTTGTTCTCGTTTGTTTGAAGCTGATGAGCAGTTAGACTAGAAACACATGGAAAACTAGGATAGCAAAAGAAATAAATCTCTTACCATTAGTGAACTCTTCGGCTTATGATGAGTTAAGGGACAAATATTATGTGACAAATGTGTGATCCACTTAGTCTCCCTTATGTCATATTTATAATGTTAAGGTAGGGTATAAGACTTAACTGGTTCTTTTTGAGAGTAGAATGAGCATAGTTGTAACTTGAGTGCTTATATATGAGGAATTCAGTGCCTTGACGTGTGGGAGATCATTAACATTTTCAATTTACCTGAAGGAATGAAGGTCTTTTGAAGCTTTTTATCTGTGATGTGCTTGAACATATAGGACTTATTGGCTAGATTTTGTTCACTACAATTTCAAAGATTTAGAAATTATTAGACTGTGGGTATAGCAATGCATAATAGTTCTATGCTTGTGACAATTTCTTAAAAGAAAGTCAGTCACTAGAATGTGTAGAGAAATATGCAAAGGAGACAGACACCCCTAATTTTGGAGTATATCTAAAGTGGAAGACAGATGAATCGAAGTTATCTTTACACCAAAGTTACTTTGGCAATTGGGCTTACTGCACTGAAGTCCAATGATCAGAAAATATAGAATGTTTGTCTATGATGATTCTGCAAGGAAACAAATGTGGAGATATCCATATTCGAATCCTGGATTCCTTTGTTTTGTTTTTTTTTTTTAATTAAAAAATTTAATACACTGCATTTACTTTGCAATAAGTTTCATTTTGCGTGGTTTTAGTATTCTAACATGAAAGTTGTTATATAGGTCCAAAGACAGTGAAACTTTTCTCAAACCGGGAACATATGGGGTTTAGGTAATGTTTAAGGGATGATTACTTTTCTTGGTTATAGATTTGATGCAAATTTCGTGATGTCTTATTATGTATTTTATGATATGGTAATACAGTAATGTGAATGACTTCCCTCCAAGCGACACAGCTGTTCTATCCTCGGATAATCTCAAGGTAGCAATACCATGTTCACTCATGCTTGTACTGCTATTCTTCTGTGCATAAAAAGTACTCTTTTCGGACCATATAGTTGGCACACAATTTATATATCACCTATTATTGTGTAGGGACAACCGGTAACCTTGAAGTTTGTCAAGTTTCAGAATGTTCGTAGGTAAGTTCTATGCTTATAGGTACAATTTAGTTCTTGTCATGATATATAACTAAAATGGCCTTTAATCCAGCTTTATTATTTGGATCAGCTTGACAATATTTATCGAGGACAATCAATCAGGTTCTGAAATCACAAAAGTTCTCAAGATTGGCCTGTTTGGATCAACGTAAGTTATTTCTAAAGCCTCTAATTGCATTCTTTGCTTTTCCCTTTTCAATGTATACAATTTTTCGTTCTGTTTGCTTGAAAAGATTGCTTTGTTTGGAACAACAAAGTTTATGCCTAATTTTGTTCCTCGTTTTCTCCTGTTTAGCCTATAATGACTTCTTTTTTGGGTTCCACATACTGAAATAACAGTCTGTCCTTGTATCTCATTTATTCTATCAAAGGTCAATATGTTTAAGATCATATTGAAGGTATTTTTCTATTGTTGCTTGATTAATAAAGAAAATAAATTTGAAAATTTTCAATCAATAAAACCTTAAGTTTTTTGCTAGAAGAGTGTTTGGTTAATCATATGTACACACATTTTCTTTGGAGCACATATTAATCGATTGCAACCCTTTTCAGAGCTTTATGGATTGCATACACAATAGCTTTTGATTATCTCATGTATTCATTAATGTAACATCCATATAGAATCAATATTTCTTCTCAAAAATTTTCTCTAATCATTTGTCGTTTCATTTACCCTAGCAGGATTCTGTACATATGTTTAACAAAAGTTTGTTGATGTTTGATAATGCAGGGTTGAAACAACAGACATGAAGAGCTTGAAGAAGATCGAGGACCACCACTGACCACGGAAATTAATGCAACCCCAGAAGAGTCATTTGGAATCATCGTCAACTTTCCTGTTTGCTTCTGATAAGCTTCAATTAATTCTATAAAATATGAAACAGTTTGATACATGAAAAAAGTTACTTGGCTCCCCATATAACTTGCAAATATAAGACTTGCAAATGTTTTGAGTCCTGTGTGATTTTAAGGTTTACGTTCGAATTCTGCCCCATTTTTATTTAATCATGTTCGATTGAGTGTAGTTTGCTAATTGATGATCGAAAGAGCTTAGTAATACCATACAATTCAAATTTTGATTTCAAATCATCTGTATTTGTAATAATAATATGATTTGGAAACTAAGTTTGGATTGAATAGTATTACTCTCTACGTAATTTGTACACACAAGTAGCTAAATTTCTTGATTGAGTTGATGATTCGACAAATTAAACAAAGATAACCAATTGATATTTGACTAGCAATTAGAAAACCACATTTTTAACTTATACTGTAAAATGGAGGACTGACATAAAACAAAAGAGATACTGCTATTTATTAGAGCCTGTATCTGGTGGAGAGGCTATAGTCCTTTTTCATTTTCACTTCAGCTGATGAATTAGGTACATGTTAGCTGCTGCCTGCATACAGATCAATGCTTCCTATTTGAAACCGTGGATTTGAATTACCATCACGAACAGCCAGAAACCGTAACCTGTCGTACGCCACGAACTAAGTCATCCATGAATTTGAAATTTTGAATTGATCTAGAACAAGAAGGTTTTACCTGAAAGCATTTGATTGAACACCTGTTGGTTTGATCTTATATGTTTTTCGCTGGAAACGATTTCCAAATATCTGAGAAGTTTGTTTATCCAAAACATGCCAGGTTGATCCTCCGTCGTTGCTTCCCTCAACAACCCTAATAAAAGGAAAAACAATAGTATAGTATCAGTACGGAACGTATTGAACAATATTTTTCAAAATTACATTAAACGTTGATATGAAAATTCTCTTTTTTAGTTTACGAGAAATCGACTTCATTCTACAATTCACATTCTACAATTCATATATACACATGTAATGTATGTAGGTATAACACAATCTTTTATCAGGTCAAGCAATAAAGTATTTCTCTTTAAGATGAATTGTTTTATAATTGAATAAAGTATGATGTTTGAAAATTAAACATCTGACTGTAAAAAATAAAGTGCTGGCACGTATGCTTAGATATATATAGCTAGATGGAAATTGTTGCATGAAATTTAACATCATACCAATCCATTGGATCCCTCTCTGGAACATCATTGGCTGACATCAACTCATACGCCACAAGTTCGTGCATCTGATTGTCTGGTAATCTATACATTAGCCAACAACCTACAAGATGAGGTTTAATTAAGAAAAGAAGCAATGAGATTTACGTAAGAGTTACACTTAAGATTGGGCAAAAAATACAGAAAACCAGAGGTGAAGTGGTTTGATTTTGCTATTGCATCAGTCTGCGGTCACATAATAGTCATTTTTCTTCCCATGCTAAAAGAAAAGAGAGAGAGGGTTTCAAAGTAGGACGAGCAATAAAATATGCCTAGTAGTTAAAAGTTTTAGTCCTCTTAAACAAAATTCAAACTTAGCGCATTAATGAAAGTTACTGGTGAAAGTGAAGCATACATTTGCTTTAGGATCCATTAAACTATAGAGTTTTTTTAGCAATAACTTCGAGAGTGTGATATATAGAAAAGTCAAAGGCATTAATGAAGCAATTACCAAACATATTTTGTGAAGTTGCCAAAACAAACTAGCTCATGTAATGTATTACATAGTTATCAAGCAAAACCAAAACCAAACTAAACCTAAGACAATAGTATTAATTAATTAAATCTGTAGAATATTCCCAAAACACAATATTTACAATACCTTTTGCACCATTAGGTTCTTCCCATTTAGACGAGCGAGTTCCATCAAATGCTGCTGTGGCCTGTAAATTTTGTTGAGAGTGAACTCATCGAGAAAAATTGAAGCACAAACACTAAGCAACTGAAACAGATACTAACAACATCCACAAAACTAATTTTACTTACAATCCCGAAAGGAAGTTCCTCACCACTTGCTAGGACTGAGCCAGAACATATTCGATTTAACTTTAGAAGGGGCAGTGAAAGGAAATCTCTACCAAAGTTGTTGAAATTATTGAGATAATGAATGATGTCATCTAGAGCATCCAACACGACAGGCAGAGATAAAGAGGTTTTAACAGGGTCACCAGCCAAACATATTGCAGCTAACCGATCAGTATCAAACTCGATCTTCAACGAAAGAGCATGAAGCAGCTGTTCAAAAGAGGGCAGCATCTGATGGAAATTGTTCTCCTCATCTTTCAGAATTGAGTTCAAGGAAACCCTCCTTGATTTGAATGGTAACTTTCTAAGATCCACCAGAATTTTTTTCATAATCTCTAGTATTTCAATAGCTCTGGATTTAGAAAGAGCATGGTCAACAAACTGATAAAGGACAGGTGAAAATGCATTGTAAATTTTAGTCACATGCTCATCTATGCACATACGAACTGGGCAAGAAGTGCTATTCAAAGAGCAATTTTCATCAGAACCAAGTTCTGATCTTGAAATACGCCATTCCTTGTTCCCACTTCGTCTTCCAGGTAAGGAGACTGATGCATCATCCGTGGAATGTAGATGTCTCTCTAGTGCTTCTCTTTCATCTTTATCACGCTCTTCAAGTGCAGAAAGAACCTTAGATGAAAAACTTCTTCGACATTCTTTTGTCAAGCCAGTGACAACAGAAGACACAGTTTCCTCTGTGGTAATATTCCGGCGAGATAGAACCTAAAATTTTTTAAAGAACAGAAGCCTTTCCCTCAATAACTTAACATAATAATACGTATCTGAACAAGTAAAAGGACATGGAAAAAAATGTTATAGTGAACGTGCAAATGATTAACTACCATATCTATTCTTAAATACCTCATGCCACTTTTTTGTGTAACGTTTAGTAACATCATAAACTCCATCTTTTGCAAAAGCAATCACGTAATTTAATTTCTTGTTCCACCTTAAATAAGAGCAAGGGAGTTAAAATTTGATACAGGTAAGGTTTCAGCACAAAGAAGAGTAAAGGAGATGAATGATTCGTTGTTAACCCAATGAAATTAAACATACCCGCTTTCATATAATAATGGTTTGTCATATATTCCCTCGCAAGGATCAAGATGCATCCATCTGTTATATTTAAGATATGAGAAAACATTTAACTCATAAACCACATCCTTAATTATTGGATACACCAAAAAAGAATCTTTATTTAAATTGAAACCTACCTTCCCAAAGATTGTGAGAAACACTCCGTCCAGACATGATCTGTAAAATCCAGAATCTGGAAACCAAAACCAGAATCATGAGCAACCAGTGACAGTATTTTGTCTCAAGCCTCAGGTTGCTCCACACAGCAAACAAATAAACTTTTCTTTACATGATTGACTTATTGCTAAATGGATGCAACAGCAATACATAAGAGCCAAAAGGCTGAAATTTTCTCATTGAAGGTAATCTCCTATAAGCTGTCACATATTAAATGGCTACGTTTCGTTGTAATCCACAGCCTTTCTTATGAAAACGTATCACATGGAAATATAACAAGCTATTTGCACAAATGACGTGTGGGTGCAAGAGAGTCAATTTCTCCAGTGTCTACATACAAGGACAAAGGGGGACGGTTGAACAATGGCAGTGTCAACTTCTTGTGATTAGAAATAACAGGCATGACAGTAGTATTCATCCTCTGGAATTAATTAGTGGAATATACTGACACAGAAAACATAAAGGATATTTTACAAATAACTAGGGAGCTGTCTCACATACATTTTTTTTTCTATTCCTTTCCAATGTGCATGAATGTAAAAATGTCCTAACCATTCAGATAGCTAATCTGATTTGCCATTCAATGCTACATAGAGGAAGGTACACAATCCATTAGATCAAGACAATATTGGTTGTTTTTCATCAATCCTAGTCCTCTTATACCAACAATTAATTTTGTGGAGCACTACAAGAAGCAAAATTTTAAAAAAGAAATAGCAACAAAAAGATTAACCAACCAGACGAGTTTCATAGCCAAAAGCTCGGCAATAAAGTGTAAAGCAATTGGCCCACTCTCCACAACGCCCCTTTCTTGTTTCTACAAGCTGCATACATGAATGAGAGTAAGAAGAATAAGCATTTTATGAAATAAGAACTACGTAATCAGGTCAGGAATTTTAAATACCTTCAAAGGATCATTATAACGTGGGAAACGGGTGATTCTTGAACATAAGTTGCAACTGGAGTGGGCAAAAAGAAAGAAAAGTGAAACTAAACATGTCAGGATGCAGAAAAAACATAAGAGCACAAAACATTGAAACATATACTGATGATTGGCAACTAAAACTTGCTCCAGCAGAACATTTCACATTCTTGAACATTTATTTCAAAAATATTTAAAATATTTCAATAATTTTGATACCACATCTATATGCACTGACCTACTGAAAAAAAATAATCTAATGTAGAATTTCTCTATTCAGAATGTGAAACACAGTATATGTCATGATAAAGATTTGAAAGATTTGACACAACTCGAGAAAAACAAATAAATAAATACTGAATACTGAATCAAGAATACTGAATCAAGACAATGTAATCAAACTGGGTATGCTAAAAGGATGTCATTTTATTGGAAAATCAAACTAAACAAGGACACCAAATAGATGTTGCTCACCTATGATAAACAATAAAAAGTGTAAAAATAAACAAGATATTATAGACCAGAAATTCATAAGAATAAAACTCAAACAAATGAAAAGAAATTAGGTGGAGAAACATTTTCAGGACTGACCGATAAATTTCGACTCGACTTGCATCATATTGGATCTCTGAAGGAAGTGGCGTGCCCATACCCTGACTTGTAGTATTACCGCCGCAACCATCACAAGGAGGTGCATTAACCCACCTACAGTTTAATTATATGAAATAATCTAGGCAACATTAATCCAGTCAGTAATATAAGGTGCAAGAGAATATGAATTATATATGTGGAAAACTACAAATAAATTCTGATGCCCCAGATAGCAACACAAAAAGTTATCCATCATAATTGGCAGCTAAAATGCCATTAACACATACTGGGATGTCAAGCCCAAAAGAAACCTAGAATCATGAAGTCACAATTAACACAATTCGTAGTCATTATGGAGGTGAAAGAAAATAAATTGTGGAAGAAAACATTATAAGAATCTATGAAAGTGCAACCTACTAAGAAGCTATTGTATATTTAAGTAATGAAAAACAAAAAAGACTCTGCATAGTTATTACATGCCTCAGGGCCTAGGCTTATCCAACATCAATCAGGATTGGCAATCTTTCAATCGTGTTGGAAGCACTAATATTCTAAATAATCTGAATAGAATATTGGCCCTCAAGTCAGCCTCGAAACAAGAAATACAATGTGGTATCAAACATAGAGTTGTCATCGCCACACACATCATTGTTCCCTCAGCCATGATGGGCTCAAGACCGAAAAAAATATCTCTGAATGTTAGAACACGTTAGTTTGAAAATGAAAGAAGCATTTGAGAATCCGACAATAGGTTATCCTTCAAATATCTTTTGGTGTTCATATCCACCACCAATTGATTTCATTAGAGAGGGAGCATCTTGTAATGTTAAAGATTTGTCAAAAAAAATAAAAAAATAAACTAGGTGATCATTAACAATAAACTTTAAATTCACTTTCATGAATCCATGAATTCAAACACAGACTAACAGAGTATTCAAAAAATTAGAAAAACTTGTTCTTAACTCTTGATAACTATCTATAGCTTAGATTAAGAAAGAAAAAAGGCTCGAAAACTGAGCAACTTCATTGGTAGGCTTTTTAATAAGTAACAAAAAGCACCTGAAGGTTTGTTTGAACCAGAAAAGCAGCTGCAGCAGAAAGGCGTGTTGTTGCTCAGCTTTTGAAGGTTTAAAGTTCCCCTCCTAAACATATGTATCAAAATTACTAATTACAATGACAATTTTCAGAATAAAATTTTTGAAGTACAATGATCTGTATAAATAAGCTATATAATAAGTTTAACCTTAGCAATATTCATATCATCCTCAATAACTTATTCAGAGAACACACTATAAATCTGAATAAAAGAATGAAAGCAACTTAATAATAAAGTTTCGGTTGGACATGTAATCTTCTAATGAAATGATGAAGTATGTAGCAACATTGCCAGACAATCATAACTACAAACCAAGTGGTCTCCAAAGTTTCATATCAACCTACTATAGATTAGTCTCACAAATTCAACAACCAAAACCATTGGCATAGCACTTTTCCTGACTGTATCAGCTTCTTGATCATGCAAGATAAATCATCCAAGTTCCTGTATAATCCTGCTACACTACCTTCAGAAGCCATTCTATTGGTTACTCTTGATTAGAAAATGAACACAGCTCGATGACAAACAAAGATACATCAATTATCATGTCTACAACTACAATCACTAAGCTGAACTACTCTGATATAACCCATGTTAAGGTAAAAACTACCATGAACAGGAATATAAATGTTATTGAACAATACCTACTACAAGTGAAAAAAGAACACAAGAAAAGAAAATTCAGCAACAAACTTTGAAAACTCTGGCAACTAACATCACTAAAAAAGTTAAATCCATAGTTGCAACCCAATGATCCTTCTTAACCATTTCCACCATATACTAAATAAAATTTTCAAGCTTCAATAGTAATAATAATAATAACAAAAGTTAACTAAAAACAAGACGATATTTTACTATCACGACAGCCCTCTAAAAATATCACATTGTGGACAATTAATCAAATAACATAAACTAGTATTTCAAAACAACATATGTGTTCCAAATATTACAATCTTCCTTTCCATCAGCACTAAGATTACCTACCAAGAACTTCAATCTTCAATTTACATGCGGTTTAGACTACTCAAACGCAACTACGAGTAATTTAAAGAACTTTATCAAGCATTGCCACACCCAACTTTTAGCACCAATCTCTTTCTCAACAACCACAACTCCAAAACATCAATCCATTTCTATAAGAGATTCTAAAAGGTTTACCTTAGCCAAACAAACCAAAGCTTTCTCTTCCAGCTCTTCCACCGGCACAGTCTTCCTAGCCGCCTCTTGTCTTATCGGATCCTCATACTACACACAATTCAACCCATATATCATAAAACAAAATCAACTCATACAAAATCCCTTAAATTTTCGCTAATGCCATGAAATCAAAGCAAAGTTTATAATCCAAAATCAACTTTCTCTACTTTATTAACACTTCAAAACAAAGACAAATTCATAATCACCATGTCAATTTGACTAATGTAAGGCCGCAACCTCTGCTCGAATTGCACACTATCTTCACCAGCAACATACTGCTGGTACATGAGCGCTTCCTCCTCCGCCTTAAAAACACAAAAAAAAAAAAAATCACAAAATCAAAATTCAAAATTGAAACAAAAAACACGAAATCAATCAAATTTAAGCAAATGAAGAGAAAAAACGATTACTTGTAACATTCGCGCCAATTCCTCATCGCTTTTCAGCAATTCTTCGTTCTGCTTCCCGGAGGCTGTCACTGTTTCTTCATCAATCGACAATAATTTGAGCTGTTCGCAGGCTGCAGAGAGATCCGAGTCGTCTGAGACAATCCGGCCGTCGTCATCGCCGTCGGCGACAATCTGATTACGACAAAATTTCATCAGCAGTACAATTTGACCATACACGCTACTGTCTACACATGTTTACAAGAATCGAGACGCATTAGAGAGAGAGAGAGAGAGAGAGAGAAGCGAGAACCTTTTGATCGTCAGGAGGAATCGATGTGAGCGAGAAGAGCTGGAACTTGAAAACCTGTAACAACAACTCACCGACTCAGAGACACGGAGAGAGACAGAGAGAAGTAAATGAATAGAAGAGGAGAGAGAGAGAGAGAAAGACAGACTTCGAGGCCGTCGTTGGTGTCATAGTCGACGTCGAAGGAAGCGCCGTTGTGGCGGACTTGGAATTTGCGAGCAACCATTTTTTGTGTCAACACGACACGTCGTTTTGCGTTTTGGAGAGTTGAGAAGACGAGGAAGTCTCTGAGGTGGATAGTTTCTTTTATTGTTTATTGTTATTATTATTATTATTTTGTTAATTATTTATATTAAGGGATGTAGTGATGTAATTGTATTAATTAGGTAATTAATTAAATAATTTTAAATTAGGGATTTTTTTTTGTAATGTGGTATTTGTGGTTTTGTTATATCGAGTGCTGTTTCGCGACCTGGACTCGTCTGAAAATGATAGTTTAAAAGTCTATTGCGATGGTGACTAGGTAATGACTGATGGCCAGAATTACAGATGATGAAATCATTCTACTTGTGTTTAGGTTTGACATTTGGGGAAAAAGTGGATCAAGTTATTAAAATTAATTCTATGCTTTTTCAAAAGTGAAAAAGGGCTAGGTTTTGCCATCATCCATTTAATTAAAAAGTTTATATGTCTTTTTCTATATTTATTTATGATGATAGGTTTAGATTGAATTAACAAAAAAACAAAGAAAAACCAACTTATAATAATAAAACTTTATCTTATGACAAGTATAGATATCAACTAATATTAGGACAACAAGAGGGTATATCTCTCTCTTGTCTGTGTAAGCTAAATGAGGTTGATGTTTCTTTCTAGTTTGTTTGTTTGTTTGTTTTTTTTAAAGAAATTAATGATATTTTATTTATTTCAAGAGAAAATAGTATTATTTATGTACAAGAAATTCTAATAACTGATTTTGCAATCTAAATTTGTTTAGTGAAAGCTCATCCATGATAATAATAGTGAGAGACTAATGGTTAGAATTATAGATGAACTCAAATCTAATTGTATTTAGGTTCAATGACTTAGGAGAAGAATAGACCAAATATTAAACCAATTTCATTCCTTCACATTTTTGAAAATTAATCATTACTTCTTAAATGAATTTCAGACTAACCATTTAGTTAAACAGTTTATACCTTTGTTTCTATACATAGGTATATATATATATTTGATAAACTCTCTATTTATATTTACGATGATAAGATTCAATAAGATTGTAACCCAACTCAATATATTTTTTAAATAAAAATTAACCAATGGTTAATTAATTAATGTCTATGAAAAGAGTTTATTGTAATATAAGAATAATAAATGATAAAATATAGTAAATTTAATTACCTTGACATGAAGCACTATGGTGACTAGGAATGCTAGAACTATTAGAAGCATCTGTGAGTCGGAGTTTGCGAGAATAACAGCGTGGTGGAATAGGCAGAGGGCTGCGGCAACCGACAATAATTTGGAGATGGTCATGGGAATAGGCGTCTGCATCGTTATCCGGAGCCACGTTTAACTTGCGTTTGCTTGTCAGCTTATCTGTACATTGGTCTCTTGCTTTATTCCGTCCTTAGCGTTTGCCTGGGGCAAGCAAAGGTTTGGAATTAGAGTTAAACTATATATATATGTATATATATAATTATATTATGAATTATACTGAATTTGTGAGATGTCAACAATTAGTTAAATACAAGTGTCACATCTTCTTTTATTTTTTATTTTTTAATTTTAAAATGACAATTATCACATCTTGAATGAATAAAATTTCACTTTATTGAGAATTTTAATCCCTATAGTATTGATACATCAACTCATGCTTTGGATAATCGTGGATTTCGTTTCAGCAGGTTTGACAAAATCCACGCTTGAAGCCTTGAAAATTTGTTTTCATTCACACCTACATTCAAACTAGCAAAATTCTCTCTCTCTCTCCCTTTAAATTAGAATGGGCACTTGTAAATTTTTCATTAGTTGAGAGATTTAACTACTAAATCCATATTGGGTCGAAAAATCGCATCCATACTTGCCCATGAAGATATTTAGTCAAATTCACATTCGTCTGTTGTGTGCAGACATCTGTAGATGAAATGATCATTTATTTATAACTCAAATGATTAGTGTATTTTTTCTTTACATCAATAATAAAGGTTTAAGTTTTATCAAATGTATTCACTATTAATCAATATGTATAAGGAGTTTTCTCATCTTATCATAGGATTAGATATCTTAAGTGTTATGATAAAATGGATTTTGCTTAATGATATATCCCTTATACTTACACTCCTAAGGTTATAAGTCCCCCTCGTCTTAATTTTGAGCTAATTGTAATAGATTAAAGAGTATCTTCGTATTAAAGCAATAGATAAAGGTTAAAATCTTGTGAAAACTCGCATTCCTTCTTATAAAACTAAATTCCAAGTTACACATTAGTATCCAATTTTGATAAGTTTCAAGAGACTATTAATCCATGAGAGTACTATGTAGATATTTTTTAATATTACGGTCTTATAGGATTATATTCTCATATCATGCAAATATTTAATCTTGACAATCCCTACATAGGTTGTATCATTGGTGTTAAATTATTTTATAACTATATCTAATAAAATATGTATATATAGTTAATAGTTATAAAATGAATGAAAATAAATTACAATTTATATGTACATAAATAGCATATGTAGCAGTAGTACACCATTGTATTATACCATCATACACCATACCGGCGCATGAAAATCATTTAGATGTACTTAGTTTATATAAAAGAAAAAAAAAATCATTTTGATGTACATTTTTTGATGTACATTTTAATGTATTTATGATAATAATATCAATACAATTTACTAAACTGACTTTGTTATGTTTAATCATATCAGTTTCACTCGGATTATAACTATTAAAATTAAATCACAATTATTGTATAAGATTGAAGAAACGTACATCAATATCACAAATTATATAATTGCATCACGTCGTACGTATATCAAACTACTTATTATAATCATCTCATTATAATATTTCTATCAAAAGTTGCACTGATAAAGCATCAGCTGTACATCCACCTCTTTTATAAGAGGGGAGTTTCGACATTCACTGATAACATTTTTTACTTTTTATTTTCTGTATGAGGGTGGTTCCTTTATGTACGAGTTACTTTCTTTTATATAAAAACTGTGCCTTATATCGTATTATTAATGTTCAATTTTATTTGATTTTGATTATTTTTTAAGTCAGTCCTGGTCGATATAATTTAATAAAAAAATTATAATATTTCTAGTTGATGTCATGATGCGGTGTATTCATTATTAAAATTAGTTTAAATAAAAAAATAATAACATAATTAAAGGAGCCTATCATTTACTGACCAACCACCGGCCAGGGGCATGCAATGAAAGACTTTCTCGTAGTTTGGAGCCACAACAAGACACGGAGACTGTCTAGTTGGCAAAAAAGCTAGGTATTAAGTTTCCACCTTTTTTTTTTTTTTAACTTCAAAATTTGTGTTTCTATGTGCTGGATTGTCCGGACATGGGTCCCCTGCTCACTGATGCGTCAACATCGATCACTCCAATAAAGGTGAGCTACTAAATACTCATCGATAAAATTTTCTATAAAACGTTGGATTGATGCGCTGCATTAACATTAACATAACTCGCAGGAGCCTTTCAATAATTATACCATATTTGATAGGTTATCTTTTATAAAATATTAATATTAATTTTTTTATTTATAAAAATTTTTTATTTAAAATATTATATCATATAACACGTTATTATTAAAAAATTTTATTATAAAAAAATTAATAATATTATTAAAAAAGTTATATCAATATTAATATTATATGTTAACTAAACATTCATGAAAATTTTTTCCTATCCATCGACCATCATTCACTTTCAATACAGCCGTCCCCGCCGTTTATGAACCTCAACAAACCTCATTTTCCCTCTTTAATGGGCACCGCAATGTTGAAACTAAATTCTGACATAATATTAGTTTTTTTTTTTTTAAAAAAAAAAAAATCTGACACAATATTATATTACATTTGTTCCAAGGTAGTTTAAAGTTTCAATTTGAAAGCTTGTCATCGATTCATGTTCATATTTGGAGGAAATCTTTTATGTTGGCAGTAAAATCTAACACAATTATAGTTCTAAAAAAACAAAAATCTGACACAATATTATTTTATATTTGTTCTGAGAGTCGTTTAAAGTACAGATTTGAAAGTTTGTGATCAATTCATGTTCATATTTGAAGAAAATATTCGATATGATGTGATGAATTAATAAAATAATATTATTTTATCATTTTTTTATTTTTTTTATTAATTTTTTATTTTATGTTTTTATTGATTTATTACATCATATTGGAGGTGAGATAGTCCATAAAACAATTGTTTTTTTTATATTTTATTCATTTTGTGACATACCCACCCCTGGCCCCCCAGCTATATAAATTGTACCTCAAACACCAAATATAATCTCCATTACACACTCTCTGTTTTCCTCCACTCAAAATGGGTGACAAAAGCGGTCGGGTCAACGTGCACTCCACGCTAACGGCGGTATCCAGCAGGCCAGTCGGGTCGGTTAGAACCACCCGTTTAGCGGACTGGACCAGGCCATGGGTCGGCACACGCTCCACATCATCTTCTACTACGAGGAGACCTCGTTCGGGTCGTTCGATATGGACCCGGTAAGAGAGTCCCTCTCAGAGGCTCTGTCTCTGTACCCGCCAGTAACGGGTCGGTTGACCCGGGGAGAGTCGGGTAATTGGGAAGTCAAGTGTAATGATGCTGGAGTTCGGGTTTTAAGAGCCAAAGTCGGTGCTCCGATTGATGAATGGTTGAGATCTGCTGATGGGAACGAGGAGAGAGATCTGACGGTGTGGGAGGACATGCCTGAGAGTCCTGATCCCTGGTCTCCTTTCCGGGTTCAGGTATCCCATTTCTTGGTCGGATCGAGTTCGGTCTTTGTAGATATAATATTTTGTGTTGATTGCTAATTAGATGATTATGCAATTTAATAGGCTCTTAATTGTATAAAATTTATAATCATTAAAATTATTTAAAATTTTTTGAATTTCACGATTTAAATAAATGAAGAGTTTTAACAATAAAAATAAAAATTGATAATAATTTTCTTATAACTATTTTGTATTTTTTAAGATTTTGTGTACTACTATACTAGTTAAATTTCTTAAATTGTCTCAACTTAAGCATATTTAATTTTTTTTTTTTATAAATAAGTACTTTCATCTTGTAATCAAACTTTAAATTAATTATTAATGTGATTTTTTTTTTCTGAAAAATTATTCATTTTTCTTGTATTAGTAGTTAATGGCGTTCGGGTTGAAATAAAATACGGATATTTACATAAAAAAGACTTTTATTTAGAATAATGAATCATTTGCAAGTGATAATTAATTAATGAATAAAATACTAATATTAGATGAATGACATGTAAGTGATAGGAAAAATATAAATATATATGTTATAAATCTACTATTACACTTTTAAATTTTATTTATTGTTTTTGAATAATTATAACGAAAAAAATTTAAAGGCTACATAATTTAAATTCGTAATCTTATTAATATTATCTAAGGGAAAAATACTTCTACGTTAATTTCATCTCATGACCTAAAACTGATGTGAAAAAAACTCTCTTGAAACAAACTCCATTTTATAGCACACATACCAACTGTTAGTGCTGCAGTTGGTTAAGTACCTATCAATCTTATATGAGATTGAGCATATATTGAGGGTTCAATCCCTGCAACTATTTACGGGGTAGTTCGCTGGTCGTTCTCAGTCCCGTAAAGGTGTTTGTGAAAGTAATTTGACTCTTGTTTGTTTCGGGGAGTGGTTAATCTGGGTATGTTAATAGCATGTAATCTCCATGTTTGTGAAAATAGTTATACTGACTCATCAAGTATTTATAAAACCCATTCAGTGTTTGTGAAACGGTTTTTGAGAGCAGCTATTTGGACCTCTCTCTCTACTTATTTAGTGCCTAAGTTGTTAGCCTTCCAAGAGAAGGAAGAACAAATAATAATATATTTTCCTATCTCTTATGTGGATTGTCTCTCTCCTCTCCATATTTGTGTGAGTTTTTTTTTCATTTTTATATGGATCTCTCTCTTTTTCGTGTAGGTGAATCTCTTTCATTTGACAATAATTTTCTAGATCATATCATTAGTATTTCTATCGCGGTAGATTCCGATTATTCCTATATTAGTCTCATACCTCGACAAAACAAGAGAGGAAAAAAAAAAAAGCCATTTCGTAGCATTAAAATTGGGACCCAGTTAGCTGGTCGATACCCACCAAATAGCAGTAATAGGGTGCATGCATTTAAAGTTTACTTTTTTTTTTTTTGTTCTCTCTCTTGGCTGGTGTTTACTTGCTATTTGGTTCAGTAGAATTGACATATATTAATGATAATACGTCACGCATGCTTTTGTGGTTTAACATGTATGACAAAATTTGATGGTTACCGTACCTCTTTAACCATCTTGTTTTAGATGGTGGACCTAGTAGTAGTTACTAGGTTTTTTTACAGGTTTTGATTGATGCCCTGTTCTATTCTGTGTTAGCAACTATTAATTTCAACGTTGATGGGTAATTCTTATCGAATATATACCAATTACACTTAATTGGTTTGACTTCCTTTAAGTCTACCGAAATATTATTGCGGTTGGAGAGTAGCAACGGAAGATGTGAGGATGCACTGGCAGTGGCAAGCCTACCTTGGATAACAATTGATTAACAAATTATGTTTGATTGTTATTATTGACACCAACTACACTAAGTATTTGTGGATTGCAGATAAGTGACTTTGAAGGGGGAGGCGTTGCCATTGGAATGAGTTGCGCCCACATGCATGCAGATCCAACCTGTCTAACCTTACTTTTGAAAACATGGACTCAGGTTCACCGCCACCAACCCATTGCCTACCCCCCCTCCTTCCAACCAGCTGCACCACCACCCAGATGGCTGTTTCCAGTTAACCAGACCAAATCAGCTGATTACTTGGCAAACAAGTCACAAGCACAAGCACAAGAACAAGCTACATCAGAGAAAATGGCCTCAGCCACTTTCAAGTTTTCTGATTCAATCATCAAGCAATGCTTATCAGAAATCAATGACAAGTGTCCCCATGCCACCCCGTTTGATTTTCTGGCCGCACTGTTCTGGACACGGGTTGCACGCTTCAAACATAAAGATTATAATAAACATGATCATACACATACCCTCTCAGTTTGTGTAGACTTTAGAAGGCTATTGCAGGAACCACTTCCTTATGGCTATTTTGGCAATGCCTTGCATTTTTCACGTCTGTCAGTAAATGAGGAAGAAATGGAATGTGGCGGGTTAGGACATGCAGCAGAGTTGGTGCACCGCCATGTGTCCGGTCTCAAGGACGAGGAGTTTTGGTCAGCTATACATTCGCTTGAATCACAGAAGGGGGAGGATGGGAAATATGCACCACCATGTATAATGTATGGCCCTGAGCTCACCTGCATTAGCATGGAACATATGATTGTCGAGCACCAAGCCATTATGTACTCAATGATTTTTGACAGTGTGAAGCCTGTCCATGTTTCGTGTCACATAGGGAATGTGCAAGGTGAGGGGTTGATTATGGTGATGCCGTCAGCCGGTGAAGGACTTGCTCGAACGGTGACAGTGACATTGCCAGAGGAGGAGATAGTCAACCTATGTAAGGATGAAGCTATCTTGTGCCTAGAGCCAAAACTGCTCCTTGCCGGTAAATTATAGGCCATTCGCATTCACATTTGAACAAGAACGGTTGCCTAGAGATAGATGCTTAGTCTTGTGCAGATATCTGGTCTATCAAGATATCATTTTTGATACTGTATGCTATAAAATTTCAAAATCATAATCACAACAGTAGGCTTCAGGTAAATTTAATGCATGGAAGCATAATTAATATCAAAGTTGACATATATACGTATATAATTATATATCAAACAGTTCGCCACTGTTTACATATAATTTGGCAGTTAATTTGTCTTGTATGCATGACTTATTGTACCAAAGGAGAGGTAAATAGCATACATCAACGTTTTCAGTTCAGACTTAGCTGGCTTTCTGGGGGGTGTTGGCAAACTTCCATGTTGCTTTCTTCATACTATCGTAAGTTCTGTCACCTGCTATCTCTTCAATAGGAACAGCATCAGAAATTTCTTTCAGATCCTCTTTGGTAAGTTTCACAGTCAAGGAGCCGATATTGTCATCCAAGTTCTTAATCTTGGTAGTTCCTGAAATGGTTGAAAGTTGAAACATATAAACAGTAAAACTATTGCATGTAATAGTGTCAGGAAGAAACCAGAGGTGATCTACTAAAATGAAAAATTGAATTACATGGCATCCTGAGATTAGCTCTCAACATTTTCTTGCAAAGTCAAGAGGTGATCTACAGACCTGGAATAGGTACAACATCATTCCCTTGTTCGAGAACCCAGGCCAGTGCTAATTGAGCAGGAGTGCATTTGCTGTTTTCTAGCAAGGTTTTCAATGCGAACATAAATGTTCTTGTTCTTCTCCAAATTTTCTCCCTTGAACCGCGGATGTGAAACCTTGACAAATGAATTACGTTTATATGTTTAACGAATGATAGATAGACCCTTAATCTACATGGAAATGAACAAGTAGCAATTTCCTGAAAGCTTCTAGTAATCACTATACCATAAAAACAAAAGGATTTAGAAAAATATTAAAAAAAGACATACCAAGAAGCTACTTGCAGGCACTGCCTCTACAACAGCTTTGCCACCGAAGAACCCACGACCAAGAGGACTGTACGGAACTATTCCAATGCCAAGCTCCCTGCATGCTCAAAGGTTTTAAGACAGCAGCACGATATCATATTTGCTATGCCAAATTAATACAAACATGACATTTATACTCAAAATATGAATTAAGTCACTAACGATGGATTAACGCAACATTATACACTCTTCATTGATTCTATTTCTGGAAGAAGAGGTACTAGTGAGGATATAGTATGCAATTTGAACAAACCTGCAAACGGGTACTATCTCTTCCTCAATATCACGAGTCCAAAGTGACCATTCCATTTGCACAGCCGTGATGGGATGAACTGCATGGGCTCTCCGAATTGTTTCGGGGCTGGCCTCAGATAATCCAATGTACTTGACTTTTCCCTCTTCCACCAGTTTCTTTAGTTCACCAATCTACAATGCAAGGAAAAAGTTCAATTTTATAATAAATGCCAAATGTTTACAATCGCAAAGCTATAGCATTAGCCGAAAGAGGAGAGAATCACTCACAGTTTCCTCTATAGGAACTGATGTGTCTACTCTATGTTGATAATAGAGATCAATATAATCCACATCAAGGCGCTTCAAGCTACCCTCACAACAAGAGCGAACATATTCAGGAGTACCCTTCACAGTCATATTACCATCAGGTCCCAATCCTGCAATACCAAACTTTGTGGCTAGTTGAATTTTCTCCCTCGGCAACTGTTTCAAGGCCTGAAAGGGTTGAGCTTTTTCCGATCAGTTTCACAAAAAATCCACAACAAATTCCATTCATTCGGTTTATCAGTGCTGATTTAGCTAGTTATCAGTTTATAGATTATAAATAATCAAATTCGTAGATTGACAATCTGAGTTACACATACCTTTCCGACCAGAACTTCATTAGCATTGGCACCATATACATCAGCTGTATCGAAAAAACTGATTCCCTTATTGAAGGCATCAATTAATATCGTGATGCCATCCTCTTCCGCAAGAGGAGAATTATATACTCCACTCAGGCCCATACATCCAAACCCCAATTTCGATACCTATAAAACAAACAACAAATTCCATTTACAATCACCAAAACAGAAAAGCTGCCTCATTTCCAGTACCAGTCTCATCAAAGTTGGATACTTTTAAGGCACAAATATATTACACACTACAAATTAAGGAGTCAAAACACTATATACTGCTAATTTTCCCCACAAACCCAGATCAAAACTCAATCCAATATGTTTGATTTTAGAACCAAAACATTACAAAGGCAGAAAATTTGTTTAATTTTTTTAAAGATTGGAAATGATCTTGCCTAAAAATTGGTACTTTTTATATACATAGTACACATTCATGGCATCACAGAACTCAGAATACATCACACAGACACAGACACACACAAAAACTAATTTTAGTAAAACCCAGATCAAAACTCAATCCAAAATGCTTGATTTCAAAACCAAGACAAAAAAAAAGCTCTTTTTTTTTTTTTTTTTCATAACAGACTGGAAACAATCCTTCCTAAAAGTTGATACTTCTATCTACATAGTACACATTCAAGGCATCCCAGAACTCAAACACATCCCATAATCTCCCCTCCCTCACCCAAACCCTCACCCCGCCCCCCCACCCTTACCAAAAAAAAAAAAAAAAAAAAACCCACTAATTTTCTCTACAAACGCAGATCAAAACACAATTCAAAATGTTTGATTTCGACACCAAAACATAAAACAGCAAGTTCTTTTTTTTAATTTTTTTTTTTGTATATGATTTCATAATAGACTGGAAACAATCTTGTCCAAAAGTTGATACTTTAATCTACATGGTACACATCCATGACATCCCACAAGCCAAAAAACCAAAAAGGAACAATCTTTGAACCTAAAAAGAGGAAAAAAAAATTGAAAAAGTTGACAAGGGTGTTGCTTATCAATTTACCTCAAGTCCCTGGTTTCCAAGTTTGACAGTTGGAATTGGAATTCTATTATGGCTTGCCATTTCTGATGGATCTCAAACTTGTGTCTTATTTAATTTTCTCCGTTAAAAGAGTGATTGTTCTGTCAAGCTTTTACAGTGTCAGTAGCGTACTACAGAAACCACAAAGCAAGCAAGGAGTGGCTGATTGAAGCGAAGTCTGCAAGAGTAATACTAGTCTAGTATTAGGACAAGTGGGCCACTGATGTGGGAGTTTTTGGAGTGCTTGTGGGTGTACACACGGTATCATGTGCTTGCAAAGTGAATATTTTCATCATGATATCACAAATGAGTGTTCAAAAAAAAAATAGAGAAGTGAAGGGCCACGAATGGTTTTGGATAAATTGAAAAAAGGATGCACCAGCCGGGAATCGAACCCGGGTCTGTACCGTGGCAGGGTACTATTCTACCACTAGACCACTGGTGCTTGGTTGACAATGGCGCAACGTTGAACTTTATATAGAGTTTTGACAAAAGTTAAGATTGGAAATGAATAGAGTGACGTGGTACGCCCGACCCAGCCATATTATGGTTTTGTAATGCTTACATAAATTAGTTTTACAAAATTGTCCCTGCAGGTTGATGATAACACATTAAATTTTAATTTTAAGATAAATGAATGAATGAGTTTCCAACGAAAAAAATTATAAGTGGATACGCGTTCATTTATATCTTCTATGATCATTGCATTTTCATTTTATAATTTTTATTGGGGTTTATGATGATAAATTTATAAGTCATGTATGTAGATTGGAGTAAACCCTTAGTCAGTGGATGTAGATATAATAATACATATTACAATTACCTTTTTTAAGAGAAAAAGAGTGAAATGACCACTTCAAGTAGGCTTGGAAAGTAATTTGAGCTATAAAAGAAGAGTCTCGCTTAAACTCTTATTACGGATAAAAAGAAGAAATAATAATCAAGTTTATAAATAGATGTGCAAAAAAAATTAAGATTTATGAGATGTAATAGGAGGTTTTTTTTTTTTTATTTAAATTATTTTCTGTTTTCAAAGGAAAAACAGAATCATTTATTCAACCGACCCGTTAAGGACATATATCCCAAGCTAAGGAATTCATGATGCTCCAAGCTTGCTTTCAGTAGCTACAGCGCTACTATAGTCTATAGACCGAGACTATTTGCTTGTATTAAAATATGGACCAACATAAAAGTTATCGTTAATACATCAGATGTCAAGCAGCTGCATGTAAAATGATCCACTGGTTCCCATTATACTATATGGATTGTTCGTACTAGAAAGTGATTGACAGGAACACATTATTTTGTATGTTTTGGTGGTGTGTTGGCGAATTTCCAAGAACAGCGAACAAAACTATCTGCCGCTCTTTCCCCAGCCACCTCATGGATGGGAATCACAGCAGAAATCTCTTCTAAATCTTCATTTGTCAGCTTCACCCTTATAGAACCGATGTTGTTATCAAGATTCTTGATCTTTGTGGTTCCTACGTTGAAGTCAAGAGAAAATTAAAAACTATATTTGGAGACTATATACACATATATGCACTTGTCATGTCAAGCTAATATGCATGATCTGTATAGTTACTGAGTTACTAATAGCCATTTAATTATACCCCTCTTGTGTCTAGCTAGCTATTAGTCATACAGCATACTGTTTCAGTATTGTAGCAAAGTTCATGTGTATATATTTTGTATATAAGATGGATTGATTGATGATCATTACGGATAGAAATTTAAAGATACGTAGATGTGTAGGATTTATTTTTCTGTCAGTGACTGTTATTGTAGAGAATTTTACCAGGAATAGGAACAACTTCTTCTCCTTGATGAAGAATCCATGCAAGGGCAAGTTGTGCAGCAGTGCATCCATGCTTTTCAGCTAATTTTTCTAAGCGCCAATATAACATCTTGTTCTTGTCAAAATTCTCTCCTGTAAACCTTGGAAGCAATGGCTTCGAAAAAAGAAAAAAAAAAATCATAAATAGATTGTTAACTTGATCAAAATATTCTTACAAAGTGCATTTTTAAATATGGATTAGTGAAAACAGTAACCTTTGATTATCTTACGAAATTTGACTAAATATTTTATTTTGTTGGTAATCTTCGAGATTTTAAAAAATTTTCAATTGATTTCAGAAAATCGATTTTGATAAATCCTTTAAAGAAGGTTCCTAATCCAAATTTACTATATAACTATGGATATTGATGATAATTTTAATGTTAATGAAACATTGAAGGCTAAAAATATATTGTTGAGCTTGAGGATACAAACAGAGAGTTCCATACCAGACAACTGTTTGCAGGAATACTTTCCAGAACTGCCTTGCCTCCGAAAAACCCGCGGCCGAGAGGACTGTATGGAACTATTCCAATTCCAAGTTCCCTGCAAAGACATTCACCATATATCAATAACATTTTCAATGTTTATAGAAATACAGCAAGAGACGAAAAATGATACACTTTGGAACTACAGTAGTTCTAAGGAAAAAAAAAAATGCAGACAGCCCTGAAATCATAAAAACTAGTAAGAACTAATGTAGCAGAACAAGAATTGCAATGATTAGGTTAATGAAGAAAACCTGCAAAGTGGGACTATTTCTTCCTCGATGTCGCGAGTCCAGAGTGACCACTCCATTTGTATAGCAGTAATGGGGTGGACTGCATGTGCCCTCCTTATAGTATCAGGACTTGCCTCAGACAACCCAATGTACTTTATTTTTCCTTCTTCTACCAACCTTTTAAGCTCTCCCATCTAAGAAGTGGAAAAAAAATATAAATAATAATGCGCTATTAGCTTAATTTGAACTTCAATTTCACATCCCAAAGGTGTATACTTGATAGGAAAAAATAGAAAAATAAAATATAAGTAGAATCACTTACTGTATCTTCAATAGGTACTGATGTGTCAACTCGATGCTGATAATAGAGATCGATGTATTCGACATCCAGACGTTTCAGGCTAGCTTCACAACAGGATCTGACATATTCTGGGGTGCCATTTACTACAACAGCTGAACTTATATCAAATCTGACAATGCCAAATTTTGTGGCTAGTTGGACTTTTTCTCTAGGTAGCTGCTTCAAAGCCTGAGAAGCAGCAGATTGGGAAGCTTATTAAGGCAAGTTCAATAATGTTGTCCAAATTATGTTACATTTTTATTAAACACAGCAACATCTTTAAAATCAATTATTTTCGCGTTTATTTAACATTGAAAAATATAAAATGTTCTGGTAGTACATATTAGAAAAATAATTGAAGAATTAATGAACTAGTGGAAGCATTTACTTACTTTTCCAACCAAAATCTCATTAGTAGTGGGTCCATAGATGTCTGATGTATCGAAGAATGTGACTCCTTGATCAAATGCATGCTTGATGATTGATATGCCAACCTCATCAGGAACAGGATCATTGTAGTATCCAGTCAGGCCCATGCAACCAAACCCCAGCTTTGACACCTATATATAAAACAATAGAAGCATTACTGTAGAATCTAAATAAGAAGACAATAACATCTCTTCATTATTAAAAAATCAAAATGTCCGAAACTTTACTTCAAATCCTTGATTTCCCAACTTCACTCTTGGGATTGGAATGCTTTGCTCTGCAGCCATTTTTCTTCTAACTTGTTCTCTTGATACTTACTTGAGACTTCTCTTAGCAGAGAAAGAGAGGCAAAGCAAATCAAATTTATAAGCAACCAGCAGCTTAAAAGTGGTCATCATTGTGCTTATGTTATATGTCCATTTGGCAGAAGAATAATTTGCCTTTGAATGGTCAATGATAATATTTATCAAACAAGTCCTCATGGTAGACTTAAGACACAAGATATTAATTAAATAAAAACATCTGAGGTCTGCCATGACGTGTGTTATTAACATTTCCAATGTGCAATGACGTTTGCTACCAATGTTTTCACTGCATAACTCATGTTTAAAAGGTTGGTGTCTTCATGAACAAGGAAATTGCAGCCGTGTTAAAGCAGCATACTCTATAGTCTCCCTGATAGAAAGTGACTGCTCAAACAAAATGATATCACCTTCAAGGATATGTTAATGTTGAACTTTATGACGATTTAATATTAACTGCAAAAATTTAAAGTACTGGTTTCAGGTGTTAAAAAAAGTTTAGGTGATTATAACTATTACTAGAGTACATAGATACCTGGTGATTGATGGTTTCTATTGATTTATTAGATAATTGAATTCTACTTTAGTTGAGGTTCAACTATTTAAACAATTATCTGATTTTTTTTAGTTCATCCTATTTTTCAATCTTGAGCTATTTGGCTTATGAGGATGTACTACGTAAATTGGTTTAATAAATGATTGCGTGTTTGTCATTGAAAAAATAAAGAAATATTTGATTGTTTGCATGTATTTATATTATATCTATTTGATGATGAATGTGAAATAAAATTATTAAGACATCATTCTATTCAGTTTTTGATTATGGATGATTTACTTTGCCATCAACAAATACTCATGTTAAGATAAATTTACCAGGAATCGGAACAACACCATCTCCTTGATTAAGAATCTATGCCAGTACAAGTTGTGCAGGAGTGCATCCATGCTTGTCAGCCAACTTTTCCGTAGCCAACATTCTCTTCTGTATCAGGAAAACTAGAGTATTAATTAATTAGTCAAAATTGTTCACATGAAAATGAGGAAAATTTCCTGCACAAAAGTGTTTTTCTTTTTAATCATTATTTTGTGGAAGACTTAATTTGGACTTCCTTTTGAGATGATAGATTGCTTTCTCGTTTAGTTGCTTATACATGAGAGATTGTTGCAAAAATTTCAATATATTTTATAAGAAATTTTTGACAACGTTAAATATATTTTAGAATTTGAAAGATTTAGAATACTAACATAATTTATGTTATAAAGAAGGTTAATGAATGTTTTTTAAGTTGATTAATAAAAACTATTCACATAAAAATATCATCATGTGCTCTCATATATATGTTTTTTAAACATGAACTCATAAAATAATTAATTTAAACTATCGTTCAAGATTCTACTATATTACAAATATATTACTTTGGTTTGACCTCTTCTCCATAAGAGGCTTTTGCAAAAATTTTTATAGTTTTGGAGAAAGAATTCTGATAAATTTTATCATGTAGTGTTTGCAGGAATACTTTCCACAACAGCCCCGCCCCCGGAAAACTGGATCCGAGAGGACTGTATGGAACTATTCTTATTCTAAGTTTGCTGCAGAGACATTCACCATATGCCTCCTAGGACGTTTTCAATGTTTCAGTTTACAAAAATAAGGCACGAAATGAAAATGACACACTTCGGATGTACAATAGTTATAACAAATAATATAGATATCCCTTAATTTAACTTGTGTTATAAGAACTAATGTAGCAGAACAAGAACTTCAAACTCTAGATTATAGAATTTTGTTTTGGATATAGATCAGGAAAACCTGCAAAGTGGGATTATTTCTTCTTCGATTTCACTAGTCATGGGTGACCATTCCATTAGTATAGCAGTAATGGGATGAACTGCATCTGCCCTTCACTCCTTATCTGTAGCAGGACTGGCCTTAGAAAACCCAATGTATTTTAATTTTCCTCTGTCTACCAACATTTTACGTCATTAAAAAAAAAATAATGACCAATTAACACGATATGAACTTCAGTTTCACATCCCAAATGTGTATAATTGACACACAAAATATATATATATATATATATAATATACGGAAGCAATTAGTATCTTTGATAGGTTTATATATCAACTCGATGCTAATTTAGGGATCAATATATTCAATATCTAGGAGTTTGAGGCTAGCCTCACAACAGGATCTGACATATTCAAGGGTGCCATTTATTACAAGAGCTAATTTAAAATCAAATTTGACACCACCAAATTTTATGGCTAATTGCACTTTCTTTTTTGGCAGCAGCTTCAAAGCCTGATCAGAGGAAGCAGTGTTTACAGAATCATTAACTAGCAAGTTTACTATTGTCATTGATATCATGTTACATTTTTATAAATAAGAAAGGATATGACTATCTGGCAACATGGTCACAATCATTATCATGTTACATTTCTAGTGCATGCATTTATATTTACCTTTCCAACCAAAATCTAATTAGCATTGGCTCCATAAATGTCTGATGTATCAAAAGAATGTGATTCCTTGATCAAATGCGTGCTTGATGATTGATATGCCCACCTCATCAGGATTGGGTAAGTGTAGTTTCCACTCAGGGGCAAGCAGCTCAAATTTAGAAGTAACCTGCAGCCATCAATCACTGTAGTACTGGAATTGACAACTCCAGGGTACCTGTGTCTCTGCCGAGGCTTATATCTCTGAAGCATTTTTTTTCTTTGAATTATCAACGAGAATATTCATCTAGCAGTTGTTTACTACAATTTGGATACATTATGTTAATTAAAGTCAAATAATTGAGGTCCGCCAAGATGTTTTCTACCAACATTTCCAAGTATGTCATGACATTTGTTATCAAATTTGCACTTTAATGTTGTTTCAGTGCCGTACTGAGGTTTTAAAGTTAGGATGACATATTTAAATAATCGATTAAGCAGGAGAGGCTTAGATGGTGAATCTAACGACAAATATTTGAGGTTCTGATTTTTATTAAAGTCAATGCATATGGAGAAGAAAATAAACGTATTTTCATAATTGTAAAATTCATACTTATAATGCGTTCAAAAGGTTGATGAATATGGAAATTGCAGCCGTGATAGAGCTGCAAACTCCATAGTCTCCTTGATAGCAACTGACTGCCCAACAAAATTCTGCCACCATCTAAGACCAACCACATAAAAAGACAAACCTTTGTTAAATGCTGTATAATTTTTTAATAATATGGCTGATTACCACCCATCATATTAAATTATACATATTAATATTCAATGTCATATGTCAACATTAACCAGTAAAATTCAAAAACAAGTACTGATGTTAGATATTGATAAGACTTTTAGGTAATTTCGAAATTATATAATAACTTTGATAGATGAATCGGAGGTGATTAATTAGATAATTCAACTGAAATTATCGGCAGCCAGAAATTAATGGTCCAAAGAAACCCCACTTGTTTAGAATGCTCTAGTTGAGTTCTTCCTACCCCAATCCAAACAAACATTATAATTGTAATTATCATTTTTTTTCCTTTTCTTTTTCGGTTGAGATGGATCATAAGCTAGAAGAATTGTCAAACGTTTAGATGTTTTTATAGCTTATTGATGAAAAGACAAGTTTAAAATTTACATATTTGTTACCTTACAATCACTCTCTAACGACGAAAGACATAATGAAAAATTGACAACGAAAAAAAAGTAAACAATTTCTAAACTGGCGATAGAAAATGCAAACCAAAAAAAAAAAAGAAAAGGTAACAGATGGAGGGCATGTATATTTTTGGAATTGATGTTTCTTTAGGCCAATTTTGGAGTTCCAATATAGCACTACTCAATCAGAAATCTTAATTAGTTCTCTTAGATCCCCTGACCCAAAAAGCCTAATGGGGTGGGTTGGGCTCATACCAACATCCACTTCAACAAGTTATTACTTATTGGATCACCCAAAGTCCCAAACCAAAAGCACCTTTAAGCTTTTAGGAATTTAACTA
The DNA here is from genome assembly GCA_021234005.1 of Nephelium lappaceum. Lineage (NCBI taxonomy): Eukaryota > Viridiplantae > Streptophyta > Magnoliopsida > Sapindales > Sapindaceae > Nephelium > Nephelium lappaceum. The sequence continues at coordinate 4,985,342 of CM037998.1, forward strand.
AAATTGGTTTCCCTCCTGTCAATGTGGCACCAATCATATCATCATTTATCTGCATGCACTTGGATTCAAATCTACATTTGAAACTTGATGAACCCTACCAAAAAGTCTATGACCATGACTTACAAAATAGAGTAAAATGGACTGACTTACAGTAAAACAGTAAGTAAATCACCAAATTTTCTTTCTTCAAAAAGCATGCTCTTCTTTTGCAGACTTTTCTTTTCTTTTAATCATCTTTCAAAGCCAGCAGTTGAAAGCAAAATGTGATGCGGAGTTAGAGAATGGATTACCTTTTTATACCACTTTTGTCCTCGGTGCACATATATATATTTTTAAATTAATATTGAACAAGTCAGAAAATTACTTATACTTGTCGAAATTAAATACTATTTATTCTTCAAAATGAGAGATAATTACTCTCAAAGTTAAATGAAAAAACTACACATACAATATTCAAAATGCGTTTTGTAAGAATTAGTGAATGGAGAAATGCTCAATTACATGTACTAATTAAGAAGTGATGTACAGCTACAAGTTACTATGGGATAAAACATCAATGGATTTGATCACTATAAATTCTCTTTTAAGTTCTTTATTAACTTATAGCAATACAAATTTACAGTCTACTGATAGGTAATTTCTATATGCCATGTTATATCCCTTTTACTAGTGAAAAATTGAATGGTCTGATATATAAGCTCTTTGGCTAGGCACAGTGCTTGTTTTGTATGAGATAACATTAATTCGAATATCTTCAAATGATCAAGATAAATTAGGACTTTGGTTTACTTGTAATGAAATAAAAGAATGTAATTAAAAAATTATAATCCGAAAGTTAAAAGATAAAAGGAGCCTTAGTGGTGAAATTGATGTTGGTGCACTTCTTATGATTATGCATGTGTACGCTAGGGCCTAAAGAAAGGCAATGATAATTATATGTAGTTGGCTGAGAGATAAATGATGAGTTTAGGTGCACATTATGGGGAGACATATATAAAACCCCTTTGAAAAAGACCCCCATGATCCCTTCCTTCAGGTTCAAGAATGAAGGTTTTTGTGTAACTTTTATAGTGAAACAAAGTAGCTTTTTCTCTTCTTTCTACCTTCTAGTGAATAATGTTTTTGAAAAAACTTTAATAATTTGAAAACTTTAATGATTGCAACATACCACAGATATGTAATTGTGATGATAATCACATTATTGAACATAATTCTCAAATCTCTTATAACTATAAGAATAGAGAATAATGTTTTTGCATGTAGAAGTTATATTTTTAGAAATTAGGCTATGAGATTGCTTATAATAAAAATATATTTGTTGGCTACATTCTAAAAACAATTATCTTACTCCTTTTGAGATGTTAATATTGGAGAATCATGTATAATTTTCATATCTCTTGTTCACACATGTTTTGGTATGAAACCAATCATAACATCATGACCATTTGCAATCATATTTGGATTATTTATTGATACAATTCATATATTTTTTTAATGCTTAAAAGAAAAGAGCTTTTATAATATTATGAGAAATAAAGTAGTGTACAAAAATCCTTATTAAACAAAACCAACAACATGATTTAGTTGCTTTACGCCGATTGACTTATAGGTAATACTCAAGTTAATTGTCCTAACTATCATTTAGAGATGTGTAGATTAATATGAATATGCAATGAGTACTACTATATAAATAGATATTAATTTCTGCCAAGCTAATCGTTTTCTTCTGAAAAGAAATAGTCCATCTATGCATTGCAAAATTTCTAATTATAAAACAAATATTGTGGTTATTTATTTTGTGTTTTTTAATTAATTTAAACAAATGAAATTTCAAAAAAAAAATTTAAACAAACGGAAATTCAAATAAATAAAAATATGTTTTAAGATAAAAATTATGCACATTGAGTGCCTTTGAGATTATTTTATTTTATTTTAGGAAGGGAAAGAAAAGACTCTTTCTAAATAACAAAATCATTGCTATTTTTTTTTCCTTGAAAAACAAAACCATTACTAATTAAATAATCTTGATTGTGCTTTTACAAAAAGCACTACTACAAAATAGGCTTTAGTAGAAAGTGTATTTACTCAAATACCCCTAAACACACTACAACGTTCTAACATTTTCACATATAGTTCTGTTTTCTAAATTAACATGCGAATCAATAACGAAGTATAAAAAATGCATGTTAATACTTAAGTTAGTTATGCACCTCTCTTTCTATATTAGTGATAGAAGTATAACTCTCCAATTGCTTAAAAAAATACAAGCTGTTTAGAACGTGCTCTTGTTGATTGTGAGAAAGTATATTTAGACCATATTTATAATGATTGATCTATAAAAGTTTCGATAGAATTTTAATTACAATATTCGATAGAAACTTTAATTACAATATTAATCCTTACAAAAATAATGACTACATCAATATACATCATATATAAATAGTGGCCCTACATTCATGTGTTTACAGATGATGGAACATAGAGTTGTTGAATATTTATCTTTATCCAAAGAAGTTAAGGGTTCTAGTCTTCCTTTTGTCCTAAAACATGATATGTGAACAGTTTTCTTTAAATTTAATTCCCTTAAAAATAATAAAATAATCATAATTTTTGCACGCTGTTTTTTAGCATACGTAATTAAGTATTTTTCTTGATTTTCAGAGGTTAAAGATTTAGGTTTCGTCTTTATCCTAAAATATAAGGTGTGGATAATTTTCTCTGAATTAATCCTCCTCCCCGCCACAAAAAAATAAAATAAAATAAAAGATATTAGAGTAGTTGGTCACAAGACATACATATTTACTTTTGGTGGAAGGATGAGCCAAATCCTCTGTTTAATATATGCAGTCCAAACAACTAACATTCCCTCTTATCTAATAAAACCGAATGTTTAATTTTTATCTGATAACAAGTGTGACGTCTGATCAGAGTCATGCATTGAAAATCTTCGCCTCAGATAACACATCTTTAAGCATATAAGTCCTTGCCGGACCAGAAAAAAAAAAAATATCTGTAACTATCATTTTAGAGATATAATTCCACAACTTTATGGTTTCAAAACAAATACTATAGGTCTAGTTGATTTCAAAAAATTTCTAGAGTTTGTTAGAAACCTCAATAGCATGTTAGAATTTATTAACAATATCCTATACAGAATAAGGAATAAATTATATGGATGAAAATAATATTAAAAACCAAATGATTTTATTTATATAAACTAATATATTAAAATAATAGAGTAGTCGAAATCTACCCATAAAAAAGGGGCAGAAATTAAGTTCAAATCAGAACAACTTTGATCAAAATATAAATTTCAAGTTTCTTAATAGCCAAAGTCGGTTGGGTTACTTTACAGACTAATGTTGCAAAATGATACCTAATCCATAACTAGTCTTTGATAATGGCATCTGATGTGCGACTGAGCACCAATCAAAAAGCAGAATATGTTGCAAGCATTGATTAGAAATGGGTTTCCTTTTGTCGCAAAAAGTAAAATATTGCATGTCACCATCACATAAAACATAACTATAGAGAAAAAAATGGAAGTAATTATAATATGTACACTATAACACAACACTTGATAGGTTGAGATGCTCTTTCCTTAATATTGGTTTCTTTTCTTCTTTTTGGGTGTGAATTCCTTATTTGCAACATCTATCAAATTCAAATTAAAGCCACGCAAATTGGTGATCCCCCTTATATAATACTTCTGTGTTTTGTAGTCTTTTTTATTCATAATTGATGCTTACCCTTCACCACACACAGAGAAAGAGATCACACAAGTGGGATCTAGGATGTTTTGTAAGATTTTTTTTTTTTTTTTTTAGAGTTTAGAAATTTTGATTTGTCACGCAATGTATTACTTTTTTTAATAACATTTTATTCAGTCATGTGAATGAAAGTGTTGCAATTAAATGGATACATATGAAAAAAATGAGAAGTAAAGTCCTTTACCATTATATTTAGGTACTCATGATGTATGTTCAAATTAGAGAGAACTTCAATGGTTTTGTTTAGCCTGTGGAGATCAAATATTTATTTACGGTCCAGAAATTTATTTTCATAATAATGAAAGATATTTATTCCCTAAGAAGGAAAGTAAACTAATTATAAATGTAGATAAATTTATATGTAAGACTTGAACCCTTATTATAGATGTGAATGAGAAAATATACTAACTACTTGAGCAACTATTATTTAAATCACAAACTCTTGTATCTAAACTTTAATGAGTAAAGGATCATGGACCAGACGAAAGGATTCATCCAACTAAAGCTGTAAAAAGCTTCTTAATAGGAAATTTAGAAACTCTCACTAAGCTGTCTGCATGTGGTGGCGTGGGCGTGACTATATTCAATTCAATTTGGCTTCTTTAGGGACCACATTTTATGCATCTTTTTTCCTCTCATGCTCCCTCTACTTTTCCATCTCCTAATATCTGCTTTTTCAGTTCTCAGTTCCTAACCATTTATATTATATACATATATATCATAATCAAAACCACCAAAAATGACATAGCAAATCAATTTGCTATTTCCAGGTACATTTAATACATCCAAGTAATGTTTTTAATTATTTATTGTCTTGTATGCTAGTGTTTGCCATCCTAGTCAAACAAGACAAAAAGATGACAAGCCTGGAAGTTAAAAAATAAATTAATGTGTCTGGAGATAGTAGAAAGCAAAGGCTAGCCTTCTTTAACTTCTCTCTATTTATATCCCTCCTCTCCTCCCTCACTTCTCTGTGAAAACAAAAACCTTTTGAGTAGGTGCAAGATGATCAACCGGAAAAAATGGAGTTGATTGATCATACAAACTAGGGTTCCTTTAATCGTGAGGTAAGAGTCGTGCACCCCTAGTAGTTGAAGCTGCCAGCATGATCTGAACTTTCCTTATCTGGGAGAGACTAGATCATGCGGCAGTTTCACCTATTGATGGTAGCATGAGAATTTAGAAACCCTAATTTCTTCTTCTTCTTCTTCAGCTTCTTCGGATCCATTTTCAACAACCCCATTAGGGTTTTTGGATATATATTAAACAAAAAAAGCCTAGAAAATTAGAGGTATGTATAATTTATCTTTTTTCAACATTGGTTGTTTATTATTATTCTATTTTATCTCTACATAGTTACCTACTTTTTCCTTTTGGCTACATGCATCTTTAATAGTATCTTTGATGTTTTTTGGTTGTCATGTTCATCTTTTCTATGTCAAGGTCGTTTATGGAGAATCTTACAAGCAGGTGAGAGACGTTGTTAGGGTTTTGAGTGACAAAAATTCTGTGTCTTAATGCTATATATTTGGTTCTTTTGAGATGGATCCCTCTCTCTCTCTTCTCTCCTCTCTCCTTGTGCCTTGAAGATAGTGCTTTTCTATGCTTTCATGTATTTTTTTCCTTGTTTCTGTCTTTTCCTTTGTATTCTTGTGTTGTGATCGTTCCATTCATGTTTCTATCTTTCTTTTGTTGTCTGATTTTTATGAATTGGGATCGAGTGTTAGTAGATCTATAACAAAGAATAAGTTTGAATATGGCTCTAGTATTATATATTCAGGTTAATGAAAATTTTGTGTTCAGATCCGTTTTGAAACATAAAAATATGAAATAAATCTATTTAGATTTACAGTTTATTAGAATTTTAATGTGCTACATATAGTGATCATAATATCTATGTGACTAGATTTATTGATTCTTAATATCTGGTCACTACAAACACTATTGTGTTGTGAATGAAATTTTGTTTTTTCAAGGTCAAAGTAAATGAAAACTTAGTGGCTGATTTTCTTCTCTCGCTTTCTGGTCCTAGCCTTAATTATTTTCTCTTGACATAACATGTACTTCTCAGTTTGAAGAAAATATCAGATATTGTAATGATTTCTGATCTTCCAAGTGCTAAATTTTGACTATAAAAGGATCTGATCTGAACTCCTTAAATAGTACCAGGCTACCAGCACAGTCAACTTTGGCCGGCATGAATGCTATCCCATTATCGCCCAATGTGTCTCTCTCGCACACGCAATCAATAAATATGCTGTTAAAATTTACAAACAACAGATCTACTTGGTTTGTAAGTCATACATAGAATTCTTCCATGGAGAAATTTCTTATAAATTTAAGGACTATTCAAGAATTTTTGAGAACAGTTAATGTTAAATTTCAAATCTAGTAAAATTTACTTTGATAATCTTCAAACAAGGTTAATTTACGAAATTTCTCCTTAATTATTGCTAATCACAAACCTTATTATCATAAATGTTTAGAGTTCAAATCTGAAGAGAATCCATATCCATATAATGATAAATGCTAGTGTTTCATGCATTAGGTGATCTCTCTTGTTTGTATCTCAATGTAAGTACAGATACATGTGTGAAGGCATGCATAAATCCAATAATAGGTGATGTTGGGAGCACAAAATTCAGTGTTCCTTTTTTATTAAGGTTGTTGGAGTTTGTCACTATTTCTCTTTGTTTGGAAGCTCAATTTGGGTAAAATTTTTATCAACCTTTATTAGATTCTCAAACCAAAACGTCATCAATTAGTATCAGTTTTTGTCTTCATCTCTCCAGTGTAACATATACACATCGTTGGTGGGTTGCTTTCTATATGAATTTTTTCTAATTCCATTAATGGGTATTTCCCTGTTTATACATGAAGTGTAAAGGGCCTAGAAATCAAACACCTATTCATGAAATTTGACTTGATTCACTCACTGGCAGGGTTACAGCTAGACATGAGATCATATTGGCATGGAAAATATGTATATATTCAGTTCTCTTCTTTAGCAAAAATCTAGATATTATATATATATATATTACAAATTAGATTTATTTACATTTTTGTTATTTTCCTAAATAAACAAGTGAATAGGAACATAAGAAAGAAAAAGAAACGAGGATTATATATCTAATTATTCAGCGGTTAAAGAATTTAAGATTTGAACTTCCAAAAAATTTTGATATGTACCCTTTATTTCAAATTCAATATCCAATAAAGAATTTCAATAATATAGGATTCACATATAATTTTGTTGGCACATTGATCAGTGCTAACTAAATTTTCTCTAATCCCGACCTCCGCATTTCTTGAAGTGTTGATTTGACTATGACTCTACGTAGGGCTGCTTTGAAAGGTGAAAGAGTGAAGTAACTAAAAGTTATCAATCCACAAACAAAAATGACTAGATATATAAGTACGAATATAATCATTCTTAAAATTAGAAATAGACACTTTAAAGTAAAACTAAAATTTTCAATTACTAAATTGAAAAATTTTATGTGACACATCATCTTCCTTATATTACATTGACAACTAATTTGTTAAAGAAAATAGATACATATGAAACATAATAAAAAGTACTTAAATGGAGTTAAAATTTCACAAAAGCTTGGATGCTAGCATTTGCAATTTTTTCAATAGTTCTTGAACATTAAATTATTTTATTGTTGACGCAGAGTTATGACTAATAAGTTTAATTGTTGAGACGATCTCTTAAAATTTCGCAAATGGTTTTGAGATTTAGTTTCAGTCATAATATCCAGATTTCAAGGATATTATGTTCCTGTAGTTACTTCAAGACATTGTCATCCGAATTGATGACCGCATGTTAAAATACAAATTTCAATTTTTCTAGCTAGATGTATTGACTTAATTTTGAAGAGATCAAACTTAAGCTCAAGAATGTGGTTCCAGACTTCCGATTAGAAGCAAAACAGAACTAGTTATATTCAGTTTTCGAATTAGCAGAGTTTTTGTACTCTCATTGTTGCAATCGAAAGATTTATAACTCTTCGATGAGACTGGTAATAAATATCTGTAAAGTCTTTTTAAAATAAGTAGAACTTTTTCATACTAAGATTACTTCTTAGAATTCCTCTCTATGCTATTAGATGTTCCTGTAAGCAGTATTATTGAACTAAAATGCTATCTATAGGAAACTTTTGTTTGGCTTTTCCACAATAGGCCTCTTGATGACAGAGCTAATTACTTTTTTATGATGATATAAATTTGCACTGTTGTACTTTGGCTTATAAGCTTGAGCAACGTGTAAGAATAGTGTATAGCTCCTTCACCTTCATTGTAAGGAGTTTGAGTCTCACCATTGTGGATATCTCTTTGTATTATAAGAGTATATTTTCGAATGATACTAATAATATTTAGTCTTGGTATTAGTTGTTAAACTCCTAATCATTAAAAACATCTCCAATGCTATTATGCATTTTTGAGTTTCCATTTGTGATATATCAATATATATATATTGAATATAGATTCACTTTGGCCAAAATAAATATAGAAATGTATATTCTTTTTGCTAATACAATTATTTAAAGCAAAATATATATTAACTTTTGACCAATCACTGTAAAATATATGTCTTTCTCTCTCTCATTTTATATTTTACACTTAAGAGAAGAGGTAGTAAGACAAATATCCCCCGTTTTAAGACAAATATCCCCCGTTTTAATTGGCTAGAAGGAGTCGTTAGTATTTATATGAGAGTTTTTAAATTGAAAAACTATCTTCATATTCTCTAAAGTTCTATATTTGATTCTGACAATTGTATTGGAGATAATTTTTTGGCCTTATTATCAATCCACCTATATGACAAGAAATTCAACCTTAATAGATAATTACATTGAAGATGCTCTTAATGTTTTGTGTGTGTGTGTATAATGCCATATTAGTTCAAACTTGAAAGAGTTCACAGATTTTCTAGTACTTTTACTTTTTGTCATATAATTTTTATGTTTTTGTATCACTGATTTGCCCACAACATAGACTAAAAATTAATATAAAAATTAATAACAACATGAAACATGAAATATCCATTCATGAACGAATAAATCAGATACAGTATTTAGTTACTATATCTGTAAACTAAACTAGCTATAGAAGTTAAAGAACTGTTACTGGCTATGCGGGTTGGGTTTACAAAAGCTCTAAGCTTGAGGAAACTATGCTTGCCAGAGTTGAAGAACTAAGGTGATTCCAATGAGTGCTAGAAACTGCTTGTTATATATTGTCTATTCTCTGAAACATATATGTTCTTCTCTTTTCAAGTTTCTTGGTCCTGAATTCATTGAAGACTTGGCAGAGGACTAAAGTTCGGATGATGATGGTGTTTTTGACGGTTTTGAACACACAAAATATTTATCGCCCTTTAAATACCTGAAAAACATCCTGAGAAATGAGGTTCCTCCACATGTTTTGGGTTTTACTTGATAGTCCATCAACATTCAAACTCTAACGTTTCCCAATTACACGTATAACCTTTGGCTGAGTGGTGAGCTCTTTCCTACCTCTTTCCTTCTAAGTTTGTGGTGATATTTAATGTAAGTCGTGCATTTAGTAGCATGTGTATGGAGATTTCTACTTTATGTGGAGATGTAGTTATTTGGATAGAAGTTGGATATTAATTTTTTTTGGACAAATTTAACTTGGGCTTTGAAAAAGGAAAAATTTATTTTTAGTTTAAAGATAAGAGTTATTCGTTTTTAGTTTCAAATAAAATATTTATCATTTTTAACTAGTTTTAACCATTTCACATGAAATGTTTCAAATATGAGAAATATTTGTGAGTTGACGTGATATGTTTTCACATACCAAAATAACCAAAAGTGATTGAAATTTTATTCGAGACTAAAAATAATATATATATATTTTATTGAAAATGAAATTTCACTTTTTCATGAGCTATTTTTTTTTTTTAATTTCCATAGTATTTTTGAAAAAGAAAACACAAGAAAAATCTTCAAATATGGGCCAGTTTTTAAATTGGGCTTTTTTTTTTTTGAAATCTAATTCGGCTTAAATTGGGCCAGATTGAATCTAGGGCCTGTATTTGAACATCTTTTAAAGTTTTGGATACGAACTATTAAGCAGAACAAAATAGTGTAGAAAGATTACTGTACCTATTGGAATTCTTGTCCATGTAAGTAGATGTTTCCAAAGCAAGCAACGTTACAGTACTAAAATGCTTTATACAAAAACACTATTAATTTGCTTTTCCAGAACAGGTCTATTGATGAAAGAGCTGGTCGCTTTTTTCTGATGCTAGCTGCCAAACACTTCAAAGAGTTACAAAGTCAAAAGAGTCGCAGATTTTCCTTATCCTGCAACTGGTGGTAGAAACTACTTCTGTTTAGTTATTGATTTTTATGTTTGTTTTATCACTTATATGCCCACATCAAAATACAAAATGAACATGATAATTAAGAACCATATTCAATGTAAATTAAAATCTCCGTTCCTGAAATCAGAAATTATATATAGTTAGTACTTACAAGTTGAATTGAGATGTATCTGTAAATTAAAGTATTAAACTAGCTAAAAAGGTCTTGAACAGAAAACCAATCGGCCATGACAGAGGCACAGGGCTGCAATGCCAATGCAGACAGCCCACTCTTCAGGAACTCCACCATTGCCATTTGAACAACTATAGTGACTTCAATGGTTGCTATATAGTAACAGCTTGTTCTTGTGTATTCTCTGAAATATGTTCTTCTTTTCAACCTTCTTGGCCCTGAATTCATTGAAGACTTGGCAGAGGACTAAAGTACTGAGGATGATGATGCTTTTTGACAGTTTTGGAAAGATTGATCTTCCTCTGAATACCTGAAAAACAGCTTGAGAAATGAAGTTCCTCCGCATGGTTTTGGTTGTACTTCATCTGATTTATACTCATTTTAAATTAATATATTATTTGTAATATATATTAAAAATTTAAAAATATATTAAAACATATTTAATATTATACTCATTTTAAAGATCTCAATGAAATATTTTCAATGGTGTATATTATTTATAATAATTTAATTTTTTATTTTTAATTATTAATTAAATTATAAAAATATATGAAATGTGATAAAGGATACAAAGGGAATAAAATTATTATAGTTATTAAAAGGGGATATTATTGGAATTAAAGAAAAGAAAAAGAGAGCACGTGGCTCCCTCCAAAACATTTGGTGTTGCTACACTGTAACACCGAATTTGGTGTCTTACTGTAGCTAATGCACCAAAATTTTTGATAAAGAACGTGAATGGTGTTTACGTTGGAGTTGATTTTAACACCAAAATGATGTTGACCAATGGTCTCAAATCTGTCTACTTTCATGACAAGTTACAAGTATTAATTCGTTGTCAATTGCCTATTCTATACGGAATAAACTTATTTGTTATTATTATTATTATTTTTTTAAAAATCTAATATTTTATTTAATTTTCTTATACAAAACACTAATTAATTAACTTATCAAATCCGTTACATAAATTCTATTATTTTGACCCCGATTAACCCGTTCAAGTTTAAAAAAACAAAGGGACAAAAACCAAATATCAAATTAATGACCCAATCACACTCTAAAACCAAAACAAAGTAAAAAATGTTTTTTACAATATTTTAAAGACTTTCTTGGCGCCCTCCCTCTTTTGCTAGGACCATTACACGGTCTTTCTTGGTAGGCTCTGCTCTGCTTCCTTTTTGCATTTTTAAAACGGAGCATTGCATTGTCGATTGAAAAAAACAAAAAACAAAAAACAAAGAGAGAAACAATAGTAGTAGAAGAAGAACGAAAAGAAAGTGATGGAGAACTATTTGAACGAGAACTTTGGAGTGCAACCTAAACATTCCTCTGAGGAGGTGTTGGGAAGATGGAGAAAGCTGTGCGCTGTCGTCAACAATCCCAAAAGAAGATTCCGTTTCACTGCCAACCTCTCCAAACGTTGCGAGGCTGCTGCTATGCGTCGAACCAATCAGGTTTCTTCATCATTTTTTTCGTGCTTTTCAATATATATTGGATTTGGCTACCTTATCTGTGGTCGGTTAGCTTACTGAACAATTATTAGTTTCAATAACCATCTTTATCTAACTAATAAGGTAGTCAATATAATTCACTACTTTATTGGTGGTTAGTTACCTTACTCTACAATTATTAGCTTTAATAATCATTTTTATCTAATCAATAAGATAGTCAACACAATCAGTTAATTCAAAATATATACTGTGACTAACTTAAACTATATAATCTATGTATATGATGTGCCTCTGGCTACTTTCTTACAAGCTTTCTTCTTCTTATTTAGTTACAGCTCACTCATACATGATATATATTTTTCTAGAAATATAAGTATTTAATCATTAAATTAAATAATATATACTCTTTACAATATTCAAAATATGGATTTCAGCTCATAGTTAAGAACTTTCTTTTCATATTTAAATAAGCCTTTTCTCTTTTCAATGTGTTGATATTAATGCATTGAATTCATGCATGACAGATGCATTAATTTCCAACTGAAGTCGAACTAGACTTGAATTTTAAGAAAAAATAATCAAAAATAGACTCATGTTTTAAGAAAACATCTTATAATTTTTAATAAATTATTACTTCATGAAATGAGTGAGACCATATATTCCCACCAAGAAATTTAATAAATATATTATTCTTGATCTATATTATTAAATTATATGTTAAGAAATTTAGTAAATTATTAGAATGTTCATCATTCTTGTAGTTCCTCAACATTCAAAACTCAAGAATTGCCTCATTTTATGTATTAGTACCTTTGGCTGAGTAGTGATAATTTAAATCTCATTATATGCATTTAATGATATGTGTAGAGAGATTTTCTTACTGTATTGATATAAATATATATTATATTAGTTGATTGTAACCAACATGGTATTAGATTTTCTTATAAAAAAAATAAAATAAGAAACTTAGGCCAGATTTTAAATTGAGTGCGGATTGGACTACGATTGAACACTGGGTCAGTTTTTAAGTCTTTTCACTTAATTTTAAAATTTTAACCCTTTGCTATCAGCATTACAAAATCGTGCAGTCAGAACAAACTTTTGATATAGTTTTCTTATCGAAGATCATGGTGTTCTTGACATTTTTGGGTTTATGAAGGATTAATCTATCCTCTAATTTGCAGAGTCAGTAAGATGGCTCTCTGAAATTTTTTTTTTTCTTTTTTTAAATATAAAAATTACCAAGTGGTGGTAGTGTGATTACACAAAATAGCTATACATAATATAAAATCAGAAACATCGTTAAAAGAAATATGGAAATCTAAGAATTTAATAAATGGAAAGAATGTTGAATATAATACATATAGGGATACATTCCTTGATACACTGAGGTGCTCCTAACACATATGATAGAGTGTATATTAATTACACGATGAAGTGTCTACAGACCATATGATGAGATGTTTATTGACTATATATTATGAAATCACTGTTGCTATAGGTGGGTTCGTCGCACCCAAGTTTTTCTGAATCTGCTTTGCGGAAAACAGAGTGTAATTTCCTTTTTCTGATTCTTTTTACACAAATGACAACAAATGACATTAAAATACTCCACAAATTTGTCTTCCTTTTATCATAAAGTTTATTTATTAAACAAATATCTTTCTCTGCGTTGAATAAACCAAGCCTATCCCTGCCGTCCATTATTGAATCTGATCCACCGATGTATGCAACTGGTCCTCTCAACCTCACATTAGGGAGAGGAAAAATGAAACTAGAAAAACACCTTCATTTTTACTTTTCAGTTTCTCCTCCTTTGACGCTCTTATTTGTGTCAATCTGGTAGCCTGGTCACGTCAATATACCAGCACTAAATCTAATTCCATCTCAACTGCCACAACAATCACCAAATATCAACCTCAAGAAACAATCCAAAATGTTAAAAAAGATGATTCAGGACGTCCTGACTAAAGAAGATAGTTAATGTCACAAGATAGTCATTTGACTAAAACAACAAAAATGAACTTCGAATCTCTTTGTATGTAAATAGAATTCTCTGCTTTTTCAACAGTTCTCCGAAAACAAAAATGATTCTAATGCCTAGGTTAACTGATAAAACTCTGTTTTGTGGCTGAACAGAAAAGAGATAGGCCTGTTACCGGACCATGATAGCAATAGGCAAGACAACAATGGTATGCCACAGAAACCATGTGACGTGCTAGAAAGTAAAGGAGGATGAATTCAGAACAATGAATGAATACTGAAATCAGAAATTTAAATATAAATTATATAGTGACTATAGTTTGATCCGTTTAATTATAAATTAACTACACGCCAAGACTTTAGGCTTCTTCATGAGGATCTCATCAGATGCTGTGATCTCAATGAGGATGCATGTGCATCCATATGCACCTGATTTTTTTTTTTCTCAGACAGGAAGGTTGCTGCCTACTTCACTAAATTCTCTGTATAAAACATCTCACAGACTAATAATCCTAGACGTTGACTTGTGTTCTCACTTTTGATCTCCATCCTGTTCTTGTTCACAATCATGTCTTCACCGTTTCAGGATCCCTTGGTCCTGGATGATCAAGAAGACGATCTTTCACAGTCAAAACGCATCCAGCTTAGGTGGAGAGTGGCTTTCAGGGCGATATGTTTCATCAGGATTCTTTCCTTGAACAAGAACAGCCAACACTGGTCTCACTTGTTCACAATCATGTCTTCACCGTTCCAGGATCCCTTGGTCCTGGATGATCAAGAAGAGGATCTTTCACGGGCAAAACGCATCCAGCTTAGGTGGAGAGAGGCTTTCTAGACGATATGTTTCATCAGGCAGATTCTTTCCTTGAACAAGAAGGTTCCTGACAAGAAGAGCCAACTCTTGTCTCACTGTCCTTCGCACGTTGCTATCCATATTGAAGATGATTGCCACCAAGCGCAACCTTTTCATGATGTTGATAAGAAGCTGCTTAGTGAGATGATGGCTCAGAAGAGCTTTGAGTCTCTGAGAAGATTTGGAGGAGTGGAAGGTGTGGCTGAAATCCTTGAAACCGATCCAAACAGTGGTGTCCGCAACAATGAAGCTGATCTTCAACAAAGAAGAAATGTTTTCGGAGCAAACAGGCTTACAAAACAGCCATCCAAAACTTTTCTGAGCCATATTCTTGATGTTCTTAAGGATGAAACTATTATTGTGCTTCTGGGTTCTGCTCTACTCTCTCTGTGGTTTGGTGTCAAAGAAAATGGCATGAGAAAAGGGTGGTACGATGGTGCTGGCACTATAGTTGCTGTGTTTGTAGTTGTTATTGTCTCTGCTGTGAGAAATTTCAAGCAGGATAGAGTCTTTAACACTCACTTGGATGAAAACAGAAATATAGGAGTGGAGTTAGTGAGAGATAGGAGGCACTTGCAGGATTTGATCGTCAATACTGTTGTGGGTGATGTTGTGATTTTGAACAACGGTTATGAGATTCCAGCTGATGGGTTGTTGATGGTGGGCCATTCCATGATGGTGGACGAGTCAAGCATAAGCATGACAGAAGAAAGTGAACATGTCGAGATTAAGGAGGAAAATCCATTCCTGTTATCTGGAACTAGAGTGGTGGATGGCCATGGAGTCATGCTTGTAACTTCTGTTGGGATGAACACAGGCTGGAGTCATGCTCGTAACTTCTGTTGTAAAGAGACTCCTTTACAAGGTCGAGTGAAAAAGTTGGCTTCTAACATCGGGAAGATTGGATTTTCACTGGCTGTAATTGTTCGTGTAGTGAAACTGATTCTTTATTTAACAGGAAACTCCATAGATGAGATGGGAAACATAAATGGGATGGTTTCTGTTATGGAGAATATTGCTAAGTCTATGCTGGTTGTCTCAATTTCAAGGAGTTCGCCACGAGCTGTTGCTATGACTCTTGCTTATTTTATGGAAAGAATGAGGAAGGAACATGTTATGGTGAGAAAACTCAGTGCTTGTGAGACAGTGGCGTCCGTCCAAACAATCTGTACAGATACAGGCACTCTGACCTTAAACCAGAAGATTATTACAGAATGCCGGCTGGGACTGGGAAAGCAAGATTACTTGCTGCAGGAAGCTGTTGTTTTGAACACGTTTGGTAATGCTGGTAGTCCAACCGAGAAAGCTTTACTTTCTTGGGCTCTGAATGAGGCTAGTGTGAACGTTGATGAAATGAAACAGAATTGTAAAATAATCCATGTTGAGGCCTTCAATTCCGAGAACAAGAAAAGTGGGATTTTGATGAGGAGGAACCACAAAAAGGGCGTTCACATACACTGGAAGGGAGCTGCGGATGTAATACTGCCCATGTGCTCAAGTTATCATGACGGAAGCGGGACAATCAAGCCCATGGATGACCAAGAACGAATGAAAATTAGGACAATTATCAAGAAGATAGAAGAGAATGGCTCGACATGCATTGCTTTTGCGCACAAAAAGGTTGAAGAAGATTGTAGGAATGTTAGTGATAAGAAGCTTGAAGAAACTGGATTGACCTATTTGGGGCTGGTGGGCTTGAAGGATCCAGGTGGTCCTGACGTCAGAAGAGCTGTAGAAAGCTGTAAAAATGCAGGGGTGAAAATCAAGATGATAACAGGAGACAATGTGCACACAGCGAGAGCTATAGCAATTGAATGTGGAATTCTGAATCTTGATGAGAGTTTAGGCTCTGAAGCCGTAGTGGAAGGTATAGACTTCAGAAACTACACAACTGAAGAAAGGATGGCAAAGATTGAAAACATTCGAGTAATGGCTAGATCTTCCCCATTTGACAAGCTTCTTATGGTGCAATGCTTAAAGCAAAAAGGCCATGTTGTGGCAGTCACTGGTGATGGCACCAACGATGCACCTGCTCTGAAGGAAGCTGATATTGGACTCTCTATGGGAATCCAAGGGACTGAAGTCACGAAGGAGAGCTCGGATGTTGTCATCCTAGATGATAATTTCGCTTCTGTTCTGAAAGTTTTGAGGTGGGGAAGGTGTGTGTACAACAACATTCAGAAATTCCTTCAATTTCAGCTCACTGTCAATGTTGCTGCCCTTGTTATAAACTTTGACGCAGTACTGTCTTCAAGTGAAGTCCCATTCAAGGCTGTGCATTTCCTGTGGGTGAACCTGATAATGGATACATTAGGACCATTAGCATTGGGCACAGAACCGCCCACTGATGATCTCATGAAAATGCCTCCAGTGGACCGATCCCAGCCACTTATAACCAGAACCATGTGGAGGAACCTCATTCCTCAGGTTGTTTTTCAAGTAGCGACCTTGCTGACTCTTCAATTCTGAGGAACATCCGTCTTTCCTGTGTCCGAGAATGTCAAGAACACCGTGATCTTCAACACTTTCGTGTTCTGTCAAGTTTTCAATGTGTTCAATTGCAGGAAGCTTGAGAAGAAGAACATATTTGAGGGAATACACAAAAACAAGCTATTTCTAGTAATTAGTGGAATCATCATAGCTATTCAGATAGTTATGGTAGAGTTTCTCAATACGTTTGCCCATACTGAGAGACTGAACGGTGTGCAATGGGCTGTTTCTATTGGCATTGCTGCTCTGTCTTGGCCTATTGGTGTACTCTTTAAGTGCATTCCTGTGTCCGGCAACCAGCTTCTGAGGCGGGGAGCTTCTGCATCCTGAGTCTAAATTCATTTTCATTTCTCCAGCCCAGTTGTGAAAATTGCACTTTTAAAATTCGAAGACCTGCTTATGTAGAAGAAGCAACAGAATTGGTAGTCCACGTACGAAAACTTTGAAGTTCGAACATGATATCAATTTGAGCTTTATTTGAATAATGTGATGTTGGAAGACTTAATTAATTAGATTGAGACATTTCAGTTACGTATTTTGTTGCCCGTTGCCATTGTTTTGTGCTTGAGATTATTGATGGTTGGGCTTCTTGAGACTCATTCACCTTGTGTGATGATAATTGAGTGACCTTAAGAATAATGCCCCAAAAAACCTTTAGTTTGATTTGATTGCTAGGTGGTGGCCCCTGGAAATAGTGCTCCTGGAAGCTGCACGGTTTTATTCCACATTAGGGTGGCCACCCCAACAATAGTGCCCCTCTCCCTTTTTGGACATGCCATAAGTGACTGGAATTTGATAGGAGATTTATTGTATAAATCATTTTATTGAAAATACATGCAACCTTGATCTTGGCATTGTATTTTATTTTTTGGGTATCACTCATGGTTGGAACGACTCAAATCTAAAATATTGTAATGTTAAATGAATGCTTTTTGCATCAAATCATATCAAACACTGGTATCTTGATAATGTATTCTTAAAATTTAGTTTGTTCTTTGTTCTTTACTAGCTCTAATTTTTTAATCTTTGAGTTTACTGGATTGAAGAGATAAATTCATCACATATTAGTATATTAATCACAAGACCTATGTTGCCAAAATATATAGTCATCTAATGGGTTGCCCCTGCTTTTCAGGTTCTAGGAGCAGCTCCAAGAGTAAGGATGCAGCGAAGGACTTTTGATTATGGTTAATTGAAGTGTTGTTAGTTTCTGAGCAGTTTTATTTTGTGTGTATTGTGAAAAGCAATCATTGTGTGAACAGCAAATTATGAAAAGGAATATACACAACTAACGGTATTTCAAACCGTTTCAGCATTAATCAAACAGTAAAATAATTTAAATAAACAATAAAGAAAAAAAATTTTGAAAGAGAAAAAAAAAAAAAAAAAACTGGACTAGAAAATAAAGATAGAGGCTTATTATATTTGAATAGTTTTTTAAAGACGGATTTTCGTCCCATCCTTAGTGCTGAAAGAACAATGGATGGTTGCCTCCTAAGATTCAACTATTTATTTTTCTGTGTTCAAGCACTGAATCAGGTACCAACCGAATCAAAATAAATTTTCTATTTTGAATAGTATGTGCGTAGTGTGCAGAATAAAAGATGTTAATCAGATTTCAAACAAATTCTATATAGGCATCAGAATTCAAACACTACATATATAGACACTGATTGACCTTTCCAAAAACGTTAAACCTTTTAGAACTAATGCACCTCTTTCGGCAAGAATTTAAATTTAAATTCAAAATATGTTGTAAATGAAACAGTATCTCCTTTATTGAACTAGTGTTTGAAGAGTCTTAAGACAAATTTTGAATTAATTTAAATTAAATTCAAAATTGTTAGATCAAATTATTAAAAATTATAACTAATTCTTTTGGACTCGATGAACCCAAGCCTTAATGCCCAGTCTTTTGATGTAAATGTCATATTTATATAGCAGAGTGTGAGGAAGGCTTAAATGGAGGAGTCGGTCAGTGGCTTGGTTGGTCAGCCACTGACTTTTGTAAATTCATCTCTCCCATTTGACTCTTAAAGTTGGCAACCTCTCGCCCATTATATAAAAATGTGTGGATTATCCCCCCATCTTGTGTGGACTTTTACCTCTACCTATGTATGGGTTGCTCCCTCGCGCATGAGAGCCGTTCCTTGGGCCGCACCACAAAGTCAAACCTTACTTGATTTCGATTGATCCCTGGACTTGTCCCGATCATCAAGAAAAAAAAAAAAAAAGGAAGGCTTAAATGGGAGCACAAGCCTACAATTCAAGATCCCTTAGACTATATAAAGACCCTTAGTAGTCTTTTCCTTTTCAATATAATAGTTTTATTTTTGACAACTTTCCCCATGTAGATTCTATTCCATGCATTTTACGTCAAACTTTGCTAACACTCTAGTCTTCGAAGATTTTTCATCATATATTTTTAGAAGCTATGCAGTTTATGCACATCCCCATCACTTGTTTTAGTAATCTAGGATAACAAAGAATTTTACTTCTGACATGCTTTATGTCTCTTTGTTTCATCAGTTGAGGTACTGTAATACGATTACATGATTGTGATATGATCATCAATTTAATCTTTATGGACTGAGTATTACTGGCAGAAGAAACTATACTGAATTTTCAAAACTATTGTGGCTGATATTGTCTTTTTGAAGATTGGTGAGCAGATTCTGGCTGATTAGGAGAAGAAAGCAATTTGCTGATCGGAAAGCTTTGGCAAATTTCTGTTGTGTCAAATAAATGAAATGGGTGAGCTGTTTCTGATAATCTTTGCACCATTTCATGACAAGTTATAATTATTCATTATGGCATTGTATTTTGAACTGATTTATATCTAGACCATTAGATCTACCTTATAACAACCCTTTTTAATTTGACAGTTAAGATTATATCTTTTCATAAAAGGTCATAACTTTTACATAAAACCACATTATATGATAAAAATCAGAATCATTCATTAATTCTTTTAAAAGTTCTCAAATGTTTTAAAAGCAAACCCATACAAGATTTGATTACTTTATTGATTGGATAATTTTACCTATCAATTACAATAATGAGACTGGTTTCAATATCTACCCTTACAACTAATACAATGGTTGTAATTGATGCGTAAGGTTATCCACATACATATACAACACATACGTTCTAGAAACTCATGAAAACCTGAGAAGCAGGGGTGGCTTACATTCTTCCATTAGGTGACTAAAACAAACGGATCCTCCTTCTAATATAGTAAAATGTATAATTTTTTCTAGACATATAAATTATGAAAACTGAGGGTCAATAAACAAATAATTTCGTAATAGATAGACTTAAAACACAATAATAGAGCTTTGAGAATATCTAAGAGGTCAGAAACTGGAATGCACTTGAAGAGAAAACCAACTGGCAAGGACAAAGATGCAATTCCCATGCAAGCAGCCCATTGACCCCAATTCAGCTTCTCAGTATCGGCAAACTTATTCAGAAACCCTACCACCTTCATTTGAAGAAAAATGTTGATTCCAGTAATTCCCAAATGTAGCTTGTCCTTGTGTATTCCCTGAAATATGTTCTTCTTTTCAAGATCCCTGACATTGAACTCGTTGAAGACTTGATAGAAGGCAAAAGTATTGAAGATCATGGTATTCTTGACATTTTCCGACACATGAAAGATGGATCTTCCACAAAATTGTAGAGTCAATAAGACGGCTACTTGGAAAATGGCCTGAGAAATAAGGTTCCTCCACATGATTTTGGTTATAAAGGGCTTGGATCGGCCAATGGGAGGCTTCAACATGAGATCATTGGTGGGCTGAGTAATGGCCAATTGGAATACACCTAATGTATTCATTATCAGGTTTACCCACCGGAATTGCATGGTGGTTAATAGGACTTTTCCTGAAGAAACAGCCATGACAAAGTCGAAAGCAATTGTAGCAACACTGACAGTGAGCTGAAATTGAATGAACTTTCCAATGTTGTCGTAGACACACCTTCCCCACATCAGAACTGTCACCACAGAAGCGAAATTATCATCTAGGATGACAACATCCGAGCTCTCCTTTGCGACTTCAGTCCCTTGGATGCCCATGCAGAGTCCAATATCAGCTTCCTTTAGAGCAAGCGCATCATTGGTGCCATCACCAGTGACTGCAACAACGTGGCCTTTTTGCTTTAAGCATTGCACCATAAGAAGCTTGTCAAATGGGGAAGATCTAGCCATTACTCGGATATTTTCAACCTTTGCCATCCTATCATTTGGGGAGTAATTTCTGAATTGTGCACCTTCCATTACAGCTTCAGAGCCTATATCCTCATCAGGATTCAGAATTCCACATTCAATAGCTATAGCTCTGGCTGTGTGCACATTGTCTCCTGTTATCATCTTGATTTTCACCCCTGCCTTTCTACAGCATTCTACTGCTCTCCTGACTTCTGGACGACACGGATCCTTCAAGCCCACTAGCACCAACAAGGCCATTTTAGTTTCTTCAAGCTTCTCAGGAACTTCCTCATAAGTTTTTTTGTGTGCAAAAGCAATGCATCTCAAGCTCTTCTCTGCCATGTCCTTGATAATTGCCCCAATTTTGACTCTCTCCTCGTCATCCATCACTTTGATCATCCCATTTCTGTCATAATAATGCGAACACATTGCCAATATTATCTCTGCAGCTCCTTTCCAGTGTGTCTGAACAGCCTTGTCGCCAGTTCTCCTCATCGTAACCCCACTTCTCTTTTTCTCTGAATTAAAGGCCTCAACATGGATTATTTCACAATTTTGGTTTAGCTCATCAACATTCATACCCAAATCAGTCATAGCCCAAGAAAGTATAGCTTTCTCAGTTGGACTGCCAGAAATCTCAGGAGCTGATGCAGAATTCTCTCCATAAACACTAACAATCATGTTCAAACCAACAGCTTCCTGCAGCAATAAATAAATATTTGGTGCTGAATTCAAGGAATTGTCGCCCTCCATTGCTTGTGTTCCAAGCCAACATTCGATAACCTTCATTTGATTTAATGTCAGAGTGCCTGTTTTGTCTGTACAGATTGTTGTGGCCGAGCCCATTGTCCCACAAGCAGACAGTTTTCTCGCCATAGCATGATCCTTCATCATTTTCTTCATGGAAAATGACAGAATCAGGTTTATAGCCAGAGGCAAGCCTCCGGGAAGTGCGGCAACAAAAATTGTCACAGCCGCAGCAACAATCCCCACAACAGTATTTATCACATGGTTAAATTTCATCTTCTCTCTGAGAAGTTTTCTGTTTCCCATCTCATCTCTGGTGTTTCCTGAAAAATACCAGATCAACATCACCACGAGAACAACCACAGCCACTGCCAATCCAAACCTGACTGTGTAACAAGTCAGCTGGTTCAAACGAGCCAGTAATGGAGTCTCTTCATTCAATTCATGGCTCATAAGATCCATCATCTTTTCCCCTGATCTATTGACCCCACCAACAGAAGTTACAAGCACAAATCCACAGCCATCAATCACTTTAGTCCCTGACATCAAGAATGGATTTCCGTCATCAATCTCAGCATGGTCACTCTCACCAGTCATGCTTGACTCATCAACTTTCATGGAATGGCCTTCCAGGAACAACCCATCAGCTGGAATCTGATCACCAATCTTCAAAAACACAACATCCCCCACAACAATATCGAAAATCGAAACAATCCCACGCCTCCCACCTCTCACAACCTCCACCTTTACATCGCTGCTCTCATTAGAAAGTCTCTCAAACTGTCTATTTTGCTTGAAATTGCTCACAGCAGAGACAATGACAGCCAAAAACACAGCAAGTAGAATACTACCACCATCGTACCACCCAGTTTTGAAGCCTTGTTTGATACCAAACCCCAGAGCAAGTACAGCACAACCCAGAAGTATAATAATAGTTGTATCATTCAGAGCCGCAAAAACAAAACTCCAAAAGCTTTTCAATGGCTGTTTTGCGTACTTGTTAGCCCCGAAAACGTTCCTTCTCTGCATAAGATCAGCTTCATTGTCTCTGACACCATTTTTTGGATCACTTTTGAGAACCCGAGCCAGCTGTTTCACTCCTCCAAAATTTCTCAAAGACTCAAAGCTTTTCTCGCTCACCATCTCACTTATCATCCTATTATCAACTTCAAGAAAAGATTCTGTCTCCAGGCTCCCTTCCAGATTTTCATTGTCAATGGAAACATAGGATAAAGAGTGAGGCAGGAGCCCGTTGTTTTGAACAAGTACCTTCCCGGTCAAGGAAACAAGAACCCTGGAGAAATATATGGCCCTGAAAGCCATCCGCCACCTCCTCTGGTGAATTTTCGACACTGAAACATCACCTTCATGATCATCCAGGACGATCTCTTGACTTGGTTTTCGAAACCGTAAAGTCATGATTAGAAACAAGACTGGTAACAACAACGTAAGAAAATACTAAAAGAAAAACAGGGCTTTGTATGTGTGAAAAACCAAGACTTCAAAAACTGTTTTTATAGCAAACTTTCAGAGGCATGAAATTTCGCTGTCGCTTCCAATTCAATCTTTCTATAATTACTGTTTAGAGCTTAGAGGATTTGCGTCATCAGAAGACAGTATGAATTCCCAGGCCTCCATCATTTTCCAGGGTGTTTCCTTTTATATATTATAGTGAGATTATTGTGAATTAACAATTAAGTCTCACAGTAGCTTTGTTCTGTAAAGTGGATCTTCAGGAAAAAAATTGTTGTTGACTATAATGAAATCAGGAAGTCTCAGTGCATCCAATTTCACAACTGCATGGTCATTTTACTAGCCTTTGCTTCCCAACGATCTGTATAAGCTTCGACTTTCGAGGGTGTTTCCTTGTAACGAACTTTAGGTCAAATCTTTATATATCACAGCAACTTCAATTATTATTATTATTATTTTTAAACTGAATTATCACGGCACAAGCCCAAAGCACTATGTGGTGGTTAGGGTACCTTAAAAAATTATAATTTCAAAATTTCCTAATACATATTGAATTATAAAATTATATTTACTTTAAAATTTATAAATACATATATTTTATAAATTAATTCTTTTGCTACCAAAGTAAATATATTTGTTCCAAACCTATTGCATGTTATATTTTCTTGTTTATATTTATATTTCTATTTAAATATTGCATATATAATAATTTTGTTTCACGCATTAATTATGAAATTTGACTTAAGTTTTTCATATTTTGTTTTTTTATCATAATATTATTTAAATTTAATATCTTTTGTTTTGTTTTGTTGTTTTTTTCTAATTCACTCTTTAAGTTGAAGTGTGGTAGTAATTATGATTATTAAAATGAAGATTTTCTATATTTGAAGAAAGATTGTTGATACTATAAGACTATTATGCCATGATTTACAATTGATAAGCTTGATCATTTAACTATCATTAGATTTTGCTTGATTAATATTTGATTTTACTTACATTTCATGTTCCATTCATATTTTATTCAATCTTTCTACTCTCTTTTTTTAGCATATATTTATAATATGAAATTTACGGGATAAGGCTTATTATATTTCTTTTAATTAAGTATATCTAGATTTTTTAATTTATAAAATGTTTCTATACCATCAAAGTTCATTTAAAAAATTATTCTAGCTCACTCTGAAATATAATTCTAGCTACGTTCTTGACCCAAAGTTCCTTATAGGTCATTTGTGTGGAAAAAAAAAAAAAAATCTTTGGTGGTGTATTTTTTTTTTTTTTTTAAATCTCAAATTTTATTAAGACTTTAAGTTTAATGTCTTATTAACTTGTTTGTTTTTCACTTTTTGAGATAACTTATTCATACTTTGGGATGAATTTTATTTACCTTTATGGTACTTTTCATTATATTTTTATCAAATATTCTTCTAATATCATTTAATAATTAATTAGAATTATTTTATAAGTATATATTCTAAATTATAATTATTTGAAAGAATTAAAATAATAAATTTAATATTAACATTTTATTAAAAAATATATTAATAATTAAATTTTAATAAAATATTAAAACAATTATTAATAAAAAAATAAAAAAGAGAGAATGGAGGAGGTCATCCATTCTCTCTAACGGCAAAATGCAGGAGGTTGATAGCCTCCTACGAGTAGATGGAGGTCGTCCGCAACCTATTGTAGGAGGCCACTGATGGACTCCATAAATAGAGGAGGCCAATCGAACAAAGTAGGGAGGAGGCCTCCGGTGGTTTATTGGAACGTGGTTAGATTTTAGGGTTAGGATTAAGGGTTGATTTGATTAGAATTGGGGATATTTTTGTTAGGGATATTTTGGTAATAATATAATAATAACAAGTTAATTTAGGAAAATAACGTAAATTAGTTAATAAAAAGCTTTTTCATTAAGATATAAACAAGAAATTATGATTTTTTAAATAAGATTTTTTTAACTTAAATTAAGATATAAATAAAAAATAAATTAAAATCTTTTAAATTAAGAATTTAATAAAAATAAGTCTTATTGAGGGAAAAAGCAAAGAGCCCCTTAGTGAGTTTACAGAAAAATCAAGAAGTCTCATTGTAACTTTTTTTTTAATAATTTTTTTTTTTGTTGGTGATCGGAAAATAAAAAATAACAAAATAGCTTAATAATTTATGAAAAGAGCTTGGATTATAAAGTTTTTAAAAGAAAATTTTTAAGGATTTTTTTTTTTTTTTCATTTGAGGGCGGTAATTGAACCTGGGACCTCAACTTGTTTAAATGTACTATAACCAACCAAGCGATGCCCATCGCTATAAAACTAAACTATTATTACCATAAAAACTGTATTGACAAATGCAAATTTAAGTCTGAAGGCACTTAATTTAATGATTCCTTTGATTGCCTAAAGCTGGCTAATTAAACTCCATGGTATAGACAATTTTTTAAATATGATATTCAAATGGTTTTTTGTTTAGGTACTGTCTATCTTTAAACTTCAAACATTTTCAGATTGAATGAATATTTACATTTATGTTGAAGAACAAAATTTCCAATTTTTAAATAGTTCACAAATATAGAATTGTTGTTTGCTAGCCAAAAAGTGGGATATGCTAATGCTAGTTCAATTAGTTAAGGAGATCTCTTAAGTTTCTAATGATCAAATTTTATTAATACATGAAAAAGTAAAAAGTAAAATGCAAACAAATTGCTAGCCAAATATTGATGACGTTCAATGTGAACAATTCTTAAATTTTGGCACACCATCTCTTAGTAGAAGTGATTGAATACTTTTTTTTATCATAAAAGATCAAAGGTTCAAGTTTCACCATTATCCTAAAATATAAGGTGTAAGTGGTTTTTTATGAATTGAATTCTTCTTCCCCATCATAGAAAAAAAATAAAAATAAAAAACTTAAATTCTGACTGTGCTTGTAAGCTTTTTAAGTTTATTGTAATTTAGACTTTTTTGTCAACTTGTGTTTTTCTCTTTTTTCTTCACATTGATCCAACATATTAGATATCGCACAGCGAAAGTGGCAAGCAAGGCGGACCCGGTATATGACCAGGAGAGGCATGTGCCTCTCCTGGAATTAATGCCTCTCCTGGAATTTTCTTGAAATTCTGACTTTTGTTGTAAAATTGTCTTTTTCTTTTTTCTTTACATTGATCCAAAAAAGGTAAGTAAGATAAATTACCTTTCAAAAAATAGTAAAAAAAAGGAAAAGAAAAATCCAAGAAAGGCATGTGCCCCTTCTTGTCATCTATTGGGTCTGCCTCTTTATTAATTGATCACTGACAAAAGTAGGGAAGACTTTATTTTAGTTCCTAAAATTTTGAAAAATATAAAATTTTTAAAATTTTTTTTAAAATAATTTTTTTTATCTCTAATTTTTTCAAAACTCTTTTAAAAAACCTAAACCGTCAGTCAACTAATGATCAATATTAACAGAATATGTTAAAAAATATTTTTATCTTTGATAGTTGTTAATGATACATAAATTACCAGATTATCCTCATAAAATAATAAATTTAGAACTTAAATTATTTAAAATATATCTGAATTTATGTTATTAAATTATAATTTAAATTGCTTAAAGTCACCGTTAATTGTCAGTTGATTAACGATTTGAAATTTTTTTGAAGAATTTTAGAAATATTAGGGATGAAAAAGCTGTTTCCAAAAGAGTTTTAAAAATTTTATATTTTCTAAAATTTCAGGGATTACAATGAATTTTTCCAAAAAAAGGTAAAAGAGGAAACAAATTGCTGGCCAAATGTTGATGAATTGCAGTAGGAATAATTCTACGATTCTAAAATTTTGATTGTACTTGTTGTGAGCCAAATTGTTGGCTTTTGTTGGCAACTTGTCCTTCACGTTTTACTTTCCATTGGCCCAACATATTACTAGGCAAAAGAAGCAAATTAAATCCCCATATCCACGGCAAGGCTTCTTCGTGACATTGATTGAATAGACATGGAGTAATGGAGTTCAGTCACTTTCATTCAGAAAAACCGAAAAATTGACATGAGATGTGATATGTGCCACCCTTCTTGGAAAAGATGTTCGAAAACCAAGTGGAGAAGAAAGCCGAATAATACGTTATAGGCGAGGCTTACGTATAACTTTAAACTTTACTTACTAATCATGATTAATCTTTGCATGATAGCATTGTAAGGGGCCAAAAAATGTAAACATGCAACGGTTTAATTGAGTGTAGGTAAATATTTCATTTCAGGTTTTTTTTTTTTTTTTGATGTTTCATTTGTGTATATACATATAGGACATCATTTTTAGAACGATAGCTCCATTTTTTGTTGTTTGATATTAAAGTCACTGTTATATCCTTACTTTGTCTGAAATTTACTTAAGAGTATACATAAATATTAATAGAAGAGGGGGTTAGATTTGTCATTAGGAAATTATTTTCTGTTACTATTAGTTGTATAATATTGGAAAGTCAATTCTATCCCTACCATATGTTGAAATTGCATAAAAGATGCTCATCGAATATAATGATCAGAGGTAAAAATGTCTTTCTGACATTAAGTCATCAATTTTTATTTAACCATTTTCTATTTAAAAATAAATTAATTGTACTAAGCAATGTTCATGTTTTCCGAGTCTATCAAGATCATCCTTTAGTAAGAATGGTAAAACACTTTTCTTGATCTTAAGAGATCAAGGGTTCAAATTCCACCATTATTTTCAAACACATGGTGTGAGTAATTTTATTTGAATTTAATCCCCTCTCCCCCACCATAAGAAAAAAGGCAAAAAAATGTTAAGCTGCCACCATGTGAAAAATTCTTATTAAATGGATGAGTAATGCTAGTCTTCTTAAATATGTTTCTCAAATTCATGTCCAAATAATATGACATATGAGTTGTCAAGATTTTATAAATTATAAGATGATGATCATGATGTGATAATAAATAAGATTTTGACAACTCGCATGTCACATCACTTGGATATGAATTTTAACAAAATATTTGAGAAACCTAACATTACTCTAAATAGATATATAGAGATAAGGCTCTTTGTTTTCAAACAATTGGAAGGAGAAAGTATGAAAATTGCCAAACTACCTTGTATAAGTGTAAATTCCTTTAGAATTCTTTTTACCTAAGGAAGCAAAGTACTAAAAGTTTTAGTGTTATTTTATAATTTATTTTTGGTAAAAAATATGGTTATAAGAAGTGTTAATGTTATTTATGAAATTTCTATTTGACTTGATAGGTAAATAGACTATTGTACCCTCCTACTGTTATGTCAACTGACAGTTTTTGACAATCTTTCTTATTAAATTTCTAACTTTGCCACTAAAATTATTAATTGTTCGAAACTAGAAATACGCACTTGAACAGAAAGGCTTAGAGTTGAATACACTGAGGATGATGTCTCAACTTATTCCCCAGGCATTGAAGAACCCTCATCAACCTTTTATTGTGCTATCAGGTCCTTCATTTGCACTGGAATTGATGAATAAATTACTAACAGATGACTGTCCCTATAAAAGAAACTACACCAGTTTAGGCCATACAAATTATAACCTCAAGTCATTAATGTTTCTTCAAACTAATATATAATAATCTTAAATCATTCTTCATACTTTGCAATCAAATTGTATTCTTTAAAAAAAATTGGTGTTTATATCAGCATTTAGAAGAAAAGTTGAGGTTTGAGAGAGTAAAAAAAGTTCTATGATATTCATGATATTTTAATTAATAATATATGAGTGTAATTATAAAATATTTACCCTTTTAGTAATTTTACTCAATGCTAATATTGGATATTTAAAAAGATATTAACTTTGGGTGTATATAATTTTTGAGGGGTGAAAATATAGCTACTCATTCCATTTTGATTCACAAGAGGACTCAATGGTGGCCGAATGTTCAGTCTTAGCCCAATCCTAACCTAACTTAAAACCGGCCCAATTTAAATCTAATATCAAGTTTTCTTGGGACTATCTAAAATTTGATTTTGTTTTTTGATTCACAATTTATGATCGGAAAATTCAGGTTGCTAGTCAAATCTTTTATATTTCTGTAAGAGTAATCAAATTTCACTCCTATCCGGATTTGAATGGTTAGATTTTTATACATGTAATTGTCTAGAAAGAAAGCAGAAAACAAATTTCAAGCCAAATTGATGAGTTTGGGTAGTTTTTTAATTCACAGAATTTTAATACTCTCTTGCATGGTTGTGATTGTAAGATTACCCATTGCCCCCAACTCAACTCCTCAAGTGTTTGCAAACTTCTTCTAAATTTGTAGTCAGTAAGATAGTTAACTGGTAATGAGGTTCCTCCAAATTTGTATAAATAAGAAGGTTCTTAATTTAAAAAATTATACATTTATCTATCAAGAAGTCCTTATATACGGACGAGTTTACAGATGAATTAATAAGATAGTCTCATACAATAATTTGTTGCATGAATGATATAAATTATTTAAGTTTGTGAGCTATTAAACGCATTGACTTTTTCGCTATTAACAATTACTATTATTTATTAAGATATTTTTTTGTTCTATCATAAAAAAATGCGAGTTTTGAAAGTATGCCAAAAAACTAAATTGAGTTATTTTAGCACCGTACAATATTCTTGAACTATAGTGCCGTGAACTATCGCGAACTACTTTCTTTGTTTGGGAATTATGGTTCGCGGTAACTAAAGGTGATAAAAAAGAAATTAATTCAAGTTTTTTTGTGATATTTTCAAAATTCATCCACTTTTTGGTGCTATTTCATACGATTTTCTCTTATTTATTTTTGTATAATCAATGATTCACAAACTTGATATTATTGAAACCAATTCATCCTTATGGGAGAAAAACTGTCATATAAAAATGAATTAATTTTAATAATACAACCTTGAGAATAAGTAGTCAGAAATTGGTATGCACTTGACGAGAAAATTGATTGGCAATGACAACGATGCAATTCTCATGCAAGCAGCCTACTGACCCTAATTCAGCCTCTCTGTATCGGCAAACTTATCCGGAAACCCCACCATCCTCATTTGAAGAAATATGTTGACTTCAGTAATTATTAAAAATAGCTTGTCTTTGTATGTTCCCTGAAATATGTTATTTTCAAGATCCTTGACATTGAACTCGTTGAAGACTTGACAGAAGGCAAAAGTATTGAAGATCATGACATTCTTGACATTTTCGACATATCAAAGATGGATCTTCCACGAAATTGTAGAGTCAACAAGATGGCTACTTGAAAAATGGCATGAGAAATAAGGTTCCTCCACATGATGTTGGTTATAAGAGGATTGGATCGGCCAATGGAAGGCTTCACCATGGCATCATTGGTGTGCTCTGTGGTGGCCAATTCTAATGCCCCTAATGTGTTCATCATCAGGTTCACCCACAGGAATTGCACAGTGGTTAATAGCACTTCTCCTGAAAAAACAGCCACGACAAAGTCAAAAACAACTGTAGCAACATGAATTGTCACCCTCCATTGCTTGTGTTCCAAGCCAACATTCAATAACATTCATTTGATTTAATATCAGAGTGCCTGTTTTGCCTGTTCAGATTGTTGTGGCCGAGCTCATTGTCTCACATGCAGAGAGTTTTCTCTCCAATAACATGACCCTTTATCATTCTGTTCATCGAATATGCTGGAGTCAGGGCGTAGCCAGAGGCAAGCCTTCAGGAATTGTGGTAACAACAATTGTCACAGCTGAAGCAACAATCCCCGCAACAGAATTCATTACATCTTCGAATTTCGTCTTCTCTCTGAGGGGTTTTCTGTTTCCCTTCTCATCTTTTGTGTTTCCTGTCAAATAGCAAATCAGCATCACCACAAGAATAAGCACCACCACTGCCAATCCAATCCTGACACTGTGACAAGTCAGTTGGTTCAATCGAGCCTGTAATGGAGTCTCTTCCTTCAATTCTTGTCTTACAGAACTCGTCATCGCTTCACAGGATCTATGCATCCTGACAGAAGTTACATGCATGACTCCATAGCCATCAATCACTTCAGTTCCTGACTTCAAGAACGGATTTTTCTGATCAATCACTACATGCTCACTTTCACTAATTCTCTGTGTAAATCATTTCACAGATTAATAGTGTGTTTACTTGATGGGAATGGGAATGGGAATGATTGTAGGTGTTTATTTGCACTAAAATCAATCTGTAATGGTAGACCTGTTACTGGACCATGGCAGCAATAGGCAAGACAAGAATGGTATGCCATAGAAACCATGTGATGTACCATATAGTAAAGGAGGATGAATTAAGAAAAATGAATGAATACTGAAATCACAAATTTAAATATAAATTATACAGTAATATAGTTTGACCCTCTCAAATATAAATTAACTACATGCCAAGACTTTTGGCTTCTTCATGGGGATCTCATCCGATGGTGTGATTTCAATGAGGATGCATGTGCACCATATGCACCTGAATTTTTTCTCTCAGACAGGAAGGTTGCTACCTACTTCACTAAATTCTCTGTATAAAACATCTCACAGACTAAATATCCCTACAGAGTTCAGAAGAAATAAAAATTGTAGGCGTTGACTTGTGTTCTCGCTTTTGATATCCATTCTGTTCTTGTTCACAATCATGTCTTCACTGTTCCAGGATCCCTTGGTCCTGGATGATAAAGAAGACAATCTTTCATGGTCAAAACGCATCCAGCTTAGGTGGAGAGCTGCTTTTAGAGCGATATGTTTCATCAGGATTTTTTCCTTGAACAAAAAGGTTCCTGACAAGAACAGCCAACTCTTGTCTCACTGCCACTCGCACGTTGCTATCCATATTGATGATAATTGCCAGCAAGCGCAACATTTTCAAGATGTTGATAAGAAGCTGCTGAGTGAGATAGTGACTGAGAAGAGTTGATTTGGACGAGAGAAAGAGGTGGCTGAAATCCTTGAAATCGATCCAGAAAGTGGTGTCCGCAATAATGAAGCTGATCTTCAACAAAGAAGAAATGTATTTGGAGCAAACGGGCATGCCAAACAGCCATAAAAAACTTTTCTGAGTTTTATTCTTGATGCTCTTAAGGGTGCAGCTATTATTATGCTTCTGGGTTCTGCTCTACTCTCTCTGTGGTTTGGTATCAAACAAAATGGCATAAGGATGGTACCATGGTCGTAGTATTATAGTTGCTGTGTTTCTAGTTGTTATTGTCTCCTCTGTGAGAAATTTCAAGCAGGATAGACTCTTGAACACTCACTTTGATAAAAGCAGAAATATAAGAGTGGAGTTGGTGAGAGATGGGAGGCGGTGGCGGGATTTAATTGTCAATATTGTTGTGGGTGATGTTGTGCATTTGAGGATTGGTGATAAGATTCCAGCTGATGGGTTGTTGCTGATGGGCCATTCCATGATGGTGGACGAGTCAAGCAGAAGCATGACAGGAGAAAGTGAGCAGATTAATGAGGAAAATCCATTCCTGTTATCTGGAACTAGAGTGGTTAATGGCTATGGAGTCATGCTTGTAACTTCTGTTGGGATGAACAGAGGCTGGGAAGAGATGAATAGTTCTATAAGCCTTGAATTGAAGAAAGAGACTCCTTTACAAGGTCGAGTGAAAAAGTTGGCTTCTATTTTGAATTGATTATTATCCAGACCGTTAGATCTACCTTATAACTACTATTTTTAATATGACAGTTATGATTATATATATCTTTTCATAAAAGGTTATAACCTTTACATAAAGCCACATTATACAACGAAAAACACAATCATTCATTAATTATTCTAAAAGTTCTCAAATGTTCTAAAAGCAAACCCATACATATACAACACATGTTCTAGCAACTCACTAAAACCTGAGAAGCAGGGGTGGCTTCCATTCGTCCATTAGGTCACTAAGACAAACAGATCATCCTTCTAATATAGTAAAATGTATAATTTTTCCTAGACATATAAATTATAAAAACTGAGAGTAAATAAACAAATAATTTCGTGATAGATAGACTCAAAATACAATTATAGAGCTTTGAGAATATCTCTGTGATCAGAAACAGGAATGCACTTGAAGAGAGAACCAATTGGCAAGGACAAAGATGCAAGTCCCATGCAAGCAGCTCATTGATCCCAATTCAGCTTCTCTTTATCGGCAAACTTGTTCAGAAACCCCACCATCTTCATTTGAAGAAAAATGTTGATTCCAGCATTAATAAATGTAGCTTGTCCTTGTGCATGTCTTGAAATATGTTCTTCTTTTTAAGATCCCTGACATTGAATTCATTGAAGACTTGACAGAAGGCAAATGTATTGAAGATCATGGTATTCTTGACATTCTCGGACACATGAAAGATGGATCTTCCAAAAAATTGTAGAGTCAATAAGGCGGCGACTTGAAAAAGGGCCTGGGAAATAAGGTTCCTCCACATGATTTTGGTTATAAGGGGCTTGGATCGGCCAACCGGAGGCTTCAAAATGAGATCATTGGTGGGCTCTGCAGTGGCCAATTGGAATGCACCTAATGTATTCATGATCAGGTTTACCCACAGGAATTGCATGGTGGTTAACAGGACTTTTCCAGAAGAAACAGCCATGACAAAGTCGAAAACAATGGTGGCAACACTGACAGTGAGCTGAAATTGAATGAACCTTTGAATGTTGTAGCGGACACACCTTCCCCACATCAGAACTGTCACCACAGAGGTGAAATGATCATCCAGGATGACAATATCTGAGCTCTCCTTCGCAACTGCAGTCCCTTCGATGCCCATGCAGAGTCCAATATCGGCTTCCTTTAGAGCCAGTGCATCATTGGTGCCATCACCAGTGACCGCCACAACATGGCCCTTCTCCTTCAAGCTTTTCACCATCAGAAGCTTGTCAAATGGGGAAGATCTAACCATTACTCTAATGTTTTCAATTTTTGCCATCCTTTCTTTAGTCGTGTAGTTTCTGAATTCTATACCTTCCACTACAGCTTCAGAGCCTAGACCCTCATCAAGATTCAGAATTCCACATTCAATAGCTATAGCTCTCGCTGTGTGCAAATTGTCTCCCGTTATCATCTTGATTTTCACCCCTGCATTTCTACACCTTTCTACAGCTCTTCTGACGCCAGGACGACATGGATCCTTCAAGCCAACAACCCCCAACAGCGTGAACCCAGATTCTTCAAGCTTCTCAAGGACTTCCTCATCAGTATTTTTGTGGGCAAACGCGATGCATCTCAAGCTTTTCTCTGCCACGTCCTTGACAATCATCCCAATTTTCCTTCTTTCTTCATCATCCATTTCTTTGATTGTCCCACTTCTGTCACAATAACGTTAACACATCGCTACAATCATCTCTGCGGCTCCCTTCCAGTGTGTGGGAACAGCCTTTTCACCAATCCTCCTCATCA
The DNA here is from genome assembly GCA_021234005.1 of Nephelium lappaceum. Lineage (NCBI taxonomy): Eukaryota > Viridiplantae > Streptophyta > Magnoliopsida > Sapindales > Sapindaceae > Nephelium > Nephelium lappaceum. Next base: position 5,020,188 of record CM037998.1, read on the forward strand.
AAACCCCACTTCTCTTTTTCTCCGAATTGAAGGCCTCAACATGTATTATCTCACAATTTTGTTTTGGCACATCAACATCCTTACCTACATCGATCACAGCCCAAGAAAGTATGGCTTTCTCAGTTGGACTACCAGAAATCTCAGGATCTGACGTAGGATTCTCTCTATAAACACTCCCAATCGTGTTTGACCCAACAGCTTCCTGCAGCAATTGATAAACTTCTGATGCTGATTCCAATAGCTTGTCACCCTCCATTGCTTCCATTCCAAGCCAGAATTCTGTAACCAGCATTTGATTTAATGTAAGAGTGCCTGTTTTATCTGTACAGATTGTTGTGGCTGCGCCCATTGTCTCACAAGCAGAGAGTCTCCTCACCATAGCATTATGCATTATCCTTCATCATTCTCTTCATGGAAAAAGCCAGTGTCAGAGTCACAGCCAGAGGCAAGCCTTCAGAAATTGCCACAACCACAATTGTCACGGCAGCAGCAACAATCCCCACGACAGAATTCATCACATTATCAAGTTTCGTCTTCTTTCCAAGATACTCTTTGTTTCCCACCTCATCTCTGGTATTTCCTGTGAAATATCTAATCAGCATCACCTCAGGAACAACTGCCGCCACTGCCAATCCAATCTTCCGAATGTAAGAAGTCAATTTATTCAAACGAGCCTGTAACGGAGTCTCTTCATTCAATTCATGGTTTATAGCAGTCATCATCTTTCCACAAGCTGTGTTCATCCCAACAGAAGTCACAAGCATGACTCCATGGCCATCAGTGACCTTTGTTCCAGATATCAAGAATGGATTTCTCTCAACATGGTCACTCTCACCAGTCGTGCTTGACTCATCAACCTTCAAGGAATGGCTTTCCAGTAACAACCCATCAGCTGGAATCTGATCACCAATCTTCAAAAACACAACATCCCCCACAACGATATCGAAAATCGAAACAGGCCGGTGCCGCCCACCTCTCACAACCTCCACCTTTATGTCACTGCTCTCATTAGAAAGTCTCTCAAACTGTCTATTTTGCTTGAAATTGCTCACAGCACACACGATGACATCCAAAAACATAGCAACTATAATACTGCCACCATTATACCACCCATCTTTTATACTCTCTTGTTTGATACCAAACCCCAAAGCAAGTACAGCACAAACCAAAAGTATAATAATAGTTGTATCCTTCAACGCTTCAAAAACAAAACTCATAAAGCTTTTCAATGGCTGTTTTGCATACCTGTTGTCTCTGAAAACGTTCCTTCTCACCACAAGATCAGCTTCAATGTCTCTGACACCACTTTTCGGATCACTTGCTAGAACCTGAGCCACCTGTTTCACTCCTACAAGATTTCTCAAAGACTCGAAGCTTTTCTCTCTCACCATCTCACTTATCATCCTCTTATCAACTTCAAGAAAAGATTGCGTCTCCAGGCTCCTTTCCAGGCTACCAGCACCAGGATTTTCGTTTCCAACGTCAATGGCAACATAGGATAGAGAGTGATGTAGAAGCCTGTTGTTTTTATCAAGTACCTTCCTGGTCAAGGAAACAAGAACCCCGGTTAAATAAATGGCCCTGAAAGCCATCCGCCACCTCCTCTGGTGAATTTTCGACAATGAAACATCACCTTCATGATCATTCAAGACGATCGCTTGGCTAGGTTTTCGAAACCGTGAAGTCATGACTTCAAACAAGACTGCTAACAACAATGGAAGAAGAGACTAAAAACAAGAAAAGCCAGGGCTTCTCTGGACCCTGTACGTGTGAACAACCAAGATAAACTCATAGAGGCATGAAGTTACACTGTTTGCTTCCTCAATCTTTCTACCAAAGCTGTGTTGGCATGGGTAACTGATTCGATCTTTGTTTACCGTTTTAGAGCTTGGAGGATTTCCGTACCGTTTTGGAGCTTGGAGGATTTCTGTGATCGTAAAACACAACAATTTTTAGGCGTCCATTTTCCATTTTCCAGGGTGTATGTTTAATCAGCTTTTTTATTTTTTTATTTTATTTTATTTTTTACTGAATTGTCACTGTACCCAAAGTTCCTACAGCTCATTCGCCACCAAGATTCTTTTTAAGTTTTGGTAGGAACTAATTTAAGTAAAATTTAAATCAAGTTTAATATCTTATTAACTTGTTTGTTTTTCATTTTTGAGATAACTTATTGATACTCTGGGATGAGTTTTATTTACCTTTACAGTACTTTTCGTTATATTTTTATCAAACATTCTTTCGGTATCATTTAATATTTAATTAAATTTGTTTCATAAATGTATATTCTAAATTATAATTATTTGAATTAATTAAAATAATAATTTTAATATTAACATTTGATAGAAAATGATATTTACAATTAAATTTTAATAAAATATTAATAAAATTATAAATAAAAAATAAAAAATAAAAAAGAAACCTCCTCCATTCTCTCTAACGGCAGAAGGCGAGAGATCAACGGCCTCCTACAAATGGATGGAGTCGTCAACGGCCTATTGCAGGAGGTCACCAATGGACTTCAAAAACAAAGGAGGCTGTGGTCTCCTCCAAATTGAATGGAAGGAGAGCTGCAAATGACGAGGAGATCGGTCAGCCTCCTCCCTTAAAATGATGAGGAGGCTGATTGGCCTCCTTCCAACAAACTAGTTAGGAGGCCGGGTTGTTTATTGGAAGGTGGTTAGATTTTAGGATTAGGTTAGGGCTTGGATTTAATTAGAATTGGGGATATTTTTTGATAGGGATATTTTGATAATAATATAATAATAAGAAGTTAATTTAGAAAAATTATATATATTTATTGATAAAAGTCTTTTTCAATAAGATATAGATAAAAAATTTTTACTTTTTAAACAACATTTAAAAAAAAAAAATTAGATTAAGATATAAATAAAAGCCAAATTAAAATTACTTAAATTAAGAATTTAGTAAAAATAAGTCTTATTAGGGAGAAAACAAATAGCCCCTTAGTGAATTTACAGGAAAATCAAGAAGTCTAATTGTAAATTTTTTTTTTTTTTTATAATTGTTTTGTTCGTGATCTGAGAATCAAAAATAACAAAATAGCTTAATAATTTATGAGGAAAGAGCTCGGATTACATTTTATTAAAAAGAAAACTATTAAGGATTTTTTTTTTTTGAGGGGGATAATACTCCACAATTTTGTCTTCCTTCTATCATGAAGTTTATTCATTAAACAAATATTCTTCTTCGCGTTGAACAAACCGAGCCTACCCCTGCTGTCACAATTTTGATGAGTGCTTTTGGTCCGCTCAAACTCACATCAGAGAGAGGGAAAATGAAACTATAAAATCGCCTTCATTTTGACACTCTTATTTGTGTCAATCTGCTGGCCTGGTCCTGTCACTATACCAGCACTAAATCTAATTCCATCTCAACTGCCACAACCACCACCACCACCACCAAAATTAACCCTGAGAAATAATCCAAAAGGTCGAAAAAAAATAATCTAGGACTTCCTAACTAGAGAAGATCCTTAATGTTACAAGATAGCCATTTGACTAAAACAAGAAAAATTAACTTCAAATCTCTTTGTATGAAAATAGAATTCTCTGCTTTTTCAACGGTGCTCCGAAACAAAAATGATTCTAATGCCTAGGTTAACTGATAAAATTCTGTTTTGTAGCTGAACAGAAAACAGGTAGACCTGTTGCCGGACCACGGCAGCAATAGGCAAGACAACAATGGTATGCCACAAAACCCATGTGACATACTATATAGTAAAGAACGATGAATTAAGAAATATGAATGAATACTGAAATCATAAATTTAAATATAAATTATACAGTGACTATAGTTTGACCCTCTTAATTATCAATTAACTACGCGCCAAGACTTTTGGCTTCTTCATGAGGATCTCATCAGATGGTGTGATCTCAATGAGGATGCATGTGCATTCGCATGCACCTGAATTTTTTTCTCTCGGACGGGAAGTTGCTGTCTACTTCACTAAATTCTCTGTACAAAACATCTCACAGACTAAATATCCCCACAGAGTTCAGAAAAAAAAAAAAAAAAAAAAATCCTAGGCCTTGACTCGTGTTCTCGCTTTTGATCTCCATTCTGTTCTTGTTCACAATCATGTCTTCTCCGTTCCAGGATCCCTTGGTCCTGGATAATCAAGAAGAGGATCTTTCACGGTCAAAATTTATCCAGCTTAGGTGTAGAGTGGCTTTCAGGGAGATATGTTTCATCAGGATTCTTTCCTTGAACAAGAAGGTTCCTGACAAGAACAGCCAACTCTTGTCTCACTGTCCCTCGCACGTTACCATCCTTATCGAAGATGATTGCCAGCGAGCGGAACGTTTTCATGATGTTGATAAGAAGCTGCTGAGTGGGATGGTGACTCAGAAGAGCTTTGAGTCTCTGAGTAGATTTGGAGGAGTGGAAGGGAGGGCTGAAATCCTTGAAACCAATCCAGAAAGTGGTGTCCGTGACAATGAAGCTATCTTCAACAAAGAAGAAATGTTTTTGGAGCAAATAGGCATGCAAAACAGCCGTCAAAAAATTTTCTGAGTTTAATTCTTGGTGCTCTTAAGGATACAGATATCATTGTGCTTCTGGGTTGTGCTCTTCTCTCTCTGTGGTTTGGTATCAAAGAAAATGGCATAAGAAAAGGGCGGTACGATGGTGGTAGTACTATAGTTACAAGCATGAATCCATAGCCATCAATCGCCAGTCATTCTTGATTCATTAACTTTCATGGAATGGCCTTCCAGGAACAACCCATCAGCTGGAATCTGATCACCAATATTAAAAAATACAACATCCCCCGCAACAATATCGAAAATCGAAACAGGCCTGTGCCTCCCACCTCTCACAACCTCCACCTTTATATCGCTCCTCTGATTAGAGAGTCTCTAAAACTGTCTATTTTGCTTGAAATTGCTCTCAGCAGAGACAATGACGGCCAAAAACACAGCAAGTAGAATATTACCACCATCGTGGCACCCTTTTTGGAGGCCTTGTTGTTTGATACTGTTAAAGGAAACTCAAATATATCAACAGATTTCAAGCAAAAACAGAGCAAACATGAAAGGTAATGACAGCAGAAAATAGAAAATGGACAAGAGATTTATAGTGGTTCGATCAATTTGATCTACATCCACTTTATGAGCTACTGCTAAGATTTCATTTAACAAATGGCAGGAGAATACAACTTCTTCTCAAGCATACAAGATCTCTCTCAGAGACACACACCAAATGGCAAACTTCCCTATAGAACAGTAAGTTGTGTGTCTCCCGTTATCTTTTGCCTCACAACTCTCTCATGTTAAAGTCACCCACTTTAATCCTTTTTGCTTTCTCAAAACCTGCAGCCACTACTGCCTCATGCCCCTTCTCACAAGCAGACTTGCTTTAAGCCAATTAGAATTACACAGCTTGTCTGACAACTGCAGAGAATTGCACAGCTTGCATGACAGCTGTAGTAGCAAACAAATTGCATACCAAATCAAGAGAGACAACATTTCATTGCATTTGTGTCTTTCCTAAAGAAGTCTCCAATCTCTTTATGCTATGTCACTAAGTGTGTTTTTGAGTCATAGACACCACAAATCTCCACCTTGACTCTCAAACACACTTTAACTCCATCAATTGCAGTAGCTCAACTCCTTCATCTTCAAGGTTGTTGATTAGTGACCTGAACTAAGTCCAGGCAATACTTGAACTTAGTTACAGGTAGCACTTTTGTTGCCATATCTGCTGGGTTATCAGCTGTAGGAATTTTCTCAATCATTATCGCACCATGAGCAATTATATCTCTAACAAAATGCAACCTCACATCAATGTGTTTGGTTCTTTCATGATGCACCTGATTTCTTGAAAGATGTATTGCACTTTGGCTGTCACAGAAGACAGTTAAATCTTTTTCAAGAACTCCAAGTTCTGCTATCATTCCTTTGATCCAAAGTGCTTCCTTAACACACTCTGTGAGAGCAATGTACTCGGACTCAGTTGTAGACAAAGCCACAACAGACTAAAGTTGAGATTTCCAGCTAATGCAACCTCCACCTAAAGTGAAAATATACCCAGTACATGACCTTCTTTTATCAAGATCTCTAGCATAATCTGCATCAACATAACCCCTAACAAGATACTTTGACTCCTCTAGTCTTTTAAACACTAAACCAGTGTACAAAGACCCCTTCAAATATCTTAGTAACCATTTTACTGCCTCCCAATGTGCTTTCCCAGGATTTGCCATATATCTGCTCACTAAGCTCACTGCATGAGCTATATCAGGTTGTGTGCACACCATCGCATACATGACACTTCCAACAGCACTTGCATACGGTACCTTAGCCATCAACTGCATATCTTCATCTTTCTTTGGGCACAATTCAGTAGAAAGTTTGAAATGTGCAGCTAAGGGAACAGTTACAGGTTTTGCATCCGACATGCCAAACCTCTTGATTACTTTAGCTAGATATTCCTTTTGTGACAAGATCAAAACACCATTTTTTCTATTCCTGAGAATATCCATTCCTAATATTCTCTGTGCCTTCCCTAAATTTTTCATGTCAAATTCAGAATGCAGAATTTGTTTCAACTTCTGCGCTTCCACTGATTTTCTACTAGCCAGCAACATATCATCAACATACAACAACAAATAAACCTTATCATGATATGTAGAGCCCTTGAAGTATACACAACTATCATATGATGATCTCTTGAAACCATTTTTAGTGATAAAATTGTCAAACCTCTTATACCATTGCCTAGGAGATTGTTTAAGGCCGTATAAGGATTTCTTAAGCAAGCATACATATTTCTCCTTACCTGGTACCTTGAAACCATCGGGTTGGCTCATGTAAATAGTCTCGTCAAGCTCTCCATGTAAGAATGCAGTCTTAACATCCATTTGCTCAAGCTCCATATCAAAACTTGCAACTAGAGACAGTAGAATTCTGATAGAAGTATGCTTGACCACAGGTGAGAACACTTCATTATAATCAATTCCTTGTCGCTGAGTGAACCCCTTGGCAACTAGCCTTGCCTTAAATCTGGTCTCTGTTTCAGGTAATCCATGTTTCTTCTTGAAAATCCACTTGTACCCCACAATCTTCACATTTTCTGGTTTCTTCACTAATACCCAAGTATTATTCTGATGTAGTGATTTTATTTCTTCTTCCATAGCCAGCTTCCATTTTACAGAATCACTACATTTCATAGCTTGTTGATAGTTCAATGGCTCAACATCAGATTCTTCCATTGCTGTATCCAGAGCATATGCTACTACATCTGCATAGCCATATCTCTGAGGAGCTTTTGTTTGTCTCCTCTCTCTATCTCTGTCCAAGAGATATTCTTGCAAGTCATCTTGCTCTTCAAAATTCTGCTCAGGTTGATCTTCATTTTCTGTAGGAATGTTAGAGAAAGTTGGTTCAGGATCTTGTGATGGCTCCACCTCAATCTGAATTTTCTCTCCACTCTGAGCATTTTCATTTTCAATATATGTTGTTGGTAATAAACCCAAAAGCTCATCTTCCTTAAAAGTCACATCCCTACTGATAATTGTTTTTGCAAAACCATCTCTCTTGTACCAAAGCCTATAGCCTTTTGTACCTTCTGGATACCCGAGGAATATACATCTCACCGCTCTAGGCTCTAATTTGCCAGTGTTTGAATGAGCATAAGCTGTGCACCCAAACACTCTAAGGTTATCATACTTAGCAGGTACCCCACTCCACTTCTCTTCTGGTGTCTTAAACCCAATAGCAGAAGATGGACATCTATTAATAAGATAACAGGCAGTTGTGACAGCTTCAGCCTAGAATTGTGTTGGTAGCTTTGCATTTGAGAGCACACATCTTACTCTTTCCAAAAGAGTTCGATTCATTCTTTCAGCCAAACCGTTCTGCTGAGGTGTTTTAACAACTGTCATGTGCCTCTGTATTCCCTCTAGTTTGCAAAAAAGAGTGAACTCATCATTGAGATACTCAAGACCATTATCTGTCCTGAGTTTCTTGACTTTTCTACCAGATTGCTTTTCCACTAATGCTTTCCATTCTTTGAATTTAACAAGTGCTTCACTCTTGTGCTTCATCAAGTACAACCATACTTTCCTTGAGAAGTCATCTATGATAGTTATGAAGTATCTATTGCCTCCATGAGAGTTAACTCTTGCAGGTCCCCAAACATCTGAGTGTACGTAATCAAGAGTGCCATTGGATGTATGCATACCGGTGTTAAATTTCAACCTAGTTTGCTTACCAATTATGCAATGATCACAGAAATCTAATTTTCCAATTGAATCTCCACATAGCAGCCCTTGATTACTTAGCTCCTTCAGCCCTCTCTCACTCACATGACCAAGTCTCATGTGCCATAGTCTGGTTTTGTCTTGTTCATGTTGAATTCCAACTGCCAAGCTACCAGTAATGGTGCTTCCAACAAGACTATATAGCCCATTTTGCCTTTGACCCTTCATAACTGTCATAATTCCCTTAGAGTTCTTCAGTATACCATCTGTTCCCTTAAAGCTATATCCAGCTTCATCTAGAGTGCTTAGTGAGATTAAATTCCTCTTCAAGTCAGGAATATGCCTCACATTAGACAATGTTCTGATTTGACCATCAAACATTTTGATTCTCACAGTGCCAATACCAATCACCCGACAAGCTACATTGTTCCCCATTAGAACTTTTCCACCACCAATTGACTGGTAAGTGGTGAAAAGCTCTCTTTTAGGACACATGTGATATGTACAGCCCGAGTCTAATATCCATTCTTCATGGAATTCCTTGGTAGACACAGCTAGAACATCTGCACTCTCATAACCATCTGAAACAACAGCAGCATCACCATCCTCTTGATTCTTTTGTGTTTTCTTGTTCTTTCTCTCTGGACAATCACGTCTGAAGTGACCTTCCTTGTGACAGCCATAACACTTCTTGCCTTTTGCTCTAGACTTAGATTTAGACCTTCCTCTATTCTTGTAGTTGCTGTCTTTCTTCTCAGGTCTGCCTCTTACATTTAGTCCCTCTCCTTTACTTGCTTTCTTTTCTGACCTCATCTCCATATCTCTAGACCTTAAAGCTCCAAGTACATCTTCAAGAGTAAGTGAATCTCTTCCATACTTGATTGCAGCTTTAAGATCTTTATATGAGTCAGGTAATGAGTTTAGTACAATAATGGCTTGATTTTCATCACTCAATGCTTCATTAGAATCAGCATTAGCAAGCTCAATATTCAACTTAGTGAAATCATCCAGATTATCTTCAAGAGACTTAGAATGATCCATTTGAAAACCAAACAATTGTTCTTTAAGATAAATCTTTCCAGATAAAGACTTAGTCATGTAAAGAGACTCTAATTTTAACCAAACTTTAGCAGCAGTATCTTCATCATTTACCTGTCGTAGAACATTATCTGCAAGGTTGAGAATGATTGTGCTATAGGCAGTCTCCATCAACTCTTGCTTTTCTTCAGCAGATAATGAATTAGGTAAATCCTTTTCTCCATCCAGAGCTTTGGCACACTTTTGTTGAACCAAGATTGCTCGCATTTTCTTCCTCCACATCCCGAAATCACCTTTCCCATTGAACTTCTCGATTGCGAACCGAGTCGGACTCATTGCTCTTGCTTCTACTTTCAGATGATCCTGGAACCTTGAGCTAACTTACAACCAGGGACTCTGATACCAATTTGTTAAAGGAAACTCAAATATATCAACAGATTTCAAGCAAAAACAGAGCAAACATGAAAAGTAATGACAGCAGAAAATAGAAAATGGACAAGAGATTTATAGTGGTTCGATCAATTTGATCTACATCCACTTTATGAGCTACTGCTAAGATTTCATTTAACAAATGGCAGGAGAATACAACTTCTTCTCAAGCATACAAGATCTCTCTCAGAGACACACACCAAATGGCAAACTTCCCTATAGAACAGTAAGTTGTGTGTCTCCCGTTATCTTTTGCCTCACAACTCTCTCATGTTAAAGTCACCCACTTTAATCCTTTTTGCTTTCTCAGAACCTGCAGCCACTACTGCCTCATGCCCCTTCTCACAAGCAGACTTGCTTTAAGCCAATTAGAATTACACAGCTTGCCTGACAACTGCAGAGAATTGCACAGCTTGCATGACAGCTGTAGTAGCAAACAAATTGCATATCAAATCAAGAGAGACAACATTTCATTGCATTTGTGTCTTTCCTAAAGAAGTCTCCAATCTCTTTATGCCATGTCACTAAGTGTGTTTTTGAGTCATAGACACCACAGATACCAAACCCTAGAGCAAGTACAGTACAAGTTAGAAGTACAATAATAGTTGTATCATTCAGAGCCACAAAAACAAAACTCCAAAAGCTTTTTAATGGCTGTTTTGCATATTTGTTAGCCCCGAAAATGTTTCTTCTCTGCAGAAGATCAGCTTCATTGTCTCTGACACCATTTTTTGGATCACTTTTGAGAACCTGAGCCACCTGTTTCACTACTCCTCCAAGATTGCTCAAAGATTCAAAACTCTTCTCTCTCGTCATCTCACTTGTCATCCTCTTGTCAACTTCAAGAAAAGATTGTGTCTCCAGGCTCCCTTCCAGGCTACCAGCAGCAGGATTTTCATTTCCATTGTCAATGGCAACATAGGATAAAGAGTGACGCAGGAGCCTGTTGTTTTGATCAAGTACCTTCCTGGTCAAGGAAACAAGAACCCTGGTGAATTATATGGCCCCGAAAGCCATTCGCCACCTCCTCTGGTGAATTTTCGACACTGAAACATCACCTTCATGATCAACCAGGAGATCTCTTGACTTGGTTTTCAAAACCGTGCTTACAAACAAGACTGCTAACAAAAATGGAAGAAAAGACTTAAAACAAAAAAAACACGGCTTTGTAAGTGTGAAAAACCAAGAGTACTTTAAAGACTGTTTTTGTAGTAAACTTACAGAGGCATGAAATTTCACTGTTGCTTCCTCAATCCAATCTTTCTATAAAAGCTGCATTGGCATAGGTAACTGATTCGGTGTTTACTGTTTTAGAGCTTGGAGGATTTGCGTGATCAGAAAACAGAATGAATTCATAGGCCTCCATTTTCCAGGATGCTTCCTTTTATATATATATTTATAAATTTTAATTACATTTATTACGAGAGTTATGAGGGTAACGCATTAAAGGCCTTGAAAGTGACTTCCTTCTAGAGCTTGGAGGATTTGCGCGAGAACCAATTCATAGGCCTTAAAAGTGACTTCATTTTAGAGAAAATTGGGATATGCTAGTTCAATTAGTTAAGGAGATCTCTTAGGTTTCTAATGATTAAATTTTATTTATATATGAAAAAGTAAAAAGTAAAAAGCAAACAAATTGCCAGCCAATTATTGATGACGTTTAGTGTGAATAGTTCTTTGATTTTGGCACACCATTCATTAGTAAAAGTGGTTGAACATTTCCTTTAATCTTAAGAGGTCAAAAGTTTAAGTATCATATCTATCATAAAATATAAGTTGTAGGTAGTTTTCTATGAATTTAATCTTTCTCCCCCACCATTAAAAAAAAAAAAATCTTAAATTCTGATTGTGCTGGTAAGCTTTTTTAAGTTTCTTGTAATTCTAACTTTTGTTGTCGAACTTATGTTTTTCTTCACAATGATCCAACATATTAGATATTACACAGCAAAAGTGGTAAGTAAGGTGGACCCAATACATGACCAGAGGGGCACATGCCTCTCTTGGAATTTTCTTGTAATTCTGACTTTTGTTGTCAACTTGTCTCTTTCTTTTTTCTTCACATTAATCCAACATATTAGATGTTACACAGGAAAAGAGGTAAGTAAGGTAAACTTTCAAAAAATAGTAAAAAGAAAAATCCAGGAGAGTCATGTGCCCCTCCTGATCATGTATTGGGTCCGCCTCTTTATTAATTGATTACTGAAAAAAGTAGAAGAGGAAACAAATTGCTAGCCAAATATTGATGACTTGCAGTAGGAATAATTCTACAATTCTTACCTCCAAAAAAAAAAAAAAATCTAAAATTCTAAAATTTTGGTTGTACTGGTTGTAAGCCAAATTGTTAGCTTTTGTTGGCAACTTGTCCTTCACGTTTTACTTTCCATTGACCCAACATATTACTAGGCCAAAGAAATAAATCCCCATGTCCACGGCAGACTTCTTCGTGACATTGACTGAATATTATTTCATTTGTGTGTGTGTGTGTGTTTTTTTTTTCATTTATATATAGTACCTTTATAATCAGGTATACCTGATTATAAAAAGTAAAGACCAACCAATTAAATTCATCTATTGCATTTAAATTAAATATGAGAGAAAATTTATTTTAGGAAAGAGAATACAATGGATGAATTTGATTGATTGGTTCATACTTTTTAAATTTATCTATTATATTTAAATTAAATACGAGAGAAAATTTGTTTTAGGAAAGAGAATGCAATGGATGAATTTGATTGATTGGTCTATACTTTTTAAAATTAAGTATATCTGATTATAAAAACACCATATATATAGGCACATTCTAACACACACTTGGATATGCATATACTTGACAAAAAAAAAACCGCGTGATTGCATTATAAAATATTATGAGATTGTGATTACAACTAAACATATAATTAATATGGGTATGCATGTTGATGAGCCAAACCACAATTGTGACCATGTTGAGGCCTTCAGTTTGGAGAACAAGAGAAGTGGGGTTTCAATGAGGAGAACTAGCTACAAGGCTGTTTAGGCACAGTGAAAAGGAGCTGCAGAGATGATATTCGCAATGTGTTCGCATTATTATGACAGGAATCGGATGATCAAAGTGACGAAGAAAGAATGAAAATTGGAACAATTATCAAGGACCTGGCAGAGAAGAGCTTGAGATACATTGCTTTTACAAGCAAAAAAAAAAAAAACTAATGAGGAAATTCCTGAGAAGTTCGAAGAAACTAAAGAGGCCTTTTAATGTCAAAACTAATAATTTATTCCTTCATGGATTTTGATATGAACTAAGAAATCCATATCGATAAAATTTATAGTAGTGGTTTGATAGATTCAGAGTCCAACCAAAGGAGAGTACAACACTAATGAAGTCAATGTATATTAGTGAGCTCATTGAAAACACAATGAAACTTCACCATCTTTTCAAATTTAGAAATTTTTGGTTTTGTTAATTTTTTCGAACTATGGTTTTGCGTGACTTCCGAGGAAACTGAATTCATAAATTACTTTGTCATATTGAAACTCAAGCTATCCCTGTTGTTACATGACTAAGTGAAAACTGAGCTCTAATATAAATTGATAAGGGAATTTCAATGTATAAACAGAATATAATGGAATAACACACTAGAAGACTGATGCTCAATAAACATAAAATAGCCAGATTGTTTAACATGCTGCAAATAACAAGAATAACGAGGTTTCAAAACAAGTGTTTGATGTATTTGAGCTGTGGATGCTCTGCTGAGAGTTTAACTCTCTCTGTCTGTCTATTTTTAAAGGCAACAAACAGAGTCTCCAATAATTGATTTTCTTAAGGCTCTGTTTTTGTGTTTTGAGCATATTCATACACTTGAATCATATATTATTATAAGTCTAGATTAAAATACATATATCTCATTTTAAAATACAATCCATCCAAATTCATTCAATTCCATTATTATGCATTTTTTGTAAAATCAGTGGCATTATAAAAACACTTGAATTTGTTTAAACTTTTTATAAAGTTTGAATTGAATACAATAAATTATTATAAATCGAGATTAAATATATCTAAATATTTAAAAACTTTTTAAAAGTTTAAATTGAATACATTTAGACTTTTAAAATTATTTCAATTTGAATTATATTTAGATTGTATACACCTCTTATTTTAACATACATAATTTTGAAGCTTTATCATCATTCATCTTTTGCGCCTCCAAAATGACTGACATTCACAAAATTTCACAGATTATATTTGGATGTGTTCTGATAAAATGAATTACATAGATTATAGTTGTCATGCTGAGACTCGAGCTATCCTTGTTACACAACTAAGTGAAAACAGAGCTCAAGTGTAAAATGATCAGAACATTTTCAATATATGAACAGAACATAACACCATAACACAGTGCAAGATTGATGCTCGATAAACATAATTAAACATAAAATGGCCTATTTATTCAAACACATGCTGCAAATAAAAGCAATAATGAAGCTTTAATGCAGGAGTTTGAGGCACTTGAAATGTGGTTGCCCTGCTGAGAGTTTGACTCTCTCTATCTGTCTGTAACCGAAGGCAAAAAAACACAATCTCGCCTTCACAAAACATGTGAGAACTCGTATTCAAGAGAATGGAAGGTTTAAGCATTATTTAGCTGGGATGTTCCATGGCCAGCTAGCTGCTTCTGTATACGCCTCTCTCCATGAAAGCCAATGCCAAGGAAAGCTTGCTTGATTGCATTCAACTCCGTCACTATCTCACTTGTACCCATTCGTTCATTGGGTGCTTCTGCTGAACAAGCAACTCCAATCCTTACAAGTGAAATCAAGCATTCTCTTATTTGAGCTTTACCTCTGTTCTTGTTGGTTTGATCATCAAGTTCATCTGGCATTAGCAAATACGAATCCGCAATCTCCAAAACATTGTCAGGCAATGCCATCTTACAAAAACTATGGAGGCTTAAACCATCTTTAAACATCTCATCTGTTGGTTTCTTACCAGTCAACATCTCTAGCAGAAGTATTCCATAACTGTAAATATCTCCCTGTGCTGATACCGAGCCCCCTATCCCGTATTCTACACATGTTATGATTTAAAACAAAAGATTAGTTTCTTTTGAAAATAATTTTTTTTGTGCTTAATCATTCAAAATCAAATATATCATAATAAAACAGGAAATTAAAGACATGAATGAATTTCTTACCTGGTGCAACGTATCCGATAGAACCCTTGATTGCAATTGAATTTGTCTTCCCATTAATTGGATTACTGATGTTTATTGCAAGGAACTTGGCCAAGCCAAAATCTCCCACATGAGCAATCATGTCCTCGTCAAGAAGAACATTGCTTGGCTTGAGATCACAATGAACAATCGGTGTTTCACAGTGGTGATGAAGATACTCCAATGCAGAGACAACATTGAAAGCTATATTAAGTCTTTGTGTAAGGTTTAACTTCCTTGTTGTATCTTCACTTGGATGCAACCAACTTTCCAAGCTCCCATTTTGCATAAACTCGAAAATAAGAGCTTTAAAATCACTACCTTCAAAATTTATGCTTGAACAAGCTGTAATTATCTTAAGAAGATTCCGATGTCTGGTCTTTCGTAATGCTTCGCACTCAGTAATAAAACTTTCCGAAGCACCCAGCCGTTCAAGATTGAAAACTTTCACTGCTATAGGTTTTTCATTTGGGTGAAGTATTCCTTTGTACACAGAACCAAAACTTCCAACACCAAGCAAGTTAGTTGAAGAAAATCCTTCAGTAGCTTTAAGAAGCTCGTCGTAAGAGACCCTCACAAACTCCTCTCCAAGGGATGTTTTTGATGAAGCTTTTCTTGGTCTTCTCTTCCAATGAATAGCAACCACAAGCATCAGAACTATCAAACAGAGACCTAGGCTGATTATTATGACGAAGATTTTTGACCCAAGACGTTTGTTCTGCTTCTTAGACTTAAGAATGGGGCAGGCTGGTAAGTGTAAATCAGGAATACCACCACAGAGATTCTTGTTTCCAACAATTGAAATCACACTTGTGTTACTAAAACTACCTTTCAATGGCATCTCACCTTCTAAATTATTGAAGGACAAGTTTAACTTCTCAAGAAAAAGAAGTTTCTCTAAACCTCTCGGAATTGTGCCAGACAAGTTGTTGTGAGATAGATCCAAATGCACCAGTCCTTTCAAGGCAGCAAAAGAGGAAGGGATGCTTCCATGAAATGAATTTCTTCTCAGAAGAAGGTCCTCCAGTTTCAGACAGCCTCCAAGAGTAACAGGAAGTTCGCCTGACAAATCGTTTTTAGAAATATCCAATTTCTCTAGATTCTTCAAGGAACCAAGCTCCGAAGGAAGCGAACCGTTAAAAGAGTTACGAGCTAAGTTAATGTAAATCAAAGAGGAGAAAAAACCTATTGATTTTGGCACAGAACCACCAAGGTTGTTCCAAGAAAGATTTAAAATCTGCAAACCTTTGATGTTTCCAAGGCTTTGAGGGATGCTCCCTGTCAGATTGTTGCCGTCTAGAACGACTTCAAAGACTTGAGTGAGATTGCCAATGGATTCCGGGATTGAACTGGATAATTGATTTCCATACAAATATAGAACTTCCAAGTTTTGAAGCTTCCCTATATTGAAAGGAATAGAACCTGAGAGAAAGTTGTTTTCAATGCTAAGTGCCTGTAGGTTGAGAAAGTTTGAAATACCAACGGGGATGTTCCCAACCAATTGATTTCCTCCTACATACAAATATCTAAGCTGGGTCGAGAGATTGGTGAAGGAAGTGGATAAAACACCACCAAACCCGTTAACAGCTAATCCCAGTTTTGTAACTTGGTGCAATTAGTTAAAGAATCAACAAAACTCAGATCACCAATACCCCCAGTACCTAGATTATTTGCATCCAAAATCAGAATCAAAAGATTATTCATTCTTCTTCCAAGATCAAAAGGAACTGGCCCGAACAATCCATTGGCATCGAGATCAACAACTCTCATCGAAGATAAATTGGAGAAAGAAGCTGGAATACGTCCGGTGAATTGGTTTTCTCCCATAGCAATTGCAGCAAGGCTTGGGAGCGTGAAGCCGATATCGGAAGGTAGGCTTCCTGTTAAGTGGTTTGATGACATGTATAATTCTGTTAGGGTCGAAATGTTGTAGAGGGAAGGAGGAACCTTACCAGACATTTTATTTCCACTTATGGCAAAGTACTTCAAATTTTTGAGATTGCCAATCGATTCTGGAATGTTTCCTTCAAGGTTATTATAACGTAAACTGAGCTGCTCAAGAAGGGAAAGATTACCAAGAGATGGAGGGATAGTTCCATGTAGATTGTTTCTCAAAAGAGTTAGACGATTCAGCTTGGAAAGAGAACCAAATGCTGTTGGAATTTTCCCAACAAGATTATTGTACTCTAGGTCAAGGACTCTCAAGTCCAAACAGAATGATAAATTGCTCGGAATCTCTCCTTGAAGAGTGTTGTAGGAGAAATTCAAATTCTGCAAGTGTGACAAGTTGCTGATTTGTTGTGGGATGATGCCTCGGAATCGGTTGTCTTGAAGGTAAATAGACCTAAGGAAGCTCAAATTGCCAATGAAGGGTGATATAGACCCTGCCAGCCTCTGAGACCTCAAGTCCAGCTCTATCACTCTCTGGTGCCGATGTCCACATTTTACTCCATGCCATTGGCATAGATTCACAGAACTGTTCCATGAGCTCAACGCCCCAAGGGGATCTTCAATGATAGACTCTTTGAAAGCAAATAAAGCGATTTGATCCGTTTGACTGAGTACGGGATGGGCAGTATACAGAGCAGCTACTAAGCTAAGCATCAAAATCATGCCTAAAGTAGTTGTTTCCATAGATTTTGAGGCTAAATAATATGATTCTTTGCCAAGTTAAAAAGAGTACTTAAACTACATGTACTATATAATATAATATAATTTATTATGTATTGTTATCACCATCCCATATTCCTTTTTATGGTTGACATCAAGTCAACCATCATTTATCACATCCCCCAGTGTAATCTACTTTCTTAGATACAATATAGAAATAAGTGTTGAAGAAAATGACTTAAGTTATTCAACGTAATTTATTGTCAATACTATCATTGCGATGTGGAAATTTTTTATATTTTCTTTTAGATGGAAGGCATCTTGCTTTCCACCTACCTCATACGATTTTCCAACACGAAATTAAAGACTTTCTTTTTATTTTTCCCCACATTCTTATATAATAATGTATCTTACATTTCCGATGTTTGATACAACACGTGTGGATGAAAGAGGTTTTTAAGGGGACAATACAATATTGGATTGGACACAAACATTGAATTCACACTTAAATCCAATATTTGGTTGAAGTTGGGATTAGTCACAACCAATCTTAACAGTACCTTTTGATTTATGCTATTGTTTTTTAATTCTATTTCTTTTTAAGAAAGTAAAAATATTTTAAATTATAATATTTTGTTTTATTTTATTTATAGTTATAATTTTTTTAAAAATGATTATCAATACTTTCATTAGAAATAATTATATATATATTTTTAAAATATAATTTTGTTCCATAAAAAATTGATTTCTAATATTTATATTAAATTTAATAACTAATTTAATCAAATTTTATTAAATTTATTTTTAATCCAGTATAACATGCACCAAACACAAGACAATATTATATTCAATTTAATTTATTCAATCTAATTCAATTCAATATAATCATCTAAACAAAGCAACAATGATTATTAATTAATTTTTAATATTAATTTTGGAGCCAAGGCAATTGTTCTCCTTCTTAAATTCTTGAATTGAGCCAAGCTAAGAAGCACAAATCACGAAGAAGAAAGTAAATATCAGTACTTGATAAATGCTCAATAATTTTCTTATTTTATATGATAGATATTAAATATATCTCTAAATATTCTCAATTCTCAATATTTTGTAGAAATTCAAATTCTACAAGTGTGACAAATTGCTGATTTCTTGTAAGATGTTGTCTCGGATTTGGTTGTCTCGAAGACAAATGGACCTAAGGAAGCTCAAATTACCAATGAAGGGTGATATAGACCCTGTCAGCTTTTGAGAACTCAAGTCCAGCTCTACCACTCTATGTTTATGATGCCCACACTTTACTCCATGCCCTTGACATAGATCCACATATATGTTCCATGAGCTCAATGACCCAAGAGGATCTTCAATGATTGAATCTTTGAAAGCACATAAAATGATTTGATCAGTTTGATTACCGAATATAGGTTAGGCAGTGTATAGAGCAGCTGCTAAGCTAAGAATCAAAATCATGCCTAAAAAGTTGTTTTCATGGCTTTTGAAGCTAAATAATGTGATGCTTTGTCAATTTTAAAAGAGAACTTTACATGTATATATATACATACACACTAATAATTTGATGCCTAAAAAAAGTTCTTGAGGTTGAAGATGAGAGTAAAATGGTAATTTTGTTATTAAATTTTATGAACAGTAAAGTAAGTGTTATTAAAACTCACTTAAGTTGTTTGGTGTTAGTCAAACATAATCTCTGTTTTTTAGAGCTATATAAAAAAAGAACCCTTTATAATATCACTTAGTTTGAGAAAATAAAATATTTTAAAATAAAATATTTTGTTTTCTTGTATTTAAAATTATAAATATTATTATATTTTTGAAAATAATTATTAATATTGTATTAAAAGTACTTATAATATTTTTGCAAAATATGATTTTTAATATTTTTATTTAATTTGAAAATTAATTTAATATAATTTTATTAAAATATTCATTTCTGATCCAATTTGATAATGCATTAAATATGTGATAGTATTATATAGAATCCAGTCTAATATAATCCAATAATCTAGTTCAATACAATCTGTTGGAATACAGTTATCCAAATGATATGTCGATGTTTGGGTCTATTCCAAACATCAATGCGTCCTCCAAACCCACCGTATGGGTCATGGTTTAGTATCATACTTGTCGTCTTGGCTCCACTGCCTTTGTGCCCTTAAAACCTCTTTCATCCACACACGTTACTTCTAACAGTGGAAACGTAAGACACATGGTTATATTAGAATCTGAGGAAAAAAAAGTCTTTAATTTCATGTTGGAAAGTCATGTGGTAGGTGGAAAGCAAGATATATTGCATCTAAAAGAAAATATAAAAATTTCCTCATGGACAATTATTTCTATACCGTCTCTAACAAGTTAGATTGCACCATGGGACATGATCATAAATGATGGTTGACTTAATGTCAACCACAAACAGATCGTGCGTATAGTTTAAGTTCTCTTTTTGACTTGGCAAATAATTATATGATATAGCTTCATAAGCTATGGAATCAACTTCTTTTGACATGATTTTGATGCTTAGCTTAGCATTTGCTCTGTGCACCGCCAATCCCATATCCGGTAACTAAACAGATAAAATCGCTTAATTTGCTTTCAAAGAGTCTATCACTGATGATCCCCTTGGGGCATTGAGCTGTTGATCCTTGAAAGCAAATAGAGCGAATTGATTCGTTTAATTACTGAATATTGGATGAGCAGCGTATAGAGCAGCTGCACAGCTGATCATCAAAACCATGCCTAAAGAACTTGTTGTTTCCATATTAGTTATTTATTTATTTTTTTAACACTAAATAACTGAGGGTATATTTTACTAACACCAAATAATTGAACTAATGTTTTCTAGCACCTTTTTACCATAAAATTTTTTAATGATAAAACTGCTCTTGATTTAAAATTTTAAAAAACCCATGCAAATTTTAAATTTTCGGCACCGAAAATAGGGTGCGGGTATCTCTTTGACCCACTCATAAGGCGTGGGTCGTGCCAAATAGAGCGTGGGACTTGACCATAAGGCTCAGGTTGCACTTTGACCAGCTCATAAGCCGTGAGTTGCACCAAAAAAGGTGCACATTGGGCCCTACAGGATGTGGGTCGCACCTAAAAGGGCACGGATCATGCCTTATAGTGTGTGGGTCGCCCCATAAAAGATACGGATTGTACCCTATAGTGTGCGGGTTAAATAAATCACGTCCTAAGAGGACGGGATGCAAATCGCATCCTAATTGTTTAGGGATACATTTCATCCATTCTCCATTTCATTCATTTATCCATTCAAATCAAATCCTAATTCAAATCAACTATGATTAACAACATCAACTATCCATTTCATCCATTCGCCCATAACATCATCAACAACATCTAAAAAACATCAACTGTCTTTAACATCATCAACCATCTATTCTCCCACAATATCAAAAACATCCAAAAAAAAATTAAAAAAAAAAATTCGAAAACAAAGAGCACCGTCGAATGCAAACCTAGAACCAGATGGTTTTGAGTTTGAATTGAACTCATCTGGTTTCAAATCAAGCCTAGAACCATCTAGTTTCTAAGTTCAAAACCTAGAGCCAGATAGATCTCAGAACCAGATGGTTCTGGGTTTGTCGAATCCAAAAGGTTATGAGTTTGAATCGAACCCAAAACCATTTGGTTATGGTTTCTAAGTTTGAAAACTAGAACCAGATGAAAAAAAAAAAGAAGAAGAACGAGATGAAGGTGTAGTTGGTCGTTGGCGATAGAGGAGGAGGCTTTGTTACTACTGGTCGTCGATCATGGGGTAGAAAATGACGAGGAGACAGCAAGAGAGATGGAGGAGTGCGAGAGGGAGAACTGGTAAAGAGAGAGAGGCAGTAGAAAATGAGAGAGAGAGAGAATCCTAACTTAGATGATGATCTTTTTTTTTTTTTTTTTTTTAAAGGAGGGTACTAGAATATTTTCATTTAGGGAGGTGTAGAAAAGTTCATTCCAATTCTTTAATGCTAGTTAAACATAATACCAATTCTTTGATACTATTTATCATCATTTACTCTCTTGATATATTATGGAGCTAAATAATATGATTCTCTTTTTTTTTTGGAAAGAATAATACGATTCTTTTATCAAGTTAGATAAGTTAAAATATAATATAATATAATTTATTATGCATAGTTATCACCATCCCATGTCCCTGTCTTGACGTCAACCAAAAATTATCATTTATGGTGCAATCTACCTTCTTTTCACACGATGACGGTGTATAGAAATAATTTTCCAGAAGGATGACTTGACTCATTCAACCTAAATTGCCATCTTTGTCATGAGGAATTTTTGTGTTTCCTTTAGATGCCAGACATCTTGCTTTCCCACCTCATATAGGATTTTCCAACAAGAAATTAGAGACATTATTTTCTTCGAGATTTTAATATCGTCATATATCTTACATTTCCACCGTGAATGAAACATGCGTGGATGGAAGAGGCTTTAATGGCACACACCGTGAAGCCCAGACAATCAATGTGATATCAAGCCTAGGACCACCATGATTATTATTATACTAATTTCGGAGCCAACTAATTGTACTGGTTAACACCGGATTTTCACCTGATATCAACAGTAAGGAGAGCAAGGGAAACTCTCCTAGAATGTATGGAACTAAAGGTTGAATGGGTAAGAAAGTGATCAAATAAAAAATGCTAAGGGGTTGATTTAATCGGTTAATTAAAGCTGGCTCGTGGTTAAAGTATCTCCTGGTAAGAAACGGGTTTGGTGGACACAAAGGAGCTCCGGGGTCACCTGCAAAAGAGTGAACTGGTCAGGTAATGTCGGTGAGGTGCTGACGATTATACTTCGACAGTCAAGTCAGATGGTAATCGAGAGGGGCCACCTTTAAAATATGCCAGCATAAGTGAATAGAGATAATGAGATTGACTCAAATTTTTCATATTCATTGTTATGGTTACTGTTGCATAAACCTGTATCAGGCTGTATGTGATTTTTCCCTACACCCAATCTCACTCTTCAATTTTCTACCCTCTATTAAGACAACAATTTCTCTTGAATATAATGTGATAACTCACTGCAAGACTGATGCTCAATAAAAATAAATAGACTTAAAATAGCAGAAGTGTGTCAGGCACATGCTGCAAATAACAGTACCAAGAAAGAAAATAAAATCTTCTAAATAGGAAAATGAATCAAATCTCCTAAATAAGAAACATGAAATAATATAAAATGAAAATAACATAAACTAGAAATGATCTGGAAATAATATAATAAAAAAGAATATGATATGAAAATAAGAATCTGATTAATTTAGTAACATCGCCTCGCAAACTTAAGATGGCAAGATGGAAAGAGTGATACGCCAGCAAAAAGAGTGACACAATAATGACAGCGATGCAGTAGTGAAAAGAGAGAAACGGCAGCAGAAAGAGTGGTAATGAAATAGGACAGAAATAGTGGCGCAATGGCATAGCAATGTGTAATAGAACAAGTGGTAACTGGAACCAAACCACAGTGGAGAGACAATAGAACAGGTGTGGTGGAACAGCACCAGCGAGAGGATCAATAGAGCACGGTGTGAGAAAGACTAGACAGAACCAAATTGTGTTGGGTAGCGTTGGTGGTTGAGAAATAAGATGGAATAGGTGTGACAGAACAACACAGGTGAGTGAAGACGAGCGAGCGGCAATGCAACACGGACCGATGGAGACTAAGACAGCGGAACAAGAGAGCGATGTAGTGGTACAATGAAACAGAGCATAGTGATGGTAGCAATAGAAATAGCAAACCATAACCATCAAACCAAGCAGTAAACTGCGACAGTGTCAAAGCCTCAGATTCTGACATGAGACCAAGAGCAGTGATGCAGTTTGGTGTGGTAGCAGAATTGAAACAAAGACCACGACTGAAAACAGAGAAGTGATTAAGCAGTAGTGGTACGGCAGCGGAATTGAGACAAAGACCACAACAGCAGAATAGAGACTACAAGCAGTATGACAGTAAAACAAAGACTACACGCAGTGCGGCAACAGAACAGAGATTGCATGTAGTGAGACAGAGACTGTGGCAGTAGAACAGAGACTGCATATAATGCGGCAACAAAACAGAGACTACACGCAGTGCGACAACAGAACAGAGATTGCATGCGATGCAACAGAGATCGCAGTTGAGAATAGAGGCAATGAAGCGGTTGAGAACAGAGAACAGAGCAACGGTTGAACAGGACTCTGAAAAGAAAAAAAAACCTTACAAAACCATAGGTTCTGATACCATGATAAACAAGAACAAACTATATATTTCATTGTGATTTATAACATAGGTTGAGAACAGAGAACAGAGAACAGAGCAACGGTTGAACAGGACTCTGAAAAGAAAAAAAAACCTTACAAAACCATAGGTTCTGATACCATGATAAACAAGAACAAACTATATATTTCATTGTGATTTATAACATACAAAATAGAGTCTATTTACAATAAATCAAGCCTTTTGCAACATGCAAAATGTGTTGCTAAAAGTTTTAATAACATGCATCTGCATGTTGTTGAAGCTTGTGTTGCCAAAAGTGTCATAGGCTTTTGCAACATACAATGCAAGTTATTTTAAATATAATCGTAACATACGATGCATGTTGTCATTATTAAACACAATATGCTGTGCATGTTACTTTACATGTTTATGACAACTTGTAATGCATGTTGTTTTAGACTTTATGGCAACACATATAATATGTTGTTTTAAAACATTAAAACAACTAACAATGCATGTTGTCATAGGTGTGTGTTGTTATAGAAGTGTATGACAATATTTTTTTGTTTGTTGCAATAGATATTTGGTGTGTTAGAATAAAGATTTTTTGTGTGATGGTATAACCTTATATGATAATATTTTTGTCTGTTGTAATAAATATTTAAAACATCATCTGTATGTTGTGATAGATGTTTATAGTGTGTTGTTATAGATATGTTATAGATTATTCATTAATAGTGTAAAAACATATTTTTATAGTTACTTTATTAAAAAACCAATAGCTTTTTTGAAATGATTTTATTATTAAATAATTGAAACTTATAAAGAATATAATTTACAAAATTACACTTACAAAAAAATGACACTTTACAATTATTTAATTAAATAGAACAAAAAAATGAAACATCCACCAAATCTTAATTATCAACCTTATGTCATTATAACCACAGTCTCTATTTTATTAATACAAATTACGAGTTATCAAAATAATAATTGTAAACATCATTCCATATCAAAATAAAGTCATACTACTTTCCTAAATAGGAAAGAGAATCAAATTTTCTAAATAAGAAAGAGAATTAAATCTCCTAAATAGAAAATAGGAAAGAATATGACATGAAAATAATATAAACATGACATAATACCATAAGAATTTGATTAATATTGTAACACAATATAATTCAAAGTCCAACCAAAGGGTACAACTATTCAATTCTCTACCAGTGTGACTTTAAATTCAATGAATATTATTGAGCTCATTGAGAACACAATGAACTACATGTGGAAACTTTGCCATCTTTTCAAATTTAGAAAGTTTTGTTTGTGTTAATTTTTTCAAACTATGATCGTGCATGTCTTCTAAGCAAAATAGATTACATAAAATATGTCATATTGGGACTCAAGCTATCCTTGATATTACAAGATTGATTGAAAACTGAACTCTAATATCAAATTATCAGAGAAATTTGATATACGAACATAATATCATGTTATAACAGACTGCAAGACTGACACTTAATAAACATAAATAGACTTAAAATAGCATAAGTGTTTCGGGCACATGCTGCAAAAACAGTAATAATAAGGAGGTTTTAAATCAAGCGTTTGAGGCACTTGAACTGTGCATGCTTTGCAGAGAGTTTAACTGACTCTATCAGTCCATACTTGAAGGCAACAAACGTTGTCTCCCCTCAAACAAATATATGAGAACTCGTATTCAAGAGAATGGAAGGTTTAAGCATTACTTAGCTGCGATGTTCCATTGGCCAGCTAATAAAGCCAATGCCAAGAAAAACTTGCTTGATTGCAAACTTGCTGAGCATCAAAATCATGCCTGAAAAAGTTGTTGTTTCCATAGCTTGTGAAGCTAAATATATAGTTCGAAGCTTTGCCAAGCTAAAAACAGAACCTAAATTATATATACTATAATATAATATAATTTATTATGTATGGTTATCACCATCATCATTTCCCATCGTGCAATCTACCTTCTTCTGCCCGGATGACATGGTACAGAAATAACTGCCCAAAAAGTGGACTTGATTCATTCAACGGAACACGGCATTATTTTCATGAGGAAATTTCCTAGTTTCTTTAGATGCAAGGCATCTTGCTTTCATACTATTTTCCAACAAGAAATCCGAGAAATTTTTTATAGATTGTGGTACAAGAGGCGGGCTATGAAACAACCAGTGGTGGTTGGTATCGTAGAAATTGGCAGCCAAAGTCAAAATTGTGACCTGTCACCGTTTGCGGCAGAATAAAATGATATAATTTATTGGAGGATTTGCGTGATCAGAAGACAGTATGAATTCATAGGCCTCCATCATTTTCCAGAGTGTTTCCTTTTATATATTATAGTGAGATTAGTGTGAATTAACTATTAAGTCTCGCAGTAGCTTTGTTCTGTAAACTGAATCTTCAGGAAAAAATCATTGTTGACTATAATGAAATCAGGAGGTCTCAGTGCATCCAATTTCTCAATTTCTAAATTGCATGGTCATTTTACTAGCCTTTGCTTTCCAACGATCTGCGTAAGTTTCGGGGGGTGTTTCCTTGTAGTGAACTTTAAGTTGAATCTTTACATATCACAGCAGCTTCATTTTATTTTTTTTTAACTGAATTGTCATGGTACAAGCCCAAATTTCCTTTACCTTTATAACTTTAGGTTTAAGATCTTATTAACTTGTTTGTTTTTCATTTTTGAGAAAATTTATTGATACTTTGGGATGAGTTTTATTTACCTTCATAGTACTTTTCATTTTATTTTTATCAAACATTCTTCCAATATCATTTAATATTTAATTAACTTTATTTCATAAGTATATATTCTAAATTATAACTATTTGAATGAATTAAAATAATTAATTTTGTATTAACATTTTTTAGAAAAAAATATTAATAATTGAATTTTAATAATAGATTAAAAAATTATAAACAAAAAATAAAAAAGAGAAAGGAAGAGGTTTGATGGTAGAATGCAGGAGGTCGACAACCTCTTGCAAATGGTTGGAGGTCATTAGTGGCCTATTGCAAGAGGCCATTGATGGACTCCATAAACAAAGGAGGCCGCAAATGACGAGGATGCCAATCAACCTTCTCCCTACAAATGGATGGAGGGTGTCGACGGCCTATTGCAAGAGGCCACTAGCAGCCTCCTCTCGTCAAATGACGAGGAGGCCGATTGAACTCTTTCTAACAAAGTAGGGAGCAGGCTAGTCAGCCTCCTTTGGTCATTGATTGAAAGGTTGGATTTTAGGGTTAGGATTAGGGGTTGGATTTGATTAGAATTCATGATATTTTTTTTTAGGGATATTTTGATAATAATATACTAATAGGAAGTTAATTTATATTATTTATTTATTGATAAAAGTCTTTTTCATTAAGATATAAGTAAGAAATTTTGATTTTTTAAACAATATTTTTTTTAATTTAAATTAAAATATAAATTAAAAAACAAATTAAAATCACTTGAATTTAGTGAAAATAAATCTTATTAAGGTAAAAACAAAGAGCCCTTTAGTGAATTTACAGGAAAATCAAAAACTCTCATTGTAACTTTTTTTTTTTTTTTTAAATCTTTTTTGTTGGTGATCAGAAAATCAAAAATAACAAAATAGCTTAATAATTTATGAAAAGAGCTTGGATTATAATTTTTTTAAAAGAAAATTTTTAAGGATTTTTTTAAAGAAACTTCATTTTAATCCTTAAGGTATCGAAAATTATTAGAATTTTAAAACTCTTTCGGAAACAGCTTATTTCAACCTTAAAGTTCTAAAAACTCTTCAAAAAGCTCTAAATCGTCAATCAAACTAAACAGAAAAATAAAAAAGACTCAATTACGCATTACCACTTAAAATGACCGTTTAGCCCCTAATGAAAACAAACTGTTATAGTGTCTTTCAACCAACAATAAATTGACAAATGTTAAATAATTTGATTAATTTTTAAAAAAGTCTGATTATTATTATTATTTTTTAAAAAGAAGTTAAATAATTATTAAAAAAATATTAAATAATAGTATTGAATTAAAAAAGAAATTAAAATAAAACGAAAATATTTTTGGTTCCCTCCCACTCTCTCTTTCTCACTCTTCATCTGCTCTTTCTCTCTAAATCCATTGTCGACTTGTTTTGTTTTTTTGGGATGAAATCCATCACCGACTCTTTATCTGCTTTATTTCTCTAAGTCCATTGCTGACTTCATAAAAAAAAAATTGATGTTTAAGATTAATAGTTAAAAGAAATGTTAATGTTTGATAAAGTAAAAAGAGTTTTCTGATATACTTGATATTTTAATTAATAACATACGAGTGTGCTTACAAAATATTTATCTTTTTAGGAATTTTACTCAAGGCTAATGTTGGATATTTAAAAAAAAATGTTAATTTGGGCTGTACATATTATTTTTGAGGTGGAAATATTGCCACTCATTTCTTTTTGATTCACAAGAGAACTCAATAGGTGGCCCAATGTTCAGTCTTAGCCCAATCCATACCTAGTTTAAAACCTGGCCCAAGTTAAATCTAGCACCGAGTTCTCTTGAGGCTATCTAAAATTTAATTTTGTTTTCTGATTCACAATTTATAATTGGAGAAATCAGGTTGCTAGTCAAATAACGGGACAATCAGGTTGATAGTCAAATCTTTTATATTTCTGTAATCAAATTTCACTCCTATATGGATTTGAATGGTTAGATTTTTATACATGTAATTGTCTAGAAAGAAAGCAGAAAACAAATTCCAAGCCAAATTGATGAGTTTAGGCAGGAGTAATTTCAGGTTTTTTAATTCACAGAATTTTAATACTCTCATGCATGGTTGTGATTGTAAGATTACCCACTGCCCCCAATTCAACTCCTCAAGTGTTTGCAAACTTCTTCCAAATTTGTAGTCAGTAAGATAGTTACCTGGGAAATGAGGTTCCTCCAAATTTGTATAAATAAGAAGGTTTATATTTTAAAACATTACACATTTATCTGTCAAGAAGTCCTTATATAAGGACGAGTATACAGATAAATTGATGAGATAGTCTCATATAATAATCAATATAGAAAATTTTCAATGAGAACTTTTGACAATGTTCACTTTTAGTATATTTGATGAAATTTAATGGAATTTATTGATTTTTTATATAATTTGTTGTATGAATGATGTAAATTATTTAAGTTTGTGAGCTATTAAATGCATTGATTTTTTCGCCGTTAATAATTATTATTATTTATTAGGATTTTTTTTTTTTCATTCTATCATAAAAAAAAATGCACATTTGAAAATAGTATCAAAAACAAAAATGGGTTATTTTAGCACCGTACAACATTCATGAACTATAGTGTGCTATGAACTATCGTGAACTATTTTCTTTGTTTGGGAATTATGATTCGCGGTAAATGAAGGTGATTAAAAAAAAAAAAACCTCATTCAAGTGTTTTTGTGATATTTTCAAAATTCATACACTTTTTAGTGGTATTTCATACGATTTTCTCTTATTTATTTGTGTGTAATCAATGATTCACAAACTTGATATTATTAAAACCAATTCATCCTTATGGGAGAAAAACTATCATATAAAAACGAATTGATTTTAATAATACAGCCTTGAGAATAAGTAATCAGAAATTGGTATGCACTTGAAGAGAAAATCAATTGGCAATGACGACGATGCAATTCTCTCGCAAGCAGCCTACTGACCCCAATTCAGCCTCTCTGTATCGGCAAACTTATCCAGAAACCCCACCATCCTCATTTGAAGAAATATGTTGATTTCAGTAATTACTAAAAATGGCTTGTCTTTGTATATTCCCTGAAATATGTTCTTTTCAAGATCCTTGACATTGAACTCATTGAAGACTTGACAGAAGGCAGAAGTATTGAAGATCATGACATTCTTGACATTTTCGGACATATCAAAGATGGATCTTCCACGAAATTGTAGAGTCAAGAAGATGGCTACTTGAAAAATGGCATGAGAAATAAGGTTCCTCCACATGATGTTGGTTATAAGGGGATTGGATCGGCCAATGGAAGGCTTCACCATGGCATCATTGGTGTGCTCTGTGGTGGCCAATTCTAATGCCCCTAATGTGTTCATCATCAGGTTCACCCACAGGAATTGCACAGTGGTCAATAGCACTTCTCCTGAAAAAACAGCCACGACAAAGTCAAAAACAACAGTAGCAACATGAATTGTTACCCTCCATTGCTTGTGTTCCCAGCCAACATTCAGTAACATTCATTTGATTTAATATCAGAGTGCCTGTTTTGCCTGTACAGATTGTTGTGGCCGAGCTCATTGTCTCACATGCAGAGAGTTTTCTCTCTAACAACATGAACCTTTATCATTCTGTTCATCGAATATGCTGGAGTCAGGGCGTAGCCAGAGGCAAGCCTTCAGGAATTGTGGTAACAACAATTGTCACAGCTGAAGCAACAATCCCCACAACAGAGTTCATTACATCTTCGAATTTTGTCTTCTCTCTGAGACGTTTTCTGTTTCCCGTCTCATCTTTTGTGTTTCCTGTCAAAAACCAAATCAGCATCACCACAAGAATAAGCACCACCACTGCCAATCCAATCCTGACACTGTAACAAGTCAGCTGGTTCAATCGAGCCTGTAATGGAGTCTCTTCCTTCAATTCATGTCTTACAGAACTCATCATCGCTTCACAGGATCTATGCATCCTGACAGAAGTTACAAGCATGACTCCATAGCCATCAATCACTTCAGTTCCTGACTGCAAGAACGGATTTTTCTGATCAATCACTACATGCTCACTTTCACTAATTCTCTGTGTAAAACATCTCACAGATTAATAGTGTGTTTACTTGATGGGAATGAGAATGGGAATGATTGTAGGTGTTTATTTGTACTAAAATCAATCCGTAATGGTAGACCTGTTACTGGACCATGGCAGCAATAGGCAAGACAACAATGGTATGCCACAGAAACCATGTGACGTACTATATAGTAAAGGAGGATGAATTAAGAAAAATGAATGAATATTTAAATCACAAATTTAAATATAAATTATGCAGTAATTATAGTTTGACGCTCTTAAATATAAATTAACTACATGCCAAGACTTTTGGCTTCTTCATGGGGATCTCATCCGATGGTGTGATTTCAATGAGGATGCATGTGCACCATATGCACCTGAATTTTTCTCTCTCAGACAGGAAGGTTGCTGCCTACTTCACTAAATCCTCTGTATAAAACATCTCACAGACTAATTATCCCTGCAGAGTTCAGAAGAAATAAAAATTGTAGGCGTTGACTTTTGTTCTCGCTTTTGATATCCATTCTTTTCTTGTTCACAATCATGTCTTCACCGTTCCAGGATCCCTTGGTCCTGGATGATCAAGAAGACAATCTTTCATGGCCAAAACGCATCCAGCTTAGGTGGAGAGCGGCTTTCAGAGCGATATGTTTCATCAGGATTTTTTCCTTGAACAAAAAGGTTCCTGACAAGAACAGCCAACTCGTCTCACTGCCACTCGCACGTTGCCATCCATATTGATGATAATTGCCAGCAAGCGCAACATTTTCAAGATGTTGATAAGAAGCTGCTGAGTGCGATGGTGACTGAGAAGAGTAGATTTGGAGGAGAGAAAAGGATGGCTGAAATCCTTGAAATCGATCCAGAAAGTGGTGTCCGCAACAATGAAGCTGATCTTCAACAAAGAAGAAATGTTTTTGGAGCAAACGGGCATGCCAAACAGCCATAAAAAACTTTTCTGAGTTTTATTCTTGATGCTCTTAAGGGTACAGCTATTATTATGCTTCTGTGTTCTGCTCTACTCTCTCTGTGGTTTGGTGTCAAACAAAATGGCATAAGAAAAGGAGGGTACCATGGTCGTAGTATTATAGTTGCTGTGTTTCTAGTTGTTATTGTCTCTTCTGTGAGAAATTTCAAGCAGGATAGACTCTTGAACACTCACTTTGATAAAAGCAGAAATATAAGAGTCGAGTTGGTGAGAGATGGGAGGCGGTGGCGGGATTTAATTGTCAATATTGTTGTGGGTGATGTTGTGCATTTGAGGATTGGTGATAAGATTACAGCTGATGGGTTGTTGCTGGTGGGCCATTCCATGATGGTGGACGAGTCAAGCAGTAGCATGACAGGAGAAAGTGAGGAGATTAATGAGGAAAATCCATTCCAGTTATCTGGAACTAGAGTGGTTAATGGCTATGGAGTCATGCTTGTAACTTCTGTTGGGATGAACAGAGGCTGCGAAGAGATGAATAGTTTATAAGCCTTGAATTGAAGAAAGAGACTCCTTTACAAGGTCGAGTGAAAAAGTTGGCTTTTATTTTGAATTGATTATTATCCAGACCATTAGATCTACCTCATAACTACTGTTTTTAATTTGACAGTTATGATTATATATATATCTTTTCACAAAAGGTCATAACCTTTACATAAAGCCACATTATACAATGAAAAACACAATAATTCATTAATTATTCTAAAAATTCTCAAATGCTCTAAAAGCAAATCCATACATATACAGCACATGTTCTAGCAACTCACTAAAACCTGAGAAGCAGGGGTGGCTTCCATTCGTCCATTAGGTCACTAAGACAAACAGATCCTCCTTCTAATATAGTAAAATGTATAATTTTTCCTAGACATAAATTATAAAAACTGAGTAAATAAACAAATAATTTCATGATAGATAGACTCAAAATACAAGTATAGAGCTTTGAGAATATCTCCGTGGTCAGAAACAGGAATGCACTTGAAGAGAGAACCAATTGGCAAGGACAAAGATGCAATTCCCATGCAAGCAGCTCATTGATCCCAATTCAGCTTCTCTTTATCGGCAAACTTGTTCAGAAACCCCACCATCTTCATTTGAAGAAAAATGTTGATTCCAGTAATTACTAAATGTAGCTTGTCCTTGTGCATGTCTTGAAATATGTTCTTCTTTTTAAGATCCCTGACATTGAATTCATTGAAGACTTGACAGAAGGCAAATGTATTGAAGATCATGGTATTCTTGACATTCTCGGACACATGAAAGATGGATCTTCCACAAAATTGTAGAGTCAATAAGGCGGCTACTTGAAAAAAGGCCTGGGAAATAAGGTTCCTCCACAAGATCAGCTTCAACGCTTCAAAAACAAAACTCATAAAGCTTTTCAATGGCTGTTTTGCATACCTGTTGTCTCCGAAAACGTTCCTTCTCACCACAAGATCAGCTTCAATGTCTCTGACACCACCTTTCGGATCACTTCCTAGAACCTGAGCCACCTGTTTCACTCCTCCAAGATTTCTCAAAGACTCGAAGCTTTTCTCTCTCACCATCTCACTTATCATCCTCTTATCAACTTCAAGTAAAGATTGCATCTCCAGGCTCCTTTCCAGGCTACCAGCACCAGGATTTTCGTTTCCAACGTCAATGGCAACATAGGATAGAGAGTGATGCAGAAGCCTGTTGTTTTTATCAAGTACCTTCCTGGTCAAGGAAACAAGAACCCCGGTGAAATAAATGGCCCTGAAAGCCATCCGCCACCTCCTCTGGTGAATTTTCGACAATGAAACATCAACTTTATGATCATTCAAGACGATCTCTTGACTGGGTTTTCGAAACCGTGAAGTCATGACTTCAAACAAGACTGCTAACAACAATGGAAGAGGAGACTAAAAACAAGAAAAGCCAGGGCTTCTCTGGACCCTGTAAGTGTGAACAACCAAGATAAACTCATAGAGGCATGAAGTTACACTGTTTGCTTCCTCAATCTTTCTACAAAAGCTGTATTGGCATGGGTAACTGATTCGATCTTTGTTTACCGTTTTAGAGCTTGAAGGATTTCCGTACCGTTTTGGAGCTTGGAGGATTTCTATGATCGGAAAACACAACAAATTTTTAGGCTTCCATTTTCCATTTTCCAGCGTGTATGTTTAATCAGCTTTTTTATTTTTTATTTTTATTTATTTTTTACTGAATTGTCACTGTACCCAAAGTTCCTACAGCTCATTCGCCACCAAGATTCTTTTTAAGTTTTGGTAGGAACTAATTTAAGTAAGATTTAAATCAAGTTTAATATCTTATTAACTTGTTTGTTTTTCATTTTTGAGATAACTTATTGATACTTTGAGATGAGTTTTATTTACCTTTACAGTACTTTTCGTTATATTTTTATCAAACATTCTTTCGGTATCATTTAATATTTAATTAAATTTGTTTCATAAATGTATATTCTAAATTATAATTATTTGAATTAATTAAAATAATAATTTTAATATTAACATTTGATAGAAAATGATATTTACAATTAAATTTTAATAAAATATTAATAAAATTATAAATAAAAAATAAAAAATAAAAAAGAAACCTCCTCCATTCTCTCTAACGGCAGAAGGCGAGAGATCAACGGCCTCCTACAAATGGATGGAGTCGTCAACGGCCTATTGCAGGAGGTCACCAATGGACTTCAAAAACAAAGGAGGCTGTGGTCTCCTCCAAATTGAATGGAAGGAGAGCTGCAAATGACGAGGAGATCGGTCAGCCTCCTCCCTTAAAATGATGAGGAGGCTGATTGGCCTCCTTCCAACAAACTAGTTAGGAGGCCGGGTTGTTTATTGGAAGGTGGTTAGATTTTAGGATTAGGTTAGGGCTTGGATTTAATTAGAATTGGGGATATTTTTTGGTAGGGATATTTTGATAATAATATAATAATAAGAAGTTAATTTAGGAAAATTATATATATTTATTGATAAAAGTCTTTTTCAATAAGATATAGATAAAAAATTTTTACTTTTTAAACAACATTTAAAAAAAAAATAAATTAGATTAAGATATAAATAAAAGCCAAATTAAAATTACTTAAATTAAGAATTTAGTAAAAATAAGTCTTATTAGGGAGAAAACAAATAGCCCCTTAGTGAATTTACAGGAAAATCAAGAAGTCTAATTGTAAATTTTTTTTTTTTTTTTATAATTGTTTTGTTGGTGATCTGAGAATCAAAAATAACAAAATAGCTTAATAATTTATGAGGAAAGAGCTCGGATTACATTTTATTAAAAAGAAAACTATTAAGGATTTTTTTTTTTTTTTTTTGAGGGGGATAATACTCCACAATTTTGTCTTCCTTCTATCATAAAGTTTATTCATTAAACAAATAACCTTCTTCGCGTTAAACAAACCAAGCCTACCCCTGCTGTCACAATTTTGATGAGTGCTTTTGGTCCGCTCAAACTCACATCAGAGAGAGGGAAAATGAAACTATAAAAACGCCTTCATTTTGACACTCTTATTTGTGTCAATCTGCTAGCCTGGTCATGTCACTATACCAGCACTAAATCTAATTCCATCTCAACTGCTACAACCACCGCCACCACCACCAAAATTAACCCTGAGAAATAATCCAAAAGGTCGAAAAAGAATAATCTAGGACTTCCTAACTAGAGAAGACCCTTAATGTTACAAGATAGCCATTTGACTAAAACAAGAAAAATTAACTTCAAATCTCTTTGTATGAACATAGAATTCTCTGCTTTTTCAACGGTGCTCCGGAACAAAAATGATTCTAAAGCTTAGGTTAACTGATAAAATTCTGTTTTGTAGCTGAACAGAAAACAGGTAGACCTGTTGCCGGATCACGGCAGCAATAGGCAAGACAACAATGGTATGCCACAAAAACCATGAGACATACTATATAGTAAAGAACGATGAACTAAGAAATATGAATGAATACTGAAATCATAAATTTAAATATAAATTATACAGTGACTATAGTTTGACCCTCTTAATTATAAATTAACTACGCGCCAAGACTTTTGGCTTCTTCATGAGGATCTCATCAGATGGTGTGATCTCAATGAGGATGCATGTGCATTCGCATGCACCTGAATTTTTTTCTCTCAGACGGGAAGTTGCTGTCTACTTCACTAAATTCTCTGTATAAAACATCTCACAGACTAAATATCCCCACAGAGTTCAGAAAAAAAAAAAAAAAAAAAATCCTAGGCCTTGACTCGTGTTCTCGCTTTTGATCTCCATTCTGTTCTTGTTCACAATCATGTCTTCACCGTTCCAGGATCCCTTGGTCCTGGATAATCAAGAAGAGGATCTTTCACGGTCAAAATGCATCCAGCTTAGGTGTAGAGTGGCTTTCAGGGAGATATGTTTCTTCAGGATTCTTTCCTTGAACAAGAAGGTTCCTGACAAGAACAGCCAACTCTTGTCTCACTGTCCCTCGCACGTTACCATCCTTATCGAAGATGATTGCCAGCGAGCGGAACGTTTTCATGATGTTGATAAGAAGCTGCTGAGTGAGATGGTGACTCAGAAGAGCTTTGAGTCTCTGAGTAGATTTGGAGGAGTGGAAGGGAGGGCTGAAATCCTTGAAACCGATCCAGAAAGTGGTGTCCGTGACAATGAAGCTATCTTCAACAAAGAAGAAATGTTTTTGGAGCAAATAGGTATGCAAAACAGCCGTCAAAAAATT
Organism: Nephelium lappaceum; assembly: GCA_021234005.1. Classification (NCBI taxonomy): domain Eukaryota; kingdom Viridiplantae; phylum Streptophyta; class Magnoliopsida; order Sapindales; family Sapindaceae; genus Nephelium; species Nephelium lappaceum. Next base: position 5,056,377 of record CM037998.1, read on the forward strand.
TTCTGAGTTTTATTCTTGGTGCTCTTAAGGATACAGATATTTTTGTGCTTCTGGGTTGTGCTCTTCTCTCTCTGTGGTTTGGTATCAAAGAAAATGGCATAAGAAAAGGGCGGTACGATGGTGGTAGTACTATAGTTACAAGCATGAATCCATAGCCATCAATCGCCAGTCATGCTTGACTCATTAACTTTCATGGAATGGCCTTCCAGGAACGACCCATCATCTGGAATCTGATCACCAATCTTCAAAAATACAACATCCCCCGCAACAATATCGAAAATCGAAACAGGCCTGTGCCTCCCACCTCTCACAACCTCCACCTTTATATCGCTGCTCTGATTAGAGAGTCTCTCAAACTGTCTATTTTGCTTGAAATTGCTCTCAGCAGAGACAATGACTGCCAAAAACACAGCAAGTAGAATATTACCACCATCGTGGCACCCTTTTTTGAGGCCTTGTTGTTTGATACCAAACCCCAGAGCAAGTACAGTACAAGTTAGAAGTATAATAATAGTTGTATCATTCAGAGCCACAAAAACAAAACTCCAAAAGCTTTTTAATGGCTGTTTTGCATACTTGTTAGCCCCGAAAATGTTTCTTCTCTGCAGAAGATCAGCTTCATTGTCTCTGACACCATTTTTTGGATCACTTTTGAGAACCTGAGCCACCTGTTTCACTACTCCTCCAAGATTGCTCAAAGATTCAAAGCTCTTCTCTCTCGTCATCTCACTTGTCATCCTCTTATCAACTTCAAGAAAAGATTGTGTCTCCAGGCTTCCTTCCAGGCTACCAGCAGCAGGATTTTCATTTCCATTGTCAATGGCAACATAGGATAAAGAGTGACGCAGGAGCCTGTTGTTTTGATCAAGTACCTTCCTGGTCAAGGAAACAAGAACCCTGGTGAATTATATGGCCCCGAAAGCCATTCGCCACCTCCTCTGGTGAATTTTCGACACTGAAACATCACCTTCATGGTCAACCAGGACGATCTCTTGACTTGGTTTTCGAAACCGTGCCTACAAACAAGACTGCTAACAAAAATGGAAGAAAAGACTTAAAACAAAAAAAACACGGCTTTGTAAGTGTGAAAAACCAAGAGTACTTTAAAGACTGTTTTTATAGTAAACTTACAGAGGTATGAAATTTCACTGTTGCTTCCTCAATCCAATCTTTCTATAAAAGCTGCATTGGCATAGGTAACTGATTCGGTGTTTACTGTTTTAGAGCTTGGAGGATTTGCGTGATCAGAAAACAGAATGAATTCATAGGCCTCCATTTTCCAGGATGCTTTCTTTTATATATTTATAAATTTTAATTACATTTATTACGAGAGTTATGAGGGTAACACATTAAAGGCCTTGAAAGTGATTTCCTTCTAGAGCTTGGAGGATTTGCGCGAGAACCAATTCATAGGCCTTAAAAGTGACTTCATTTTAGAGAAAAGTGGGATATGCTAGTTCAATTAGTTAAGGAGATCTCTTAAGGTTTCTAATGATTAAATTTTATTAATATATGAAAAAGTAAAAAGTAAAAAGCAAACAAATTGCCAGCCAAATATTGATGACGTTTAGTGTGAATAGTTCTTTGATTTTGGCACACCATTCATTAGTAGAAGTGGTTGAACATTTTTTTTAATCTTAAGAGGTCAAAAGTTTAAGTATTATATTTATCCTAAAACATAAGGTGTAGGTAGTTTTCTATGAATTTAATCTTTCTCTCCCACCATTAAAAAAAAAAACCTTAAATTCTGATTGTGCTGGTAAGCTTTTCTAAGTTTCTTGTAATTCTAACTTTTGTTGTCAACTTATGTTTTTCTTCACAATGATCCAACATATTAGATATTACACAGCAAAAATGGTAAGTAAGGTGGACCCAATACATGACCTGAGGGGCACATGCCTCTCTTGGAATTTTCTTGTAATTCTGACTTTTGTTGTCAACTTGTCTCTTTCTTTTTTCTTCACACTAGTCCAACATATTAGATGTTACACAGCAAAAGAGGTAAGTAAGGTAAATTACCTTTCAAAAAATAGTAAAAAAAAAAAAAAAGGAAAAATCCAGGAGAGACATATGCCCCTCTTGATCATTTATTGGGTCCGCCTCTTTATTAATTGATTACCGAAAAAAGTAGAAGAGGAAACAAATTGCTAGCCAAATATTGACGACTTGCAGTAGGAATAATTCTACAATTCTTACCTCAAAAAAAAAAAAAAAAAAAATCTAAAATTCTAAAATTTTGGTTGTACGGGTTGTATGCTAAATTGTTAGCTTTCGTTGGCAACTTGTCCTTCACGTTTTACTTTCCATTGACCTAACATATTACTAGGCCAAAGAAATAACTCCCCATATCCACGGCAGACTTCTTCGTGACATTGACTGAATATTATTTTATTTGTGTGTGTTTTTTTTTCATTTATATATGTACTTTTTTTATAATCAGGTAGATTTTAAAAAATAAGGACCAACCAATTAAATTCATCTATTGTATTTAAATTAAATACGATAGAGAATTTATTTTAGGAAAAAGAATGCAATGAATGAATTTGATTGGTTGATCCATACTTTTTAAAATCAAGTATATCTTATTATAAAAGCATTATATATATAGACACATTCTAACACACATTTGGATATGCGTATATTTGACCAAAAAAACGCATAATTGTATTATAAAATATTATGAGATTGTAATTTATTATATATGATTACAACTAAATATATGATTAATTTGGGTATGCATGTTGATGAGCCAAACCACAATTGTGACCATGTTGAGGCCTTCAGTTCGGAAAAAAAGAGAAGTGGGGTTTCAATGAGGAGAACTAGCGACAAGGCTGTTCAGGCACACTGAAAAGGAGCTGCAGAGATGATATTGGCAATGTGTTCGCATTATTATGACAGGAGTCGGATGATCAAAGTGATGACGAAAGAATGAAAATTGGAACAATTATCAAGGACCTGGCAGAGAAGAGCTTGAGATACATTGCTTTTACAAGACAAAAAAAAAAAAAAAAACTGATGAGGAAATTCCTGAGAAGCTTGAAGAAACTAAATAGGCCTTTTAATGTCAAAACTAATAATTTATTCCTTCATGGATTTTGATATGAACTAAGAAATCCATATCGATATAATTTATAGTAGTGGTTTGATGGATTTCAAAGTCCAACCAAAGGAGAAGACAACACTATTGAAGTCAGTGGATATTAGTGAGCTCATTGAAGACACAATGAAACTTCATCATCTTTTCAAATTTAGAAATTTTTGGTTTTGTTAATTTTTTCGAACTATGGTTTTGCGTGTCTTCTGAGGAAAATGAATTCATAAATTACATTTGTCATATTGAAACTCAAGCTATCCCTGTTGTTACATGACTAAGTGAAAACTGAGCTCCAATATAAATCGATAAGGGAATTTCAATGTATAAACAGAATATAATGGAATAACACACTGGAAGACTGATGCTTAATAAACATAAAATAGCCAGATTGTTTAAACACATGCTGCAAATAACAAGAGTAACGAGGTTTCAAAAGAAGTGCTTTGATGCATTTGAGCTGTGGATGCTCTGCTGAGAGTTTAACTCTCTCTGTCTGTCTATTTTTGAAGGCAACAAACACAGTCTCCAATAATTGATTTTCTCGAGGCTCTATTTTTGTGTTTTGAGCATATTGATACACTTGGATCATATATTATTATAGGTCGAGATTAAAACACATATATCTCATTTTAAAATGCAATCCATCCAAATCCATTCGATTTTATTATTAGGCCTGTCTTGTAAAATCAATAACATGTTAAATACACTTGAATTTGTTTAAACTTTTTAAAAAATTTAAATTGAACACAACAAATTATTATAAGTCTGGATTAAATATATCTAAAGGTTTAAAAACTTTTTAAAAGTTTGAATTGAATATATTCAAACTTTTAAAATAATTTCAAATTGAATAAAATTTAGATCGAATATACCCCATATTTGAACATACATCATTTTGAAGCTTCATCATCATTTGTCTCTTGCGCCTCCGAAATGACTAATATTTGACAATATCACAAACTTTCATAGATTATATTTGGATGTCTTCCGAGAAAAATGAATTACATAGATTATATTTGTCATGCTGAAACTCAAGCTATCCTTATTACACAACTAAGTGAAAACAGAGCTCTAGTGTAAAATGATGAGAAAATTTCAATATATGAACAGAACATAACACCATAGCACAGTATAATATTGATGCTCCATAAACATAATTAAACATAAAATGGCCTATTTATTCAAACACATGCTGCAAATAACAGCAATAACAAGGCTTTAAGCCAAGAGTTTGACGTACTTGAACTGTGGATGCCCTGATGAGAGTTTGACTCTCTCTATCTGTCTGTAACTGAAGGCAAAAAAACACAATCTCGCCTCCACAAAACATATGAGAATTCGTGTTCAAGAGAATGAAAGGTCTAAGCGTTATTTAGCTGGGATGTTCCATGGCCAGCTAGCTGCTTCTTTATATGCCTCTCTCCATGAAAACCAATGCCAAGAAAAGCTTGCTTGATTGCCTTCAACTCCTTCACTATCTCACTTATACCCATTCGTTCATTGGGTGCTTCTGCTGAACAAGCAACTCCAATCCTTACAAGTGAAATCAAGCATTCTCTCATTTTAGCTTTACCTCTGTGTCTGTTGGTTTGATCATCAAGTTCCTCTGCTTTTTGCAAATAAGAATCCACAATCTCCAAAGCATTGTCAGACAATGCTATCTTACAAAAACTATGGAGGCTCAAACCATCTTTAAACATCTCATCTGTTGGTTTCTTTCCTGTCAACATCTCTAGCAGAAGTATTCCATAACTATAAATATCTCCCTCTACTGATACCAAGCCCCCTATCCCATATTCTACACATGTTATGATTTAAAACAAAACAATTAGTTTCTTTTGAAGATAATTTTTTTTCTGCTTAATCATTCAAGTATATCATAATAAAACAAAAACTAAAGACATGAATGAATTTCTTACCCGGTGCAACGTATCCGATGGAACCCTTGATTGCAATTGAATTTGTTTGCCCATCAATTGGATTATTGATGTTTATTGCGAGGAACGTGGCCAACCCAAAATCTCCCACATGAGCAATCATGTCCTCGTCAAGGAGAACATTGCTTGGCTTGAGATCACAATGAGCAATCGGTGTTTCACAGTGGTGATGAAGATACTCCAATGCAGAGACAACATCGAAAGCTATATTAAGCCTTTGTGCAAGATTTAACTTCCTTGTTGTATCTTCACTTGGATGCAACCAACTTTCCAAGCTCCCATTTTGCATAAACTCGAAAATAAGAGCTTTAAAATCACTTCCTTCAAAATTTATGCTTGAACAAACTGTAATTATCTTAAGAAGATTCCGATGTCTGGTCTTCCGTAATGCTTCGCACTCAGTAATAAAACTCTCTGAAGCACCCAACCGTTCAAGATTGAAAACTTTCACTGCTATAGGTTTTTCATTTGGGGGAAGTATTCCTTTGTACACAGAACCAAAACTTCCAACACCAAGCAAATTAGTTGAAGAAAATCCTTCAGTAGCTTTAAGAAGCTCGCCGTAAGAGACCCTCGCAAACTCTTCTCCAAGGGATGTTTTTGATGAAGCTTTTCTTGGTCTTCTCTTCTGATGAATAGCAACTACAAGCATTAGAACTATCAAACAGAGACCCAGGCTAATTATTATGATGATGATTTTTGAGCCAAGACGTTTGTTCTGCTTCTTAGAATTAAGAATGGGACAGGCTGATAAGTGCAAATCAGGAATGCCACCACAGAGATTCTTGTTTCCAGCAATTGAAATCACACTTGTGTTACTAAAACTACCTTTCAATGGCATCTCACCTTCTAAATTATTGAAGGACAAGTTCAACTTCTCAAGCAAAAGAAGTTTCTCTAAACCTCTCGGAATTGTGCCTGACAAGTTGTTTTGAGATAGATCCAATTGCACCAGTCCTTTCAAGGCAGTGAAAGAGGCAGGGATGCTTCCATGAAATGAATTTCTGCTCAGATTAAGGACCTCCAGTTTCAGACAGCCTCCAAGAGCAACAGGAAGTTCGCCTGACAAATCGTTCTCATAAATTTCCAGCACCTCTAGATTCTTCAAGGAACCAAGCTCCGAAGGAAGGGAACAATTAAAAGAGTTATGACCTAAGTTAATGTAAATCAAAGAGGAGAAAAAGCCTACTGATTTTGGTACAGAACCACCAAGGTTGTTGAATGAAAGATTTAAAGTTTGCAAACCTTTGATGTTTTTAAGGCTTTGAGGGAAGCTTCCTGTCAGATTGTTGCCGTCTAGCATGACTTCAAAGACTTGAGTAAGATTGCCAATGGATTCAGGGATTGAACCAAATAATTGATTTTGATATAAATACAGAACTTCCAAGTTTCGAAGCTTCCCTATATTGAAAGGAATAGAACCTGAGAGAAAGTTGTGTTCAATGCTAAGTGTTTGTAGGTTGACAAAGTTTGATATACCAGCTGGGATGTTCCCAACCAATTGATTTCCTCCTGCATACAATTCTCTAAGCTGGGTCGAGAGATTGGTAAAGGAACTGGGTAAAACACCACCAAACTGGTTAACATCTAATGCCAGTATTTGTAACTTGGTGCAATTAGTTAAAGAATCGACAAAACTTAGATCACCATTAACCCCAGTACCTAGATTATTTTTTTCCAAATTCAGCCACCAAAGCTTACTCATTCTTCTTCCAAGATCAACAGGAACTGGCCCGAATAATCCATTGCCAGAGAGATCAAGAATTCTCATTGAAGATATATTGGAGAAAGAAGCTGGAAAACGCCCGGTGAATTGGTTTGATCCCATAAAAACTACAGCAAGTCTAGGGAGCGTGAAGCCGATATCGGACGGTAGACTTCCTGTTAAGTGGTTTGCTGACATGCTTAATTCTGTTAGAGCGGAAATGTTGTAGAGGGAAGGAGGAACATTACCAGACATTTTATTTTCACTTATGACAAAGAACTTCAAATTTTTGAGATGGCCAATCCATTCTGGAATGTTTCCTTCAAGGTTATTATCAAATAAAGAGAGATTCTCAAGAAGGGAAAGATTACGAAGAGCTGGAGGGATATTTCCATGCAGATTGTTGGCAGAAAGAGTTAGACGATTCAGCTTGGAAAGAGAACCCAATGCTACTGGAACTTTCCCAACAAGATTATTGCGCTCTAGGTCAAGGACTCTCAAGTCCAAACATAATGATAAATTGCTCGGAATCTCTCCTTGAAGAGTGTTGTAGGAGAAATTCAAATTTTGCAAGTGCGACAAATTGCTGATTTCTTGTGGGATGCTACCATGGAATCGGTTGTCTTGAAGGTAAATGGACCTAAGGAAGCTCAAATTGCCAATGAAGGATGATATAGACCCTGCCAGCTTCTGAAACCTCAAGTCTAGCTCTATCACTCTCTGGTGCCGATGTCCACATTTTACTCCATGCCATTGGCATAGATTCACAGAACTGTTCCATGAGCTCATTGCCCCTAGCGGATCTTCAATGATGGACTTTTTGAAAGCAAATAACGCGATTTGATCCGGTTGATTAGTGAATACAGGATGGGCAGTGTACAGCGCAGCTGCTAAGCTAAGCATCAAAATTGTGCCTAAAGAAGTTGTTGTTTCCATAGATTATAAAGCTAAATAATATGATTCTTTATCAAGTTAAAAAGAGAACTTCAAATATACATACTATAATATAATATAATTTATTTAGTATGGTTATCACCATCCCATATTGTTGTTTGTGGTTGATGTCAAGTCAACCATCATTTATCATTTATGGAGCAATCTACCTTTTTTTCACGCAATGGCAAGTTATAGAAATAAATTTCCAAAAGAGTAAATTACAATTTAGCTATCTAGTTTGAAATTATATTTAGAAGGAGCAAATATTTCGATTTTATTGTAATTTATCCCCCCACCATTAGTGGATCTCCGTTAGAGTTAACTGATTGAAGGGTAAAATTATCTTTTGATCTTAATTTATATTTTTCTTTTAAAATAAATTTTAAAAACCTTATAATAAATTAAATGAATAAAAAAATTAATCAAATTTATACAGTTCATTTTAAGATGTATAGTAGAAATTAATTTAGAAAAAAAATTAAAAAATTAAATAATAATTAAAAAAATAAATAAGTTTTAATTAGATCTTCATCGTCCATCTTGAGATGGATGATGGAGATTAATTTGAAAAAATAAATAAAAAGATTAAATAAAAATTAAAAACTATCTGGTCCTCTCTCTCTCTCTTCTTCTCTTTCATCCCTCAGTCTTCTCTCCTCTCATCGCAACCGCCATCCATCTTCTTCTCTTCTTCGCTTAGGTTTGAATATTTCCACTATCGCCAACGCCTTTAACCCACTGATAGATCTCTACCCCCACTAGACTTCCACCATTACCCCTCTCACGCCGACCCCTCTTCATCTCTATCTCTCTCAACTACCCTCGCTGCTTCTTTTCCTTTCTTCCTCCTTTTCATCATCTAAGTTTGAACTCAGAAAAAGGTTCATTTGGGTTCGAACCCAGTTAAACCTTCAACTGGGTTCGAACCCAAATGAACCTAGTTGAAGCTTTGATGATGATTGATGATTTTTTATGTTTGGTTTTTTTTTTTTTTTTTTTTTTGTGGATTTTTAAGTGTTCACTTGATGATGTTTGATGATTTTTTTTTTTTCAATCTTTATGGGTTTGATGACAATTGATAATTTGGGTTTGGTATTTTTGATGTTAGGTTTTTAAGTTTTTTGGGTTTGCAGTTAGGGTTCCAATAGATTTCTGGATTTCTGGGTTTTCAATTTTTTTTTTTTCAATTTCTGTTGTTTAAGATGATTGAGTTGATAGTTGATGATTTTGAGGTTGAAGATGGTTGAAGATGAATTCAATTTTTATCTCGAAGTTTTTCTTTTTTTCTATTTTAGAAGATGATGTTCTGGTTATTGATGATATTGATAAAGATTTATTGATGTTCTAGATGATGTTTGAAGTTGGATGTTAATAATTTTTTTTTTTTTTTTTGTACTGGAGATCCTTTTTTTTTTTTTCATTTTTTTAAACTTCATTTTTGTTTTTGTTTTTTGTTTTTAAATATAAAAAATTGGTTTTTTTTTTTTCATGTTTTTATTCGATCAACGAGGTCAAACTAGTTATCCAATCGTATTTCGATCTTTTGACTATTTACTGTTAAATCTAACGAAGATTCCCTGACAGCATTAGGGTAAATTGCAATAAGATCAAAATCTTTGCTCCATCTGAATATAGTTTCAAATTTGATAGCTAAATTGTAAGTTACTCTTTCCAAAAAGATGACTTGACTAATTCAACCTAAATTGCCATCTTTGTCATGAGGAATTTTGTATTTCCTTTAGATGCTAGACATCTTGTTTTCCTACCTCACATATGATTTTCCAACAATAAATTAGAGACATTTTTTTTCTTCAAGATTGTAATATAGTAATATCTTACGTTTCCACCATTGAATGAAACATGTGTGAATGGAAGAGGTTTAGTTGGCAAACACAGTGGAGCCAAGACAATCAATATGGTCCTAAACCTAGACCCACCGTGATTATTATTATAGTAATTTTGGAGTCAACATAATCATACTTGTTAACACATGATTTTCACCCGATATCAACAATAAGGAGAGCGAGGGAAACTCTCTTGGAATGTATGGAACTATAGGTTTATGGTTACCCATACATAATAATGTACCTCAACTTAGACTATGTATGGTTATCACCATCCTATATTCCTATTTATGGTTGATATCAAGTCAACCATCATTGTCCTGTTAGGAAATTGGCAAAAATAAAAGTGGAGCCAATACCACATAGGAAACAAAAGACAAAAATAAAAGTGGAGTCAATCCCACATCTGAAACAAAACAAGGGAGAATGAGTTTTGAAAGCTATAAAAGGAGCCCAAGGTTTTGATTTCAAATCGCCCCAGTCAAAGACAGTTTAAGCATTGTTTTTTACTCTACTTAAATTCCTTTCTTGTTCTTATTATTTTAGAGTGTAGGAAGGTGTGAGTTGATGTATGCTTTGGAGAGTGTGAGTGTATTGGGTTCGTGAGATGTGAGAGAATAGTCTATGTGATTATAACAATTTTTCACATAGTGAATTTCTTTTTGAGGGCCGTGGTTTTTTCTCTTGTTTTGGAGTTTTCCACGTAAATTCTTGTGTTGTAGTGATTGTTATTATTTTCTATTTTATTTCTCTATTATTTCTGATATTCTTACAGGAGGTAGATTTTTTTTAAGAAGAGGTTTTAGGAGATGAATTTTCCCAACAAGTGGTATCAGAGCCTAGTTGATTGGTTGGTAATGTGTCAGATGTTTTAGAAAATTCTTAGTATGCTATGTGATTGCAGCACTGTCTGACCTTCCACATCAGAAAAGAATTGTTCTTGGTTGTTGAAATAAGTGTGGTGGTGTGAAAGTGTATATATAGGGAAGGTTTTGGCTAGGAGAGATTTGATATTTAACTGTGTCCATTGCGATCGATCTCTCTTTCCTGGAAACTTACCTGGTGTATTATTCACAAACTACGAGTGCACTATTCTAGTATATAGTTATGTCAAAGTTTTCAAGCCCTATGAGGTTTGATGTGGAGAAATTTGATGGAAATATTAATTTTGGTTTGTGGCAAGTGCAAGTCAAAGATGTGCTGATACAATCCGGGTTATACAAGGCGTTAGAGAAGAAACCAAGCTCTGTTCTCAACGAAGATTCCAGCGAAGATAAAGATTCTGGTAAGCCTAGTATCAGCAATGAAGATTGGGAAGATCCAAATTTGAGAGCTGCAAGTGCAATTTGCCTGTGTTTGGCTAAGAATGTTCTTGCAAACGTGCATAGAATATCAACAGCCAAGGAACTTTGGGAAAAGCTTAAAGAGTTGTAACAGCCAAAGAGCATCTCAAATCGGTTGTACCTACAGGAACAGTTTTATACTTTGCCTATGGATGAAGATATGAAAATCTCAGATCACCTGAGTGTTCTCAATGGTATTATTTCTGAACTGGAAGCTATTGGAGTTAAAATTGAAGATGAGGATAAAGCATTAATGCTCATCTTGTCTCTTCCACCTTCCTATGAGCACATGAAACCTATTTTGATGTATGGAAAGAAGACTTTGAATTTGGTAGAAGTTACCGGTAAACTCCTTTCTGAGGAGAGAAGGCTGAAAGGTGGAGATCGCACTTCATTAGCAAACACAATGTCGGTAACTAGAAATGGGAGCAACTAGAAGTAGAAGAACTCCGGGAAGAATATAATTTGCTGGGGGTGTAGACAATCTAGGCACATCAAGAAAAATTATCAAGGTGGAGCGGGTTCAGCAAAAAGCTCCGAGATGAAAGCTAATAGTGTCTCCCTCATAGGAGAAGGTGATTTCCTTTGAGAAGTGAGAAGTACATCCTCATGGTATGTCCGCGTTGCCATGGAAGAGGATGTATTGTTAGCGGATCCACAATTGCACATGGGTATTGGTTTGGCATTGATGCAAGGTGTGTGGTGGAATGTATGTCGATGGCTAATGAACTTCCGGTAAAGCCAAATGTGGAAGCTGCACCATAAATTTTTTACAGGGTTTTTGACATGTGCCGAAGTGAAATTCTTGGAATGTGGTAATTCTAAGTGAGTGTACTCTTTTATGGTGAAGTATGATAGTTCTCTGTGTTGAGAATTATGATTGTTGATATAGATAATTTATCAATTTTTCTTAATTTATTTTAATTCAATAAGATGGTGCACTAAACATGTGACAATATTATATTCAATTTAATTTATTCTAATATGATCATCCAAACGAGGCGATAATGATTATTAATTCATTATGATAGTAATTTTGGAGTCAGGATGATTGTTCTCCTTCTTAAATTCTTGAATTGTGCCAAGCTAAGAAGTGCAAAAGAAGAAAGTAAATATTAGTACTTAATATATTCTCAATAATTTTCTTATTTTATATGATAGACATTAAATATATCTCTAATTATTCTCAATTCTCAATTTTTATACTAATACTTCTACATTCCATATTTCGATATTTTGTCCAAGGCTGATAATTACTTCCTTGATAAGGAACACCCTTATAGGGATTCCTATATTTGGCAATCGAAATCACACTTGCACTGGAAAAGAGTTGTCTCCTTACTCAGTAGTTTTGCAACTCTACAGTAAAAAGTTGTCTCCTTACTAAAGAAGTTGTTTCCATAGATTATGAAACTAAATAATATGATTCTTTGCCAAGTTAAAAAGAGAACTTAAACTATATGTACTATAAAATAATATACTTTATAATGTATGGTTATCACCATCCCATATTCCTATTTATGGTTGACAATAAGTCAACCATCATTTATCATGTCCTTTAATGCAATCTACGTACCTTTTCAAACACCATATAAAAATAATTGTCCAAGAAGATGACTTTTGTCATTTGGCCTAAATAGTTGTCATTTCCACTGTTGAATGCAACATGCGTGGATGAAAGAGGCTTTAAGGCCAAGACGATCACTATGATTTCAAACCATGACTCACATCGTGGGTTACGAGTTATGCTATTTTTTAAAATACTAATTATTTTTGACAAAATAAAAATATTTTAAATTATAACATTTTGTTTTATTTTATTTGTAAATATATATTTTTTAAATGATTATTATTACTTTTATTAGAAATCATTATAATATTTTTTTAAAATATAATTTCATTTCATAAAAAAATGATTTATAATATTTGTATTAAATTTACTAACTAATTTTTAATCAATTTTTCTTAATTTATTTTAATTCAATAAGATGGTGCACTAAACATGTGACAATATTATATTCAATTTAATTTATTCCAATATGATCATCCAAACGAGGCGATAATGATTATTAATTCATTATGATAGTAATTTTGGAGCCAGGATGATTGTTCTCCTTCTTAAATTCTTGAATTGTGCCAAGCTAAGAAGTGCAGAAGAAGAAAGTAAATATTAGTACTTAATATATTCTCAATAATTTTCTTATTTTATATGATAGACATTAAATATATCTCTAATTATTCTCAATTCTCAATTTTTATACTAATACTTCTACATTCCATATTTCGATATTTTGTCCAAGGCTGATAATTACTTCCTTGATAAGGAACACCCTTATAGGGATTCCTATATTTGGCAATCGAAATCACACTTGCACTGGAAAAGAGTTGTCTCCTTACTCAGTAGTTTTGCAACTCTACAGTAAAAAGTTGTCTCCTTACTAAAGAAGTTGTTTCCATAGATTATGAAACTAAATAATATGATTCTTTGCCAAGTTAAAAAGAGAACTTAAACTATATGTACTATAAAATAATATACTTTATAATGTATGGTTATCACCATCCCATATTCCTATTTATGGTTGACAATAAGTCAACCATCATTTATCATGTCCTTTAATGCAATCTACGTACCTTTTCAAACACCATATAAAAATAATTGTCCAAGAAGATGACTTTTGTCATTTGGCCTAAATAGTTGTCATTTCCACTGTTGAATGCAACATGCGTGGATGAAAGAGGCTTTAAGGCCAAGACGATCACTATGATTTCAAACCATGACTCACATCGTGGGTTACGAGTTATGCTATTTTTTAAAATACTAATTATTTTTGACAAAATAAAAATATTTTAAATTATAACATTTTGTTTTATTTTATTTGTAAATATATATTTTTTAAATGATTATTATTACTTTTATTAGAAATCATTATAATATTTTTTTAAAATATAATTTCATTTCATAAAAAAATGATTTATAATATTTGTATTAAATTTACTAACTAATTTTTAATCAATTTTTCTTAATTTATTTTAATTCAATAAGATGGTGCACTAAACATGTGACAATATTATATTCAATTTAATTTATTCCAATATGATCATCCAAACGAGGCGATAATGATTATTAATTCATTATGATAGTAATTTTGGAGCCAGGATGATTGTTCTCCTTCTTAAATTCTTGAATTGTGCCAAGCTAAGAAGTGCAGAAGAAGAAAGTAAATATTAGTACTTAATATATTCTCAATAATTTTCTTATTTTATATGATAGACATTAAATATATCTCTAATTATTCTCAATTCTCAATTTTTATACTAATACTTCTACATTCCATATTTCGATATTTTGTCCAAGGCTGATAATTACTTCCTTGATAAGGAACACCCTTATAGGGATTCCTATATTTGGCAATCGAAATCACACTTGCACTGGAAAAGAGTTGTCTCCTTACTCAGTAGTTTTGCAACTCTACAGTAAAAAGTTGTCTCCTTACTAAAGAAGTTGTTTCCATAGATTATGAAACTAAATAATATGATTCTTTGCCAAGTTAAAAAGAGAACTTAAACTATATGTACTATAAAATAATATACTTTATAATGTATGGTTATCACCATCCCATATTCCTATTTATGGTTGACAATAAGTCAACCATCATTTATCATGTCCTTTAATGCAATCTACGTACCTTTTCAAACACCATATAAAAATAATTGTCCAAGAAGATGACTTTTGTCATTTGGCCTAAATAGTTGTCATTTCCACTGTTGAATGCAACATGCGTGGATGAAAGAGGCTTTAAGGCCAAGACGATCACTATGATTTCAAACCATGACTCACATCGTGGGTTACGAGTTATGCTATTTTTTAAAATACTAATTATTTTTGACAAAATAAAAATATTTTAAATTATAACATTTTGTTTTATTTTATTTGTAAATATATATTTTTTAAATGATTATTATTACTTTTATTAGAAATCATTATAATATTTTTTTAAAATATAATTTCATTTCATAAAAAAATGATTTATAATATTTGTATTAAATTTACTAACTAATTTTTAATCAATTTTTCTTAATTTATTTTAATTCAATAAGATGGTGCACTAAACATGTGACAATATTATATTCAATTTAATTTATTCCAATATGATCATCCAAACGAGGCGATAATGATTATTAATTCATTATGATAGTAATTTTGGAGCCAGGATGATTGTTCTCCTTCTTAAATTCTTGAATTGTGCCAAGCTAAGAAGTGCAGAAGAAGAAAGTAAATATTAGTACTTAATATATTCTCAATAATTTTCTTATTTTATATGATAGACATTAAATATATCTCTAATTATTCTCAATTCTCAATTTTTATACTAATACTTCTACATTCCATATTTCGATATTTTGTCCAAGGCTGATAATTACTTCCTTGATAAGGAACACCCTTATAGGGATTCCTATATTTGGCAATCGAAATCACACTTGCACTGGAAAAGAGTTGTCTCCTTACTCAGTAGTTTTGCAACTCTACAGTAAAAAGTTGTCTCCTTACTAAAG
This sequence comes from Nephelium lappaceum, assembly GCA_021234005.1. NCBI lineage: Eukaryota > Viridiplantae > Streptophyta > Magnoliopsida > Sapindales > Sapindaceae > Nephelium > Nephelium lappaceum. Next base: position 5,071,793 of record CM037998.1, read on the forward strand.
AAGTTGTTTCCATAGATTATGAAACTAAATAATATGATTCTTTGCCAAGTTAAAAAGAGAACTTAAACTATATGTACTATAAAATAATATACTTTATAATGTATGGTTATCACCATCCCATATTCCTATTTATGGTTGACAATAAGTCAACCATCATTTATCATGTCCTTTAATGCAATCTACGTACCTTTTCAAACACCATATAAAAATAATTGTCCAAGAAGATGACTTTTGTCATTTGGCCTAAATAGTTGTCATTTCCACTGTTGAATGCAACATGCGTGGATGAAAGAGGCTTTAAGGCCAAGACGATCACTATGATTTCAAACCATGACTCACATCGTGGGTTACGAGTTATGCTATTTTTTAAAATACTAATTATTTTTGACAAAATAAAAATATTTTAAATTATAACATTTTGTTTTATTTTATTTGTAAATATATATTTTTTAAATGATTATTATTACTTTTATTAGAAATCATTATAATATTTTTTTAAAATATAATTTCATTTCATAAAAAAATGATTTATAATATTTGTATTAAATTTACTAACTAATTTTTAATCAATTTTTCTTAATTTATTTTAATTCAATAAGATGGTGCACTAAACATGTGACAATATTATATTCAATTTAATTTATTCCAATATGATCATCCAAACGAGGCGATAATGATTATTAATTCATTATGATAGTAATTTTGGAGCCAGGATGATTGTTCTCCTTCTTAAATTCTTGAATTGTGCCAAGCTAAGAAGTGCAGAAGAAGAAAGTAAATATTAGTACTTAATATATTCTCAATAATTTTCTTATTTTATATGATAGACATTAAATATATCTCTAATTATTCTCAATTCTCAATTTTTATACTAATACTTCTACATTCCATATTTCGATATTTTGTCCAAGGCTGATAATTACTTCCTTGATAAGGAACACCCTTATAGGGATTCCTATATTTGGCAATCGAAATCACACTTGCACTGGAAAAGAGTTGTCTCCTTACTCAGTAGTTTTGCAACTCTACAGTAAAAAGTTGTCTCCTTACTAAAGAAGTTGTTTCCATAGATTATGAAACTAAATAATATGATTCTTTGCCAAGTTAAAAAGAGAACTTAAACTATATGTACTATAAAATAATATACTTTATAATGTATGGTTATCACCATCCCATATTCCTATTTATGGTTGACAATAAGTCAACCATCATTTATCATGTCCTTTAATGCAATCTACGTACCTTTTCAAACACCATATAAAAATAATTGTCCAAGAAGATGACTTTTGTCATTTGGCCTAAATAGTTGTCATTTCCACTGTTGAATGCAACATGCGTGGATGAAAGAGGCTTTAAGGCCAAGACGATCACTATGATTTCAAACCATGACTCACATCGTGGGTTACGAGTTATGCTATTTTTTAAAATACTAATTATTTTTGACAAAATAAAAATATTTTAAATTATAACATTTTGTTTTATTTTATTTGTAAATATATATTTTTTAAATGATTATTATTACTTTTATTAGAAATCATTATAATATTTTTTTAAAATATAATTTCATTTCATAAAAAAATGATTTATAATATTTGTATTAAATTTACTAACTAATTTTTAATCAATTTTTCTTAATTTATTTTAATTCAATAAGATGGTGCACTAAACATGTGACAATATTATATTCAATTTAATTTATTCCAATATGATCATCCAAACGAGGCGATAATGATTATTAATTCATTATGATAGTAATTTTGGAGCCAGGATGATTGTTCTCCTTCTTAAATTCTTGAATTGTGCCAAGCTAAGAAGTGCAGAAGAAGAAAGTAAATATTAGTACTTAATATATTCTCAATAATTTTCTTATTTTATATGATAGACATTAAATATATCTCTAATTATTCTCAATTCTCAATTTTTATACTAATACTTCTACATTCCATATTTCGATATTTTGTCCAAGGCTGATAATTACTTCCTTGATAAGGAACACCCTTATAGGGATTCCTATATTTGGCAATCGAAATCACACTTGCACTGGAAAAGAGTTGTCTCCTTACTCAGTAGTTTTGCAACTCTACAGTAAAAAGTTGTCTCCTTACTAAAGAAGTTGTTTCCATAGATTATGAAACTAAATAATATGATTCTTTGCCAAGTTAAAAAGAGAACTTAAACTATATGTACTATAAAATAATATACTTTATAATGTATGGTTATCACCATCCCATATTCCTATTTATGGTTGACAATAAGTCAACCATCATTTATCATGTCCTTTAATGCAATCTACGTACCTTTTCAAACACCATATAAAAATAATTGTCCAAGAAGATGACTTTTGTCATTTGGCCTAAATAGTTGTCATTTCCACTGTTGAATGCAACATGCGTGGATGAAAGAGGCTTTAAGGCCAAGACGATCACTATGATTTCAAACCATGACTCACATCGTGGGTTACGAGTTATGCTATTTTTTAAAATACTAATTATTTTTGACAAAATAAAAATATTTTAAATTATAACATTTTGTTTTATTTTATTTGTAAATATATATTTTTTAAATGATTATTATTACTTTTATTAGAAATCATTATAATATTTTTTTAAAATATAATTTCATTTCATAAAAAAATGATTTATAATATTTGTATTAAATTTACTAACTAATTTTTAATCAATTTTTCTTAATTTATTTTAATTCAATAAGATGGTGCACTAAACATGTGACAATATTATATTCAATTTAATTTATTCCAATATGATCATCCAAACGAGGCGATAATGATTATTAATTCATTATGATAGTAATTTTGGAGCCAGGATGATTGTTCTCCTTCTTAAATTCTTGAATTGTGCCAAGCTAAGAAGTGCAGAAGAAGAAAGTAAATATTAGTACTTAATATATTCTCAATAATTTTCTTATTTTATATGATAGACATTAAATATATCTCTAATTATTCTCAATTCTCAATTTTTATACTAATACTTCTACATTCCATATTTCGATATTTTGTCCAAGGCTGATAATTACTTCCTTGATAAGGAACACCCTTATAGGGATTCCTATATTTGGCAATCGAAATCACACTTGCACTGGAAAAGAGTTGTCTCCTTACTCAGTAGTTTTGCAACTCTACAGTAAAAAGTTGTCTCCTTACTAAAGAAGTTGTTTCCATAGATTATGAAACTAAATAATATGATTCTTTGCCAAGTTAAAAAGAGAACTTAAACTATATGTACTATAAAATAATATACTTTATAATGTATGGTTATCACCATCCCATATTCCTATTTATGGTTGACAATAAGTCAACCATCATTTATCATGTCCTTTAATGCAATCTACGTACCTTTTCAAACACCATATAAAAATAATTGTCCAAGAAGATGACTTTTGTCATTTGGCCTAAATAGTTGTCATTTCCACTGTTGAATGCAACATGCGTGGATGAAAGAGGCTTTAAGGCCAAGACGATCACTATGATTTCAAACCATGACTCACATCGTGGGTTACGAGTTATGCTATTTTTTAAAATACTAATTATTTTTGACAAAATAAAAATATTTTAAATTATAACATTTTGTTTTATTTTATTTGTAAATATATATTTTTTAAATGATTATTATTACTTTTATTAGAAATCATTATAATATTTTTTTAAAATATAATTTCATTTCATAAAAAAATGATTTATAATATTTGTATTAAATTTACTAACTAATTTTTAATCAATTTTTCTTAATTTATTTTAATTCAATAAGATGGTGCACTAAACATGTGACAATATTATATTCAATTTAATTTATTCCAATATGATCATCCAAACGAGGCGATAATGATTATTAATTCATTATGATAGTAATTTTGGAGCCAGGATGATTGTTCTCCTTCTTAAATTCTTGAATTGTGCCAAGCTAAGAAGTGCAGAAGAAGAAAGTAAATATTAGTACTTAATATATTCTCAATAATTTTCTTATTTTATATGATAGACATTAAATATATCTCTAATTATTCTCAATTCTCAATTTTTATACTAATACTTCTACATTCCATATTTCGATATTTTGTCCAAGGCTGATAATTACTTCCTTGATAAGGAACACCCTTATAGGGATTCCTATATTTGGCAATCGAAATCACACTTGCACTGGAAAAGAGTTGTCTCCTTACTCAGTAGTTTTGCAACTCTACAGTAAAAAGTTGTCTCCTTACTAAAGAAGTTGTTTCCATAGATTATGAAACTAAATAATATGATTCTTTGCCAAGTTAAAAAGAGAACTTAAACTATATGTACTATAAAATAATATACTTTATAATGTATGGTTATCACCATCCCATATTCCTATTTATGGTTGACAATAAGTCAACCATCATTTATCATGTCCTTTAATGCAATCTACGTACCTTTTCAAACACCATATAAAAATAATTGTCCAAGAAGATGACTTTTGTCATTTGGCCTAAATAGTTGTCATTTCCACTGTTGAATGCAACATGCGTGGATGAAAGAGGCTTTAAGGCCAAGACGATCACTATGATTTCAAACCATGACTCACATCGTGGGTTACGAGTTATGCTATTTTTTAAAATACTAATTATTTTTGACAAAATAAAAATATTTTAAATTATAACATTTTGTTTTATTTTATTTGTAAATATATATTTTTTAAATGATTATTATTACTTTTATTAGAAATCATTATAATATTTTTTTAAAATATAATTTCATTTCATAAAAAAATGATTTATAATATTTGTATTAAATTTACTAACTAATTTTTAATCAATTTTTCTTAATTTATTTTAATTCAATAAGATGGTGCACTAAACATGTGACAATATTATATTCAATTTAATTTATTCCAATATGATCATCCAAACGAGGCGATAATGATTATTAATTCATTATGATAGTAATTTTGGAGCCAGGATGATTGTTCTCCTTCTTAAATTCTTGAATTGTGCCAAGCTAAGAAGTGCAGAAGAAGAAAGTAAATATTAGTACTTAATATATTCTCAATAATTTTCTTATTTTATATGATAGACATTAAATATATCTCTAATTATTCTCAATTCTCAATTTTTATACTAATACTTCTACATTCCATATTTCGATATTTTGTCCAAGGCTGATAATTACTTCCTTGATAAGGAACACCCTTATAGGGATTCCTATATTTGGCAATCGAAATCACACTTGCACTGGAAAAGAGTTGTCTCCTTACTCAGTAGTTTTGCAACTCTACAGTAAAAAGTTGTCTCCTTACTAAAGAAGTTGTTTCCATAGATTATGAAACTAAATAATATGATTCTTTGCCAAGTTAAAAAGAGAACTTAAACTATATGTACTATAAAATAATATACTTTATAATGTATGGTTATCACCATCCCATATTCCTATTTATGGTTGACAATAAGTCAACCATCATTTATCATGTCCTTTAATGCAATCTACGTACCTTTTCAAACACCATATAAAAATAATTGTCCAAGAAGATGACTTTTGTCATTTGGCCTAAATAGTTGTCATTTCCACTGTTGAATGCAACATGTGTGGATGAAAGAGGCTTTAAGGCCAAGACGATCACTATGATTTCAAACCATGACTCACATCGTGGGTTACGAGTTATGCTATTTTTTAAAATACTAATTATTTTTGACAAAATAAAAATATTTTAAATTATAACATTTTGTTTTATTTTATTTGTAAATACATATTTTTTAAATGATTATTATTACTTTTATTAGAAATCATTATAATATTTTTTTAAAATATAATTTCATTTCATAAAAAAATGATTTATAATATTTGTATTAAATTTACTAACTAATTTTTAATCAATTTTTCTTAATTTATTTTAATTCAATAAGATGGTGCACTAAACATGTGACAATATTATATTCAATTTAATTTATTCCAATATGATCATCCAAACGAGGCGATAATGATTATTAATTCATTATGATAGTAATTTTGGAGCCAGGATGATTGTTCTCCTTCTTAAATTCTTGAATTGTGCCAAGCTAAGAAGTGCAGAAGAAGAAAATAAATATTAGTACTTAATATATTCTCAATAATTTTCTTATTTTATATGATAGATATTAAATATATCTCTAAATATTCTCAGTTCTCAATATATATACTACTACTACTATATTTCATATCTCGATATTTTCTCCTAGGCTGATAATTACTTCCTTGATAAGGAACAACCCCATAGGGATTCTTAGATTTGGCAATCGAAATCACACTTGCACTAAAAAAAAGTTGCCTCCTTACTATATAGTTTTGCAACTTTGTAGTAAAAAGTTCAGGTAAAAATGCAAAAGAAGATCGATTTTAACACTTTTCTAATACTATATGTACACTCCTTTAGTAAGCACACCTCATCAAATATTAAAATAAAACATAAAAAATAAAAAAAACCGATTTGATGATATTTATTTACAAATATATAATACAATAAAATTTAAAAATAATATTGTTTATATTAAGCAGGTATAATTATAAATTATACTTTCTAAAACAATCTTTACTGGAGTGTATTTACAAAAGGGATGTCTATACCGCTTCAATGGGATGCAAATATCGTCACTCCATAAAAAAATTTGTTCAAGGCCTAGTCCAAGCAAACTCACAAATAATTTAACGAATCAAGCAACATAAACTATAGTATCAAAAATCAAAGCTGAAAATTGACTATAACCCTTTTGGTTTTGCTTTTGAGAAGTTAAAATTTAATTATTTAATAATTTTGGTACAAGAAAAGCGCTTGGTAAAATTTTCAAAAGTGATTATTTGATCATTTGAATAGATTTGGTAGCAATTTTAAGAAATTGGTGGGCATTAGGACCAGTTTGATATTGTTGTGGGTAAGAATGGCAGGGGGGTCGGGTTTGGAGTTTGCCAAATCCATTAGTTGAACCCGTGAAAAATAGTTGCACGCACACTTGCACCAATGAAAACTTCGTGGGCGCGGGTGGAATCGAATGCCACCCGCAAACCTTGCAACATTTCAAAAAGAAAAAAATGCATATCAATTTTCCTAGAAATTTTTTCCTCAAAGATCACCTAATAAGGACAGATGATATTATTTCCACATCCTAACAATAACATCAACCACAAAATAGAATTAAATTTAATATTCCAACCTAAAAATTAATTCTAACATCAAACATAATAAATTCAAGGACAAATTTCATTTCATCCATATGTTTTGAGAAATTATAAAATTTTTTAACTATGTAGTGCAAAATGATCCAAGCATTCTTAAAGTTTTGTAAATAAATCAATCTATGTAAGTTTTTTAGAAATTCAAAGTCTACAAGTGTTACAAATTGCCGATTGCTTGTGAGATGTTACCTCGGAATCGGCTGTCTTAAAGGTAAATGGAGCTAAGGAAGCTCAAATTGCCAATAAAGGGTACCCTGTCAGCCTTTAAGACCTCAAGTCCAGCTTTACCACTCTATGGTTCTGATGTCCACACTCTACTCCATGCCATTGACATAGATTCATAGAACTGTTCCATGAGCTCAATACCCCAAGGGGATCTTCAATGATTGAATCTTTGCAAGCACACAAAGCGATTTGATCAGTTTGATTATTGAATACAAGATAGGCAATGTATAGAGCAGCTGCTAAGCTAAGCATCAAAAGCATGCCTAAAAAGTTGTTTTCATAGCTTTTGAAGCTAAATAATTTGATTCTTTATCAAGTTAAAAAGAGAACCTAAAATAAATATATTATAATATAATGCAAGAGTAAATGATGTCAAATAGCACCAAAGAACGGGTGATTATGTATGGTTATCACCGTCTTATATTCCTGTCTATGGTTGATGTCAAGTCAACCATCATTTATCATTTATGGTACAATTTACCTTATTTTCATACGATGACAAGGTATAGAAATAATTTTCCAAAAAGATGATTTTACTCATTCAACCTAAATTGCCATCTTTGTCATGAGGAATTTTTGCATTTCCTTTAGAATATGCTAGGCATCTTGCTTTCCCACCTCACATATGATTTTCTAATAAGAAATAAGACATTTTTTCCTTTCTTCGAGGTTGTAATATAGTCATATATCTTACACTTCCACCGTTGAATGAAACATGTGAGGATGGAAGAGGTCTTAATGCCACACACATCGGGATCTAGTGATGACCTTATCGTCGATTTGGTTCATCACCAAATCGCAATCTAGTGAAGACTAGATCAACGATCTAGCTAAGACCAGATTGTCGTCGATTTGGTATTTTTTTTTTAATTTTTTCTTTTTTTCTTTTCTATGTTTTTATTTTTATTTTTAATATTTATTTTAATTATGTTTGATTTTCATCATTCATCTCTGAGATTGACGAGATATTTCTATTCAATTTTCTATTTTACTTTTCTTTATAGGGTAAAAATCATTTTGGTCCCTAAGTTTTGGAAAATGGTCAAATTTTTAACTATATTTCGAAAAAAGATCAATTCAATTCTAACTTTTAGAAAAAAGTGTCAAATTAGTCACTTTCATCAGTTAACTGACGATCAAATATAACAAAAAATTAAAAATACTCATTTACCCTTAGACTCTATGAAAAGGGAAAAAAACACAACAAACCCTAATTTTTCTTTTTTGTTTTTTTTTTTTTATATTCATGGGAAATCTCCCACTTTCTCGACAGCCAAACAAGTCCACCGTTAAGAAAGCATGCAATGGAAGTGGCGGGAGGACCACCTACGACGACGTTTTCGATGGCCTATCAAAGTTTAGGGTGCCGTCACTGGTGCTGCGAATTGACGACTACACAGAGATTTTCGATGGCTTCCACGTCGCACGTGGTGGCGAGGGGTCAATTCCAGTGCTCGATCTTTCGGTGTTGGAAGAGGAGGATGTGTTCTTTGATATAAGTAGCTCTAGTTTTAACTACAATGAAGCATTTGGTCGTTGTGGTCATAGTTTTGGTGTTTCATTTGAGGAGTTGATAATGGAGGTGGAGGCGGTGGAAGGGGAGGCTAGGAAGCCAATGATGGTGGTGGTGGTGACTCCTCTGAAAAGGTCGATCGATGTCCTCCACGGGCGACAGTTGGAAGTTTTGAGTACTATCAAGTCTGATTCCAAAGAAACAAAATTTTGAGTTGGAATTTGACAGGGACCAATGCAAGGACATGGTTGTTGAGGTTTAACACCAAAAGAAGATATGCAAGACATAAAGCCAGAGAGTGGTTAGGTTGGATGAGATCCCTAGATGAGGATTTACATCAGTTTGTGGTAAGAGACCAGAAATGGAATATGATGCGGCTGTTGTGCCTAGATTTTTGCAAATTCAGAGTTAGATGCTAATGGAAGATGGTGTTTTTAATAGCATCAATCAAATTCCAAGTCATGTTAAAGCCCATTCTGGTGTTTACGATGGACAAGGAGGTTGTCAAGCATAGATATGATTCATCTCAGGTCTTTACTGTTTTGTATTAATAAGAGTTTTTTAGTTAAAAATTGATTGTTAACGTACAGTTGGCACACGTGTGCTTGAACCAAATCATTATTTTTTTGTTTTCTTTTGTTTTGTTTTTTTTTTTAAACATGTTTTTGGTTTTGTTTTTGCTTTTTTTTTTTTTTTTTTTAGTTTTTAATTGATCTGGACTCTAGAATTTTTTTTTCCAATTTTTAAAATTAATTTCTTTTTCATTTTATTATTTTTAATTTAATTTATATGTAATTTCTTTTCATTTTATTTTATTTTTTTCAATTTATCTAGTTCATACATGTGTCACCATTCTAAAGCGTGATTGGAAATGACAATTCTATGCCTGCCCACTATGCTGTCCGTTAAGTTTGACTATCAGTTGACTGACGAAAAGAACTAATTTGACACTTTTTCAAAAAGTTAGGGTTGATTTGATCTTTTTCCAAAATACAGTTAAAAATTTGACCATTTCGTAAAACTGAAGGACCAAAATGATTTTTACTCTCCTTTATATTTTAATTATGTTTTATCCCCACTGTTCATCTCAATGATGGACGATGGAGATCTATCTTTATTTATTTATTTATTTTCCTTTTGTTTTAATTATTTTTAATGCAGACCATACATATAGCATCCTCTTAATGTGGATAGAGAAAAGTCAAAATTGCCCTTGTTGATCAACTTAACCTTTGACTAATAGTGAACTAAAGGTAGGGACTTTTTAGATGAGTTTCTGAAACTTTAGGAATATTTGAATTGTTTTGCAATATATAATTTAAAATTTAATAGTTTCTCAAAATATAGGGACAAAAATGAAATTTATCCAAAATTTAAAATAAAAGACATAATTACATTAAAAAAAAAAAGCTACATTTTCCAAAAATTTATCCAAAAATTTTTGCCCAAATTATGTGGTAAGATTATTTGTAACTATCATATTAATTTTGCGATGATGTATTGATGATGTGGTTATTATATGAAAGTTTACTACATTATTTGGGAAATGAATTTGAGTAAATTTTTAGGTAATATAGTATTGCTCTTACATAAATCCACATACGACACAAAATATGTTTAAGTATTGGTCCAATACATAATAAATTTGAACTTCAAACAACACATATAACAAATAATGCAAAAGCTTTCATAAATAATATCACGTGTCAACCTCAAAACTTAAATACAATAGTTGAGTCATTTTCTATAAGTTTAAACTTTTGGATCTAAAAATGACTAACATGTCTTTTTCTATCAACTTAAGTTTTTTAGTTTGATGGTAACTAATATGGTATCAGAGCTTGAAAGTCACTAATTCAAACTTTTTGTCCTCCATGTATCTTAAATTTTTGTTACACATGTTGTAACGGTAGAGGGCTTTTAGCATGTGTATGAAATCTGATCTATCAACGTTATACTTGGGGAGACATGTCATGTGTCAACCTCAAGTCTTTAATACTATAGTTGATTCATTTTTTTATCGGTTTAAACTTTTGAATTTGATGGTAACTCACAAATAAAATTAACAAATATAAATGTTATTTACTACTATATTATTAAAAAAATTAATGTTGTGGGTTCACTGGTGGTTAAGCCCAAAATATCACTTTCGATTAACTAATTATCGTAGTATAGCTTAAAGTTATCGATCCCATAGAGAAGTTAAATAATAAAAAGAATTCAAAACAGTGAGGTTTTACAAGTAATTAATAAAGAAGAATTAAAAGGAGAATTGTTTGAGAATTGTAAATGAAGAATGAGTCAAAAAAATAATAAAACAACCAATAAAGAAAATAACAAGGCTTTGAGAGGGTCACTTAATTGTTTATTTTATTGTTATTAAGTTTGATTTCTATTTGTTACTCAATTGCATGTTTTACATCCCAAACAAATAATTGGAAAATATAGATTTGAAGATCAAATAAAAAATACCAATAGTATTTATAAAATTCTTTCGATTTAAGAACAAACTTGGATATAATTTTAAGTTATCTAAGAACGACAATATTTCGATTTGATAATATTGCGGTCAAAAATCAACTTATAATTATATCAAACCAGAAATTATAATTTTAATGTAAATCACATAAAGAAAGCATGACTAAATTTATATGAAATTGTAAAATATAATCTCTAAAATTAGAACTTCAAAAAGAATTTAATATAAACATTTAAGAACTTGAAAGAAATCAAACTTGAATAATAATATCTTTACAATTTAGATCATCTCTCAGCCCCACTTTAATTTTAGTCTCACTTGCCATTATTTCACACATTCTATAAAGAAAATATGAAAATAATTCAGTAAGATATTTTCTTTCTGAAACACTGATTTTCTCTCTAAAAAAAATTGGTTCCTTTGTTGTGGTGCCAGACGCCCTATTTATAGAAGCAAGAAGTTGACTCTCCAAAGAATCTTCTGTTCAACTAAAAGGAAAGCTTTCAATTTCAAAATCTTTCCATATTCATCACCACAACTTATTTGGTCATTTTTCAAATTTTGAAATTCAAATCAAATGTCAACTCATCCCCACAAATCACTCTATCATTTTTCAAATTTTGAAATTCAATAAAATGTCAACCAATCACCACAAATTACTCAACCATTTTCAAATTTGAAAATGATTTGTTGGTGGAAGTGTATAAGCCTTGAGACATTTAAGGTTTGACTTATATTTATCTGATGATCCTTGATAATATTTGGGCTTTGTGCACTTAAGCTGATGTTCTTTAAATTGGGTCTCTTGATTCTGTTTCTGAAAAACATCACAAACCCAAAATAAGTACCAATAAATTATGTCAAAATTATCAATTTTATGAGCATAAAAATACATTAAATCAAATGATCAAACCAAGAGCATTCGTAAAAATAATCAAATAAAAATGTTTAATTAAATAACATATTTTGACAAATGCAATCAATTTTCTAATATTAAAATTGTATTTTTGTGCTCTAATCAACTGGTGTTGATTTTTTTGGCACCCACACTCGAACTAGAACCCACTTGGGGTTTGAAATTTAGTATCTACACCTACCTACAAACCTATTTAATTAAATCCACATCCGTCTATTATGGGTGGAAATCCACGGGTGCGATGAAATTGTCATCCCTAGTTGTAGGTTTTAAATAGTCACTATTAGCTAGTCTTAAAAAGGTGGGGAAAATATAGTGATGATAGTGTTAATAGCTTTTTCAAACATTGATGTTTTACATAGAAACACATTATTTTGTTTTTCCAGAACAAATCTAGTGACAATAGTGTTAATAGCTTTTTCTAATGCTAGGCCATACTCAAAAGAGTAATAGATGCTGGTGTTAGAAAGCATATATAGTATTGTTGGGCTTTTTTCTACTAATTTAAACTTTCTAGTTTGATGGTTGTTAATATGATATCAGAGCTTAAGTTATCCTAAGAGTCTGTATTCGAACTGGCCGCATGATAATATATGGAGTCACTAGTAATATTTGGAGTCACATGACAAGCTTGTTGTTCTTGCACCATATAAGGGGATATGTTAGAGAGCTTATATAGTATTGTTGGGTTCTTTTCTATTAGTTTAAAATTTTTGACTTAACGATTGCTAATATGATATCAAAGCTTGGGATGTCTTAAGAGTTTGCATTCGAACTGCCCGTGTGATAATATATGGAGTCACTAGTAATATTTGGAGTCACGTGACAAGCTTGTCATTCTTGCACCACATGAGGGGAGATGTTAGTGATCTTATTTGCTGGTTCCTCTTTTATCAGTCTAAGCTTTTGGGTCTAATACCAACGGATGGAAACTACTTGAAATTTTTTATGTTTCTTACGTTTGTTTTATGATTGATATGCTCACAAATCAAAGTAAAAAATGCACATGATAATTAAGAACAACATTCAAAATAAAATTTTCTGTCATGAACTAAGAGATCAGAATAGAAGTAACTACTAAGATATGTTTGTAAACTAAATTAGCCAACTTTATTTATGGTACACAATAATTTGGGTATGTGGATCAGGCTGTTGAAGCTATAAACTCAAGAAATTTTTGCTTGCCAGAAACTCGAATGCACTTGAACAGGAAACCAATTGGCCATGACAGAACAGCAATGCCAATGCACACAGCCCCACTGCCCCCAATTCAAGTGATTTGGCTTGATGAAGGGACCAAATCCACTCCCAATTGAAACGTGTTTCGATGGATGGATGAGATCAACTCTGGGAGTGTGCTGGAAGCATGCTGGCAGCAATGCTGGGAAGGTGACAAAGTGACCAAGGGCAAGGGAGGATGAATAAGGAACCAACAAATGTCCAAAAAGGCGACAAGGTTTGTCTATATAAACTCTCATGTATCATCTCTTAATGATATTCTTTCACTACTTTTTTCATCTCCATTTTACTTGTTTTCTTTAGTTTTCATCTCATTTACCTCCATTCACTTATGCTAGCATATTTTAGAGGTGCCCCCTCTCGATCACCATCTGACTTGAGCATCAGAGTGCGATCGTCAGCACCTCACCGGCATCAACCTGACCGGTTCTTTCTTTTGCGGGCGACCCGGAGCTCCTTTGAACTCACAGAGCAGTTCCTTTACCAGGAGATCTGTGGACCACGATCGGCCTTGCATCCACTCTCCAAACCAGCCCCTAAACACCATTTTATTCCTCTTTTTTAATAACAAGATCAGCTCCCTTGCCGGGAGGTGTTTTGGAGCTACTTTGTGTCACCCAGTTCAGTTATTCACCAGCAGACACGTCAACTACGATCCAGCTCTAATCCACCCTCCAAACACTGTTTTACTGACCCTTTCACTCCTATACACCTTCGGTCTCATACTATTAGGAACCTTGCTAACAAGAAGCAATAATAGAATGATGGCGGAATTTTATTGATGAACAACAAAAATAAAAAACAAAGAAATAACCCTCAATGCTACACTGAGAGACTAAGGCTAGTGCTACACTTGCCTTATATAGAGCTTCTCTGTAAAAACCTAAACCAAAGATGATCTAAACTCCTAAATAAGGGTAAACGCCTAAAGCAAATCCCACAAACTTCTCCCTTAAATTAATTACCAATTCTAGTACTTGCCATATAGGAACCAATCACATTAATGGACTGTATCTTCCTTTTTTAGACCTTGAGATCTTTGACCTGTTTCTTCCTTCTTTGGATTTCTATTAATGGTAAGTGATGATTAGGGTCTAACAATTTTATCCCTCTCAACAACCGCTTTGTCCCCAGGTGGAACTTTGAGTATCTCCTCCTCTTTGTCTCTCGTAAGCTCCATTGCCCTTATAAGGTCTAGTGGGTCATGAGTCCGAATTCTCCTCTTCATCACCTCCGTCAATCCGTTGATGAAATTGTCGACACAAGCCGATTCTGGCAAGCTCGGCACCATTTCGACGAGATACTCAACTGTTGCACGTATTCCTCCATCAACGCCTCTTGCTTCAATCCTACCACGTGCTCATTAGGGTTTCCAGCTTGCCAACCTCCAAATCGCCTCATTATTTTTGCCGATAACTCCTCCCACGAAATCTTTGGCCGTTTGCTTTTGAGCCATCACAGCCACTGAATGGCTACACCCTCCTTCACCATAAACGCCAAGCGAACCTTATATTCAAGTCTTGTCCCCTGGATATCAAAGTACTGCTCTGCTCGGTAGACCTACCCCACTAGACCTTAGCCATTGAAATTTGGAAGTTCGACTTTCTTCACAGTTAAACGGAACTCGTCGCTTGTTGCCATGGTACGCTGAGCGGTTGGAAAATCCATGGGCCATGCAAGTGTAGCATTCGTTGTGGCTATGTTCATGGTTTCCATCAATTCCCTAGACAAGCCTTCCTCTCTCGTAGCCTCTGCTTCATCGAATAATATTTTTTTCACTCAACTTGATGAGCAGGTTGCGAATCGCTACCAATTCAGGTAACTTCCCCTCCACAACCATCATCCGATCTTTCAATTCTGCTACATCCTGTTAAAGTTTTTTCACATGACTCTCCATTCGTGTATTCACCATTCACTTGTTCCTTCGAATCTTGCTTTGATACCAATTTGTTAGAAACCTTGCTAACAATAAGCAATAATAGAATGATGAGAGAATTTTATTGATGAATAACGAAAATAAAATACTAAGAAATAACACTCAATGCCACACTGAGAGACCAAAGCTAGTGCTGCACTTGCCTTACATAGAGCTTCTCTATAAAAACTGAAACCAAAGATGATCTAAACTCCAAACAGCCACCTTTCAAATAAGGGCAAAAACCTATAGCAAATCCCACAAACCTCTCCCTTAAATTAGTTACCGATTCTAGTACTTGTCATTTAGGAACCAATCACATTAATGGGCTGCACCTTCCTTTTATAGACCTTGAGATCTTTGATCTATTTCTTCCTTCTTTAGATTCCTATTAATGGTAAGTGATGATTGAGGTCTAACACATACCAATTTAGGAGGGTTTATTTTGCCCTCCCCATTTTTAATACTGGGTGAAAATATAGTCTGAAATCTATATTTCAATATTTCTAGCTAGATTTATTGAACTTTAGAGTTGTTACTGAAGAAAAATAACTCTCCTTGACACATCAGCAAAAAGCCTAAAAATAAGGTATAGCGAGAGTCAAAATTGTAGTCAAAATCCATGTGAGTGCGATTTGTTATTTGGTCAAAGAAAGGTAAGAAACACAGAACATATTATGTTCTATGTTTAAATTAGCTTAATCTTTCTACTCTCACCATGACCCACGGAAGATTTTTTCCTCATCCTCACAATTGAAGCAACTTTAACTCCTACGCTGGACTAACAACAAATATCTGTAATGGCCTATAAGTTTAAATAAAAACTGTTTTCAGAATGGAATTACTCTTTGAGTACTTTTTAGAATTTTTCGTCATGGTATGTATTAAATGTTTCTGTAACCAGCATTACTGAGCTAAAGTGCTTTCTACAAAAAGCACTTTATTTTGCTTATCCAGAACAGGCCTATTGATGACAGAGTTAATTGCATTTTTCTGATGTTAGGCCAAGCCCAAACTCAAAGGAGTCACAGATTTTCGTTCTCCTGCAACTGATATATGGTGGAAACTACTCATAATATTTTTAATGTTTGTTTTGCCATTGATATACCAACAACAAAAGGACAAAATGAACATGGTAATTAAGAACAGTATTCAATATAAAATTTCAAGTCCTAAACTAAGAAATCAGACTGACTATAAACAAGTTGAACTACGAAATGTCTCTGCGGTTCAGATAGGAGGAGCTATAAGCTTGAGATAATTTTGAAGGTTGCTAATACGGTATCAGACCTTGTGTTGGGCCAAGAGTCTGCATTTGAACTGTGCCCACGTGATAATATATGGAGTCACTAGTAATATTTGCAGTCAGGTGACAAGTCTGTTGTTCTGGCACCACATGAGAGGATGTGTTAGAGATATTATTTGTTGGACCTTTTTTATTAGTCTAAACTTTTGGATCTGACACTAACAAGTGGAAACTACTTTTAATTTTTTATGTTTTTAACGTCTCTATTATGACTGATATGTCCACAATTCAAAGTGAAAAAAGCACATGATAATAAACAACAATATTCAAAATAAAATTCAGTCATGAACTAAGAAATCAGATTGAGTCTTTACAAGTAGAACTAACTACTAAAATATGTCTATTAACTAAACTAACGTACTTTATTTATGCTAAAGAAATAATATTGGGTATGTGGATCAGATTGGAGAAGCTGTAAACTTGAGAAATTTTTGCTTGCCAGAAACTGGACTGCACTTAAACAGAAAGCCAATTGGCCGTGACAGAACAGCAATGCCACTGCAGACAGCCCACTGCCCCCAATTCAACCTCTCAGTGTTGGCAAACTTCTTCAGGAACTCCACCATTGCCATTTGCAGAACTATGGTGACTCTAATGATTCCTATAAACAGCTTGTTCTTGCGAATTCCCTGGAATATTGTTGAGAATGTGAAACTTTTCCTAGAAACTCTTTAGCTTAAGTTTGTTATTTTGTGTGTCTTCTTATGGTTTAAGCAACCTCACTTAAGTTAATTTCATTGTAATGGTTTAGTTTGTACTTAATTTAGATGTAATGTGTTAAGTTTGTTTTTGGTTGTTATAGTGGGGTTAGGTAATTCTAATGTCAGCTTTTGCAGAATAGGAATGGGTTGTGTACCTAAGGTTGGTAACAATGTATGGCTGAAATCAGTTCTTGTACTCATATATAAACTTTAATGAAAAAGCTACAGAATGTATGTTAGCAAAAATTGTGTGCTTTGGTTCTGTTTTTTGCTCTGCTCTGAGAGCATGTTTTCATGGGATGTTTGATAGTTAATGGTTGCATATGGTCTGATTTCTAACAAATATGTTCTTCTTTTCAAGCTTCCTGGCATTGAACTCATTGAAGACTTGGCAGAGGACAAAAGTGTTGAAGATCATGGTGTTCTTGACTGTTTCAGACACATGAAAGATGGATCTTCCCAGAAATTGTAAAGTCAGCGAGACAGTTACCTGAAAAACAGCCTGAGCTATGAGGTTCCTCCACATGATTCTTGTTATAAGCGGCTTGGATCGGCCTACAGGTGGCTGTTTCATGAGATCATTGGTGGGCTGCTTTGTGGCCAATGCTAATGCACCTAAAGTATCCATTATCAGGTTCACCACACAGCAGTTAAAGGGACTTTTCCTGAAGAAACGGCTGCAACATAGTTTATGACAAGGGCAGCAACTTTGACAGTGAGCTGAAATTGAAAGAATTTCTGAATGTTGTTGTACACGCACCTTCCCCACCCCAAAACTGTCACCACAGAAGTAAAATTATCATCCAGGATGACAATATCCGAACTCTCCTTTGCCACTTCAGTCCCTTGGATTCCCATAGAGAGTCCAATATCGGCTTCCTTCAGAGCAGGTGCATCATTGGTGCCATCACCAGTGACTGCCACAACATGGCCTTTCCCCTTCGAGCTTTTCACCATCAGAAGCTTGTCAAATGGGGAAATCTAGCCATTACTCGAATGTTTTCAATCTTTGCCATCCTTTCTTCAGTTGTGTAGTTTCTGAATTCTATACCTTCCACCACAGCTTCAGATACTAAACCCTCATCAAGATTCAGAATTCCCATCCGATAGCTATAGCTCTCACTGTGTGCACATTGTCTCCTGTTATCATCTTGATTTTCAGCCCTGCATTTCTACAGCTCTTCTTGTGCCAGGACAACATGGATCCTTCAAGCCAACAACCCCCAACAATGTGAACCCAGTTTCTTCAAGCTTGTCAAGAACTTCCTCATCAGATTTTTTGTGGGCAAACGCGATGCATCTCAAGCTTCTTTTCTGCCATGCCCTTGACAATCGTCCCAATTTTCCTTCTTTCTTCATCATCCATTTCTTTTATCGTCCCACTTCTGTCATAATAATGTGAACACACGCTACAATAATCTCTGCAGCTCCCTTCCAGTGTGTGTGAACAGCCTTTTCACCAATCCTCCTCATCGAAACCCCACTTCTCTTTTTCTCCGAATTGAAGGCCTCAACATGTATTATCTCACAATTCTGTTTTGGCACATCAACATCCATACCTAAATCCACCACAGCCCAAGAAAGTATAGCTTCCTCAGTTGGACTACCAGAAATCTCAGGAGCTGATGTAGAATTCTCTCTAGAAACACTCCCAATCGTGTTCAAGCCAACAGCTTCCTGCAGCAATTCATAAACATTTGGTGCTGATTGCAAGGACTTGTCACCCTCCATTGCTTCCATTCCAAGCCAGAATTCTGTAACCAGCATTTGATTTAATGTTAGAGTGCCTGTTTTATCTGCACAGATTGTTGTGGCCGCGCCCATTGTCTCACAGGCAGAGAGTTTCCTCACCATAGCATTATCCTTCATCATTCTCTTCATGGAAAAAGCCAGTGTCAGAGTTACAGCCAGAGGCAAGCCTTCAGGAATTGCCACAACCACAATTGTCACAGCAGCAGCAACAATCCCCACAACAGAATTCATCACATTATCAAATTTCGTCTTCTTTCCAAGATACTCTTTGTTTCCCATCTCATCTCTGGTGTTTCCTGTGAAATATTGAATCAGCATCACCACGAGAACAACTGCCGCTGCTGCTAATCCAATCTTCCCAATGTATGAAGTCAGTTTATTCAAACGAGCCTGTAACGGAGTCTCTTCATTCAATTCATGCATGATGGCACTCATCAGCTTTCCCCAGGCTGTTTTCATCCCAACAGAAGTCACAAGCATGACTCCATAGCCATCAGTGACCTTTGTTCCAGATATCAAGAATGGATTCCTCTCATCAATCTCAACATGGTCACTCTCACCAGTCATGCTTGACTCATCAACCTTCATGGAATGGCCCTCCAGGAACAACCCATCTGCTGGAGTCTGATCACCAATCTTCAAAAACACAACATCCCCCGCAACAATATCGAAAATCGAAACAGGCCGGTGCCTGCCACCTCTCACAACCTCCACCTTTATATCACCGCTCTCATTAGAAAGTCTGTCAAACTGTCTATTTTGCTTAAAATTGCTCACAGCAGAGACAACCAAAAACTCAGCAACTATAATACTACCACCATCATACCACCCATCTTTTATACCCTCTTTTTTGATACCAAACCCCAAAGCAACTACAGCACAAACCAAAAGAATAATAATAGTTGTATCCTTCAATGCCTCATAAACAAAACTCATAAAGCTTTTCAATGGCTGTTTTGCATACCTGTTGTCTCCGAAGACGTTCCTTCTCTGCATAAGATCAGCTTCACTGTCTCTGATACCATTTTTTGGATCACTTTTGAGAACCCGAGCCACCTGTTTCACTTCTCCAAGATTTCTCAAAGACTCGAAGCTTTTCTCTCTCACCATCTTACTTATCATCCTCTTATCAACTTCAAGAAAAGATTGTGTCTCCGGGCGCCTTTCCAGGCTACCAGCATCAGGAATTTCGTTTCCATTGTCAATGGCAACATAGGATGAAGAGTGAGGCAGGAGCCCCTTTTTTTGAACAAGTACGTTCCTGGTCAAGGAAACAAAAACCCTGGTGAAATATTGATTTTAGTGAACAAGTATGAATTCCCAGGCCTCCATCATTTTCCAGGGTGTTTCCTTTTGTATATTATAGTGAGATTATTGTGAATTAATGATTAAGTCTCACAGTAGCTTTGTTTTGTCAACTGGATCTTCAGGAAAAAATTGTTGTTGACTATAATGAAATCAGGAAGTCTCGGTGCATCCAATTTCACAACTGCATGGTCATTTTACTAGCCTTTGCTTCCCAACTATCTGTATAAGCTTCGACTTTCGAGGGTGTTTCCTTGTAATGAACTTTAGGTCAAATCTTTCCATATCACAGCAACTTCAATTATTTTTTTTCTTAAACTGAATTATCACGGTACAGGCCCAAACCCTAAAGTTCCTCACAGGCCATTCGTGTAAAAAAAAAAAAAACCTTTGTTGGTGCAATTTTTTTTTTTTTTTTAAATCTTAAATTTTATTAAGACTTTAAGTTTAAGATCTTATTAACTTGTTTGTTTTTCATTTTTTGAGAAAACTTATTTATACTTTGGATCAGTTTTTTTTTACCTTTATGGTACTTCTCATTATATTTTTATCAAATATTCTTCCAATATCATTTAATATTTAATTAAATTCATTTCATAAGTATATATTGTAAATTATAATTATTTGAATGAATTAAAATAATAAATTTAATATTAACATTTTATAAAAAAATATATTGATAATTAAATTTTATTAAAATATTAAACCAATTATATAAATAAAAAATAAAAAATAAAAAAAAAATCCATTCTCTCTAATGACAGAATGCAGGAGGTTGATGGCCTCCTGCAAATGGATGGAGGTCGTCGGCAACCTATTGCAGGAGGCCATTAATGGACTCCATAAACAGAGGAGGCCAGTCTAGTAGTTTCTTGGAAGGGTGGTTAGATTTTAGGGTTAGAATTAGAGGCTAGATTTGATTAGAATTGAGGATATTTTTTGCTAGGGATATTTTGGTAATAATATAATAATAAGAAATTAATTTAGGAAAATAATATATATTTATTGATAAAAGTCTTTTTCATTAAGATATAAATAAGAAATTTTGATTTTTTAAATAAGATTTTTTTTACCTTAAATTAAGATATAAATAAAAAAATAAATTAAAGTCTTTTGAATTAAGAATTTAATGAAAATAAGTCTTATTAAGGGGAAAAAACAAAGAGCGCCTTGTGAGTTTACAGAAAAATCAGGAAGTCTCATTGTAACTTCTTTCATTTTTTATAATTTTTTTTGTTGGTGATCGGAAAATCAAAAATAACAAAATAGCTTAATAATTTATGAAAAGAGCTTGGATTATAAAGTTTTTAAAAGAAATTTTTTTAGATTTTTTTTTTAATTTTTTAAATGTACTATTATCAACCAAGCGATGCCCATCGCTGCAAAACTAAACTATTATTAACCATAAAAACTGCATTGACAAATGCAAATTTAAGTCTGAAGGCACTTAATTTAATGATTCCTTTGATTGTCTAAAGCTGGCTGCTTAAACTCCATGGTATTGACAATTTTTTAAATATGATAGTCAAATGTTTTCTTTAGATACTGCCTACCTTTCAACTTCAAATATTTTCAGATTGAATGAATGTTTACATTTATGTTAAAGATCAAAATTTCCAATCTTTTAAATAGTTCACAAATATAGAATTGTATTTTGCTAGCCAAAAAGTGGGATATGCTAGTTCAATTAGTTAAGGAGATCTCTTAAGTTTCTAATGATCAAAGTTTATTAATATATGAAAAAGTAAAAAGTAAAAAGTAAAAATCAAACAAATTGTTGGCCAAATATTGATGACTTTCAGCCTCAACAATTTTTAAATTCTGACACACCACCTCTAAGTATGAGTGGTTTAATACTTCTCTTGATCATAAGAGATCAAAAATAGTTCCACCCTTATTCTAAAATACAAGGTGTAAGTAGTTTTTTACGAATTTAATCCTATTTCCCCCACCGTAACAAAAAAAAAAAACTCAAATTCTGATTGTGCTTGTAAGCTTTTTTAAGTTTATTGTAATTCAAACTTTCGTTGTCAACTAGTCTTCTTTTTTCTTCACATTGATCCAACATATTAGATATTACACAACGAAAGTGGGAAGTAAGGTGGACCCCGTATTTGACCAAGAGGGGCACATGCCTCTCCTAAAATTTTCTTATAATTCTGATTTTTGTTGTCTAACTTGTCTTTTTCATTTTTCTTCACATTGATCCAAAAGAGGTAAGTAAGATAAATTACCTTTCAAAAAATAGTAAAAAACAAAAATTAGACTTTTGTTGTCAACTTGTCTTTTTCTTTTT
The DNA here is from genome assembly GCA_021234005.1 of Nephelium lappaceum. NCBI lineage: Eukaryota > Viridiplantae > Streptophyta > Magnoliopsida > Sapindales > Sapindaceae > Nephelium > Nephelium lappaceum. The sequence continues at coordinate 5,094,617 of CM037998.1, forward strand.
TCTTCACATTTTTTTTTTTTGAAATTTTCTTTTTTCTTCACATTGATCCAAAAGAGGTAAGTAAGATAAATTACCTTTCAAAAAATAGTAAAAAAAAAAAAAAAAAAAAGGAAAATCCAGGAAATGCATATGCGCCACCTTGTCATGTATTGGGTCCGCCTCTTTATTAATTGATTACTGAAAAAGTAGGGAAGGTTTTATTTTAGTCTCTAAAATTTCGAAAAATATTAAGTTTTTAAAACTCTTTTGGAAACGGGTTTTTTTATCTCTAATTTTTTCAAAACTCTTCTAAAAAGTCTAAGCAGTCAATCAACTAACGGTCAACATTAACATAATGCATTAAAAAATATTTTTGCCTTTGATGGTTATTAGTGATGCATAAATTATTGAATTATTCTCATAAAATAATAAATTTAAAAGTTAAATTGTCCAAAATGTCTTGAATTTAAGTTGTTAAATTACAATTTAAATTGCATAAAGTTACCGTTGACTATCAGTTGACTGATGGTTTGGACTTTTTAAAAGAATTTTAGAAATATGAGGGATGCCAAGAGCTGTTCCAAAAGAGTTTTAAAAATCTAATATTTTCTGAAATTTTAGGGACTAAAATGAATTTTTTCCAAAACGGTAAAAGAGGAAACAAATTTCTGGTCAAATATTGATGAATCGCAGTAGGAATAATTCTAAAATTTTAAATTTTGATTGTACTGGTTGCAAGCCAAATTGTTAGCTTTGGTTGGCAACTTGTCCTTCACGTTTTACTTGCCATTGACCTAACATATTACTAGGCAAAAGAAGTAAATTAAATCCCCATATGCACGGCAGACTTCTTCGTGACATTGATTGAATATATATGGAGTAATGGAGTTTACTCATTTTGATTCAGAAAAACCAAAAAACTGAAATGAGATGTAATATGTGCCACCCTTCTTGGAAAAGAAGTTCAAAAAACAAGTAGAGGAGAAAGCCGAATAATACGTTGTAGGCGAAACTTTCATATAACCATAAACTTTACTTAATAGTCATAATTAATCTTTGCATGACAACACTGTAAGGGGCAAAAAAATGTAAACATGCAAAGGTTTAATTGAGTGTAGGTAAATATTTCAATTGAGTGATTTTTATTTTTATTTTTATTTTTATTTTTTATTTTTTATTTTTTTATATTTCATTTGTGTGTGTATATATATATGTAAGACATCATTTTTAGAACAATAGTTCCATATTTTGTTGTTTGATATTAAAGTGACTGTTATATCCTTACTTTGTTTGAAATTTACTTAAGAGTATACATATATTTTTATAGAGGAGGGCCGGAGGGGGTTAGATTTGTCATTAGGAAATCATTTTTCTGTTACTAGTAGTTGTATAATATTGCAAAGTCAATTCTATCCCTACCAAATGTTGAAATTGCATAAAAGATGCTCATCAAATATAATGATCAGGGGTAAAAAAGTCTTCCTGACATTAAGTCATCAATTTTTATTTAACCATTTTCTATTTAAAAATAAATTAATTGTACTAAGCAATGTTCATGTTTTCCTAGTCTATCAAGATCACCTCTTAATGTTTCGAAAAAAAAAAAAAAAAAAGAAATCATTTCTTAGTTGGAGTATGTTCCTTAATTCTAAAAAATCAAGGATTCAAATTTCACCTTTGTTTTAAAACACAAGGTGTGAGTAGTTTTTTTTTAATTTAATCTTCTCTCCCCCATCATATATAAAAAGTAAAAAATAAAAAAATGTTAACCTGTCGGACACCATGTAAAAGATTTTAGTAAATGGATATAAAGAGATAAGGCTTTTTCATTTTCAAATAATTTGAAGGAGAAAGTATGAAAATTGCCAAACTATCCTATATCAGTGTAAATTCCTTTAGAATTCTTTTTACCTGAGGAAGAAAAGTATTAAAAGTTCTAGTGTTATTTTATAACTTGTTTTCGGTAAAAATATAGTTACAAGAAGTGTTAATGTTATTTATGAACTTTCTATTCGACTTGATAGATAAATAGACTATTGTACCCTCCCACTGTTATGTCAACCATTAAATCTTTGTCAACTGACAGTAACGATTGTTTATGCCATCAATATCAGAAGTCGAGTATCATACTTTAATTATTAAACCTGTGATAAGTTTTTGACAATTTTTCTTATTAAATTTGTAACTCCGCCACTAATATTATTAATTGCTCGAAACTAGAAATATGTGTTAAGTTTTAGTTTTTAGTTTTTTTTTTTTTTTTTTTGTTCAGCAGAATAATAGTGGTAGACTATTATTAGTGGCAGAGTCAAAAATTTAATATGAAAAATCGTCAAAAACTTATCACAAGTTTAATAATTATTAAACTTGTGATAATAGTTCCACAATCAAGCTCTCCAGGAATCCAGTTTTACATGGGGGAAGCAAGCACATAGATGTGAGGTATCACTTCCTTCGTGATCTTGTTAAAGATGGAATCATTGAATTAATATTTTGTCGAAGTGAAGAACAGGTTGCAGATATATGAACCAAGCCTCTTAAGTTGGGTGCATTTCTGAAGTTATGTGATCTGCTTGGTGTTTGTTCTGAGACTCACTTAAACTGATGTTATGAATAACATTCAGTTTAGGGGAGAGCGTTAAGTTTTAGTTTCATTTTTTTATTTTTTTATGTTCAGCAGAATAATAGTGGTAGACCTATTCTTTAGGGAATAGATTATCATGTTTCAGTTTTTTAGGAGAATCCCATGAGCTTAGGAATTATGTTAATCATGGGTTAGTTGTTGCTTATTTTCAGCTGTAGTTTGTTTTGTACTCTGCTATATATTTAGTCTTTCAGTTAACAAAATAGTATGCAAGTTCTACATATTGTTTGTCACTTTAAATTTTGTTTTATCAGTGGTATCAGAGCTTGAAAAGAGGGACTCGCAGGAAAAGAAGCAGCACCTTCAACTTGTAGCAACAAGTGTTCATGGCACCTGACAATGAAAATTTTACACAACCTGCCATTCCTCACTTTGATGGTCATTATGATCATTGGAGCATGCTGATGGAGAATTCTCTGCATTCCAAAGAGTATTGGAGCATTGTGGAGACTGGTTTTAGTTAATCAGCTAGTGATGTGGTGTTGACTGAAGCTCAATAGAAGAGTGTGGATAAGCAGAGACTGAAGGATTTCAAAGCCAAGAATTATTTGTTCTAGGCAATAGATCGTGCAATACTGGAGATTATTCTTCAAAAAGATACTGCCAAACAGATTTAGGACTAAATGAAAGGAAAGGATGCAGGCACAACAAGGGTGAAACGACAACAAATTCAAGTCCTTCACAAAGAGTTTGAAGTTCTTCATATGAAGGGGGTGGAGTCAGTAGATGAGCATTTTTCCAGGACATTAACCATTGTTAACGAGATGCGTATTTATGGTGGCCGATTGGATGTTGTTGTTCGTCATGAAAAAAATTCTGCAGTCTATGTCATCCAAATTTGCCTATGTGGTTTGCTCTATTAAGGAGTCAAAGGATATCGATACACTTTCTATTGATGGAGTCAAAGGATATCGATACACTTTCTATTGATGAACTGCAAAGTTTATTACTAATACATGAGCAAAGAATGGCACCTCCTCCCACAGATGAACAAACTTAGAAGGTTTCAACTCAATTCGATTCCTTCACCGGGAACAGGCAGAGGTCGTGGTAGGGGTCGAGGACGAGGCAGAGGACGTAGCTGAAACTTGAGTTCAAATGGCAGAGGAAGTGCACGTGACAATGATCAGTATTCTACCACTCATGATTCCGCATTTGACAAGTCTCAGATTGAGTGTTTTCGCTGTCACAAGTATGGTCATTACAAGTCTGAGTTCACTGCAAATTTGTACTCAGACAAGGGATATGGAGAGAGGTCGAATTTTGCAGAGCAAGAAGAAGAAGAAACTTTGTTGATGGCTTACCACGCTCAGGAGGAATCTCATTCAAATAAATGGTATTTAGACTCTAGTTGAAACAACCACATGTGTGGTAACAGGTCTTTGTTTTCAGATTTGGATGAGTCTTTTAAAGATATTGTCAAGCTTGGGAACAATTCTAGCATTTCTGTCATGGGACAAGGTACTGTCAGATTGCAAGTCAAAGGACACACTTTCAAAATTCCTGGAGTTTTTTATGTTCCAGAATTAAACAGTAATCTTATTAGCATGGGACAGTTGCAAGAAAGAGACTACACAATTGTTATTCGGAAGGGTTACTGCTCAATTCAACATCCAAAGAAGGGAATAATTGCTCAAATTGTTATGACACCTAATCGATCGTTTCCTCTACATAATCAGAGAAATGATCAAGCCTGCTTGACAGCTAAAGTGCAAGATTCTACAAGGTTATGGCATTTTCGCTATGGTCATCTCAATTTTAATGGTTTGAGAACGTTGCAAGAGAAGAATATGGTAATTGGTCTTCCTCAAATCATTGTTCCCTCCAAAGTTTGTCAAGATTGTGCTGTTGGTAAACAACATCGTGATTCCTTTCCAATAGGGAGAGCATGGAGAGCCAAACAACCACAAAAGTCTGAGTGATTCATTTCATAAATGTGGAAGCCACATTAGGGAAATTGGCCACATTATCACACCACTTCAAGGTTTTTTTTTTTTTTTTTTTTTTACATTGACATCTTACAAATCAGAGGATTGTCGAGACCTATCGAGATCAACTAATAACGCAATTCAGATGACTACTCTCACAACTGATGATATTGAGACATACCGAGATTGACTAACAGCGTGACTCGGATAACTACTCCCACAAACTGGGAGATAACTACTCTTACAAGAGAAAACTCACACCTACATCTTATGTTTTAATAGAACAAAAGTGAGACTTGAACTTTTGATCTTTTAGGGTTAAGAGCGGTACTCAATCACTCCTACTAAAAGTGGTGTTAACATCACTTGAAACCTTGTCACCAATGATAATCACCAAACGTCGAGTACTGTTAGACTTCCCAAAATTTTTGCTCAAATTCATGCTCAAGTAATGTGATATGTGAGTTGGCAATATCATATTAATTATCACATAATCTCTTGATTTATAGAATATTGACAACTTATATACCATATCATTTAGGCATGAATTTATACAAAAAAATTTGGAAAGTCTAGCATTACTCTTAATGTCACATCATCACTCTAAGGCTATGTTTGGCATATGGATTGGGATTGAAAATGAGAATAAGATTGGAAGGAACTGAGATTGAATTGGATTAAAAAATTATTGTCACATATTTGATGGAACTTAGGATTAGATTAAAATTATATCATATTATGTTTAGTGTAAGTTGAGATTGAATTGAAATAAAATAAAATAAAATATTTTATTATACACTAAAAATTAGTTTTAAAAAAATATTCTTTAAAAAAAAAAAATAGAGATCCACCAGATTGGATCTGATCTCCACCGTCCATCCATCTAGATGGACGATGGAGATGGAGATTCAATTTGGTGGATCTCCACCGTCTTCAATCCCAAACTATTCATCACCCAGATGAACTTCATATGATGAACACAAACAATAAAATTAGATGAACACAACAATTAGATAAATATGGAAAATCAGATGAACACAACCCACACAACAAAATCAGATGAAAAAAAAATGAAGAACTAGATGAACACAACCCATACAACACAACAACCACAATCTTCAACCCCTTCATCTTCAATAAAAAATACAACCCACAAAATCAATCCAAAGCTATACAAAATTTAACAAGAAAAAAATCCAAAAGATTAAAAAATTAAAGAAAAAAAAAACCCAAATCTATGATCATTGTCAAACAACCTCCTAGGTTTGTCGCGATGGATGCTACTATTGGGTTTGAAGGTGGTTGCTGCTACTGTAGTGTTTGTCGTGATGGATGTTGTCGTTAAGTTCGATGACGGTTGTTGTCACTGGGCTTGATTGCGTGAGAGGAAGAGAAAGAGCAAGAGAAAGAGAGATGAATGGATCAGTGAGAGGAAGAAAAAGAATGAGAAGAGAGAGAGTCAAATTTCCCGTTCTCGTCCAGTTGAATTCCTACATTTGGTTGGGAATGCTCATTCTCGTGAAAGCTGAAAATGAGAAAGCATGGGTCTGGGTTTTGAATCCCTCTCATTGCTCTCCAAACGCAAGATTTAAAAGATTGGAGAATTTTTAATCCCAATCCCACTTGTATTATTGTGTAACAAACATGCTCTAAGAGTGTGGGGTTTCCTAGCAAGAACAAGAGAGAACTTTAGAGTATATCATATATGTCGACAAGGAATATCCCTTACTATAAAAAAAGAAATATTCTTTTAAAAAAAAAAAAAAAAAAAAAAAGAAAGAAACAGAGAAATATGTTGTACCATTTAGAGAATCAATAAAATTTCCACCCCCCCACCCCCCAGCGCCCCCCCCTTTTTTTTTCAAAGTACTTTACTTTTCTCTCAACTTGTTTAAACTTCTTTAATTCTTTCAATACTTGAATTAATTAGTGTGATTAGTGGTCACTCAATAATTATTTTGTAAAATATTGGTTTTTTTAACATTAACAAAAAGTGAATTTTGAAACTAACATCGAAGCATTAAAATAAGTTTTTTTTTCCCCACCAAAATTTAATGATAGTAAACTATAATTACTATATATATATATAGTAAACTATATATATATACATAAATGGATTGTCTATAATACACTTAAATATAAATACATTTGACAATGATTATCTTCTAAAATTATTGATTGTATTTATCATATCTGATTATAACTAAATAAAATAGATCAAACTTCAATTCTAATACAATACCATTTGACTCATTAATTGTAATCAAATATAATAGATATAATTAAATATTTTAGAATACAATAAGTCATTTGTAGTTATCAAGTATATTCATACTCAAGTACATTATAGAATGTGATATATATAGTACAATCTATAGTATCTATACATTTGATGAGTGATTGTATTCTAAAATTACTGATTATATTTTATTATATCTGATTATGTATTATTATATATGATTACAACTAACAGAATCAAATCACATTTACTATGTTTAATTGTAATCATATTTAACTGTAATCAAATATAATAAAATATAATCAGTAATTTTATAACGTAATTAATTTAGGTGTATCGATATCTAATTGTACTATAAACTATCCATATATATATATATATATTGGTATGTCACTAGTTACATCATAGTTATATCTTTAACATTATTGTATTATGTTTTATTATGCCCACTCTCCCATAAATTTTTAATTAGGTCCGCGTCAGAAGGTAGTGAGAGACGGGGTGCACAGGCCTGTTTCAATTTTCGAAATTATTGTGGCTGATATTGTGTTTTTGAAGATTGGGGAGCCGATTCTAACTGACTGGGAGAAGAAAGCAATTTGCTCATTGGAAAGCTTTGGCAAAAATTCTGGTGGGTCAAATAAATGGAATGAGTGAGCTATTTCGATAAGCTCTGCACCATTTCATGACAAGTTATAATTATTCATCGTGGCTTTCTATTTTGAGTTGATTTATATCCAGACCATTAGATCTACCTTGTAACTACCATTTTTTAATTTAAGATTATATCTTTTCATAAAAGGTCATAGCCTTTATATAAAGTCACATTACATGATAAAAATCTGAATCATTCATTAATTCTTCTAGAAATTCTCAAATGTTTTAAAAGCTTTTTTATATGAATTTAACTATCTTACTGATTGGGTAATCTTACTCATTCATCCTTATAATTAATCCAATTGTTACAATTGATGAATAAAATTACCTAACCAGTAAGGTCTATATATTTATATACTAGGTGACTTAAGACAAACGGATCCTCCTTCTAATATAGTAAAATGTATAATTTTTCCTAGACATATAAATTATAAAAACTGAGAGTCAATAAACAAATAATTTCGTAATGGAAAGACTCAAAGCACCATAATAGAGCTTTGCGAATATCTAAGTGGTCAGGAACTGGAATGCACTTGAAGAGAAAACCAATTGGCAAGGCCAAAGATGCAATTCCCATGCAAGTAGTCCATTGACCCCAATTCAGCTTCTCTGTATCGGCAAACTTGTCCAGAAACCTCACCATCTTCATTTGAAGAAAAATGCTGATTCCAGTAATTACTAAATGTAGCTTGTCCTTGTGTATTCCCTGAAATATGTTCTTCTTTTCAAGATCCCTAACATTGAACTCATTGAAGACTTGACAGAAGGCAAACGTATTGAAGATCATGCTATTCTTGACATTTTCGGACACACAAAAGATGGATCTTCCCCAAAATTGTAGAGTCAATAAGGCGGCTACTTGAAAAAAGGCCTGGGAAATAAGGTTCCTCCACATGATTTTGGTTATAAGGGGCTCGGATCGGTCAGTGGGAGGCTTCAACATGATATCATTGGTGGGCTCTGTAGTGGCCAATTGGAATGCACCTAATGTATTCATTATCAAGTTTACCCACAGGAATTGCATGGTGGTTAATAGGACTTTTCCGGAAGAAATAGCCATGACTAAGTCGAAAACAATGGTAGCAACACTGACAGTGAGCTGAAATTGAATGAACCTTTGAATGTTGTAGCGGACGCACCTTCCCCACATCAGAACTGTCACCACAGAGCTGAAATGATCATCCAGGATGACAACATCGGAGCTTTCCTTCGCGACTTCAGTCCCTTGGATTCCCATGGAGAGTCCAATATCGGCTTCCTTCAGAGCAGGTGCATCATTGGCGCCATCACCAGTGACTGCCACAACATGGCCTTTCTGCTTCAAGCTTTTCACCATCAGAAGCTTGTCAAATGGGGAAGATCTAGCCATTACTCGAATGTTTTCAATCTTTGCCATCCTTTCTTCAGTTGTGTAGTTTCTGAATTCTATACCTTCCACTACAGCTTCAGAGCTTGAACCCTCATCAAAATTGAGAATTCCACATTCAATAGCTATAGCTCTAGCTGTGTGCACATTGTCTCCTGTTATCATCTTGATTTTCACCCCTGCCTTCCTACAGCATTCTACTGCTCTCCTGACACCTGGACAGCACGGATCCTTCAAGCCCACTAGCACCAACAAGGCCAATTCAGTTTCTTCAAGCTTCTCAGGAACTTCCCCGTAAGTTATTTTGTGCGCGAAAGCAATGCATCTCAAGCTCCTCTCTGCCATGTCCTTGATAATTGTCCCAATTTTGACTCTCTCCTTGTCATCCATCACTTTGATCATCCCATTTCTGTCATAATAATGTGAACACATTGCTAATATTATCTCTGCAGCTCCTTTCCAGTGTGTCTGAACAGCCTTGTCGCCAGTTATCCTCATTGTAACCCCACTTCTCTTTTTCTCTGAATTGAAGGCCTCAACATGGATTATCTCACAATTTTGGTTTGGCTCATCAACCTTCATACCCAAATCAATCTCAGCCCAAGAAAGAATAGCTTTCTCAGTTGGACTGCCAGAAATCTCAGGAGCTGATGCAGAATTCTCTCTATAAACACTACCAATCATGTTCAAACCAACAGCTTCCTGCAGCAATGAATAAATATTTGGTGCTGAATCCAAGGAATTGTCGCCCTCCATTGCTTCTATTCCAAGCCAACATTCGACAACCTTCATTTGATTTGAAGTCAGGGTGCCTGTTTTGGCTGTGCAGATTGTTGTGGCAGAACCCATTATCTCACAAGCAGACAGTTTTCTCACCATAGAATGATCCTTCATCATTCTCTTCACAGAAAATGCCAGACTCAGGGTTATAGCCAGAGGCAAGCCTCCAGGAATCGCAGCAACAAAAATTGTCCCAGCCGCAGCAACAATTCCCACAACAATTTTTATCACATGGTCTAATTTCATCTTCTCTCTGAGAAGTTTTCTGTTTGCCATCTCATCTCTGGTGTTTCCTGCCAAACACCAAATCAGCATCACCACAAGAACAAGCACTGCCACTGCACATCCAGTCCTGACACAGTAACAAGTCAGCTGGTTCAAACAAGCCTGTAATGGAGTCTCTTCCTTCAATTCATGACCAGTCTTCAAACACACAATATCACCCATGACAATGTCAGAAACCAAAATAAGCCTGTGCTTCTTATCTCTCACTACCTCCACGTTTATATCGCCGCTCTGAGTAGAGATTCTCTCAAACTGTCTATTTTGCTTGAAATTGCTCACAGCAGAGACAATGACAGCCAAAAACACAGCGAGTAGAATACTACCACCATCGTACCACCCATTTTTGAGGCCATCGTACCACCCATTTTTGAGGCCTTCTTGTGTGATACCAGACGCCAGAGCAAGTACAGCACAACCCAGAAGTATAATAATAGTTTTATCCTTCAGGGCCGCAAAAACATAACTCCGAAAGCTTTTCAGTGGCTGTTTTGCATACTTGTTAGCTCCGAAAACGTTTCTTCTCTGCACAAGATCAGCTTCATTGTCACTGACACCACTTTTTGGATCACTTTTGAGAGCCTGAGCCACCTGTTTCACTCCTCCAAGATTGCATAAAGACTCAAAACTTTTCTCTCTCACCATCTCACTTATCATTGTTTTATCGACTTCAAGATAAGATTGTGTTTCCAGGCTACCATTGATAAGATTGAGAGCCTGAGCCTCCTGTTTCACTCCTTCAAGATTGTTCAAAGACTCAAAGTTCTTCTCTCTCACCATCTCAATTGTCATTGTTTTATCGACTTCAAGACAAGATTGTGTTTCCAGGCTACCATTGATAAGATTGAGAGCCTGAGCCTCCTGTTTCACTCCTTCAAGATTGCTCAAAGACTCAAAGCTTTTCTCTCTTACCATCTCACTTGTCATAGTTTTATCGACTTCAAGATAAGAAGATTGTGTTTCCGGGTCGCTCCTATTGACAGGATTTTCGTTAGCAACTAAGTAAGAGAGAGAACGAAACAAGAGCTGGTTGTTCTGAACAAGAACCATCCTGGTCAAGGAAACAAGAACCCTGGTGCAGTATATGGCCCTGAAAGCTATCCGCCACCTCCTGTGGCTTCCTTTCGAAATCGAAGTAACCTTTTCATGATCATCCTGGACAATCTCTTCACTTGGTTTTCGACAACGTACAGCCATGACTGCAAACAAGATTGTTAACAATGACACAATAAAACTATAATGGAGACTATTAGAGAGGAAAATGTTAAGTTTTTATTGAACACCTGTCAATATGAAAATAATTAACCAAAGAGTTGATGGTTCCTTTGTAGGAATTTTAGTCTCACTTTTGTATATTTTTTTATTCTGCTTTATTTTATTTTATTTTTTCATCCAAGGTAATCCTCACAATTTCCAGGTTGTTCTTTTTTTTTTTTCACCTTGAAAATTCATGTCAAAATATTATAGTGAGATTATGAGCAAATTACTATTTAACCATACAGTGGAAACCCTTATTTAGACGGAGTAATAGTTTCAATTTGATTGCAATTGACCCTCCACCGTTAATGGATCTCTGTTAGAGTTAACCATTAATGGATCTCTGTTAGAGTTAATTGATAGAGATGTAAAATTATTTTTTGATTTTATTGTTAATTTTTTTTTAAATAAATTTAAAAGTTTTAAAATAAATTAAATAAAAATTGAATAATCAAATAATAAAATTAATAATAAAATCTCCATCACCTGTATTAAGAAGAACGATATAGATTAATTTTTTTTAAAAAAATTAAATATTAGCTAATTCAAAAAATTAAAAAATTAAGATTATCTCAATCCCAAATCATCGTCTTTTTCTTCTTGAACCCGTCATCAAGAACCCATTGAAACCCCAGATTAAACATCAAAATCCAACAAATTAAAATAGTTTTTTTCACTCTTCTTCTTCCCCATTGCCGCCGACCTCCACTTCTTCTTCTTTTGGGTTCTTCCCTATCGCCGTCGGATTACTTCTTCTTCTTCCCCTTAGCCGACCTTCTCTTCTTCTTCCACATCCACCATCGCCGTCCTCTTCACCACTTCTTTGGTCGATCAGTTGATCCACGCTTACCAGTACAACACCTACTAGTTCCACGCCTCCTAAAAGCCTCCTCCTCTATCGTTGACGTCGTCACAACGTAGATAAGTCACTTAACGTCGCTTCAATCTAGGTTCGAACCTAGATGGGTTTCTAACAAGAGGCCGGTTCTGTAAATAATTGGGGGAGGGAGAGAGACAGGGATAATTGGGGGAGGAAGAGGGAGGAGATTAGTAATGGTGGTGGTGAGAGGCCGCAGCTGATTCTGTAGATGGTGATGATGATTCTATTTTTTTTTTTTTTAAATTCTTCTGCAATTCTCTGTGTGTGTTTTTTGAGTGGAAATGGAGCTTGAAGATCTAGATTTTGGAATTGGTTGATGTTGGTTGGTATGGGTGTTTTTTGGAACCTAAATTTCTGGAGCTTTAAGATCTGAATTTTGGAACCTAGATGTTGGTTGATATGGGTGTTTTTTGGAACCCAAAAATTGGGCAGCATTGATGTTGGTTGATGTGTAAAAGGAAATAAGAATAAAGGTTATTTTAATAAATTTAATTAAAAAAACTGTTTAATTTTTCTTTTAAGAAAAAAACAGTTTTTTAAGATTGGGCTAAGGGAGGCTCCCTAGCCCAAACAGTGATCCGTCCATGCCTATTGCAAGCGTGGATGTTTCCTCTTCTCCCTCGGAACCGGGAGGGGTTTACATAGGGCTATAGTCAGAAGGGAACGTTCATTTAGGTGGTGTTTGTTTTTTATCTTAAGTCTAATAAAATCTTATTTTAAGTGCTTAATTAATAAGACTTTAAAATTAAGATGTTGAATTTTGTTTGTTTTTTCATTTAGGATTCATAAACTTAAACATTAAGTTATTAGACTATTATTGTTATACCCTTTTTCTTATAAATATTAATTTTTATTTTTTAAATTAGATTATTATTATTCTAAGCTAAGTCAATTTTTATTTTTAATATTTATATTTTAATTATTTTAATTTATATAAATAAAATAATATTTTTATTGAAAAGAAAAAAAAAGCAGTCAATGGAGAAGGCTCCTCCTTTGTCAATTTTATTGGTGCAAGAGGTGCACCGACGACATAAGTGAAGGCTAGCGACCTCAATCGTCACTATCAAGCCGATGCGAGAGGAGACCATCTCACGTTAGCAATTAAGGCCACTGGCTTCCTCACACTCAAATTCTCCTCCTTTTATTTGGGAGGAGGTCGGTCTCCTCCGTCAAACGCTGAAGGAGGCTAACTAATCTCCTTTGATGAATAGTCAGTAATCGTTGGCCACCAAGTTAGGGTTAGGGTTAGGGTTTGGATTTGATTAGAATTATGGATTTTTTGGTTTAGGATATTTTGGTAATAATATAATAACAAGAGGTTAATTTAGGAAACTAATACATATTTATTAATAAAAGACTTTTTCATTAAGATATAAGTAAGAGAATTTGACTTTTTAAAAATGACATTCTTTTGACTTAATTTAAGATATAAGTGAAATACAAACAAACTTAAATTACTTAAATTAAGATTTAAATGCAAATAATATATTTTAGGAAAAAAACATACAACCCCTTAGTTTGATAATGTATTAATGTTAAAGGTTTAAGATGCACTACAAATGATAAATTAAAAAAAAAACTATAAATATTAAATTGTAAATCAAATATTATAATTACAATACTAGATTAAATTAACACTACATTTACTTCACTTTATACATGAAATAAACACTAAATTTAATTCCTAATGTAATATGTATAACATGTCAACAAAAACATCATAACATGTCCTAATAAATTAAATTAACACCACATTTAATTGATTAAACAAATACAATATGTCAACAAAACAAACAACACTATGTTAAATCTGGACAATAGTTTAAGGCTTCGTTTAGTATAATTTATCCAAATATATATTTTGGAAGTAAACATTTTGATCTTTTATAAATAGAGCTTTACAAAAAAAATTGATAATTGTTTGGTTATCAATTAAAAAAATATTTTTAAATTATAGACTATTTGGTTGTATTACTTCTGAAAGCTTTTTTAAATTATAAATTTATCAAAAAGGACATGAGACATCATTATATTTTTCACTACGAATTTTTGCCAAAAAGAATACATTGGATTAGAGGGTATGGATCTAGCTTTAAGATCCTTCTGAATGCCTTCTATAGATTTGGTTAACACACTTATTTGACCATCGATAATTCTTTGTCTTTTAGGATGCTCTCCCTGTCCTAATTCAACCTCTCCTTTTCATAATGATTCATGATGAAAATCTGTTAACATTATATTCAAGATATGCCATAATATAATGAAATTTGTTAACATTATATATTTGCGAATTTAGAACCAACAAATATAATTAAGTATATACATATATATATTCACAAAAGTGAGTACCATAAAAGCGAAAGAGAAGAACATTAAAAAATGAATTAATTGTCAGTTCAAAAACAAAAACAAAAAACTAAATTAATTGTAATACAAAAAAACACCCAATTAAACCCACATGATCTGTTGCAGACCTGAGCACCTTCGTTTGCTGACTCTTGAAATTGTGCAGCGGATTTTTTTTAATGTAAAATCACAAACCTTTCCTAAAAAAAATAAAAAACAGCTTGGAATTTCGCACAATCTCAGTTGGTTGATACGTAATGATTTCATCATGATCGTATATTATCAATCCCATATGTTATTACCATTCAGTTTTCTCTATTTTTAGTTTCCAACCAAATACACCACCTCGAATGTTGAAATCTTTCGTCAATTCCATATCTTAAAATGTATTAGGGTTTTAAGGGTACAGTGTGATTAACAAAATATAATAGGGTTATTTTAGATATTTTAATTTTTTTTTGAAAAAGCTCAAAAATCTACTTGGACTTGGATCCAAGATGAACAAATCATTTTATATCAAAACAAAAAAAAATCATGACTTATATATAACATAAATATATAATATGTTTACAATAATATTATTAAGAAAAACCACAACAAATTGGACTTGGATCTAAGATAAACAAATCATTTTATATCAAAAAAAAAAAAAAAATCACAGCTTGATATAACATAGATATACAATATGCTTATAATAATATTATTAAGAAAGCTTGTATGTGTGTGTGTGTGTGAAACCACAACAAATTGGACTTGGATCTAAAATGAACAAATCATTTTGTATATTAAAAAAAAAAATCACGACTTGATATACAACATAAATATACAATATACTTACAATAATATTGTTAAGAAAGTTTATATGTGTGTGTGTGTGAAACCACAACAAATTGGATTTGGATCTAAGATGAAAAAAATCATTTTATATGAAAAGAAAAACAATCACGACTTGATATACAACATAGATAAAAAATATGCTTACAATAATATTATTAAGAAAGTTTATGTGTGTGTGTGTTTGTGAAACCACAACAAATTGGGTTTGGATCTAAGATGAACAAATAATTTTATATAAAAAAAAAAAAAAAAAAATCACGATTTGATATATAACATAGATATACAATATGTTTACAATAATATTGTTAAGAAAGGTTTTTTTTTTTAGTTTGTTATGACGAGTTATATAACAGTACATGGTGGTACTACATCTTAAACATAATTTTATAAAAATAAATACACAATTTTTATTTTTTAAGAAAAAGCTTATGGAGTACATAATTTTAATTAAGGATATTTTTATAACTTATAATTAATTTATTCCGATTTCAAATCAAAGTAAATATTTCAATGGGAATACTGCTGATTTCAATTCCTGCAATTAATAAATAATTTATTCTGATTCTGATATATCAATTTAATTCCAAGTCAATTTAATTCCAGATTATTTTTATTCTAAGTCATTTTGATTATGTACAAGTAAATGCACCATAAAACGCTAACTTATACAATAGATAAATGACTCGACAATAGAAAAATTACCTTGAAAGAGGTTTGAGAAAATAATTAGACTAGGGTATTTTCATAATACTTGAAAAATTAAGGATATTTTGTAATTAACTAATAAACTGAGGCGTTTTTTTTGTAGTACTTTAAAAGAATTTCAAAATGCTTACTTGGGCTACCCAGGTAAGTTTACACATTCATCCGCCCATGACAACAATCTCACGAGCAAATTACAATTTAATTTAATTTTTTTTAATGGAGTAAATTACAATTTAACTACTCAATGGAAACCTTATTCAAGTAAAGCAACTATTTTGGTTTTATTACAATTAACACCTACCGTTTGCAATTTTCCGTTATATTTGACAGTAAATAGTATAAAAGTGGTAAAAAGACTAAAATATCATTGATGGTTAAAATTGATCAATTGATTGAATAAAAAATAAATAATTAAATAAAATTAAAATTAAAAATAAATTGAATTAAAAAATTAAATTTTTTCAATTAAAAAGAAAAGAAATTGAAGGGCGTCATCCATCATATTAAAGATCCCATCTTGGACCTCCATCTCCATCTCCATCTCCATCTTCATGGAGATTCAATCTCTATGGAGATGAAGATCGAAGATCAAACACCCACCACACATCAAACACGTACCAATATCAAATCAAATACCCTTTCTTTTTAAAAATTGTACTCAACTTTTATATTATCATATACAATTTAGAGTGAACAAAGACTTAACTATATATAATATATTGCTTTATTGAAAATCTTATTGGTTGTAAAATATGATCAACTATGAAAATAAAGCATGTTTATTATTATTATTATTTTGTCTTTGGTTACAAATTGCCTTGGAGTTAAAATCGAGCTTTTAGTAATGCTTACTTGGATTAAGAAGTGGATCTTTGTTGATAGTCTTGTAGAATTTTTGTAGTATAAATTATGATTATTGTATTGTTTAAGTTCTTAGATCTTTTGGTGCTTTCAATTATCTTAATTCATTATTATCATTTATATTGATCATTATTTTAATCCATTATATATGATTCATATTGATCATAATTTCAAATAATATATATATAGTCCATCATTTTAAATATGTATATAAAATTGTTATGATGTAATTATTTTGAAATATGCATTATGAAGGTTAAAATTTACGATGCTCTTCATTAAATGTAGCTTTATTTTCAATTAATTAATCATGCATCAGAGAAATTTATCATGCATAAAGGTTCAATTTAGAAAAACAAATTTCTTAGCTCACACTAGCATTAAATTCTGGCTATGTCCCTGGCAATAAGGGACCTTACAATGAAAGGTTAGGACTTACTATGTTTTTCATTGAATGTAGCGTTAGCGTTATTTGATTTACTATGCTTTTCATTAAATGTAGCTTTATTTCCAATTAAGTAATCATGCATTCGTGAGATTTAGTGATTTACCATGCATAGAGGTTTAATTAAAAAAATAAATTTCCTAGCTTATCCTAGCATTAAATCCTGGGTATGGGGACCTCACAGTGGAACCACCACTCTCATTAGCTGTGGGGGTACCTAGAGGCATATAACTAGGGGGGCCGAAAACGAGCCCGGCTGCCCTGATGACACATCACCCTTAACACCCGCTAAAGAAGACCTTTCACTCGACATCCATCCCAGAAACTGTTGTGACCAAATAATAGTCATACAAAAAAGAGGAAAACCAACATCACAGCATCCCACACAACAACAACGAGAGGAGCGAGCAGTTGCAAGAAAGCACCAACATTACATAACAAAGCAACAGGGAAGCCAAAACATCCAACAAGCACAACGCTAAACAACAATAGATCTCGACAAAAGGCACGATCGAAAACAAGCAAGGCACAAAATATATATTATAATAATAATAATCAAAATAATATAACAATAAGTCAAGGAGCTTTTTTTGGAAGCTCTTCTGAAAATCGAAAGTTGATTAGGCTTATACCTAAACACTCCCAAAAGCAGCTTCTAGCATCCAAAAGCCAGCTTTGGCTTTTGGAAGCCATGCCAAACAACAGGGTCTAACAAAGCAACAGGTAAGCCAAAACATCCAACAAGCACAACCAAGCTCAACAACAATAGATCTCGGCAAAAGACAAGATAAAGTAGATATATATATATATATATAAATATATAAAGGTCAAGTAGACTCACTAGGTATATATATATATAAAATAAGTCAAGGAGACTCACCAGGTGACGGCGAAGACGAGAGCGCAGTAACGAAAAGGAGAAACCGGCGAGAGAACAGAATCTGAAGAAGACGAAGAAAGGAAAGAAAGAGATAAGAAAGGGAGGAGAAGAGAAAGAAGAAAGAAAAGAGAGGAGAAAACTCACCAGAGAGCGGCAGAGACAGCAACGTGACAGCAGAAGGAAGAAATCGGCAGAAAAGAAAAAGGAAAGGAGAAAAAGAAAGAAAGAAAGAAGACTCACCGGCTGACGGCAGGGACAGCGACGCGATGGCGAAAGGGGAAAGTCCGTGAAAGAAGAAAATGAAGAAAGAAAAGAAATATGGTAGCGTGGAGAGAAAGAGAAATAATAGAATAAAAAAACCACACCTGACGAAGGGAAGATAAAGGCATTAACGGCGAGACCAGAAATTTCGGGAAGAGTGCATTACACAAGGCAACTCATCCAGGCCGTTCGTTGGCATTCGATGCAAAGATGCTGTGCTTTCTCCTCATAACTTCTGAAAAATCTTGAACAAGACAAAGCAAGAAGAAAACGCGTTCGAAATAAAAATTAAAAAATTAGAAAAAAAAAATTCTAAGAAGAAAATGGACAGTTAACCACCACTGGGTGCCTTTAGTAAACCGAATTTCATTTAATTGAATTGGAATGGATTAAAAATGATTAAATCTTAAGTTTGGTATGGACATGATTAAATCTCATGTTTAGTATATGATATGATTGGATTTATTGCATTTCAATCGTATGTTTGATGTATAATAGGATTGGAGAAAAACAATTACAAATTATTTTATGATAAAATAAAAAATATTTTTTAATATATTAATATTTGAAAATAATATTATTTTATATAAAATATAATCTTATAAATGATCTTAAATAAATTAAATAAAATATAAAAAATCCTATTTTTAGTGCATGAGAGAATTGGATTTGTTGTACTCTGTGTTTGGTGTATGGTGCATGATATGACTGAATAAAAGTTCTCTTAAATATGTATATTAACATTGCTTATTAAATTTATTAATAAAAACATTGCATATTTAATAGAAAATATGTATACTTGTGAAAAAAAAATTACTTTAAATATAAATAAAATAATAATATTAAAATAACTAATTAACATTAAAAATAAAAAATAAACTAAAATTATAAAATATTAATTTACAAAAAATAATAAATAATAAATTTAACTCATAACATTTATTTGGAAGTTAATAATAATAATAACAACTACTTTGAAATATGAAATTATCAGGTACCTAAAAAATAATAATAATAAAAGTAGTACATTTTTTTACCAAATAAAAGAAAAAAAAAAATGCATTGGCACACGGTCAGAGGAACACAACATGTTAACCATGGGAGAGAGAGAGAGTGTTGTTCTGAATCCAGTGTTTACGGGATCCATCAGAACTCATGATGAGGATGGGTTACCCAAGTCCGGTCAAAGACAATGGTGGGTTGAAAGGTTACTGTACGCATATAATCCATCTACTCGGTTGCACATATGACATACCAAATTTCGTCTTCGAAAATTATAGGGAAAATCCTAGTTTCCCCCCTGTAGTTTAATGTAATCGCTAATTTCCCCCCTATAGTTTCTGAAAATCCTATTTTACCCCTTCTGTTAACTCTGTTAGTGAGAATTGATTTCTGACTATAATAGTGAGCGAAAAGACCAAACTGCCCCTCAACACAGTAACCGTCCAGAATACCAAACTGCCCTTCAACCGAAAAACCGGAAACCGTCCAGAACACCAAACTGCCCCTCAACCCAGACACATTCACTCATCTCTCTTCAACCAAACCATCATCAAAGGCAACAGCAACATAACACAAACATCATCATCAAAAAAACACAACAGCAACATAACAAGAAAAAACCAAAACAAAAAAAAATTCTGGATTGGAAAGCCCAGAAATCCTTGGGTTTCCAGCACTGGAAACCGTGCTGGAAACCCAGAGATCCGATCGGGGTTTCCGCGTGATCTGGGTTTCCTCTGTTGGAAACCCCGATCTGGGCGGGGTTTCCGCGTCGGAACCCCAGATCGGATCTGGGGTTCCGCAGCGGGAGCCCAGATCGGATCTGGGGTTCCGCTGCGGGAACCCAGATCGGCTCTGGGGTTCCGCCCCAGATCGGATCTGGGGTTCCGCTGCGGGACCCCAGAGCCGCTCTGGGGTTCCGCTGCGGGACCCCAGATCGGGCTCTGGGGTGGGGTCCCGCAGCGGAACCCCAGAGCGGCTCTGGGGTCCCGCTGCGGGACCCCAGATCGGGCTCGCGGGACCCCAGAGCGGCTCTGGGGTCCCGCTGGGGTTCCACTGCGGAACCCCAGATCCGATCTGGGTTTCCGCAGCGGAAACCCAGATCCGATCTGGGTTCCGGGAACCCAGCTTCGAGAAGAAGAAGAAGAAGAAGAGAGAGAGAGAAAGAGAGAAAGGAAGAAGAAGAAAAAGAAGAAAGAGAGGAAGAGAGAGCGTGGAGTTTTTTTAAATTTTTTAAAATTTTTTATTAGTTTTGATCACCACCGTCCATTTTAAAGATGGACGGTGGAGATTGTTTTCAATTTTTTAAATATTAAATTATTATTTTATTAAATTTTTATATTTTTTATATTTTATTTCACTTGGACGGTTTTGCCCTTCCATATTAACGGTCAACTGTTGATTTTTAACGTTCAAATTGACGGTAGGGGGGTTTTTTGGATATTTTAATAAACTACAGGGGGTTTTTTATCCATTTTGTAAATCAATAGGGTGGATATTAGCGATTTTTTAAAGCGAGGGGGGATTTTGGCTATTTCATCAAACTACAGGGGGGAAATTGGGATTATCCCAAAATTATATCCCCTCTTGTATCCAACACAGTGTCACAGCCGCTGTACCAAACATAGCCTTTATGTTTCGCCACGTGGATATATAAGATATGGGGGCTTCTACAGTCAGGCTGTCGGCACCCATTTTTTTTGGAGGGATTTTTGTTTTTATTTTCCACTTTGTATTCTGAAAACATAAAAGAAAATATTTTTGGGGAAACTTCATTTTAGTCCCTAAGGTTTCGTGAAATATCAAAATTTTAAGCATCTATTGAAAACAGCTCTTTTAATCCCTAACTTTTCCAAAACTCTTTAAAATAGTCCAAAATGTTAGTCAATTAACGATCAACGGTTACGGATTGTTTGGATAAGAAGGACAAAATGATCTTTTTATAGAGGATAATTTATTATATAATAAAGTTAATTTTCTAAAACAAATGAAAAAAAAATTAATAAAAAATGGAAATCCACCAGATTGGATCTCCACCGTCCATCCATCAGATGGACGGTAGAGATCCAATCTGGTGGATCTCTACCATCTTCAACAAACCAACCAAGATTCAAACCTTTCACCAACATCATCAACAACCCACTTCATCAACATCATCAACAACCCCACAGACTACAACATTATAAAAAAACATCGTAGCATCATCAATATCATCATCTTCCACAACAACAACATCAACAACAACATTAAGAACAAAAAAATCAAAACTATTTATAAAAAAAAATTTCAACATATTTGCACTGATGAAGAGTTTCTGGTTCGGTCCCAAAAACTCTTCATCTGGGTTCGACTTCATCTGGGTTCAACGAACCCAGATGGATTCTTCATCTGGGTTCGATCGAACCCAGATGAAGAACTGGGTTCTATCGAACCCAGATCGGCTCCATTTCCGTGGAAGAAGGAGAAGAGACGGAGACGGAGGCGGAGGAGATGATGGTCAGAAGAGACAGAGGCGGAGGAACTGGTGGCTGATGGAGGAGATAAAAGCGAAGGAGAAGAACGAAGAAGAAGGAGGGGGAAAAGAGAGAGAGGAAATGAGATTGATCTGAATTCTTCCAGATCAGAGGAAGAATTAATAATTAGTTTAATTTTTTTCCTAAATTGATTTTTTTTTAAAATTATTGTTTAATTTAAATAAAAAATAATAATCAATCTTTTAAAAAAAAAAAAACAATCATATTATTATTGTATATTATTATTGTGTACATGTGTTAACTTTTGATTGGTCAAATAATATGTAATATTATGATTTTATTAGGGGTAAAATAGTCATTGCAAGTTGTGAGGGGTAATTAAGTCTTTTTAATTTTCTGTTTAGTTTGACCGGTAGTTGACTAACATTTTGGACTATTTTGAAGAGTTTTGGAAAAGTTAGGGATTAAAAAAGCTGTTTTCAATAGATGCTTAAAATTTTGATATTTCGCGAAACCTTAAGGACTAAAATGAAGTTTTTTCAATATTTTCAGTAGCTATTTCTCAAATTATTTTCAAAAAAACATGAAAACATGGAAAACAAGTTTAGTGTAAGAAAAAGATATAGCCAGAAATTAACATCAAGGTGAGTTAAAATTTTACAAAAATTTCAGCTGAGTTTCCATAGTTTTTTATTTTTTTTTTGAAAATTCAATATATATACATTAATAACATTTAAATCTATAAATAATATCTATTACAAATAGAAATTTCATCTCTTCACAAAACAATTACATAATATTTCAAATATCATAAATACAACATAAAATACATTAGAGATTAAACATGCAATATAAACACCTTCCATTCTAATTAAATAATTATATGGTGGTACTGTGTATAAATTAATTAGATAAACTAGATTAAATTAATTAGTGTTTATTCCTAAATTTTCTATAACTAAAAATTATAGTTATCCTAAAATTTTAAATCAATATAAACTACTTAATTTATAAACTATTTAAATTCATAACAAGATAAACTAATTATTACAATTTTTCTTAATTTAAAATTATAATAACCCTAAATTTTTAACTTTCAAATTCATAAATTTGTAATAAAATACCCAAATCAATTGTTGATATTGACGGAAGGATTGAGCCAAATCTAATAATATAAATAAAAAATCAAAATTAGATTTACAAAATTTAAATTTAAATAAAATAATTAATATGTAAAACTCTTAAAATATAAATATAATATGGAGAAAATGAAGAATAGAGTCGATAAAAGTTGTCTTTTGTTTGCCTCTGTTTTATGTTCAAATGAAAAAAAAAAAAATGGAATTGGAATTGGAGATTGGAAGTAGAATATCACAAATAACTAGGGGCTGGCTGCACAAATGTAAAGAGCAAAGAACAAAGAGAGAAGAGTCTGAGCATGTGGGGCTGTGCAAAAGTAAAGTGGCAGAGAATAAAATATAATTTATTTGATTCTTTGAAAAGTGAGATTATTATAATAATTTAATTACAAAAGGATAAAATTGTAATATCATAAAAAATATTTAAAATAGGCTCAAAGGGCTCGTGTCAGAAATTTTTTTTAAAAAAAAAACATGAAAAACAGGAAATTATTCTTTTTACCTATTTTTTCTTTCATGTTTTATCTTTCATCTTCTTTCTGCCTTCTACAAAACACAAATCCGACTAGATTTTCTTGTCATCTTCCTCACCCAGATCTACTCACCCATATTTTCTTCTCATCTTCCTCAGCCAGATTTGCTTCAAGAAATATTAGTCTCAAGTCTGTAATTTTGGGTGCAAGCAATCATGGCAAGGCCAGAGCCATTTCTGATGACTGCTCCCAATCCAAAAGTAACACCACTAAACAAAACTACTTCCTACAAAAAACACTTTCTTTTTCTCTGAATTAATTACTAAGAAATCCTTCATGGAATTTGATATGTCTAAAAAGCCAATTCAATATGATAAAGATGAACAAACTGTATATTTCATTGGGATTTATAAAACAGAACCTATTTATAGGCTACAAAAGATAATCAAATCCTCTACAAAGGAAAGAGAATAAAATCTTCTAAACAGGAAATTGAATCAAATCTCTTAAACAGGAAACAGAAAAGAATACAATATGAAAATAATATAAATTGGAAATAATATGATCTGGAAATAATATAATAGAAAAGAATATGATATGGAAATAAGAGTATGATTAATTTAGTAACATCCCGCAAACTTAAGATGGCAAGATGGAAAGAGTGATACGACAGCGAAAAGAGTGACACAATAATGACAGCGATGCGGTAGTGAAAAGAGAGAAACGATAGCAGAAAGAGTGGCAGTGAAATAGGACAGATATAGTGGCGCAATGGCATAGCAATGTGTAGTCAAATAGACTCTATTTCATATATTATAACAACACTTGTTATAGATGCATCTATATGTGGTTCTAGTCAGCAACATATAGATGCATGTTGTTAAAACTTTCAGATAATTCATTAATTGTATAAACACATTTTTTTTTATAATTACTTTATTAAAAAACCAACAGCTTTTTTGAAATAATTTTATTATTAAATAATTGAGACCTATAAAGAATATAATTTACAAAATTACACTTACAAAAAAATGACACTTTACAATTATTTAATTAAATAGAACAAAAAAATGAAACATCCACCAAATCTTAATTATCAACCAACCATCTTTATGTCATCATAACTAGTCTCTATTTTATTAATACAAACAACAAGTCATCAAAATAATATTTGTAAACATCATTCCATATTAAAATAAAGCTATACTACTTTCCTAAATAGGAAAGAGAATCAAATTTCCTAAATAAGAAATAGAATCAAATCTCCTAAACAAGAAATAGGAAAAAATACGATATGAAAATAATATAAACAGGCCATAATACCATATGAAAATAATAAAAACAGGAAAGAATATGATATGAAAATAAGAAAGAATATGATATAAAAATGAGAATTTGATTAATATTGTAACACAATATAATTCAAAGTCCAACCAAAGAGAGTACAACTATTCAGTTCTCTACCAGTTTGACTTCAAATTCAATGAATATCATTGAGCTCATTGAGAACACAATGAACTACATGTGGAAGCTTTGCCATCTTTTCAAATTTAGAAAGTTTTGTTTGTGTTAATTTTTTCGAACTATGATTGTGCATGTCTTCTCAGCAAAATAAATTACATGAAATATATGTCATATTGAGACTCAAGCTATCCTTGATAATACAAGATTAAGTGAAAACTGAACTCTAATATCAAATTATCAGAGAAATTCAATATGCGAACATAATATCATGTTATAACACACTGCAAGACTGACGCTTAATAAACATAAATAGACTTAAAATAGCATAAGTGTTTCAGGCACATGCTGCAAATAACAGTAATAATAAGGAGGTTTTAAATCAAGCGTTTGAGGCACTTGAACTGTGCATGCTTTGCGGAGAGTTTAATTGACTCTGTCAGTCCATACTTGAATGCAACAAACGTTGTCTCCCCTCCAACAAATATATGAGAACTCGTATTCAAGAGAATGGAAGGTTTAAGCATTACTTAGCTGCGATGTTCCATGGCCAGCTAATAAAGCCAGTACCAAGAAAAACTTGCTTGATTGCAAACTTGCTGAGCTTCAAAATAATGCCTGAAAAAAAAAGTTGTTTCCATAGCTTGTGAAGCTAAATATATAGTTTGAATCTTTGCCAAGCTAAAAAGAGAACCTAAATTATATATACTATAATATAATATAATTTATTATGTATGGTTATCACCATCATCATTTCCCATCTTGCAATCTACCTTCTTCTGCCCGGATGACACGGTACAGAAAGAATTGCCCAAAAAGTTGACTTGACTCATTCAACGTAACTCAGCATTATTTTCATGAGCAAATTTCCTAGTTTCCTTTAGATGCAAGGCATCTTGCTTTCATACTATTTTCCAACAACAAATCCGAGAAATTTTTTATAGATTGTGATATAGGAGGCCGGCTATGAAACAACCAATGGTGGTTGGTATCATGGAAATTGGCAGCCAAAGTCAAAATTGTGACCTGTCAACGTTTGCGGCAGAATAAAATAATATAATTTATTGGAGGATTTGCGTGATCAGACGACAGTACGAATTCATGGGCCTCCATCATTTTCCAGGGTGTTTCCCTCTGTATACCGTAACACCTCAAATTCAATATCAAGGAAATAGGATTACTGTCAAATTAGACCTTCAAAAAAGCAAACCCCAACTAGAAATTTATTCCAAACTTTGAAAGTAATCAACATAATTATCCAAACATATTCTCCAAAAGAAAAATCATAAAATTAATTATTGAAACAAAATATATCCTTGATAAATTCTTAATTCTTATAAAATCCGAAATTAAATACAATGAATCACATTAACTATCTCCAAGGATTTATGATTGGATGAACTCCAAGATCAAAACACCTAACGTCCACAATTTATTCCTACTCTGCAAAATGATAGAGACGAGGAGGTGAGCCGTCAACTCGGTAAGTAAATTCATGCATAATATTAGTATCAGTATAATTACTTTTATAAGTCAGATATAAAACTCAATACATAGAAACATATTTCAACACCAGTAATCAAAATCGAAAATATAATCAATGTTTATATTAGCAGAAGACATCATGTAGCATAAAACAATAATCAGAACAAAATATCATATTAAAACATATAACCACATAGAGTAAATAAAAAAGTATGCTCATGTCTTATAGTGTCACAAATACCCGTGTGACGCGGTCAGAAAAAGAATGTCACAATTATCTGTGTGACACAGTCAGAAACAGAATGTCACAATTACCCGTGTGACACGGTCAAAATAACAGAATGTTACAATTAACCGTGTGACTCGATCAAAATAACAAAATGTGTGCACACAAGAATCCAGCTGGACCAATATCAGAACAATAACTATAGACAATGAGCCAAAATAATTTTTCGTGATCTTATCTGAGAGGTGTATTTTCAAAACACATAGCAAAATATTTAATAATTGTAAATCAATTTTAAGAAACAATAGTTTTTAGACTTAATATATAAACTTTTGCGAAATTTTATATTTATACTAAAATCATAGGTTTTTTTTTTAAATCAGATGACAATATAAATTTTAGAAGTAAATAAAATAATTTGAAAACTACTGCAAAAATATTTTATTGCTATATAAATAACTTAAAATCATGTTTATAATTTATGTTAAACACAAATATAGATTTCAGAATATTCAAAAGTTCATAAACCAACATATATACATCATGAATGAATTTACTTACCTCGAACAAACCAAAATTCACAAAATAGGCTCAACGATCGCACGAACCTAAAACCTCTTTGATCCTTGAAACTCAAGAATGAGTTGGTTAATTTTACTAGAGAAGAAACGTATATTTTATATATATATATATATATATATATATTCTTTTCTACTCTAAATAGTAACCATATAGATAATATACAAATCTGATAGTAATAGGAATTTTAGTCTCTATATAAATTTTATTTAAACTAAAAATCTGCTGATATATATATATATATATTTTTTTTTTCCTTTATTAAAACAATATCTTTTTCTTAATTAATATCCTGTTCTTTCTAAACTTACCAAAAGAATAAAACTCCATAATTAATGAATTACTATTTTACTCTCAAAAATATTGCAATACAATGCTAATATATCTTTCTTTTATTAAAACCATATATTTTTCTTAATCAAATTTCCTTTCCTTTTAAGCTTCTCAAAAGAATAAAACTCTATCGTTAGTCAAATTATTATTTTCTTCTCATTTGAAATTTCTAAAATCTTAATTATAGAAATAATTAATAATGAATATATAAAATACGGTGATTACATATACTATAGTGAGAGTAGTGTGAATTAACTATTAAGTCTCGCAGTAACTTTGTTCTGTGAACTGGATCTTCAGGAAAAATTCATTTTTGACTATAATGAAATCAGGAAGTCTTAGTGCATCCAATTTCACAATTTCTAAATTGCATGGTCATTTTACTGGCCTTTGCTTTCCAACGAGTTGCGTAAGTTTCGGGGGGGTGTTTCCTTGTAGTGAACTTTAGGTTGAATCTTTACATATCACAGCTGCTTCATTTTATCTTTTTTTAACTGAATTGTCATGGTACAAGCCCAAAGTTCCTTTACCTTTATAACTTTAAGTTTGAGATCTTATTAACTTGTTTGTTTTTCATTTTTGAGAAAACTTATTGATACTTTGGGATGAGTTTTATTTATCTTTACAGTACTTTTCATTATATTTTTATCAAACATTCTTCCGATATCATTTAATATTTAATTAACTTTATTTCATTAGCATATATTGTAAATTATAGTTATTTGAATGAATTAAAATAATAAATTTAATATTAACATTTGATTAAAAAAATATTACTAATTGAATTTTAATAAAATATTAAAAAATTATAAACAAAAAATAAAAAAGAGAATGGAGGAGGTTTGATGGTGGAATGCAGGAGGTTGACAACCTCCTGCAAATGGATGGAGGTCATTAATGGCCTATTGCAAGAGGCCATTGATGGACTCCATAAACAAAGGAGGCCTCGACCTCCTTCAACTTGAATGAGAGGAGGCCGCAAGTGACGAGAATGTCGATCAACCTCCTTCCTACAAATGGATGGAAGTTGTCGAGGGCCAATTGCAGGAGGTCACTAGCGGCCTTCTCTGTTCAAATGAGGAGGAGGCTGATCGACCTCTTTCTAACAAAGTAGGGAGCAGGCCAGTCGGCCTCCTTTGGTCATTGATTAAAAGGGTGTTTGGATTTTAGAGTTAGGATTAGGGGTTGGATTTAATTAGAATTGATGATATTTTTTGTTAGGGATATTTTGATAATAATATACTAATAAGAAGTTTATATATTTATTTATTTATTTATTGATAAAAGTCTTTTTCATTAAGATATATGTAACAAATTTTAATTTTTTAAATAATATTTTTTTAATTTAAATTAAAATATAAATAAAAAACAAATAAAAATCACTTGAATTTAATGAAAATAAATCTTATTAAGGTAAAAACAAAGAGCCCCTTAGTGAATTTACAGGAAAAGCAAGAACTCGTTGTAACTTTTCTTTTTAATTTTTTTTGGTTGGTGATCGGAAAATCAAAAATAACAAAATAGCTTAATAATTTATGAAAAGAGCTTGGATTATAATTTTTTTTAAAAGAAAATTTTTAAGGATTTTTTAAAAAAAAAACTTCATTTAGTCTCTGAGGTATCCAAAATTATTAGATTTTTAAAGTTCTTTAAAAAACAACTCATTTCATCCCTAAAGTTCTAAAAATTCTTCAAAAATGTTTAAACCATCAATCAAACCAAACAAAAAAATAAAAAAAAACTCAATTACCCATTACCACTCAAAATGATCGTTTAGCCCCTAATGAAAACAAACTGTTACAGTGTCTTTCGACCAACAATAAATTGATACATGTTAAAAATTTGATTAATTTTTAAAAAAGTCTGATTATTGTTTTTCTTTTTTAAAAAAAAAAGAAGTTAAACAATGATTCAAAAACATATTAAACAATAGTATTGAATTAAAAAAAATTAAAATAAGGCAAATATATTTTTGGTTCCCCCTTACTCTCGCTTTCTCACTATTCATCTGCTCTTTCTCTCTAAATCCATCACCGACTTGTTTTATTTTTCTGGTTGAAATCCATCGCCGATTCTTTATCTGCTTTTTTTCTCTAAGTCCATCACCCACTTCATAAAAAATAAATTTGATGTTTAAGATTAGTATTTAAGAGAAATGTTAATGTTTGATAAAGTAAAAAGAGTTTTCTGATATACATGATATTTTAATTAATAATATACGAGTGTACTTACAAAATATTTATCCTTTTAGGAATTTTACTCAAGGCTAATGTTGGATATTTAAAAAAAAAAAAGTTAATTTGGGCTGTACATATATAATTTTTGAGGGTAGAAGTATCGCCACTCATTTCATTTTGATTCACAAGAGAACTCAATAGGTGGCCCAATGTTCAGTCTTAGCCCAATCCATACCTAGTTTAAAACCCAGCCCAAGTTAAATCTAGTATCAAGTTTTCTTGGGACTACCTAAAATTTAATTTTGTTTTCTGATTCACAATTTGTAATTCGAGAAGTCAGGTTGCTAGTCAAATAACGGGACAATCAGGTTGCTAGTCAAATCTTTTGTATTTCTGTAATCAAATTTCACTCCTATCTGGATTTGAATGGTTAGATTTTTATACATGTAATTGTCTAGAAAGAAAGCAGAAAACAAATTCCAAGCCAAATTGATGAGTTTAGGCAGTTTTTTAATTCACAGAACTTTAATACTCTCATGCATGGTTGTCATTGTAAGATTACCCATTGCCCCCAATTCAACTCCTCAAGTGTTTGCAAACTTCTTCTAAATTTGTAGTCAGTAAGATAGTTAACTGGGAAATGAGGTTCCTCCAAATTTGTATAAATAAGAAGGTTCATATTTTAAAACATTATACATTTGTCTGTCAAGAAGTCCTTACATAAGGACGAGTGTACAGATAAATTGATAAGATAGTCTCATACAATAATTTGTTGCATGAATGATATAAATTATTTAAGTTTGTGAGCTATTAAACGCATTGACTTTTTTGCTATTAATAATTACTATTATTTATTAGGATTTTTTTTTGTTCTATCATAAAAAAAAAAAAAATACAAGTTTTGAAAATAGTGCCAAAAAACTAAAATGAGTTATTTTAGCACTGTACAATATTCATGAACTATAGTGCAGTGAACTATCGCAAACTATATTCTTTGTTTGGGAATTATGATTCAAGGTAACTAAAGATGATAAGAAAAAAACTCATTCAAGGGTTTTTGTGATATTTTCAAAATTCATCCACTTTTTAGTGCTATTTCATAGGATTTTCTCTTATTTATTTGTGTATAATCAATGATTCACAAGCTTGATATTATTAAAACCAATTCATCCTTATGGGAGAAAAACTATGATATAAAAACGAATTAATTTTAATAATACAGCCTTGAGAATGAGCAGTCAGAAATTGGTATGCACTTGAAGAGAAAATCGATTGGCAATGACAACGATGCAATTCTCATGCAAGCAGCCTACTGAACCCAATTCAGTCTCTCTGTATCGGCAAACTTATCCAGAAACCCCACCATCCTCATTTGAAGAAATATGTTGATTTCAGTAATTACTAAAAATAGCTTGTCTTTGTATATTCCCTGAAATATGTTCTTTTCAAGATCCTTGACATTGAACTCATTGAAGACTTGACAGAAGGCAAAAGTATTGAAGATCATGACATTCTTGACATTTTCGGGCATATCAAAGATGGATCTTCCACGAAATTGTAGAGTCAAGAAGATGGCTACTTGAAAAATGGCCTGAGAGATGAGGTTCGTCCACATGATGTTGGTTATAAGGGGCTTGGATCAGACAATGGAAGGCTTTACCTTGGGATCATTGGTGTGCTCTGCGGTGGCCAATTCTAATGCCCCTAATGTATTCATCGTCAGGTTCATCCACAGGAATTGCACAATGGTTAATAGGACTTTTCCTGAAGAAACAGCCATGACAAAGTTGAAAACAGCGGTAGCAACATGAAGTGTCACCCTCTATTGCTTGTGTTCGAAGCCAACATTAGATAACATTCATTTGATTTAATGTCAGAGTGCCTGTTTTGCCTGTACAGATTGATGTGGTCGAGCTCATTGTCTCACATGCAGAGAGTTTTCTCTCCAATAACATGACCCTTAATCATTCTGTTCATCGAATATGCTAGAGTCAGGGCATAGCCAGCGGCAAGCCTTCAGGAATTGTGGTAACTACAATTGTCACAGCTGAAGGAACAATCCCCACAACAGAATTCATTAAATCTTCGAATCTCATCTTCTCTCTGAGAGGTTTTCTGTTTCCCGTCTCATGTCTGGTGTTTCCTGTCAAATACCAAATCAGCATCACCACAAGAACAAGCACCGCCACTGCCAATCCAATCCTGACACTGCAACAAGTCAGCTTGTTCAAACGAGCCTGTAATGGAGTCTCTTCCTTCAATTCATATCTTACAGAACTCATCATTTCTTCGCAGTATCTATTCATCCCAACAGAAGTTACAAGCATGACTCTGTAGCCATCAATCACTTCAGTTCCCGACTTCAAGAACGGATTTTTCTGATCAATCACGACATGCTCGCTTTCACTTTTCAACTCATCCACTTTTATGGAAAGACCTTCCAGGAACAGCCCATCAGCTGGAACCTGATCACCAATCTTCAAACACAAAACGTCACCCTATATCAGTGTAAATTCCTTTAGAAGTAAAATCTCCATTTTCTTTTTACCTGACTAAGCAAAGTATTAAAAGTTTCAGTGTTATATTAGAATTTACTTTCAGTAAAAATATTGTTACAAGAAGTGTTTTTGGCTTATGGCTGAGAAAAACAAGAAAAAGGGATGCCACCATTTTGTTCTGATCTGTCATGTTGGGAGAACATATGTGGCTCTTTTAAAAGCCACGTGTGCGCTTGAAAGAACAACTACAAGTTGTGGTCATAGGGTAGGTGAGACAACTTTTGTGTTTTGTATATAAAGCCTTTTCTTGGAGATAACGGCTGCTGGCTTTTGTGAGGGAAACAAAGAAAAAAAGACAGGGATTTTGGGTATATGTGGGGATCCTGGTGAGTGAACAAAATACCAGTGGCTGCTGTAACTTTTCATGTTTATAGTGGAAATATTCTTGTTGCTCTCTGACCGTGGATGTAGGCCTTTAGCTCAACCACGTTAAAATCTCTTTGTCTTGTTGATTATTTGCTTTGTTTTCACTAGCATTATATATCTCCATATCTGTGGTTTACTTCTGCTGCCAACAGTGTTAATGTTATTTATGAATTTTCTGTTTGAGTTGATAGGTAAAAAGACTATTGCACCTTTTACTGTCATGTCAACAGTTAAATCTTACTTTGTCAACTAATATTATCCTTTAATTTTTAAACTAGTGGTAAGTTTGTGTAATTTTTCCAATTAAATTTCTAAGTCCCCCACTAAAATTATTGATGGGTCGAATCTGGAAGTCCGCACATGAACAGAAAAGCAATTGGCTATGACAGAGCTACAACGCTAATGCAAACAACCCACTGCCCCAAATTCAGCCTCTCAGTGTTGGCAAAAGTACCCAGGGTCTCCATCTTTGCCATCTGAAGAACTATATTTGACTCCAGTGATTGCAAAATTAATTGTTATGTATTACTGGTGGCTGATTTGTCCACTAGTGACTAGCCGGTGATCAAGCTAACTTCTAGGTACATGTCACAGAAGTGGGATGATCAAAGTGATGGATGACGAAGAAAGAATGAATATTGGGACAATTATCAAGGACCTGGCAGAGAAGAGCTTGAGATGCATTGCTTTTATCTCCTGAGAATCTTGAAGAAACTAAATAGGCCTTTTGATGTCAAAACTAATAATTTATTCCTTCATGGATTTTGATAAGGACTAAGAAATCCATATCGATATGATTTATAGTAGTGGTTTGATAGATTTCATAGTCCAACCAAAGAAGAGCACAACACTATTGAAGTCAATGTACACTAGTGAGCTCATTGAAAACAAAAAGAAAACTTCACCATCTTTACAAATTTAGAAATTTTAGGTTTTTTTAATTTTTTCGAACTATGGTTTTGCGTGTCTGAGGAAAATGAATTCATAACTTATATTTTTCATATTGAAACTCAAGCTATCCTTGTTGTTACATGACTAAGTGAAAACTGAGCTCTACTATAAAATGATAAGGGAATTTCAATGTATAAACAGAATATAATGGAACAACACACTGGAAGACTGATGCTCAATAAACATAAAATAGCCAGATTGTTTAAACACATGCTGCAAATAACAAGAATAACGAGGTTTCAAAACAAGTGTTTGATGCATTTGAGCTGTGGATGCTCTGCTGAGAGTTTAACTCCCTCTGTCCGTCTATAATTGAAGGCAACAAACAGAGTCTCCAATAATTGATTTTCTCAAGGCTCTATTTTTCTGTTTTGAGCATATTCATACACTCGAATCATATATTATTATAAGTCTAGATTAAAATACATATATCTCATTTTAAAATACAATCTATCCAAATCTATTCGATTCCATTATTAGACAGTTTTTATAAAATCAATGACATTTTAAATATATTTGAATTTGTTTAAACTTTTTAAAAAATTTAAATTGAATACAACAAATTATTATAAATCTCGATTAAATACATATAAAGGTTTAAAAACTTTATAAAAGTTTGAATTGAATACATCCAAACTTTTAAAATCATATCAATTTGAATAAAATTGAGATTGAATATACCCCTTATTTGAACATACATCATTTTGAAGCTTCATCATCATTCGTATCTTGCGCCTCCAAAATGACTAATATTTGACAATATCACAAAATTTCATAGATTATATTTGGATGTCTTCCGAGAAAAATGAATTACATGGATTATATTTGTCATGCTGAAACCCAAGCTATCCTTGTTACACAACTAAGTGAAAACAGAACTCTAGTGTAAAATGATCAGAAAATTTCAATATATGAACAGAACATAACACCATAACACAGTACAATATTGATGCCCCATAAACATAATTAAACATAAATAGCCTATTTATTCAAACACATGCTGCAAATAACAGCAATAACAAGGCTTTAAGCCAAGAGTTTAACGTACTTGAACTGTGGATGCCCTGATAAGAGTTTGACTCTCTCTATCTGTCTGTAACTAAAGGCAAAAAAACACAATCTCGCCTCCACAAAACATATGAGAATTCGTATTCAAGAGAATGGAAGGTTTAAGCGTTATTTAGCTGGTATGTTCCATGGCCAGCTAGCCGCTTCTTTATACGTCTCTCCGTGAAAACCAATGCCAAGAAAAGCTTGCTTGATTGCCTTCAACTCCTTCACTATCTCACTTATACCCATTCGTTCATTGGGTGCTTCTGCTGAACAAGCAACTCCAATCCTTACAAGTGAAATCAAGCATTCTCTCATTTTAGCTTTACCTCTGTTTCTGTTGGTTTGATC
Organism: Nephelium lappaceum; assembly: GCA_021234005.1. NCBI lineage: Eukaryota > Viridiplantae > Streptophyta > Magnoliopsida > Sapindales > Sapindaceae > Nephelium > Nephelium lappaceum. Next base: position 5,129,592 of record CM037998.1, read on the forward strand.
ATCAAGTTCCTCTGCTTTTTGCAAATAAGAATCCACAATCTCCAAAGCATTGTCAGACAATGCTATCTTACAAAAACTATGGAGGCTCAAACCATCTTTAAACATCTCATCTGTTGGTTTCTTTCCTGTCAACATCTCTAGCAGAAATATTTCATAACTATAAATATCTCCCTCTACTGATACCAAGCCCCCTATCTCATATTCTACACATATTATGGTTTAAAACAAAACAATTAGTTTATTTTGAAGATAAATTTTTTTTCTGCTTAATCATTCTAATATATCATAATAAAACAAAAACTAAAGACATGAATGAATTTCTTACCTGGTGCAACGTATCCGATGGAACCCTTGATTTCAATTGAATTTGTCTGCCCATCAATTCGATTACTGATGTTTATTGCGAGGAACTTAGCCAACCCAAAATCTCTCACGTGAGCAATCATGTCCTCGTCAAGGAGAACATTGCTTGGCTTGAGATCACAATGAACAATCGGTGTTTCACAATGGTGATGAAGATACTCCAATGCAAAGACAATATCGAAAGCTATGTTAAGCCTTTGTGTAAGATTTAACTTCCTTGTGGTTTCTTCACTTGGATGCAACCAACTTTCCAAGCTCCCATTTTGCATAAACTCGAAAATAAGAGCTTTAAAATCACTACCTTCAAAATTTATGTTTAAACAAGTTGTGATTATTTTAAGAAGATTCCGATGTTTGGTCTTCCATAATGTTTTGTACTTAGTAATAAAACTCTCTGAAGCACCCAACCGTTCAAGATTGAAAACTTTCACTGCTATAGGTTTTTCATTTGGGTGAAGTATTCCTATGTACATAGAACCAAAACTTCCAACACCAAGCAAATTAGTTAGAGAAAATCCTTCAATAGCTTTAAGAAGCTCGCCGTAAGAGATCCTCACAAACTCCTCTCCAAGGGATATTTTGGATTAAGCTTTTCTTGATCTTCTCTTCTTATGAATAGCAACTACAAGCATCAGAACTATTATACAGAGACCCAGGCTGATTATTATGATGATGATTTTTGAGCCAAGACGTTTATTTTGCTTCTTAGACTTAAGAATGGGGCAGGCTGGTAAGTGCAAATCAGGAATACCAGTACAGAGATTCTTGTTTTCAGCAATTGAAATCACACTCGTGTTACTAAAACTATCTTTCAATGGCATCTCACCTTCTAAATTATTGAAGGACAAGTTTAACTTCTCAAGAAAAAGAAGTTGGAATTGTGCCAGACAAATTGTTTTGAGATAGATCCAAATGCACTAATCCTTTCAAGGAAGTGAAAGAGGCAGGGATGCTTCCATGAAATGAATTTCTGTTCAGAAGAAGGTCCTCAAGTTTTAGACAGCCTCCAAGAGCAACAGGAAGTTAACCTAACAAATTGTTCTCGGAAATATCCAATATCTCTAGATTGTTCAAGGAACCAAGCTCCGAAGGAAGTGAACCATTAAAAGAGTTATGACCTAAGTTAATATAAATCAAAAGGAGAAAAAGCCTATTGATTTTGGCACGGAACCACCAAGGTTGTTGAATGAAAGATTTAAAGTTTGCAAACCTTTGATGTTTTCAAGGCTTTGAGGGAAGCTTCCTGTCAGATTGTTGCCATCTAGCATGACTGCAAAGACTTGAATGAGATTGCCAATGGATTCAGGGATTGAACCAAATAATTGATTTTGATATAAATACAGAACTTCCAAGTTTCGAAGCTTCCCTATATTGAAAGGAATCGAACCTGAGAGAAAGTTGTGTTCAATGCTAAGTGTTTGTAGGTTGACAAAGTTTGATATACCAGCTAGGATGTTCCCAACCAATTGATTTCCTTCTGCATACAATTCTCTAAGCTGGGTCGAGAGATTGGTGAAGGAATTGGGTAAAACACCACCAAACCCATTAACATCAAATGCCATTATTTGTAACTTGGTGCAAGTAGTTAAAGAATCAACAAAACTTAGATCACCAAATTAGCCCCAGTACCTAGATTATTCTTTTCCAAATTCAGCCACCAAAGCTTATTCATTCTTCTTCCAAGATCAACAGGAACTGGCCCGAATAATCCATTCCCAGAGAGATCAAGAATTCTCATTGAAGATATATTGGAGAAAGAAGCTGGGAAACGCTCGGTGAATTGGCTTGATGCCATAAAAACTACAGCAAGTCTAGGGAGCTTGAAGCCGATATCGGACGGTAGACTTCCTGTTAAGTGGTTTGCTGACATGCTTAATTCTGTTAGGGTAGAAATGTTGTAGAGGGAAGGAGGAACATTATCAGATATTTTATTTTCACTTATGACAAAGAACTTCAAATTTTTGAGATGGCCAATCCATTCTGGAATGTTTCCTTCAAGGTTATTATCATATAAAGAGAGCTTCTCAAGAAGGGAAAGATTACGAAGAGCTGGAGGATATTTCAATGCAGATTGATGCGAAGAAGAATTAGACTATTCAGCTTGGAAAGAGAGCCAAATGCTATTGGAATTTTCCCAACAAGATTATTGCGTTGTAGGTCAAGGACTCTCAAGTCCAAACAAAATGACAAATTGCTTGGAATCTCTCCATGAAGAGTGTTGTAGGAAAAATTCAAATTTTGCAAGTGTGACAAATTACTGATTTCTTCTGGGATGTTGCCTTGGAATCGGTTGTCTTGAAGGTAAATGGACCCAAGGAAGCTCAAATTGCCAATGAAGGGTGGTATAGACCCCGCCAGCCTCTGAGACCTCAAGTCCAGCTCTATCACTCTCTGGTGCTGATGTCCACATTTTACTCCATGCCATTAGCATGGATTCACAGAAATATTCCATGAGCTCAATGCCTGAAGGGGATCTTCAATAATAGAATCTTTGAAAGCTAATAAAGCAATTTGATCCGTTTGATTATTGAACGTGGGATGGACAGTGTACAGAGAAGCTGCTAGGCTGAGCATCAAAATCATGCCTAAAAAATTGTTGTTCCATAGATTAAGAAGCTAAATAGTTTTAATCTTTGCCAAGCTAAAAAGAGAACTTACAATATATGCCTTGTTTATGACTTACTTCATCATTTATCAGGTCCAATGTGCAATCTATTCCATGTAATTTCAAGGAACTTCTCTGAGGCTAGCTTTATCTCCCATCCGTGCTCCAAGCAGTTTCGATCGCCTATTCCATGTAACAACAATTGTAAAACAAGCATACATAGTCAATTATCAAAGAAAGGGGGTATGATTAGACTAACTCATAATGGAGTAAAGTCAAGAAACTCATAAAAAAAAATGGTGGTCGAACACCTTTGCTATTGATCACAGAGGGGACCCTAAAACGGCAACCCCCACCTCAACTTTGGAACCCCAATCATCAGAAGCGAAGAACCACTTCAAATGCCAATCCTTATCATTAATATGGTGATAACGGATTGGGTTCATAGACTCGCTCTAGGAACACATATAATACAACCCTTCTCCCACTGGATTAACATTCATAGTAAACCAAGACTTAAGCTCCTCAATAAGGGGGGTCCCCCCATCCGCGCTCATGCCATAAAACGAAACACCCAAACATGAACCTCCAAAAATTAGGGTTAAATTGAATCGAAGCCTCATTCAAATCAACGAGCAATCGGCGATAAAAGGGTTGAATAGGAAGGCAAAGATCAAGCTCGAAAGACCAAAGCAAGATGGCGACCTCTCTATCGAGCGGAGAGGTTGGATCTTGGCCTTCAGAGGGGACTCTAAATTTAATGGAAGGTGGAATATGGAACCTAATCATAAAGCCCTTAAGATCAGACAGCAATAGAAGAGACCCACAACCATGACAGAAGGTAACAGGCCCAGATGTACTGTGACTCAAAGGTTCCAATGCTTTGGAGGTTAGTTTGGCCTCATGAAGACTACGAGTATAAGGACGCATGGGAGGGATGGCATCAGACGAAAGGTCACCAACGATTATGGCTGAAGAACTCTCACCGGACTTGATTTTCTCGTTGACGCCTAGGTGAGGCCGAAACATCCTCAGAGTTGATGAAAAGGGACGTCAAGCGAGTCAACAGTTTGGGACTCTAAAATCGAGCAACCCTTCCGACATTAAGACTTAAGACAGAGCAGGGATAAAAGAGAACAGAGGAAGCACAAAAACGATGATAAGGGAAATAAAAGTAACACAGCTATGCAATTGATATGATCTGAAAAACCAATTCAATATGATACAAAGTCCAATCAAAGGAGAGTACAACACTTCAATTCTCTGTGACTTTCAAGTCAATGCATATTTTTGAGTTCATTGACAACACAATGAACTATAATGATATAGAAACTTTGCCGTCTTTTCAAATTTAGAAATTTTTGTTTGTGTTAATTTTTTCGAACTATGATTGTGCATGTCTTCCAAACAAAATAAATTGCATAAAGTATATCATATTGAGACTCAAGCTATCCTTGCTATTACACGATAAAGTGAAAACTAAGCTCCGATATAAAATTTTCGGAGAAATTCAATATATGAACAGAATATAATGTGATAACACACTGCAAGACTGATGCTCAATAAACATAAATAGACTTAAAACAGCAGAAGTATTTCAGGCACATGCTACAAATAACAGTAATAAGGAGGTTCTAAAACAAGTGTTTGAGACACTTGAACTGTGGATGCTCTGCAGAGAGTTTGACCCTATCCGTCCAAAATTGAAGGCAACAAACGTCATCTCCCCTCCAACAAATATATGAGAACTTGTATTCAAGAGAATGGAAGGTTTAAGCATTACTTAGCTTGGATGTCCCATGGCCAACTGGTTGCATCCATATACGCCTCTCTCCAATAAAGCCAGTACCAAGAAAAACTTGCTTGATTGCATTCAACTCCATCACTATCTCACTCGTACTCATTCGTTCATTGGGTGTTTCTGCTGAACAAACAACTCCAATCCTAAGAAGTGAGATCAAGCATTCTCTCATTTTAGCTTTGCTTCTGTTCCTGTTGGTTTGACCATCGAGTTTTTCTGCTATTTGCAAATACGAATCCGCAACCTCCAAAACATTGTCAGGCAATGCCAACTTACAATAACTATGGAGGCTTAAACCATCTTTAAACATCTCATCCATTGGTTTCTTCCCTGTCAACATCTCCAGCAGAAGTATTCCATAACTGTAAACATCTCCTTGTGTTGATACCGAGCCCCCTATTGCATATTCTACACATGTTATGGTTTAAAATAAAACAATTAGTTTCTTTTGAAGAATTTTTTTTTTCTGCTTAATTACTCAAATATATCATAATAAAACAAAAAAATTAAAGACATAAATGAATTTTTTACCTGGTGCAACGTATCCTATAGAACCCTTAATTGCAATTGAATTTGTCTGCCTATTAATGGGATTACTATTGTTTATTGCAAGGAACTTGGCCAATCCAAAATCTCCCACATGGCCAGTCATGTCCTCATCAAGGAGAACATTGCTTGGCTTTAGATCACAATGAACAATTGGCGTTTCACAATGGTGATGAAGATACTCCAATGCAGAGACAACATCGATAGCTATGTTAAGCCTTTGTGTAAGGTTTAACTTTCTTGTTGTATCTTCACTTGGATGCAACCAACTTTCCAAGCTCCCATTTTGCATAAAGTCGAAAATAAGAGCTTTAAAATCATCACCTTCGAAATTTATGCTTGAACAAGCTGTGATTATCTTAAGAAGATTCCGATGTCTGGTCTTTCGTAGTGCTTCGCACTCAATAATAAAACTCTCTAAAGCACCCAACCGTTTAAGATTGAATACTTTCACTGCTATAGGTTTTTCATTTTGGTGAAGTATTCCTTTATACACAGAACCAAAACTTCCAACACCAAGCAAATTAGTTGAAGAAAATCCTTCAGTAGCTTTGAAAAGCTTGTCATATGAGACCCTCACAAACTCCTCCCCAAGGGATGTTTTCGGTGAAGCTTTTCTCGGTCTTCTATTCCAATGAATAGCAGCCACAAGCATTAGAACTATCAAACAGAGACCCAGACTGATAATCATGATGATGATTTTTGAGCCAAGACGTTTGTTCTGCTGCTTCGGCTTAAGAATTGGGCAGGCTGGTAAGTGCAAATCAGGAATACCCCCACATAGATTCTTGTTTCCAACAATTGAAATCACACTTGTGTTGCTAAAACTACCTTTCAATGGCATCTCACCTTCTAAATTATTGAAGGACAAGTTTAACTTCTCAAGAAAAAGAAGTTTCTCTAAACCTCTCGGAATTGTGCCAGACAAGTTGTTTTGAGATAGATCCAAAAGCACCAGTCCTTTCAAGGCGACAAAAGAGGAAGGGATGCTTCCATGAAAGGAATTTCTGCTCAGAAGAAGGTCCTCCAGTCTCAGACAGCCCCCAAGAGCAATAGGAAGTTCGCCTGACAAACTGTTCTCAGAAATATCCAGTTCCTCTAGATTGCTCAAGGAACCTAGCTCTAAAGGAAGCGAACCATTAAAAGAGTTGTGAGCTAAGCTAATGCTAATCAAAGAGGAGAAAAAGCCTATTGATTTTGGTACAGAGCCACCAAGGTTGTTGAATGAAAGATCTAAAATTTGCAAACCTTTGATGTTTTCAAGGCTTTGGGGCATACTTCCTGTCAGATTGTTGTATTGCAGATAGACTTTAAAGACTTGAGTGAGATTGCCAATGGATTCGGGGATTGAACCGAACAGTCGATTTACACCTAAATTTAGAGCTTTCAAGTTGTGAAGCTTCCCTATGTTGAAAGGAATAGAACCTGAGAAAAAGTTCTGAGGTAAGTTAAGTGATTGTAAGTTGACAAAGTTCGATATACCAGCTGGGATGTTCCCAATCAACTGATTTCCTCCTGCATGCAAATACTGAAGTTGGGTCGAGAGATTGGTGATGGAATTGGGTAAAACACCACCAAAACCGTTATCATATATTGCCAGTGTTTGTAACTTGGTGCAATTAGTTAAAGAATCAACAAAACTTAGATCACCATCAGCCCCAGTCCCTAGATTATTGTTACCCAAATGCAGCCACCAAAGCTCATTCATTCTTCTTCCAAGATCAACAGGAACTGGCCCGGATAATCCATTGCTAGCGACTTCAATAAGTCTCATCGAAGAAATATTGGAGAAAGAAGCTGGAAAACGCCCGGTGAATTGGTTTCCTCCAATAGCAATTGCAGCAAGCCTTGGGAGTGTGAAGCCGATATCGGAAGGTAGACTTCCTGTTAAGTTGTTTGCTGCCATGTATAACTCTGTTAGGGTGGAAATGTTGTAGAGGGAACGAGGAACCTTACCAGACATTTTATTTTCAGTTATGGAAAAGAACTTCAAATTTTTGAGATGGCCAATCGATTCTGGAATGTTTCCTTCAAGGTTATTTTCCAATAAAGCGAGCTGCTCAAGAAGAGAAAGATTACCAAGAGATGGAGGCATATTTCCATGCAGATTGTTGCGAAGAAGAATTAGATTATTCAGCTTGGAAAGAGAACCAAAAGCTGCTGGAATTTTCCCAACAAGATTATTATCCCTTAGGTCAAGGTGCCTCAAGTCCAAATTGAATGATAAATTGCTCGGAATCTCTCCTTGAAGAGTGTTGGAGGAGAAATTCAAATTCTGCAGGCGTGACAAATTGCTGATTTCTTGTGGGATGTTGCCTTGGAATCGGTTGTCTTGAAGGTAAATGGACCCAAGGAAGCTCAAATTGCCAATGAAGGGTGATATAGACCCCGCCAACCTCTGAGACCTCAAGTCCAGCTCTATCACTCTCTGGTGCTGATGTCCACATTTTACTCCATGCCATTGGCATAGATTCACAGAACTGTTCCATGAGCTCAATGCCCCAAGGGGATCTTCAATAATAGAATCTTTGAAAGCTAATAAAGCAATTTGATCCGTTTGATTACTGAATGCGGGATGGACAGTGTACAGAGAAGCTGCTAGGCTGAGCATCAAAATCATGCCTGAAAAAGTTGTTTCCATAGCTTGTGAAGCTAAATAGTTTTAATCTTTGCCAAGCTAAAAAGAGAACTTAAAATATATACCTTGTTTATGGCTGACTTCATCATTTATTATGTCCAATTGTGCAATCTACCTTCTTCTACTCGAATGACAAGGTATATAAATAATTGCCCAAGAAGTTAACTCATTCAACGTAACTTGCCATCACTGTCATGAGGAAATTTCTTGTTTCCTTAAGATGCAAGGCATCTAGCTTTCATATGATTTTCCAACAAGAAATCAGAGATTTTTTTCTTTTGGATTGCGATAAAGGAGGCCGGCTACGAAACAACCAATGGTTGGTTGTATCGTACCAATTGGCAGCCAAAGACAAAACAGTGACCTGTCATCGTTTGCGACAGAATAAAATAAAATAATATAATATATTAATACTGGGAAATTTTATTTTTTATAAATGTATTATAAATAAAATTTAAAAAATTGTGAATATTGTAACGTATTTTAGAGTTAAAAATATGGATTTGTAAAATAAACTGATTTTAGAATTTTTGTTTTCAGTAGTATGGAATTTTATATTTTTTAACAAATTGAATGTTAAGTTGGACCTAACAAATTGTCACATAGTGAACTTTACCGTGTTTAATATTAATAAATAATTACAACATTAAATTTTACATACTCAACATCATATAATTGATTGCCAAACATGTTTATAAACGTTGAATGTTGACTTCACAAGTGCATACTATTAAAGTTGTTCAACGATCAAATTCAATGTGCCACATCAACCAACATCAACTAACGAGTGTGACGTTTTAAAAGTTTAATAATTAATTAGTAAATTAATGATGTAAGATTAACATAATACACAATATTTTCAAAATTCCCAAATCTTATCACTCATTATCTTAAAAAATTTTTAGTTTTCCCCAAATTATAGCAGAGTCATTATCTTAGTGAGTTCAATTTTTTCACAAAATCATCAGCTATGTATTCAATAATTTCCACTTACATTTTTAATTTATGCTTTACAATAATAACTTCCATAATCAATATAAAATTTAAAAACTTAATCACGAGTTTCAAAAAGTTTAAGAAATTGAAGAGTTACGAGTGATAAAATTAGCTTTCCTTGTTATTAGCTTCCTTTCAAGTACTCACCATTCCATAAAATTACACAGTCAATGAAGCACAACCATCTTTCCGCCTCTATATAAGGACTTGACAGAATTAAATTAAATATAACTTCTATTAAATAACTTATTTTCATAATACCAATGATTTTTTAATGAAAACTGAAATATCTATAGTGGAAATGTAAACTTTATAATTTCGTGAGTAGTTTGTACCTGAGGAAGAAAGATTAATAAAATACTCCTTAATTTTAATAGTCTTCGTTACAAATAATTAATAATTATAATAATCAATTATAAAATACATATAATTATAATAAACTTTAAAAAAAAAGAAGAAAAGATTCTCATTTTCATATGTATATATATGATCATAATTGATAATTTTTTTTAAAGCCAATTTTGCCAAACTTAAATCCAAAAAAAATAATTAATTTTCAATTCAAATTTACATAGAAAAGCAACATTAAATGGGGAAAAAAAAAAAACGTTGCTATTCATATCTCAATTTGCCGCACTTAATCTCAATAACATTGTTCATATTAGTTCTAATTGAACACTAATCTCAATAACTTTGTTAAAACTTCATGTTAGTTCTAATTGAACACATAAACTGAGAGCCACATGGAAATTTCATGCAACCAATATTGTTGAGAAACCACTATACAGTGATGATTAACACGCGACACATACAAAACCGTTATAGTTGGTCTTAGGTTAGCATAATATCAAAAATACTTTTAAGGACTTCGTAGCCTCCATAGCTTCTTGCATTTCTACAATGCTGTAACATATTAACATACGATGGATGCAATCACATAACTGAGACTATTGCTTTATAATTAAACATATAATCAAGTTACATTTTATGACAACGAAGGATGGACCACCAATGCTCACAAAAGTTATCAGTTAACTCGTTGTAACATGGCCATAAATTTCACAAAAGCTAAATACGATCCCAGAAAATAATGTTTTTGCTCAGTTTATTCAAAACTGATCTGTTTGCTAATTAAAATGGTTTTCTTATCATTTTAGCTAAAAGTAAGCTAACATTATTTAGAAACTTCACTTGTGAAGAATTCTGTTGTCGGGATTATTGCTGCTGCTATGACAGTTGTAAGAAAACTCTCTGCTTTTGAGACGTTGAGCTCGGTCACAACAATCTGTACTGACAAAAGCAACGTTACAGAATTCTGACATCAAACTAGATGAAGGTTACAAAATTCTTGCTTGGAACAGAAGCAATGGAGGATGAGAATTCCTGTTTATAATTAAATTGGTGCAGGAAGCCGGATTCACATTGTTGCTGTTGTAAGAATGCCTCTGCAGCTGCATTATGCAGACATGGGCTGCTGATGATGTGTGATGAGATGTGCATAGGAAGTGGTTAAACTAAATATGCCATGTCTAACCAAATTTTTAGGAAGTTAATTGTGTTAGTGGGTTATGTTTATGGCTTGTAAATAGGAAGATCATGCCTTGTAATTAGCAGTAATTCTAGTTCTCTATTAAAATCCTTTCGTATTTAAGGAAGATGCTTTGAATGAAGAAGTTAAATAACATTTCAGTTTTATATTCTCATTATTCCTTCTTATGAGTTTATGGCTTGTCTTTATAAAAACCAACAAAATTGGTATCGGAGCAGCTTCTTGAGGGATCTGTGAGTTGAGTGAACCAAAAAATACAAACAAAAACTCTCTACACAAACACAGCAACACACAAAATCCTTAATCAAATGGAGTTGGATAAGACATTCTCAGTTGAATCACCAGACTTTGACGATGACAACTATCAAGCCTGGTTTGCTAGAATGACAGTTCATTTGGATGCTTTGGATCTATGGGAAGCAGTGGAGGATGACTATGAAGTTCCTACACTATCTGCTAATCTAACAGTTGCTCAACTCAAGAATCACAAGGAGAAAAGGAATAGAAAGTCAAAAGCAAGGGCTTGCTTCTACTTTGTAGTTTCAAGTACAATATTCACTAGAATCATGAACCTACAATCAGCAAAAGAGATCTGGGAGTATCTCAAGAAGGAATACCAAGGCAATGAAAGAACAAAGAAGATGCAGGTGCTGAATTTGATCAGAGAATTCTAGATGCTAAGAATGAAAGAGTCAGAATCCATCAAAGAGTACTCTAACAAGCTGTTCAGCATTGTGAACAAGGTGAGATTACTTGGTAAGGATTTTTTTTTTTATGAGAGAATTGTGCAAAAAATTCTTGTTACATTACCTGAGAAATATGAAGCTAAAATTTCTTTTTTAGAAGAGTCAAAGGATCTGTCAAGCATTTCCTTGGCAGAGTTAGTGAATGCATTGCAGGCACAAGAGCAAAAAGGGATGATAGGACAAGAGAATTCTATGGAGGGTGCTTTTCAAGCAAAGGCACAGAATTCAGGAGGAGGCAAAGAAAGGAGGAACAATAAGAAGCAGAAGAACAACAAGCCTGACAATAATGCAGGCAACAACAAAAGCAAGGATGGAACTTATCCACCTTGTCCACACTGCAAGAAGACCAATCATCCATAGAAGAAGTGCTGGTGGATGCTAGATATTAAATGCAGAAAATGTGGTCAGATTGGGCATATAAAGAAGATTTGCAAGTCGCAAAAGCATGAAGAGGAACCAAATGTCACTACTAAACAATATCAGAAGGAGCACTTGTTTGTTGCAACAAACAGTAGTTCTAATGACTCTTGGCTTATTGATAGTGGTTGTACAAACCACATGATAAATGATCAGGGCTTTTTAAAGAACTTGATAAAACTGACATTTTCAAAGTCAGGATTGAAAATGGTGAATACATTGCAGTTAAGAGCAAAAGAACAGTGGCTATAGAGAGTCAAACAGGTTTGAAATACATTACTAATGTTTTATATGTGCCTGACATTGATCAAAACCTGCTTAGTGTTGGACAACTGCTTGAGAAGGGCTTCAAAATGTTATTTGAAGCCAAATGGTGCAAGATCAAAGATGCAGAAGACAAAGATACATTTAAAATAAAAATGATGGGAAAAAGTTTTACTCTGAATCTAATGGAGGAGGAGCATATATCCTGTCCATGTAATACAAGCAATGCAGAATTATGGCACAGATGGCTTGGGCATTTCTATAATGCTGGATTTCTTTATATGCAAAAGCATGATCTAGTGAAAGAAGTACCACTGCTGGAAAAGAAGGTGGCAGATTGTGTGGCTTGTTAGTATGACAAACAAGTCAGAAGTCCCTCTCCTCAAACTACATGGAGAGCAACACACAAGGTTCACCTGGTTCATACAGATATTTGAGGACCTCAGAAAACATCATCTTTAAATGGCAATAAGTACTATATTGCATTTATTGATGATTATATTAGATTTTGTTGGATTTATTTTCTCAAATTCAAATATGAGGTTATTGGTGTATTTTGAAAATTTAAATTATGGGTGGAGAATCAAAATGGTTGCACAATGAAGGTAATAAGGTCAGATAATGGGAAAGAATACACCTTTGACAAGTTTAACAAATTTTGTGAAGAAGCTGGTATTGAGCACCAACTTACGACACCTTATACTTCACAGCAGAATAGAGTAAGTGAAAGAAAAAACATAATTATAATAGAGATGACAAGGTGTATGTTGTATGAAAAAGAACTACCAAAGAAATTATGGGCAGAAGCTGCAAACACAACAATCTTTTTGCTAAACAGACTACCAACCAAAGTTCTCCAGAAGAGAACCCCATTTGAAGCATGGTTTGGTTATAAACCAGACTTGCAGCATCTAAAAATCTTTGGTTGCCTATGTTTTTCTTATATGCCACAAGTAAAAAAAGATAAACTAGATAAGAAGGCAGAACCAAGAGTCTTTATTGTACATAACATTTCATCCAAGGCTTATAGAATTTTCCAACCACAAAATGGAAAAATTCTTATGAGCAGAGTTGTCAAGTTCATAGAGGATAGACAATGGAACTGGAAGGTGTAAGAAAATATATTTTTGAAAGGTGCAATATTGCTATTTTTGAGCCTGCAAAATTTATAGAGGCAGAGAAAGATGACAAGTGGACAGAAGCAATGAAAGAGAAGATCAGAATGATTGAAAAAAATGACACTTGGAAGCTGGTGGACAGATCTTAACACAAAAAGCTTGTAGTTATCAAATAGGTTTATAGAACCAAACTAAACACAAATTGTTCTATAAACAAATATATAGCCAAATTAGTTGTAAAAGGGTATGCTCAAGTGCTTGGAGTAGATTTCCCTAAGACTTTTGCTCTAGTAGCACGACTTGATATAATCAGAATTCTACTTGCCTTGGTAGCATAAAAGAGATGGAAAGTTTACCAGTTGGATGTAAAATCTACGTTTTTAAATGGTTATTTGTAGTAGGAGATTTTTGTGGAGCAGCTAGATGGTTTTCAAGTCAAGGGACAAGAGGAGAAGTTCTACTTGTTAAAGAAGGCTTGTATGGCCTTAAACAGACGCTTAGGGCTTGGTACAACAGGATTGATGACCATCTGCTAGGTCTTGGTTTTGTTAAGAGCCTAAGTAAAGCTACATTTTATGTAAAAGAAACTGATGCCAGTATGATCATAGTTTCTATTTATGTTGATGACATGTTTGTGACAAGAAGTGATGAGAAGCTAATAAAAGAGTTTAAGGTCGAAATACTCAAAGTATTTGAGATGATGGACCTTGGCTTGATGTTTTACTCTTTAGGAATGGAGGTGAAGCAAAATCAGGATGGTGTCTTCATATGCCAAAAGAAATATGCAAGGGAAATACTTGAGAAATTTCATATGAAGGACTGCTAATGCACAAATACCCCAATGAATTAGAAGGAGAAATTTAGCAAAGATGATGGATCAGACAAAATTAATGAAAGTCAGTACAAAAGTTTAATTGGTTGTTTGATGTATCTTATTGCCACCAGACTAGACATTATGTTTGCAGTGAGCCTACTCTCACGATTCATGCATTGTGCCAATGAGATGCACTTTCAAGCTACTAAAAGGATTGTTAGATAAATCAAAGGCACAATAAATTATATTATCGAATATTTCTACTGTCAGGATTTTAAACTTCATGGTTATTCTGATAGTGATTAGGGAGGTTCAATTGATGACATGAGAAGCACAACAGGTTTTTGTTTCAGCTTTGGATCAGGAATGTTCTCATGGTGCTCAAAGAAGCAAGAAGTGATAGCTCAAAGCAAAGTTGAGGCTGAGTATGTTGCAGCCACTGCTGCTGTGAATCAAGCACTTTGGCTTAGGAAGATACTTGCAGACTTACACATGGAAGAGAAGAAGCCAACACAAATTCATATAGATAACCAAACTGCAATTTCAATCTCAAATAATTCTGTTTTCCATGGCAAGACTAAACATTTTAAGATCAAGTTATATTTTTGAAGAGAAGTGCATAAAAAAGGTGAAGTCAATTTGCTTTATTGCAGAACTGATGATCAAATTGCAGATGTGTTAACCAAAGCCCTACCCAAAGCTAGATTGGAAGCTTTGAGAAGCAAACTAGGCCTCTGCAGCTAGTAAGACAAGGAGGAGTGTTGCAAGAATGCCTTTGAAGCTGCATTATGCAGACATGGGCTGCTGATGTGTGATGAGATATGCATAGGAAGTGGTTAAACTGAATATGCCATGTCTGACCAAATTTCTAGGAAGTTAGTTATGTTAGTGGGTTTTGTTTATGGCTTGTAAATAGGAAGATCATGCCTTGTAATTAGTAGTAATTGTAGTTCTCTGTTAAACTCCTTTTGTATTTAAGGAAGATGCTATGAATGAAGAAGTTAGATAACATTTCAGTTTTATATTCTCATTATTCCTTCTTATGAGTTTATGTTTTGTCTTTGTAAAAACCAACAGTTGAGGATTGTTGGCTTGAATGATCCTTGTCGTTCAGGTGTCATGAGAGCCGCAAAAAAGTGCTGCAGAGATGCAGGGATAAAAAATAGAGATGATAACAGGAGACAAGGCGCACACAGCAAGAGCTATAGCTATCGAATGTGGAATTCTGAATCCTGATGAGGATATATGCTCTGAAGCTGTAATGGAAGGTGTACAATTCAGAGATTACTTACCTGAAAGAAAGTGTGATGAGTGGTTTTAATTTATTAGTCAACAATGACGTGGCACTGCTAAGAAGAAGTTAAACAACATAATTGAACTACTAGTAGAGATATTCAATTCTAATAGGATAGTACTTTTTCTGTTGAGTAGTATATCCTCATGGATTAATTCATTCAAAAGAGTGATGGAGAGATTCTGGTTACTTGTGAAGTTTTTCATTGTGGGAAAAACTCTGTGAGAAAAAATAGAAAGCAATTGTAGTGAGGTTTGGGTGTTTTGTTTTTCTTGAAAAACATTTTTCTTAGCAAAGAGTGTTAGAGAATCCATTGTACTGAAACCAAAAAATTTCTTTTGTTGAATAAGATTGCTGCAGCTCAAAGTGGACGTAGGCACAATTGGCCGAACCACTATAAACCTGTGTTATCTCTGATTTGCTTTTCTTATTTGTTCTTGATTGATTGTTTTATTTCGATTAGTTATTGGTGATATCTTGGACTGTTTTGCTTAGTATTTTACCTGTCAGTGATCTGTTTTTGAGGGCTGGTTAGATCACAGAAAGGATGGCAAAGATGTAGCTGTAATGGCTAGATCTTCGCCATTTGACAAGCTTCTTATGGTGCAAAGCTTAACGCAAAAGGGCCATAGGCATGTCGTGGCAGTCACTGGTGGTGGCACATGAAGAGTAGATTTTGAACATTCCTAGGCAAATGGGACAAATCCCATTCATTTGCATCCTGCCGGAGGGAAGATAGTAATTTTGAGTCCCTCCATCTTATTACCAAAATAGTAATTTTGAAAAATAGAATCAATTAAAAACTAAATAAAAATTCATTCTCATAATTACCTATAATATATGTATTGTATTCGATTTAAAGATTGTTATAGTTTAATGATTTTTTTTTTTCAAATGTAAGGTTTTGATGGAATTTATAGAGTCCATAGATTTTATATAAATTATGTTATAACTCTATATGAATTTTATAGAAGTAGGTCATGATTTGTTATGGATTTTTTTAATTCATATATCTCATTTTAACATTCATTGGAAACCATCAAATTCCATTACTAAGCATTTTCTATAAAATCAATGATTTTTAAATACATCAGAATTTGTTTGAACTTTCTAAAAAGTTTAATTTGAATACATTAGACTCTAGGGTGAATACACCTCTTTAGTTTGACATGACATCAGTTTGAAGCTTCATCATTATTCATCTCTTGCGCCTCCAAAATGTATGAAATTTGACAAATATCACAATGACAAGAATGGCACAGCCTGTCGAAGATTCGGGCATGCATTGTGGTTGTTGATCAGTGTAGACAAAACATGCCAAGCAACTTCAAAACCCAAAAGTGCGAGTTACAAACCAAAGCAACTGAAAACCATTTTCGATTCAATCAGTTAAGTCAGTTGATCAAAAGTTGGGTTCCTAGACACGTCTTCTCAAATCAAGTGTTAGTATCTTAAAACCGCAAACAATATACTAAAAGTGATATCACTAAACAGTTATACTTCCCACAAAAACACTTCGTTTTACTAATCTAGAAGTTTTTGTTTCGGTTAAATTTTCCAACTCTGATTTTCTATGTCTTCCAAGGAACATGAATTACATAGATTATATTCGTCATGCTGAGACTCAAACTATTCTTATTGTTACACAAATAAGCAAAAATATTCTCTAGTGTAAGATAATCAGAGAATTACCATTTATAAACAGTATATAATGTGATAATACACAGTACACTGCAAGATTGATGATCAATAAACATAAAAGAGCCAATTTATTTAAACACATGCTGCAAATTACAGTAATAACGAAGCTTTAAAACAAGCATTTTCAGCACTTGAACAGTGGATGCTCTGCTGAGGGTTTGACTCTCTCTATCTGTGTATGATTGAAGGCAACAAAGACAATCTCCCCTCCACCAAATGTATGAGAACTTGTATTCAAGAGAATGGAAGGTTTAAGCGCTATTTAGCTGGGATGTTTCGGGGCCAGCTAGTTGCATCCTTATACGCCTCCCTCCATGAAAACCAATACCAAGAAAAGCTTGCTTGATTGCATTCAACTCTGTCACTATCTCACTTGTTCCCATTCGTTCATTGGGGGTTTCTGCTGAACAAGCAACTCCAATCCTTACAAGTGAGATCAAGCATTCTCTCATTTTAGCTTTACTTCTGTTCCTATTGGTTTGATCATCAAGTTCTTCTGCTATTTGCAAATATGAATCCACAATCTCTAAAACATTGTCCGGCAATGCCATCTCACAAAAACTGTGGAGGCTTAAACCATCATTAAACATCTCATCTGTTGGCTTCTTTCCTGTCAACATCTCTAGCAGAAGTATTCCATAACTGTAAATATCTCCCTGTGCTGATACCGAGTCCCCTATCCCATATTCTATATATATTATGGTTTAAAACAAAATAATTAGTTTTTTTTTTAAGATTTATTTTTTCTGCTTAATCTCTCAAATATAACATAATAAAACAAGAAACTAAAGACATGAATGAATTTCTTACCTGGTGCAACATATCCTATAGAACCCTTGATTGCAATTGAATTTGTCTGCCCATTAATAGGATTACTGATGTTTATTGCAAGGAACTTGGCCGACCTAAAATCTCCCACATGAGCAATCATTTCCTCGTCAATGAGAACATTGCTTGGCTTGAGATCACAATGAACAATCGGTGTCTCACAGTGGTGATGAAGATACTCCAATGCAGAGACAATATCAAAAGCTATGTTAAGCCTTTGTGTAAGGTTTAACTTCCTTGTCGAGTCTTCACTTGGATGCAACCAACTTTCCAAGCTTCCATTTTGCATAAACTCGAAAATGAGAGCTTTAAAATCACTACCTTCAAATTTATGCTTGAACAAATTGTGATTATCTTAAGAAGATTCCGATCTCTGATCTTTCACAGCGCTTCGCACTCAGTAGTAAAACTCTCTAAAGCGCCTAACCGATCAAGATTGAATACTTTCACTGCTATAGGTTTTTCATTTTGGTGAAGTATTCCTTTATACACAGAACCAAAACTTCCAATACCAAGCAAATTAGTTGAAGCAAATCCTTCAATAGCTTTAAGAAGCTCGTCGTAAGAGACCCTCACAAACTCCTCTCCAAGGGATTCCCTCGATGAAGCTTTTATTGGTCTTCTCTTCTGGTGAATTGCAACCATAAGCATTAGAACTATCAAACAGAGACCCAGGCTGATAATTATGATAAGGATTTTTGAGCCAAGCCATTTGTTTTGCTTCTTAAACTCAAGAATAGGGCAGGGTGGTAAGTGCAAATCAAGAATACCCCCATATAGATTCTTGTTTCCAACAATTGAAATCACACTTGTGTTACTAAAACTACCTATCAATGGCATCTCACCTTCTAAATTATTGAAGGACAAGTTTAACTTCTCAAGAAAAAGAAGTTTCTCTAAACCTCGTGGAATTGTGCCAGACAAGTTGTTTTGAGATAGATCCAAATGCACCAATCCTTTCAAGGGGATGAAAGAGGAAGGGATGCTTCCATGAAAGGAATTTCTGCTCAGAAGAAGGTCCTCCAGTCTTAGACAGCCCCCAAGAGCAACAGGAAGTTCGCCTGACAAACTGTTCTCAGAAATATCCAGTTCCTCTAGATTGCTCAAGGAACCTAGCTCTAAAGGAAGCGAACCATTAAATGAGTTGTGAGCTAAGCTAATGCCAACTAAAGAGAAGAGAAAGCCTATTGTTTTAGGTACAGAACTCCCAAGGTTGTTGAATGAAAGATCTAAAGTTTGCAAACCTTTGATGTTTTCAAGGCTTTGAGGGATGCTTCCTGTCAGATTGTTGGTGTTCAGAATGACTTCGAAGACTTGAGTGAGATTGCCAATGGATTCCGGTATTGAACCGAATAGTTGATTTCCTTTTAAATATAGAGACTGCAAGTTTTGAAGCTTCCCTATTTGAAAAGGGATAGAACCTGAGAGAAAGTTGTCTTCAATGCCAAGTACTTGTAGGTTGACAAAGTTTGATATACCAACTGGGATGTTCCCAACCAATTGATTTCCTCCTGCATACAAATATCTAAGCTAGGTCAAGAGATTGGTGAAGGAATTGGGTAAAACACCACCAAAGTCGTTTCTATCTAAATCCAGAGCTCGTAACTTGGTGCAATTAGTTAAAGAATCAACAAAACTTAGATCACCAATAACCCCAGTGCCTAGATTATTCCCACCCAAATTCAGCCACCAAAGCTCATTCATTCTTCTTCCAAGATCTATAGGAACTGGCCCGAATAATTCATTCCTAGCGAGATCAAGATATCCCATCAAAGACATATTGGAGAAAGAAGCTGGAAAACGCCCACTGAATTGGTTTGCTCCCATAGCAATTGCAGCAAGCCTGGGGAGGGTGAAGCCGATATCGGAAGGTAGACTTCCTGTTAAGTGGTTTGATGACATGTGTAATTCTGTTAGGGTGGAAATGTTGTAGAGGGAAGGAGGAACCTTACCAAACATTTTATTTTCACTTATGGCTAAGTACTTCAAATTTTTGAGATGGCCAATTGATTCTGGAATGTTTCCTTCAAGGTTATTAATTCCAAAAGACAGCTTTTCAAGAAGGGAAAGATTACCAAGAGATGGAGGGATAGTTCCATGTAGATTGTTTCCAAAAAGAGTTAGATGATTCAACTTGGAAAGAGAACAAATTGCTGTTGGAATTTTCCCAACAAGATTATTGCGCTGTAGGTCAAGGACCCTCAAGTCCAAACAGAATGAAAAATTGCTCAGAATCTCTCCTTGAAGAGTGTTGTAGGAGAAATTTAAATTCTGCAAGTGTGATAAATTGCTGATTTCTTGTGGGATGTTACCTCGGAATTGGTTGTCTTGAAGGTAAATGGGCCTAAGGAAGCTCAAATTGCCAATGAAGGGTGATATAGTCCCTGTCAGCCTTTGAGACCTCAAGTCCAGCTCTATCACTATCTGGTGGCGATGTCCACACTTTACTCCATGCCATTGGCCTAGATTTACGGAACTGTTCCAAGCGCTCAATGCCCCAAGGGAATCTTCAATGATGGACTCTTTGAAAGCAAATAAAGCGATTTGATCTGTTTGATTACTGAATACGGGATGGGCAGTGTACAGAGTAGGTGCTAAGCTAAGCATCAAAATCATGCCTAAAAGTGTTGTTGTTTCCATAGCTTATGAAGCTAAATATTATGATTGTTTGCCAAGTGAAAACGAGAACTTGTAGGTACTATAATATAAGATACTTTATTATTTATGGTTATCATCATCCCATATTCCTGTTTATGGTTGACATCAAGTCCCATAGTGCAATCTATCTTCTTAGGCACGATATAGGAATAATTGTCCAAGATGTCTTGCTTTCCACCTACCATATGATTTCCCAACGTCAAATTAAAAGACTACATTTTTTGTCTAGATTCTAATATAATCATGTATCTTACATTTCCACTATCGGATGCAACATGTGTGCATGGAAGAGGTTTCAAGGGCACAAAGACTGTGGAGTAAAGACGATCATTATGATCCTAAACCATGATCCACATCATGGGTTTAGGGCATGTGTCGATGCCTAGATTGGACCCAAACATTGACATATTGTTTGGATAACCGTATTAAAATGGATTGTATTGAACTAGATTATTGGATTATATAAGATTGGATGAGATTGAATTCGATACAATATTATCACATTTTGATGCATCATCAAATTGGATTAGAAATAAATTTAATAAAATTAGTTAAATTAATTTTCAAATAAAATAAAAATATTAAAAATTATTTTTTATAAAACTGAATTATATTTTATAAAAAAAAATTATAAATACTTTTAACAAAATTATTAATAATTACTTTTAAATACATTAAATCAAATATTAAATTTTAAAAATATTTTATTTTTCCAAAATAAGTAATAATTCAAAAAAAATATATTATATATTATATAGCATAACCCATGTTGGTAGGTTATGTCACAACCCACCCTCATAACCCACCATTTTGGGTTATGTTGGGATTTGTTTTGACCAATCCTAATATCGTCCACACATTGGATTCAACAGTGAATTCAAGGTTTCGAGTACTACAACGAATCTAGCATTCCAAACAGGCCATGAATTCACACTTGAATATAGTATTTGGTTGAAGTTGGGATTGGTTACAACCAATCTCAAATATTTTGAAATATATTTATTTAATTTTATTTAAAATTATTGTTGGGAAGGAAATCTAACACATATTAAGGCATGTCAAAAAAGCTTACAGAGATAGTTTTTTTATTTTTCAATTATGAGATGTACCCAAATGAATACACTACGATATTTTCTACAATTTTGAGGTGTATCCAAATAAGTATGATAAAGTCTTATCCGAAATGGACACACTAAGATTTGATACTAAAATATAAGGTGTGCACAAATAGGAACATCAAAGGTGTACCCAAATGAACGTACTAGGATTTGGAGCTACAACTTTGAGGTGCACTTAAATAGATATACTATAGGTGTACCCAAATAAGCATACTAGGGTTTGGTGTTACACTTTATAAGATGTACCCAAAATGGTATACCACCCAAATAGATACACCAACGGTGAACCCAAATTTGGTATGCCAAAATTTGGTGTTCCAAAATAGGTACAACATATAAATATATATATATATATATATAGTTTTTACGGTTAATGTGTTTTAACTTTTGAACTATATGTATTATAATATAACATACTTTATTATGTATGGTTATCACCATCCCATATTCCTAGTCAACCATAAATTTATCATGTCCCATACATAGTGCAATCTACCTTCTTCTGCACCATATAGAAATAATTGTCCAAGAAGATGACTCGAATCATTCAACCTAAATTGTCGTCAATACTTATCATTGTCATGAGGAAATCTTTTATATTTTCTTATAGATGGAAGACTTCTTGCATTCCACCAACTATAGGATTTTCCAACATGAAATTATGGACTTTTTTTTTTCCACATTCTAAAATAACAATGTATCTTACATTTCCACTTTTGGACACAACATGTGTGGATGAAAGAGATTTTATTTAAGCGCACAAAGATGGTGGAGCCAAGATGATCATTATGATATCAATTCATGACCCACATCATGGGTTTGGGGCACAACACATATCGATACCTGGATTGCACACAAATATTGAATTCAAACTTAAATCCAATATTTGGTTGAAGTTGCGATGGATCACAACCAATCCCAAAGGTACCTTTTGAGTTATACTATTTTTTTTAATAATATTTATTTTCGAGAAAGTAAAAATATTTTAAACTATAATATTTTGTCTTATTTTATTTATAATTATAATTTTTTAAAAATGATTATTAATGCTTTTATTAGAAATAATTATAATATTTTTTAAAATATAATCTTGTTTCATGAAAAATTATTCTAATATTTGTATTAAATTTAATAATTAATTTTATTCAATTTTATTAAATTTATTTTTATCCAATATGATGATGCACCAAAGACAGGACAATATTATATTCAATTTTATTTATTCAATCTAATCCAATTCAATATAATCATCAAAATGATACCACAATGATTATTAAATTCAGGAAAATCCTAAAAAAACCTACTAATTTTTCATTGATTATCCATTTTCCCCCTTACAGTTTCATTTTTATCCACAATCCTCCTTCTATTATAAAATTAACAGATAAATTAATCAACAAATAAAAAGATATTTTTACCCCTCAAATTTTTATTTAAAAATAAAATAATCATAAAATAATATTTTAAAATAAAAAATTATAAACTTATAAAAACCGATCTCCACTGTCCATCTACTGTCCATCTATCAGATGGATGGTGGAGATCAATACACTAAATTAAAAAATAAATATTTGATAAAAATAAAAAATTAAATAATATTTTAAAATTAAAAAATTATATACTAATTAAAATTAACTCCACCGTCCATCATCATTGATGGACGATGGAGATCACCCCATGAAATTTAAAAAATAAATTAATTAATAACATTTTTTAAAAAAAGATTGAGATCCAGATTGGATCTCCACCAGCCATTACTCCAGTATCATCATCATCAACCTTCAAGATCTACCAACCCACATTTCCCATCATCAATCTTCTACAATCATTAATCATCAGCACACACCATCAAAATAAAAAACTCAATCAACAGCAATCCATAACCCATAAAATAATAATCAAATAGCAAAAAAAATACACCACAACAATCAATAACCCAAAAAAAAAAAAAAAAAATACAATCGAATGGTGGAGACTCTAGAGACCCATTCTGGTCTCTCTATCTCCAAAGACCCAGTTCAGGTTTCCAAGATAGAGAGACCCAAACTGGGTCTTCACGATGGAGACCCGAACCATCACTAGAAACCCAAAACCAGGGTCTGCTTTATTTCACTGTTGTCAATCCACTGCAATCTAATCGAAGATGGAGAGAGAGAAGGGGAAAAGAGGAGAGACATAGAGCACAAGAGAGAGAAAGAAGAGAGCAAGAGAGAGAGGAGTTACGTGGAAATTTTTTTTTTCTTATCTATTATTTTTTTATTATTTTTAAATGAAAATACATTTTTTATAATGTTATATTTAATATTATTTATTTTGATTTTTTATATTTTCATTAATATTTTCATTAAATTTTCCTTTTTGCCCTTGGAGTCAAATGATCATCCATACCCATCTAACAGAATCTGTTACCGTTAGGGATATTATCATCATTTCATATGCTTTTAAGGGATATTTTGGATATTTCTTCAAAAGTCAAACGATATTTTGGATAAAATGAAATCATATAAAGGAAAATGGATAATCTATCAAAAGTCAGAAGGTTTTTTGGGATGATCCCTTATTAATTCATTATGATAGAAATTTTGGAGCCATGATGATTATTCTCCTTCTTAAGTTCTTGAATTGGGCCAAGCTAAGAAGTGCAAATCAAGAAGAAGAAAGTCAATATTAGTACTTGATATATTCTCAGTAATTTTCTTATTTTATATGATAGATATTAAATATCTCCAAATAGTCTCAATTCTTAATTTTTTGAGAATATTCTCAATATGTACTGATACTTCTATATTTCATATTTCATTATTCTCTCAAAGGTTGATAATTATTTCCTTGATAAGGAAAACCCCTGTAGGGATTCCTATATTCGGCAATTTGAAATCACACTTGCACTTAAAAAAAAAAAACAAAGTTATCTCCTTACTATAGTTTTGCAACTTTATAGTAAAAGGTTAAGATAAAAATGCAAAATAATATCGATTTTAACACTTTTCTAATACTATATGTACACTCCTATAGTAAGCATACCTCATTAAATATTAAAACAAATATCCTAATTTACATAAAAAAAAAAAAAAACTAATTCGATAACTTTTATGTACAAATATATAACACAATAAAATTTAAAAATAATATTATTGGGACCTCAACCCAATCTTTTCTCATTTGTTCACGTAAGGTTTTGGTCTTTCAGCCCTGTAGGGTAAATAATGTCTTGATATTTGAACTCAAGACCTTAAGTGTCTTTTAGATACAAACCTCTTACCACCAAAGTAAAGACCATATCGATGATCTGGTTGTTGATGGCGACAAACCTGATCGCCATCACCAGATTAACATTTAGTGATGATCTAATCATTGATCTTGTTCATCACCAGATCACAATCTGGTGAGGACTAGATCAAGGATTTGGGTAAGACCTAATAGTTGTCGACCTGGTAATTTTTATTTTTTTCTTTTCAATTTTTTTCAATATTTTTATTTGAAAATTTATTTTAATTATATTTTATCTTCACCTTCTATTTCTAACATGGACGATAGGGATATATCTTTCCTATTATCTATTTTACTTTTCTTTCTATTTTAATTATATTTTATCTCTACTGTCCATTGTAAAGAGTCACAGATTTTCCTTGCCCTGCAACTGATATATGGTGGAAATGACTTATAATATATTTAATGTTTGTTTTACCAATGATATGCCAACAACAAAAGGTAAAAGTGAACACGATAACTCAGAATAGTATTCAATATAAAATTTCAAGTCATGAACTAAGAAATCAGGCTGACTATAAACAAGTTGAACTAAGAAATGTCGATGTGGTTCAGGTAGGAGAAGCTATAAGCTTGAGATAATTTTGATGGTTGCTAATACGGTATTAGACCTTGTGTTGTTCCAAGAGTCTGCATTTGAACTGCTCGCGTGATAATATATGGAGTCACTAGTAATATTTGGAGTCAGGTGTGACAAGTCCGTTATTCTGGCACCACATGAGAGGATGTGTTAGAGACCTTATTTGTTGGACATTTTTTATCAGTCTAAGCTTTTGGATTGATACTAATAGATAAAATTTACTTTGAATTTTTTATGTTTTTTCCCTTTGTTTTATGACTGACATGCCCAAAACTCATTGTGAAAAATGCACAAGATAATTGAGAACAATATTAATAATAAAACTTTTAGTCATGAACCAAGAAATCAAATCGACTCTTTACAAGTAGAACTAACTACAAAGATATGTCTGTAAACTAAATTAGCTAACTTTATTTACGGCATAGAAATAATATTGGGCATGTGGATCAGATTGGAGAAGCTGTAAACTTGAGAAATCAGTGCCTGCCAGAAACTGGAATGCACTTGAACAGAAAACCAATTGGCCATGACAGAACAGCAATGCCAATGCAGACAGCCCACTGCCCCCAATTCAACCTCTCAGTGTTGGCAAACTTCTTCAGGAACTCCACCATTGCCATCTGAAGAACTACGGTGACTCCAATGATTCCTATAAACAGCTTGTTCTTGTGAATTCCCCGGAATATGTTCTTCTTTTCAAGCTTCCTGGCATTGAACTCATTGAAGACTTGGCAGAGGACAAAAGTGTTGAAGATCATGGTGTTCTTGACTGTTTCAGACACATGAAAGATGGATCTTCCCTGAAATTGTAAAGTCAACAAGATAGTTACCTGAAAAACAGCCTGAGCTATGAGGTTCCTCCACATGATTCTTGTTATAAGTGGCTTGGATCGGCCTACAGGTGGCTGTTTCATGAGATCATTGGTGGGCTGCTCTGTGGCCAATGCCAATGCACCTAAAGTATCCATAATCAGGTTCACCCACAACAACTGCACAGCAGTTAAAGGGACTTTTCCTGAAGAAACGGCCGCCACAAAGTTTATGACAAGGGCAGCAACATTGACAGTGAGCTGAAATTGAAGGAATTTCTGAATGTTGTTGTACACGCACCTTCCCCACCTCAAAACTGTCACCACAGAAGTGAAATTATCATCCAGGATGACAATATCCGAGCTTTCCTTTGCGACTTCAGTCCCTTGGATTCCCATAGACAGTCCAATATCGGCTTCCTTCAGAGCAGGTGCATCATTGGTGCCATCACCAGTGACTGCCACAACATGGCCTTTCCCCTTCAAGCTTTTCACCATCAGAAGCTTGTCAAATGGGGAAGATCTAGCCATTACTCGAATGTTTTCAATCCTTGCCATCCTTTCTTCGGTTGTGTAGTTTCTGAATTCTATACCTTCCACCACAGCTTCAGAGCCTAAACCCTCATCAAGATTCAGAATTCCACATTCGATAGCTATAGCTCTCGCTGTGTGCACATTGTCTCCTGTTATCATCTTGATTTTCACCCCTGCATTTCTACAGCTTTCTACAGCTCTTCTTACGCCAGGACGACATGGATCCTTCAAGCCAACAACCCCCAACAATCTGAATCCAGTTTCTTCAAGCTTCACAAGAACTTCCTCATCAGTTTTTTTGTGGGCAAACGCGATGCATCTCAAGCTCTTCTCTGCCATGTCCTTGACAATCGTCCCGATTTTCCTTCTTTCTTCCTCATCCATTTCTTTGATCCTCCCACCTCTGTCATAATAATGTGAACACATCGCTACAATCATTTCTGCGGCTCCCTTCCAGTGTGTGTGAACAGCCTTTTCACCAATCCTCCTCATCGAAACCCCACTTCTCTTTTTCTCCGAATTGAAGGCCTCAACCTGTATTATCTCACAATTCTGTTTTGGCACATCAACATCCATACCTAAAACCACCACAGCCCAAGAAAGTATAGCTTTCTCAGTTGGACTACCAGAAATCTCAGGAGCTGATGTAGAATTCTCTCTGTAAACACTCCCAATCGTATTCAAGCCAACAGCTTCCTGCAGCAATTCATAAACATTTGGTGCTGATTCCAAGGACTTGTCACCCTCCATTGCTTCCATTCCAAGCCAGAATTCTGTAATCTGCATTTGATTTAATGTTAGAGTGCCTGTTTTATCTGTACAGATTGTTGTGGCCGCGCCCATTGTCTCACAGGCAGAGAGTTTCCTCACCATAGCATTATCCTTCATCATTCTCTTCATGGAAAAAGCCAGTGTCAGAGTCACAGCCAGAGGCAAGCCTTCAGGAATTGCCACAACCACAATTGTCACAGCAGCAGCAACAATCCCCACAACAGAATTCATCACATTATCAAGTTTCGTCTTCTTTCCAAGATACTCTTTTTTTCCCACCTCATCTCTGGTGTTTCCTGTGAAATATCGAATCAGCATCACCACGAGAACGACCGCCGCCACTGCTAATCCAATCTTCCCAATGTATGAAGTCAGTTTATTCAAACGAGCCTGTAATGGAGTCTCTTCGTTCGGTTCATGCCTGATAGCACTCATCATCTTTCCCCAGGCTGTGTTCATCCCAACAGAAGTCACAAGCATGGCTCCATAGCCATCAGTGACCTTTGTTCCAGATATCAAGAATGGATTTCTCTCATCAATCTCAACGTGGTCACTCTCACCAGTCATGCTTGACTCATCAACTTTCATGGAACGCCCTTCCAGGAACAACCCATCTGCTGGAATCTGATCACCAATCTTCAAAAACACAACATCCCCCACAACAATATCGAAAATAGAAACAGGCCTGTGCCTCCCACCTCTCACAATCTCCACCTTTATATCACCGCTCTCATTAGAAAGTCTCTCAAACTGTCTATTTTGCTTAAAATTGCTCACGGCAGAGACAATGACAACCAAAAACACAGCAACTATAATACTACCACCATCATACCACCCATCTTTTATACCCTCTTGTTTGATACCAAACCCCAAAGCAAGTACAGCACAAACCAAAAGTATAATAATAGTTGTATCCTTCAATGCCTCATAAACAAAACTCATAAAGCTTTTCAATGGCTGTTTTGCATACCTGTTGTCTCCGAAAACGTTCCTTCTCACCACAAGATCAGCTTCACTGTCTCTGATACCACTTTTCGAATCACTTGCTAGAACCTGAGCCACCTGTTTCACTCCTCCAAGATTTCTCAAAGACTCGAAGCTTTTCTCTCTCACCATCTCACTTATCATCCTCTTATCAACTTCAAGAAAAGATTGTGTCTCCAGGCGCCTTTCCAGGCTACCAGCACCTGGAATTTCGTTTCCAATGTCAATGGCAACATAGGATAGAGAGTGACGCAGAAGCTTGTTGTTTTGAACAAGTACGTTCCTGGTCAAGGAAACAAGAACCCTGGTGAAATATATGGCCCTGAAAGCCATCCGCCACCTCCTCTGGTGAACTTTCGACAACGAAACATCACGTTCATGATCATCCAGGATGATCTCTTGACTTGGTTTTCGAAACCGTAAAGACATGATTAGAAGCAAGAATGCTAACAACAATGGAAGAAAATACTAAAAGAAAAACAGGGCTTTGTATGTGTGAAAAACCAAGATTTGAAAGACTGTATTTATAGTAACCTTACAGAGGCATGAAATTTCACTGTTGCTTCCTCATGCCAATCTTACTATAAAAGCTGTATTGTTATAGGTAACTGACTCGGTGTTTACTGTTTTAGAGTTAGAGCTTGCAGGATTTGCATGATCAGAAGACAAAACAAATCCATAGGCCTCCACTTTCCAGGATGCTTCCTTCTATATATTTAAAATTTTTAATCGCATTTTTTATGAGATTTTTGTGGGTAACGCATTAAAGGTTTGTGATTATTAACTATAATAACCGTTACAAGTGATTTTTATAATGATTATAATCACACAATTTTCAAGCTATCAAGATAGTATTCATATTGACACATAGTTTTCCTGGATGATAAACTGAAAAATTAAGGAATCTATACATTATATGGTTTCTTATTTTTCGAGAACATACCACGTTATTTAGGTAATGATATGTCCATCGACCCAAATGAGAAAATATAAAGTTTAGAGTTTTATTCTTCAAATCAGCTTTACATATTGTGACTTGTGAGTGGGTGGATACACCAGATTGCTTGACCCAAATTTTCCTTAGTCACTGTTACGGTCCCTATTGCATAAACTTATATATTATTTTTCCCTACACCGAATCTCACTCTTACTTCAGTTTTCTACACTTCATTTAAGAGAACAATTTTTCTTTATCATTTTCATTTTAAAAATCAATTACTTGTTTTCCAAGTCTTTCCCAAGGCTTTTAAGAGACATAAATATGTAATCATGTGAAAGACTTCAATTGAATGAAAATACAGAGAAAAGGTTTTCTATTTTCCAGACAATCTAAAAGAAAATTTATGGAAATTGCCAAACAAGTCTATATTAGTGCGTATTCCTTCAGAAGTAAAATGTCCTGTTCTTTTTACATGAAGAAGCAAAGTATAAAAAAATTCTACTTAGCTTTGGTACTCTATCAATTAGATCAATTCTAATATTTCTTTTCCAACTTTGATATTTCTGGATTTCCATTTGTGGAATTCTTCACCGAGAATTAATGACATTGGACTTATGATGTGAATATAGATTAATGTGATTTAGGATCATGTTGTTCTATCCATTGATCACAATTGGAAATCATTCTTAAATAAAACGTGTAGTATGTGCAAACATCAAGTAGTCATTTCCCATTATGCGTAGATTTGTTCTATAAAACCACGTCGAATCCCTATGGTTGATGAGTGTCCTTTTTTCAGACAAGTGCTTGAAACCACCATGCAAGCTCCATGGTGGTGCTTAGCTTTAAAACCTGTTAGGAATTACATCCTAAACATCCAGTGATTTAAATGACAAGAAATGGATTCTCTCTCCACCTAACTTTTACCTCATATTTTTAATCAAGTTATTAGTTGTTGATAAAGTAATATTAGAAAGCAATCACCTTCTCACGGTCCATTGATTTATTCCTAATCAATGCTAAACTCCTACAAAAAGTGTGTGAAAATAAGATTGACTTGAGTACCTCCTTGGAAATTTGATTTATTGTCATAATTTAATCATACATCTTGAAATAGAGATTAAAAACATTAGTATACAATAAATCAAATACGAGGATAAAAGACAATTCCAAATTCTTTACTTGTATGTCTCATATGACAACAAGTAAAACCAAAAGCAAAGCAAGAATATAATCACTATCCATAAAAGATCAAATGAGAAATCGCAAAGCAGTTTCGAAGTAGCTTCGAGAAAAAAAATTTCTCTATTTCGTATTATGTCATTACATTATCGTGTATACAAAAAAGAAATGTAGGAATCTCCATAAATATCACAAAAAGTAAAGAATTGTTTCCAAATTGCAAATTCAATTGGACCTATACTATAAACCCTTGATCTCAATTTGGGGTTTCTTTTTTTTTTTTTTTTTCCCCCAAAATTTTTGTTTTCTTCCTCATTGAAATTGTCAAAATTTCTCCCTTTATGCAATATTAAGTAAGAGAAGATTTTATAGGAAAGGAGCCTTATTAATGTTAATAGATGGTCTCATGATCTACCCCAACAATAAGTGCAAGCTATATTTGGTAGCATATGTTTTTCGAATAGAATGTAGTAGAGTCACATTTTTTTAGTACCTGACTTTGTTGCTAGTGAATTTTCCTGGAAAGTATGGTCAATCGATTCTTAGTTGGGAAAAGAAGTTTTGGGTGAAGCACTTTAAACACTCATTTGACAAGTTAATCATGATATGTTCATGTGCCTCCCCCTCACAAGATTTTCATGTTAGAAACAGCCCATGTCGAAATAATCTCTTGACCTAAATAAAAATAAATTTTCGAAAAAATTCCTAACTGTCCGAATTTTTTACAGAAATTTTGAAGCACTGTCTGAGACCACAACACAATAACATTATTGGATTTCCTTTAGCTGTTTTAAAATTGTCGATTAAAAACAAATCAATTGCTAGTATTGTCATGGGACCTGTACTTCAATGGTACAGTAGTGAAAAATCTCAGTTCAAAAATGTAATGTGCAACAAGATATAGTTTTTATTTTTTTATGGGCAAATTGCACAAACCCCCCTGAGGTTTGACGAAATTACACAAATATTACAATGTTTGGGTATCTCGCACGGGCACTACTTGAGGTTTCAAAAATTCCGCATGAACCTCCCCTGTCGTCAGTCAACAACCGTTAAATCGTCATAGTCAATAGTTAAAAGTATAAAAAGACTAAAATACCCTTCAATAAATTTAAAATTAATATATAATATATTTTTTAATTTAATTTGAAAATAAAATATAAAAAATTAAAAAAAGAAAAAAAGAAAAAAAAAAAAACTGGTCTCCATGGGAGACCAGATTTGGTCTCCCATGGAGACCGACCGTCTGGCCGACGCCGTCTCCAGCGATGGAGACGGTCTCCATCGCTGGTCGACCAGCGATGGAGCTCAGTAAGTCTCCATCGTTGGAGACTCAGCGATAGAGCTCAACATGTCTCCATCGCTAATCTCCATCGCTGAAGCGATGGAGACTTAGCGAATCTCCATCGCTAAGTCTCCAGCGATGGAGACCGTCTCCATCGCTGGAGACCGTCTCCATCGCTGGTCTCCCTCCAGTGATGGAGATCAGTCTTCATCGCTGGAGATGGCGACCGTCTCCAGCAATGGAGACCAACTTTTTTTTTATTATTTTTGTCTAATATTTTAATTTTTATGATTTTGATTATTTTTGTTTGATTTGGGTGTTTGATGATGATAATTGATCTAGTCGGTTTGATGATGATGAATGATTTGATAATTTTTATAAATGTAGAAGATAGAGATGAGGGAGATGATGTTGATGGAGGTTGAAGAAGATGGTGGGTTTTTTTTTTTTTTTTAATATTATAATATCAGTTTAATAATTAAAAATATTATTTTTAATTAAAATATTTATGAACTGCGAATTGACCATTTTACCCTTCAAAACTTTGATTTAACCGTGGTTGACTAATGGTTGACTAACGACAAGGGAGGTTTGTGCGGAGTTTTTAAAACCTCAGGTAGTGCCCGTGTTAGTTACCCAAATATCGTAATATTTATATAATTTCGTCAAACCTCAGGGGAGGTCTGTGCAATTTGCCCTTTTTTTATTTTTTTGAAATGTGCAACAAGATGTAGTTATTTAAAATGTAGATGGTAAAATAAAATAAACAAAGACCAAAGCTAAAAAATTTAATTTATACATATTTATCAATGGATTTTGATGGGTTTTATGTATGGATGTTAAGAATTGTTGCGGCTTGAACCATCGCACAAAGGTCTCTGACAACTTCAAGCGAACCTCTTCTTCGTACGAAAGCCTATCTTGATTACACACCATAACTCCACTTGCAAAACAAGTTAAACTTTCGTTAAGGTGGTTCAGAGGTTATCTCCAAAAGCACCCTTCGATACTTAAATCAATATTTATCTCTCTAAAATCAGTTTATCTCAATAAAAGCAGCTAGGAAAACCACTCTAAATGAATGATGAATTGCAAAATCACTTTTTATGAGGGAACAAAACTTACCTTCCCGCTGTCGTGATACAAGTGAGGTGTTTGTCACTTGTCCCTTGAATCAACTTTGTGCTGATAGATGTTCGTTGAATGTTGGACATATGCTACTGATTTACTAGAATAGTTCCCTCGAAGGTCACTAGGTCTTTCGATGGTCACCATTATTTGCCTTAGATGATGAATTACTATGCATACTTTAACGTATCTACTGTCACTTTCGCCTGAAGTCTAGACAACATGCCACGTGTCATGTTTCTACCATGCTGACATGTCCACATTCCATTGGCTCTATCTCGCACCTATACACTACCCCTGAACCGACTTGACCCAAAGCTATGTAGTTGGGTCAAATTTGTTCAAATCAGGTGCCTACGCTCCAACTGGGTTTGCAATGATCCTACATTTAATGCTTCGACGGCTCATCACTACAAAAAAATAGCCTAGTTATGTTGGCATATCCATACCGGGCATTAAAGGCCCGGTATGGATACTAATATTTTATGTCAAAAAATTTTGAAAACGGATTATCCTTATTGGGCGAGTCGCGCTCGGTAAGGATAATAATTATTCCATACCGAGCGAGTCACGCCCGATATGGAAGTACAGTTATCAATACTGGGTGCGACCTGCCTGGTAATGATAACGTCATTATCCATACCGGGCGGGCGACCTGCCCAGTATGGATAATATTTTTAAATTTATTTTATTTTAGTAGTTTTTTATCCATACCAAGCGGATGACCCGTCTGGTACGGATATACCATTATCTTTGCCAAGCAGGTATTGCCTGGTTTGGATAACCATCATTCCTTATCTAGTGTAGCCCGCACGGTAAGAAATTTGGATTATTACTGGGCATAACTCGCTCGGTAAGGATAACCAGATTTCCTTACCGGGCGGGTGACCCGCCCGACATACAATTTTTTCCATACCGGGCAGTGCACCCAGTATAGAAAAGTTGGGTGTTTTTACAACACCCAGCTTTCTCCCCCTCCCATTTTCATTTTCTTTTCTCTCTTTTTCTCTTTCTCTCACATCTCCTCTCTCCCAACCCTAGCTACCGCCGACACCTCTCATCCATCGCGGACCGGTCACCACTCCTAGAGCTTATCGTTCATCGCCGTCCGTTGATCTAGTGAGAGTGAGTCTTCCCTCTCCTCTTGTTCTTCTTCTCTTTTTCTTCTCCCTTTCTTCTTCTTTTTCTTCTTCTTCTTCTGATTGCCGCAAGACCGATTGGAAGAAGTCCGACCGCGCGATGACCGATCGGACTGGTTCTGACTGTCGATGCTGTGGTCTCCCATTTCTTCTTCTTCGATCTTCTTCTATTTCTCCTTTTCTTCTTCTTCTTCTTCTTCTCCTTCTCATTTTCTTCTTCTTCTTCTTCTCTTTTGCTTCTTGTTGTTTGGTCCGCGTGACTGGCCGAAGTGATTCTGGCCATGACCGCCGGTCGAACTGGTTCCAGCGCTGGTGCCGAACCAATCCACCCTCCCACATTTCATTATTTCTTCCTTTTCTTTTCATTTTGACACTTATATGTTTCTATTGCAGCCACTACCAAGCATTGTCGTCGTCCGGTGCCATCGTGTGTAAGTCCGATCTACTACTCTTCCACCATTTGGCACCATCGTCTTGGCCAATGTACTCCTCTTTTGTTGTTTTATTTGTCAATAAGGTACGACCTTTACAATTTTGTGTTTTTCAATGTTTCAATCAATGATTTTGTATGTTATGGATTTTATTATATATCACATATGTATTATTTTTGTTATGATGTTGGATTGTTTTGACAAAAACATAATATTGTTGTTGGGGTAATTTTCTGTTGATGGTTTTGTGAATTTTTTTAAAGGTTAAGTTGTCATATTTTTTATGTAGCTTATGTAAAAATATGATAGTTTGTATGGTGAAGAATGATAAGTAATATGTTAGATTATTGTAATATATGCATATGTGGTGAACGTGCATGTAAATATGATTTTTTTTTTTTAATTCAAAGTTTAATGATTTTATTGTAGTTTAACATTATATTATTGCATGGTTCTTAAATAATAGCAACACAAATAACCACAACACTAAAACTGAAATCCTCTACCAAGTGACACTAATAACTTGAAGTCATCTTTCAAGATAACGAAAGCCTACTACATATATATATATATATATATATATATATATACACACACATATATTGGGTGAGGAAGGAAAATTAAATATAGATAATCAAATCACAAGTTAAGTTAAATTTAATTATAGTCCTACAAGTAAATTAATATAATTAATCTATGCTAACGAAAAAATAGTTTTTTTTTTCTAATTTGGTTATGAACTTTTATATTTTAGTTAAGTGATGATTATATAATTTGCCACGAAATTTAATTTTAAAAAATATATATATAATATATTACTGTAATATGTTAGATTATTGTAATATATGTAGATGTGGTGAATGTGTATGTGAATATGATTGTTTTTTTTTTATTATTCAAAGTTTAATAATTTTATTTTAGATGTGGCTACTAATATATATGATATTTCTATAATATTTCAGATGTTGACGGAAGGAACATCGACCGGTAAGTCTTCAGATGGCTCCAGTGGAGAAAAAAAAAGAAAAGGACGAGGTCCAAACCGTTTGGATTATGAAAAAATGGCTAAGGTGAAAGCTACAAGGATACAAATTAATGAAGTAGGACAGTCAATTGGACAAAGTTTAGTGATCTATAGTTCAGGTTATGGAGCATTTACAGCTCAAATGATACCCATAACCTATCTTAGTTAGGATAAAATACCACAACCATTAAAAGATACAGTGTGGGAAAATGTAAATGTATGTTTGTATTGCGTTGTTGGTTTCATTTATTTAAAATATTAATGTTGGATATTTATTTACTCGTAACTTAAACTACAGTTACAATTTGGTGTTGATGATTCAATGAAAGTTCAGACATTAAAAGCAATGAATGAATATTGGAGACACTATAAAGGCAAGATAACAAAACAAATTAGAGACATTTCTCCTGGTCCCGATGCACAAAGAAAATACGAAATGCTAAAACCACCAAACGTTAGTGAATAGGATTGGATTACATTTCTGAATCATCGATTGTCTTCAAAATTTGAGGTAATTATACATTCATATATTTTTAAGCTGCCATGTAAATCTGTAATGGATTTTAACTGAATTTATAATTTTTTAGGCTACTAGTAAGCATTTTTCTAAGTTGTCAAAAAAAAATCTTACTCCATATACTACAAGTCGTAAAGAGATGACACGTCTACGAGAAGATTTGGTAAGAATTAAATAAATTATTGTTTAATTCTTTTTTATTATTTCTTAAGCTCAAAAAATACAAATCATTTCATAAATGTGTTATTCTCTAATAACTTTAGAAATAAAAATCGAAAAATATGTGTATTTGTTTGTTTGTATATGAATATTAGAAAACCAAAAAAGTGGCTGAAAATAAAGATCCCGAAGTCGATAGAGTTGAAACATGGATAGCCAGTCACATGCACAAAGATGGAAGGGCAATGAATAAAGACGTTGTTGAAAAAATTGTATGTTATGTTAATTTATTCAATTATTATGTTAATTATATTACTTGTATATAGTTTTTTTAATATTAATGTCATATGACATCATATATAGGAGCAAATTGGGACACTACATCAAGAATTCTAATCTTCACTTGGAGATGATGCTATCACTCAAGTCTTAGGTCCGGACATCGAGGTCGAGTTCGAGGAATGGGTCATGGTGTAACACCATCTACTATATATAGATCTGTGGTTGTTATACAAAACTTTGCACAATACCAACAACATGTTGATTCTGAGATGGCAACTCTAAAGCAAACAGTTACTAATTTGACAAATTTGCTTATGACTCCTTTACCGAACGTAGATCAAACTCAAATACTAGCATGTATGCCTCCCGTACAGTCAGTAAATAACACGTACCCATTTAAAATTTGTTTACTTCTTCTTTTTTGGTCTTTAATATTTTTTTTTTTCCGTATCCATGTTTTTTCACAAGTGGGTGTAAGTATATTTTGTTATTTTTTGCTATGTGTGTTTGTGCATATATATATATATATATATATATATTGTTTGCGTATTTATTTACGGAGAGACGTTGTTTTGATTGGATCAATTGTGAAAGTATTTTAATTTTCAGGGAAATTAAATTTTTGGTAATTTTGAAAAAACAGGGGATATTTTATCAAAATTTTTGTAAAATTGCTTGAGTGTTTATATACATTGTTTTATATATTGAGTTTGTTACTTATATGTTGTCATATATGCGTATTTATTTATGGAGAGACGTTGTTTTGGTCGGATCGATTGTGAAAGTATTTTAATTTGCAGGGAAATTAAATTTTTGGTAAGTTAAAAAAATAAGGGAGATTCTGTCAAAATTTTTATAAAATTGATTGAGTTTATATATATATATATATATATTGTTTAATATATTGAGTTTGTTATTTATAAGTTGTCAAATTTGGGTATTTAATATTGTTTTCCCCCTTATTTATGTTCTCTCACAACCATACTATTGAGTTTTTTTCGTAGACACAATATTCAAGTAGCTCAAATTCGATGGGTTCTAGTAAGAGTGTTGCATGTACTGAACCTTCAACAAAAGTAAATATTCATTAAATTTCTATTATTTATTCTTCCAACTTAATTTCATATATAAATGTATTTCTATAATATTTTTTTATAGGCGTAATTATTTAAATTTTTATGCAAATGCAGTCCATATCAAGGGGTTCTACAAGTCAAGCTTGTGGATCGAGTAGAAACCATTGCAAGTTATTAGACTAGTTGGGTATAGGAACAGTGGTGGGGAAAGCAGAAATTGATTCCAAGGACCCTTATGATACAGTTCATCACGAAGAGCTTGGTCCAGATTATTGGCGAGTTTCTGTGAAGAAAGTAATAGTTAGTACTCCACTACCGCGACCTACCAACGAGCTACAAACTTTAGAGCATGCATTACATTCATTTATTGTTTGGCCAATAAAATATATT
Source organism: Nephelium lappaceum (assembly GCA_021234005.1). NCBI lineage: Eukaryota > Viridiplantae > Streptophyta > Magnoliopsida > Sapindales > Sapindaceae > Nephelium > Nephelium lappaceum. The sequence continues at coordinate 5,167,549 of CM037998.1, forward strand.
GTATGTTAGGATTATATTATTATCATATATATAGTAATCGTAAATAATATAAGTTAACTGTAAGTAATATATGTATATATATATATATACATTTTAAATGTATGTTGAAATTTGGTTTAAGGGTTTTTGGAATATGTAATTTTAATTTCAATATTAAATTATATATATTTTAACCAAAAAATAAAATAAAATTAAAAACTTTTCCACACCGGGCATGTGCCCGGTATGGATAATTATTATCCATGTCGAGCGTATACCCGGTATGGATAATATTGGACAAACAGATTATCCATATCGGGCACTCTGCCTGGTATGGATATCTAATATCCATACCGGGTACGGTGTCCGGTATTGATATAGATTTTTTATGCCGGTGGTCTGCCCGACATGGATAATTATTATCCATGTCGGGCAGTGTCCGGTATGGATACTGCCAGTATTTATACCGACGGCATCCATACCGGACAGGATGCTCGGTATTGATACTCATCCATACCGGGCATACCGACATAGATAATTATTATCCATGTCGGGCAGTGTCCGGTATGGATACTGCCAGTATTTATACCGATGGCATCCATACCGGACAGGATGCTCGGTATTGATACTCATCCATACCGGGCAATGCCCGGTATGGATAAGCTGTTTTCTTGTAGTGCATTAAATGCAAACGTCGGTTACTAAGTGGGAAATGGTTACTTTCTCATTGATTGACGTGTTATGACGGTTACGAAGGGACGTGCGCAATGGGAAAGGTAACTTTTTACCCTCATCATTGAGAAAGTCTTTCATGGGTCCGTCTCACTGCTGATGTGGTAAGACAAACAAATAGGAAAGGTATGAGAAAAGAAAAAACTAATAGGAAATGCAAGAGATGAAATAAAATAAATAAATAAGATGGGGCTGTGACACTATTTCATTGGTCCATCTCACCACATTAAAAGTAAGATGAAACCATTGAAGATTTTTTCCTCATCGTTACAATTGAAGCAACTTTAACTCCTACGTAGGACTAACAACAAATATCTATAATGGCCTATAGACTTAAATAAAAACTGTTTTCAGAATAGAATTACTATGAGTACTTCTTATAATTCTTCTACATGGTATGTATTAAATGTTTCTATAACCAGCATTACTGTGCTAAAGTGCTTTCTACAAAAAGCACTTTATTTTGCTTATCCAGAACAGGCCTATTGATGACAGAGTTAATTGCTTTTTTCTGATGTTAGGCCAAGCCCAAACTCAAAAGAGTCACAGATTTTCCTTGTCCTGCAACTGATGTATGGTGGAAACTACTTATAATATATTTAATGTTTGTTTTACCATTGATATGCCAACAACAAAAGGTAAAAGTGAACACGGTAACTAAGAATAGCATTCAATATAAAATTTCAAGTCATGAACTAAGAAATCAGGCTGACTATAAACAAGTTGAACTAAGAAATGTCGATGTGGTTCAGGTAGGAGAAGCTATAAGCTTGAGATAATTTTGATGGTTGCTAATACAGTATTTGACCTTGTGTTGTCCCAAGAGTCTGCATTCGAACTGCCCGCGTAATAATATATGGTGTCACTAGTAATATTTGAAGTCAGGTGTGACAAGTCCGTTATTCTGGCACCACATGAGAGGATGTGTTAGAGACCTTATTTGTTGGACATTTTTTATCAGTTTAAGCTTTTGGATCGATACTAATAGATAAAAATTACTTTGAATTTATTATGTTTTTTCCCTTTGTTTTATGACTGACATGCCCAAAACTCATTGTGAAAATGCAAAAGATAATTAAGAACAATATTAATAATAAAACTTTTAGTCATGAACCAAGAAATCAAATCGAATCTTTACAAGTAGAACTAACTACAAAGATATGTCTGTAAACTAAATTAGATAACTTTATTTACGGCATAGAAATAATATTGGGTGTGTGGATCAGATTGGAGAAGCTGTAAACTTGAGAAATCTGTGCTTGCCAGAAACTGGAATGCACTTGAACAGAAAACCAATTGGCCATGACAGAACAGCAATGCCAATGCAGACAGCCCACTGCCCCCAATTCAACCTCTCAGTGTTGGCAAACTTCTTCAGGAACTCCACCATTGCCATCTGAAGAACTACGGTGACTCCAATGATTCCTATAAACAGCTTGTTCTTGTGAATTCCCTGGAATATGTTCTTCTTTTCAAGCTTCCTGGCATTGAACTCATTGAAGACTTGGCAGAGGACAAAAGTGTTGAAGATCATGGTGTTCTTGACTGTTTCAGACACATGAAAGATGGATCTTCCCCGAAATTGTAAAGTCAGTAAGATAGTTACCTGAAAAACAGCCTGAGCTATGAGGTTCCTCCACATGATTCTTGTTATAAGTGGCTTGGATCGGCCTACAGGTGGCTGTTTCATGAGATCATTGGTGGGCTGCTCTGTGGCCAATGCTAATGCACCTAAAGTATCCATAATCAGGTTCACCCACAACAACTGCACAGCAGTTAAAGGGACTTTTCCTGAAGAAACGGCCGCCACAAAGTTTATGACAAGGGCAGCAACATTGACAGTGAGCTGAAATTGAAGGAATTTCTGAATGTTGTTGTACACACACCTTCCCCACCTCAAAACTGTCACCACAGAAGTGAAATTATCATCCAGGATGACAATATCCGAGCTTTCCTTTGCGACTTCAGTCCCTTGGATTCCCATAGACAGTCCAATATCGGCTTCCTTCAGCGCAGGTGCATCATTGGTGCCATCACCAGTGACTGCCACAACATGGCCTTTCCCCTTCAAGCTTTTCACCATCAGAAGCTTGTCAAATGGGGAAGATCTAGCCATTACTCGAATGTTTTCAATCCTTGCCATCCTTTCTTCGGTTGTGTAGTTTCTGAATTCTATACCTTCCACCACAGCTTCAGAGCCTAAACCCTCATCAAGATTCAGAATTCCACATTCGATGGCTATAGCTCTCGCTGTGTGCACATTGTCTCCTGTTATCATCTTGATTTTCACCCCTGCATTTCTACAGCTTTCTACGGCTCTTCTTACACCAGGACGACATGGATCCTTCAAGCCAACAACGCCCAACAATGTGAATCCAGTTTCTTCAAGCTTCACAAGAACTTCCTCATCAGTTTTTTTGTGTGCAAACGCGATGCATCTCAAGCTCTTCTCTGCCATGTCCTTGACAATCATCCCAATTTTCCTTCTTTCTTCATCATCCATTTCTTTGATCATCCCACCTCTCTCATAATATTGTGAACACATCGCTACAATCATCTCTGCGGCTCCCTTCCAGTGTGTGTGAACAGCCTTTTCACCAATCCTCCTCATCGAAACCCCACTTCTCTTTTTCTCCGAATTGAAGGCCTCAACATGTATTATCTCACAATTCTGTTTTGGCACATCAACATCCATACCTAAAACCACCACAGCCCAAGAAAGTATAGCTTTCTCAGTTGGACTACCAGAAATCTCAGGAGCTGATGTAGAATTCTCTCTGTAAACACTCCCAATCGTATTCAAGCCAACGGCTTCCTGCAGCAATTCATAAACATTTGGTGCTGATTCCAAGGGCTTGTCACCCTCCATTGCTTCCATTCCAAGCCAGAATTCTGTAAGCTGCATTTGATTTAATGTTAGAGTGCCTGTTTTATCTGTACAGATTGTTGTGGCCGCACCCATTGTCTCACAGGCAGAGAGTTTCCTCACCATAGCATTATCCTTCATCATTCTCTTCATGGAAAAAGCCAGTGTCAGAGTCACCGCCAGAGGCAAGCCTTCAGGAATTGCCACAACCACAATTGTCACAGCAGCAGCAACAATCCCCACAACAGAATTCATCACATTATCAAATTTCGTCTTCTTCCCAAGGTACTCTTTGTTTCCCATCTCATCTCTGGTGTTTCCTGTGAAATATCGAATCAGCATCACCACGAGAACGACCACTGCCACTGCTAATCCAATCTTCCCAATGTATGAAGTCAGTTTATTCAAACGAGCCTGTAACGGAGTTTCTTCATTCGGTTCATGCCTGATCGCACTCATCATCTTTCCCCACGCTGTGTTCATCCCAACAGAAGTCACCAGCATGACTCCATAGCCATCAGTGACCTTTGTTCCAGATATCAAGAATGGATTTCTCTCATCAATCTCAACGTGGTCACTCTCACCAGTCATGCTTGACTCATCAACCTTCATGGAATGGCCTTCCAGGAACAACCCGTCAGCTGGAATCTGATCACCAATCTTCAAAAACACAACATCCCCCACAACAATATCAAAAATCGAAACAGGCCTGTGCCTCCCACCTCTCACAACTTCCACCTTTATATCACCGCTCTCAGTGGAAAGTCTCTCAAACTGTCTATTTTGCTTGAAATTGTTCACAGCAGAGACAATGACAACCAAAAACACAGCAACTATAATACTACCACCATCATACCACCCATCTTTTATACCCTCTTGTTTGATACCAAACCCCAAAGCAAGTACAGCACAAACCAAAAGTATAATAATAGTTGTATCCTTCAATGCCTCATAAACAAAACTCATAAAGCTTTTCAATGGCTGTTTTGCATACCTGTTGTCTCCGAAAACGTTCCTTCTCACCACAAGATCAGCTTCACTGTCTCTGATACCACTTTTCGAATCACTTGCTAGAGCCTGAGCCACCTGTTTCACTCCTCCAAGATTTCTCAAAGACTCGAAGCTTTTCTCTCTCACTATCTCACTTATCATCCTCTTATCAACTTCAAGAAAAGATTGTGTCTCCAGGCGCATTTTCAGGCTACCAGCACCAGGAATTTCGTTTCCAATGTCAATGGCAACATAGGATAGAGAGTGACGCAGAAGCTTGTTGTTTTGAACAAGTACGTTCCTGGTCAAGGAAACAAGAACCCTGGTGAAATATATGGCCCTGAAAGCCATCCGCCACCTCCTCTGGTGAACTTTCGACAACGAAACATCACCTTCATGATCATGCAGGACAATCTCTTGACTTGGTTTTCGAATCCGTAAAGACATGATTAGAAACAAGACTGCTAACAACAATGGAAGAAAATACTAAAAGAAAAACAGGGCTTTGTATGTGTGAAAAAACAAGACTCCAAAGACTCTTTACAGAGGCATGAAATTTCACTGTTTCTGCCTCAATCCAATCCTTCTATAAAAACTGTTTTCAAGCTTCGTTTTACATATATATATATATATATATACATACCTAACCACTAACTTTATTCCTCAATTAGAGCCTTTAGATTAGTTATGAGGAGGGTTACTGATGCCAATCTAAGGGCTCCAATTAATGGATAAGGTTAATAATTGAGTAAGGTAATTAAACCCATATAAAGTTTGTAATTACATATTTTATGAGATTTCTATGAGTAACACATTAAAGGTTTATGATTAATTATAATATCGATTACAAGTGATTTTTGTAAAGATTATTGTCACACAATTTTCAAGCTATCAAGAGAGTATTTATATTGACACATAGTTTTTTCAGATAATAAACTGAAAAATTAAGGAATCTATACATTATATGGTTTCTTTTTTTCGAGAACATACCACATTATTTAAGTGATGATATGTCCATCAACCCAAATGAGAAACTATGAAGTTTAGAGTTTGGTTCGTCAAATCAACTTCACATGTTGTGAACGGATGGATACACTAGATTGCTTGACTCAAATTTTTCTCATTCGTTGGTATAGTCCATGTAGCATAAACTTGTATAAGATTTTTCCCTACACCCAATCTTACTCTTACTTAAATTTTCTACACTCCATTAAGACATTTTCGTTTTAAAACTTAATTAATTGTACTTAGCAATGTTCACATTTTCCAAGTCTTTTCCAAGTCTTTTAAGAAACATGACTACATAATCATGTGAAAGACTTTTATTGAATGAATAAACGGAGAAAAGATTTTTCTATTTTCCAGATAATCCGAAGGAGAAATTATGCAAACTGCCAAACAACCCTATATTAGTGCAAATTCCTTTAGAAATAGAAAGTCCTCTTCTTTTTACATGAAGAAGCAAAGTATAAAAAAATTATACTTGGCTTTGGTACTCTGTCAACTAGCTAAATTCCAATATTCCTTTTCCAACGTTGATATTTTCGGATTACATTTGCAAAATTCTTCACCAGGAATTAATGACATTGGACTTATATTTACATCATAAGTCCAATTTCATTCTATCCATTGATCACAATTGGGAAGCATTCTTAAATAAAATGTGTAGTCTTTGTAAACAGCAAGTAGTTATTTCACGTTGTGTGTAGCTTTGTTCAATAAAATCACGTCATTTATGTATCAATCTATGCTTTTAATTCAAAATTACAATGGTAATGCACCATTTCTTGATATTTATAAAGAATGTGATGAACAATCTCATCCACTGAGTGTTCTATGAATTTAGATGCTCTCCCTCACCTTAGTATTTCCTCATCTTTTGAAAGTATGTGATTGGTTGTTGATAGTTTCGTGGAAAGTAATTACATCTTAACCATCCATTGATTGAAATGACAGGATTTGGATTCTCGTTCCACCTCAATTTTTTCCTCATTTTTTAAAACAAATGATAGGTTATTGATAAAGTTTTAGTGGAAAACGTTTACATCCTAACCACACATTGATTGAAATGAAATGAAAGAATTCTCTATCCATCTAACTTATGCCTCGTATTTTTTAAACCATATTATTAATTGTTGATAAAGTAATATTGGAAAACAATCACCTCCTCACGGTCCATTGATTTATTACCATAATTAGATCACACATCTTGACATAGAAAATAAGAAAGTTAATACGCGATAAATCAAATCCAAGTTAAAAACGAGAGATTCCAAATTCTTTACTTGTAAACCTCATATCATATGACAAAGAGTAAACCCAAAAGCAAAGCAAGAATATAACCACTATCCATAAAAGATCAAATGAGAAATCACAAAGCAATTTCGAAGTAGCTTCAAGGAGAAAAAAATAAAAATTTTCTATTTTGTATTACGTCATTACATTATCATGTTTACAAAAAAGAGATATGGAAGAATATCCACAAATATCATGAAAAGTAAAGAATTGCTCCCAAATTGCAAGTTCAATTGGACCTACGCTATAAACCCTTTATCTCCGTTTGGAGTTTCTTTCTTTTTTTCGGAACTTGTTGTTTTTCTTCCTCATTGAAATTGTCACAATTTCTCCTTTTATGCAATATTAAGTAAGAGAAGATTTTATAAGAAAGAAGCCTTATTAATGTTAACACCGTAACCCCAAGAAAAAGTGTAAGCCATATTTGGCAGCATTTGGTTTTCAAATAGAATGTGGTAGAGTCACATTTTTTAGTTACCTGACTTTCTTGCTAGTGAATTTTCCTGGAAAATATGGTCAATCGATTCTTAGTTGGAAAAAGGAGTTTTAGGTGATCAAGCACTTTAACCACTCACTCACAACATCACACGTGACACGTTAATCATGATATCAACATTACATGTGAAAAAGTTAATCATGATATGTTCATGTACCTCTCCCCGCAAGAATTTCATGTTAGAAATGGCCCATGTCGAGCTAACCTCTTGACCTAAATAAAATTAAATTTTCTAAAAAATTCCTAACCTCACGAATTTTTTACACAAATTTGAAATTTTGAAGCACTGTTTGATGCCACAACACTAACAATTATTGGATGTCCTTTAACTGTTTTAAAATTGCAGACTAAAAACAAATCAACTATTAGTATCGTCATGGGACCTGTGCTTCAATGGTACAGTAGTGAAAAATCTCATTTCAAACATGTTAATTTGCGACAAGATTTAGTTATGTAAAATGAAGATATTAAAATAAAATAAACAAAGATCAAAGCTAAACAATTTAGTTTTTACATATTTATCAATGAATTTTGATGGTTATGTATGGATTTTAAGAATAATGAGTTATATTTGGGGAAAGGCATTGAAAATTTCTCAGATATATGAATTTTTTTTCTTTTTTACATTTCTGATATTTCCTTAATTTTTAATGTTTTAGCTTAAAGAATTTTGGAAAAAATAGTTACTAAACTCGAAAAAACTTTTATTTATTTATTTTTTTTTGGTATGTATACTTTATAATTCCTATAATTAATATCAAAAAATTTCATCAAAATTCATTAAATTTCATCAAAGCATCAATAGTGTGTATATAATAATAATAATAATAATAATAATTTTTTCCTCATACTAAAATTAATTAACTTAGTACATGAAATGTACACCATTAATTAAACATAAATAGTTGTTGATTAAAACAAAACAAGTGAAAGCATATATATATATATATATATTCTTTCTCTTATAACAAATTGATACCGATAATTTCACTTGCAAATTTATGAATTATTTGATATATTAACTTTTTCATAATTTAAAGGCTTACTATTATTTATTGTATATATAGCTATTATTTTCCTGCATTATAAAACAACATAATTATGTTAACAAAACTTTAGAACAAATTTATCACCCGCAAAATACATATCGAACCTAATAATATTCCAAGTTTGAGAATGATAAATGATTTTGTTAAGAAAAAAAATAATTATAATATTCCAAGTTTAAGAATTATAAATGATTTTGTTAAGAAAAAAATAATAATAAGGATAAATTTTGTGCAGCCCACGTTGAACACAATACTGTACAATGTCAAACGATATTGACTTAATTCTCATCCAAATCTTGAGCAGTAACTTTTTGGCCTATTACATTTTTGGTAACATCAACTCAACACGTCACGGAGCAAATATGGTAAGTCCCTTTCCCAAAGATGTTTCGGTGCCTCATGCCTACACGTTAAAGATACTAATTAATCATGTTATGTATCATAAATAATTAATTATAAAAAATTATTTTATATAATATAATATGAATGATTTGAACGTATACGTCACATTAAAGTTTTTTTTCTTCGTAGCTCGTCTTCCACGGCTGACTTTTTGAGTCAATTTGGCTCCCAAAAACCAAACTGAAATGAGATTGTGAATTTGTGATCTGTGCCCCTCTTCCTTTGGGTTGCTGTTAGAAAAATGTACATAATGAGGAAAGGCCAAAGGAGTTACTACAAGGAAAAAAATTAATATATATATGTGAAACAGTTGTACTATATTGTTCATACAATACGATTTCAATTTATCATATACATGGTTTTGATGATGTTTTATATTGATGCACTCTTAAAATTTTAATTTTAATTTTATTTAATGAAGGTTCTTCTAAAGATACTGAAGATAGTATGGTTTGATTTTAAGTATATCAATAGGCCTAAGGGCTAGGAACAAATTCCATTATTTCAATTGTTTTAAAAAGAAAAAAATATCAATATATGAGAGATCCCCACGACTTTAATTAGACTTTGTTGTTCTATTTTGTAATTTTAATGGACAATAAGAGTCTAATTATGGAAAAAAATGAAGTGGAGGTCGTGTAAGAAAATTAGTCGGTGGGCCAATAGCATCACTTTTAAGTCGGGCCTAAATAGGCACAATTCCTTCTGACATACAAGTTAGTAAACCTCCTCCATGATGAGAGTTCAAATACCATCAAACGCATTCTATTATCTTTGTGACGGTAATTTTCTTCTTTTATTATGAAAATAATCATTTCTCGATTACACAAATAAATATTTGAACTTTACAAATAATAATTTTTTCAATAAATCTCGACAGATGTTTGATTAATTCGTTATTAAGTTTAAAAAAAAAATAAAAAATAAAAAGGAGCTAAAACCAAATAGGAGATGATTAGAGATGCTTTTCAAAGAGGGTCATTTAGAAAAGGGTACGGATAATACCACCCAAAATAGTTATTTGTACACCCAATTTTATTTAAAAATTTATATTGCAAACATATCCCCGTAGGAAATTACAAACATTCATGACAGTAGAGATGAAATTCATTTTCTAAAGAAAGAAGTAAACTTATTTAGAGTTTGTAACTCTCAATTCTTTGAAAAACTAAATTTTGATTAAATCCGATGAGTTTTTTTTTTTTTTTTCTCAAATAAAATCCAATGAGTTATTGTCGCAAAAATAATATCAATTTGGAATTGCTCCATACAAAAGGATCCAAAAGTCTCTCCAACTTAATCACCAATCTCACATGGGTGGCAGCACTATCGGTGCCCTTTAGACAAAGTTGAAGAATAAAATTATTCCAATTAGGTCCAAAGATTTTTTTTCCTTTAGTTATTCTTTCAATTATATTATTAATGTAAAGCGGATCCCTGACAACTTTGATAACAATAAGAAACATATATCAATTGAACTTGTCAGGTTTTGTAACGGATTCTAATTCTGCAGATCAAACTCAACAGCCATATACATTCTGACAAATTCTTCAATTGACTAGACTATCACCATCCAATATAGGAAGAAAATTCTACTGGGAAATGTTCATGTTTTTGACACAAAATTCTTTTGATGATAAGGAATAAATAAACCATATCGTAACGTAAGGAACTTTTATCAAATAATACAGAACGGAACGACTAAATTGTTCCTCACGTAAGAAAATTTTATTAAATAGATGTAGAGAAAAAATTTTGTCCGTTTTCCCACACAATCTGATGGAAAAAAAGTGTGAACAGTATTGCCAAACAACCCTTTGTTGTGGAAATTCATTTTGAAGTAATTAGTCGGAGGAAGCAAAGTATCAATTTTTTTATCCAACTTTGGTACAAACCTAACACCCAAACTCTTTTTCTGAAGTATGATTTTTACGGTTCTGTTTGTGGAATTCTTTTACAGGAATCAATGACATATGACTCATGTTGTACGCATAGATTAATGTGAAATCATGACCAACTTATTCTATTTCTAGTCATTCATCTCAATTGCCAAAAAAGTTGTACATGAGGAAAGTAGTTTGATTCAATGATAAGATCAAGTTCACTCACCAAATGTTTTTAAGTAGTGGATTCGACTTACCAAAATCTCACTAATATATAAACAATTTTTCCACCTTTGTATAAGTAGCCCTATCCTACCTTTTGAGAGTAGAAATCTAAACTTTACTTTATAATTTTATCTTAGTTGATTCCAACAGTAAAGCTCAAAAAAAAAAAAAAAAATTGTCACATGAAACGTGTAGACCATGCAAGGAGCAAGTAGTCATTAAAGTTTACCTATACAATAAAAAAATTAAAAAAAAAAATTGACACAAAGTATGTTGAGAGTCTATCAACTCAAATATAATAAGATTAATTATTAGATAAATTGTCCAAATATATATATTTTTATAATTAAGAGATATCTACTTTTACAAATACCACATAATAATAATTATTTGTGGTAGGACTTAAAACCCACCATAATTATAAAAGAATATATATATATATATATATATATATGTGTGTGTGTGTGTGGGAAAGGATTGGGAAACACAAATTTTAACATAAGTTTTAACATAATTCATCAATCATTGGATTGAAAAACAATGAATTATATAAATTAATTGTTAATTTTGAATTTGTACACCCCACCTTACTGTATCTCTATCTTTTATTCAAATAAAAAAATTATCAATTCAATTTTCATTTAATCTTTTCTTTTTATTCAGTTAACCAAATCATACAAACAATATATGGATCTGAAGCTCTCAACATGAACTTTCAAATAAAATCCATATTACATAATTCATCAAGCATTGGATTGAAAAGCAATGAATGATGTAAATTAATTGTTAATTTTGAATTTGTACACCCCACCTTACTTTATCTCTACCTTTTATTTAAATAAAAAAATTATCAATTTAATTTTCATTTAATCTTTTCTCTTTATTCAGTTAACCAAATTATACAAACAATAAATGGATTTGAAGCTCCCAATATGAACTTTCAAATAAAATCCATATTGCATATGTTTAAACAAACATATTGATTGAAATAGCTCAAAATATAAAATAAATAAATAAATAATCAATTAAAAAATAGATAAATAAAGAAAATAGAGAATAGAAAGAATATAAATGAAAAGAGAGAAATTTGTGTACATGCAATAATATAGTGCTACATAACTCTCCAACAACTCTCATCTTTTCAAAAAGAAAATTAAATCTACATCATTCATTACTTTTCATTCCAATAGTTGAAAAATTATGTCAAAATTTGTATTTTCGATCCTGTCCCTTATATATATATATATATATATATATATATATTATGGTCTTTATTCACAAACAGCGGTCTATTTGTTAACATTGATAGTATCGAAAAAACTAATTTGAAATTTCAGTGTTAGTTCAAAATTCAAACTAATTTTAATGCTATAAAGAAAAAAAACATTTCCAACTAAGGCAACCTTAATTTCTAGTTAGTGCCAATAATATTTCTGAAATAGCATGAGTATCTAATTTTAGAATAAGTGTGGAAAAGATAATCGGTTTGTCGAAGAAGTCTATGAATTTAATTTGTTAGCATAATTAAATCGATGATCTTTTGACTCTCTAAGCTATTAGACTTCCTAAAGTTATTATACAATGAATCAAATCCAAGGAAAAAGTAATAATAAAAAGACCAAATTACAATTTAGCCTATTGATTTGAAACTAATTATAAGCGGAGTCAAAGTTTGCTATTAATTACAATTTAGCCTATTGCCGTTAGGGAATCTCGGTTAATGTTAATTGAGATAGGGGCAAATTTGTCTTTTGATATTATTTTTAATTTTCTTTAAAAAAAAAAAAACAAAAACCCACATCCTCTCTCTCTCTCTTCCCAGACCGTCTCTCTCTTCTGCTTCTCCTTCCTCTTCATTCTTCTTCTTCTTCTTCTCTTCTCTTCTCCTTCTTCTTCTTCTTTTTCTCTTCTCTTCTTCTCTTCTGCTCATCTCTTCTTCTTCTTTTTTTTCTCTTCTCTTCTCTTTTTCTTCTTCTTCTTAATCTGGGTTCAAATCTCATATCTCATCTGGGTTCATTCTTTGGAAACAATTGCGAACAATATTTTGTAAGTTTCAAATTCAATTTTTGTACTTCGTATTTCAATCAATGTTAAATGTTTCTAATTTATCAATATATCTCAAATCTGTATTCTTATCAATTTACAAGTATATAGTGGGATCCCTCAGAGGTAAATTCCAGGGGTAATTCTGAATAGATACCTTAACCTGGTCTGCACTTAAGGAAACACAACACGTATTTGTAAATTTGAGTCTTAATTGATATCTTTATTTTAAAGTATTTTCAATTACAGAAGTTCTTATACATTCATAATTTCATTTCTTGTTTATTACAATTGCTCTTTGTAAACTATTATCATGTTCCTGTTATTATCATGTTCCACTAGTGAGATACCTTAACCTGGTCTGCACTTGAGGAAACACAACACGTATTTGTAAATTTGAGTCTTAATTGATATCTTTATTTTAAAGTATTTTCAATTACAGAAGTTCTTATACATTCATAATTTCATTTCTTATTTATTACAATTGCTCTTTGTAAACTATTATCATGTTCCTGTTATTATCATGTTCCACTAGTGAGATACCTTAACCTGGTCTGCACTTGAGGAAACACAACACTTATTTGTAAATTTGAGTCTTAATTGATATCTTTATTTTAAAATATTTTCAATTATAGAAGTTCTTATACATTCATAATTTCAGATGTGGGTTCGTTCAGATGTGGGTTTGTTCGAAACCAAGAACCCAGATGAAATCTAGGTTCTGGAATGAACCCAGATTCCATCTAAATTCCTGGGTTCATTCAAAACGAACCCAGATGAGATCTAGGTTCGTTTTCAACGAATCTGGGTTCATTTCAGAACCCATATTTCATCTGGGTTAATTTGATGATTATTTGTTGGTTTTTGGTTTGGTTTGATGTTGGGTTGGTTTTTGGTTTGATTTTCAGGTAAGTTGATGATGATTTTTGAGGTTGATGATGGTTTTCAAGGGATTTTTAGTGATGGGTAGATGATGATTTTTGAGGTTGATGATGGTTTTTAGGGGATTTTTGTTGATAGATTTGTTGTTGATAATATTGATGATGATTTATTGATGATATTCTGGATGGGGGGAGAAGAAAAAGAAGTGGATCGGCAATTGAAGGTTTTTGTCTTTTTTTTTTTTTTTTTTTTTTTTTGGTTAGGGAGATCCAATCTGGAAATTGGATTTTTTTATTTTTAATTTTTTTTAGTTAAATGAAAATTTTAATTGTTTTTAAAAATGATTTTGAAAAATTATTAAATATGAGGGTATTTTGGTCTTTTTGTCTCTTAACGGTTAACTCTAATGGAATTTTCTAACGGTAATAGGCTAAATTGTAATTAACAACAAACTTTGACTCCGCTTGTAATTAATTTCAAACCAGTAGGCTAAATTGTAATTTGGTCTAATAAAAAAGAAAAGATTATGCCAAAATTCCTCATTTCAACTCTTTATATAACCAAAAAGAAAAAGCATTTATTCACTAGACATCGATGTACATGCACTGGTTCCTCAACGAAGACAATATTTAAAAAAAAAAAAAAAATCTACGGTTCTTTCTAATCTTATTAGGAAAATTGTTATTTTGGTCTATATTTTTGGAAAACTTTTCATTTTTAAATGCGAATATATTTATGATTCTCGTTATCCCTATCCAAAAACTAACTCTTCAAATTAGTCCCTCTGACATTATTTTTTACAATTAAGGTTAACAAAAAGTATTAAAAAAAAACTGCTTTTTCCTTCTTTATATTAAAAACTTTTGTGTAAATATAAATTTAAATAATAATAATAATAATATCCAAGTTTCAACGTAGATCTTCAATTGAATTTGAAGATTTGGGTCATTAAAACGAAAAACCAAAAACTTTAACAAAAAAGTGAAAAATCTAGGTTGAATTTGAAGATTTGGGTTGAAACCTAGGTCTTTTTTACTTAAAGAGATAAAAACAAAAATTATTAAAAAAAAAAAAAAAAAACCCTTAAATCTTCAAAGTTTGAAGAGTTGGGTTGAAACCCATATTTCATTAAAGCAAAAGGAATATATAAATAAATAAATAAAAGTTGACGATCTAGGGTGTTCAACTAGATCTTCAAACTTTGAAGATCTGGTGAACTTGGGTCTTCATTAAAGAAAAATAAAAACAAAAATTAAAGACCAAAAAAGTGATCGGCGTTCAACCCAAATCTTCAAATTTGAAGATTCGAGTTGAAACCCAGATTTCATCAAAGCAAATAAATAAATAATGGAACATATGAGTTGAAACTTAGATATTAATTTAAAAAATAAAAACAAAAATTTCAAAAAAATAATAATAATAAGTGATCTGGGTTCAATCTAGATATTCAAAATTTAAATATTTGGGTTGAAACCCAGATTTCACCCACATAGGTATCTCTCAACAAGTACGAAGATTCTAGATTTCAAACAAGCACACAAACCCACTTCATCTCTCAAAATTTGAAGATTTGGGTTGAAACCCAGATTTCATCAAAGCAAATAAATAAATAATGGAACATATGAGTTGAAACCTAGATATTCATTTAAAAAATAAAAACGAAAATTTCAAAAAATAATTATAATAAGTGATCTGGGTTCAATCTAGATATTCAAAGTTTAAATATTGGGTTGAAACCCAAATTTCACCCACATAGTAATCTCTCAACAAGTACGAAGATTCTAGATTTCAAACAAGCACGCAAACCCACTTCATCTCTCAACACTACCTCCATTTCCACCACCAACATAGTTATCACCTCCTCATTTGCCGTCCTCCACCTCTTTTCCCACCAAAACCCCATCTCCAAATCACAAAGCATTGAGAGGCTTGTTGCTGAGTGCAAGTCCATCATTGAAGGCTCGCTTTGCTGTCGTCGTCGCAGTAAAATTGACCTTAGCCTTCTAATCCTTAGCCACAGAAATCGACCTCTTTACAATTGTCGAGCTCCTGTCCGATTGTCTTCAACTACTCCAACTTTCAAGAACCAAACGAGAGTGGTTCTCGAGGGATGTTTGATGAATGTGGATATGTTTGTGTATATGTGTGATTGTGATTTTTTTTAATACGAGAAAAGATACAGCTTTGCGTTGGGTTTGCTTGGTTCTTGATTTCATTCTCATTCTTAATTTTTCTTTTTTGTCAACATCTTTTTTTACTTTTTAAAATTTAATTTTTAATTTTTCAAGTTTTTTATATATTTAATAATATATTTTATGAAATGATATTCACCGTCTATCATATTATGATGAACTATGGAGATTATAATTTTTTTATTTTTAATATTTAATTTTTTAAATTCATTGAAATGACAAAACTAACCCCATATCCTAACGTCTAACTAACACTTAATCAATGGTAGAGACTAACATGAAGAGTTAGTTTACGGATAGAGACTATAGGAGTAATAAATGCATTCGTATTTAAAAACGAGAATTTTTTTAAAAAATATAGGGATCAAAATAAAATTTTTCCATCTTTTTATTCATGGTTTATAGTTCCGGTGATAAAATAACTCATTTTAAAAATTCAATTTTAGTTCAACTACTAGTTTTAGTATTGTCAATTTTAGCTCAACTACTAGTTTTAGTATTATAACTCATTTTAAAAATTCAATTTTAGTTCAACTGCTAGTTTTAGTATTGTAACCAAAAGAGCCATTTCGTTATTTCCATTAGGTAACCCTTAGTTTCTAGTCAATGCCAATAAGTGTGGAAAATAGAACTCATTCATTTGCTGAGGGCTCTAGGAAAATCAATCACATTTTGACTCTGAAAGCGATAGGACTCTCCAAAGTTATTATACATTGAATTAAGTCCTTGGGAAAAGACTAGAAGTGTTAATTCCCTGGTCATACAAAGTCAAATTAAAAATTTCTCAATCTCGCTCAACCCAACATCGGTGGCTAGCCTAGTCTACCAAGGAAAGAGTTGGGCTACGGTAGGGTAAGAGTCGTTAGTTTCGCTCTGCTCAGATCACTTAGACTAGGCAAGAACCCCTACTAGCAGGCTCGATGTTTATAGCCATCTTTTACTCAACGGGCTCTGATACCAGATTCTCATGAGCGGCCCCCTTACGCGGGACATCGCAGGACCTCCAACATCCAACAGTCGGATACGGTACCTTTCTCAAGAGCTACCGTAGGTACCTCGGAACACTATTTTTCGAGCGGACCTCTCGATCCCCTAACCCATGTCCGCTGGCTAGCCAGTGTCGGGCAACAGTAAGGTAAGAGACCAGGTTTCACCCAAGGTCACGCAGGCAAGAACCCCTACTTGCTGTGGGCGAATTACAGCCATCTGTTTAACCCCTTGATAAGCTGAATGGTCCTTAACTGACGATCTCAAAACGCCAGATCCAAAAATAAGGTCTTGAAAAAGATTAATGAAAAGTTAGACCATGTCCACAAACATGTTTCCTTTTTTTTTTAAGACCGGAACTAATCTAGAATGTTACCAAAATCAGTCGGGATATAAATACTGATGGTGTGGCTTAAGATGTTACTTTCATATGAGAGAAATCCGCTCATACGGAGGTGTGAAAGAGACCCACATGAAGGTGGGGGGTAACTCACACATAAAAGTGGGAGAGCTTATTATTTTTGTTTATTCGGGTGTTAAATCATACCAAAAGCATTGGACAGTTAGCGCTTAAACCAATGGCACCAATCTACCAAAAACATATATTCTTTAATATATATATATATATATGAACTATTCCAGTCTTTCCAGTATCATATTTATGAATTTAAAAGTCATCCAATAGAGTTTTAAGAATATTTTCAAAAAAAAAAAAAAAAGAATTCTATCTAATTAATTGTAAAATGAGTGGATCCTTAACTTTATATATATTAAATCTATTTTAACCTCCTCTTTGACAATATTTTTCTGGTTTTTTGTAATTTCACATTGAAATACAAATAGCTATTATTTCTTCGTTTTATTATACATATGCAGCGTTAAATAAGATATTAATAATTGACAGTTAAGCACCCTTATTCCTAATGTTTATGACAAGAAAATCTTCAATGGATTGTGTCATAACTGATGTAGTGAGACGGACCAATGAAATAGTTTTTTTTTTTTTATTTACCTTTTCCATTGGTCTTTTTCATTTTCTCTTACTTTTTTCATTTCCTCTTACTTTTCTCATTGATTCGTTTCATCATATCAGTTATAAAAAAAATCTTATGAAAGAATTTATTATTTATGAGGGTCTCATAAACATTAATTCCAATAAAATTAGAAAGCTTATATGTCTAGTAGCTATTGTTTTTTTAATTGAATATAGTAAAGTAGAGTCAATATCTCATGGGGGATCTTGTGTTCTTAGAGTATAAATTAACAACTGATCAAAATTTAAATAAATAATTCACATGAAAAAATAACTTTCTTTTCTTTTTTTAACTTCAATAATAACTTCCTATATCCTAAATAAATTAATAGATAATTACCATTTAATGTAACATGATAACAAAAAACATTCATTCAACCTAATATATCAAATATGATAACTTTAATATTTTTTTCACTTTTTAATTTTTAATTTACTGCTTTTTGACACACTAACATCTTCCCTGTGTTTTCATCGAAAACTTTCTCAGCATGAAAAGTCATATCCAACAACTCTACTGACCTGATCAGAGTTCTCATAATCTCATTAATGACAGCCAAGAACAGTCAATGGTGATGCCATTCGATTACAGCTCATATTAAATGACAGCCAAAAAGGAATCAGTAGGTTAGCATTATTGTGGCACTCGCGCTTCAACGGTAATGTAATATTTTCAGCTTTATATGATGTTTCTGAAGACAAAAAAATATTTAAAAGAATTTTGTCTATTTTTCACTCAATTATATTTTGAATTAAAATGATGGGTATCATTTGTTTTTTACCTAACATACTAATGATGTAAAATTTCCTTAAGATGTTGACTGAGTTCTCATTCCTAAACATTTCCATCTTGGTCCTACCTTGTGGCCTGCTTGATTGACTTAATTTGTGTGATCTATGGAGGACAACCATGAGGACTCTTGTTTACGTATGTTCTACTGTTCAAACACATACGTTTAAACCTTCAGCCTCCCGTCATCATCTCATGGAGGTATTGAACACTCTTTCTTTGTGAAATATTTATCTGATTTGAAATCATGAGTTTTGATACGGGACCCTTGTTTAGGATTGACATTCACGAAACATTAAGGAAGAGAAAGCTAAAGGAGTTACATGGAAAATTAGAAAAATCTTCTTGGAACTGTCATATATATTATGTTTATTTTTTAAATATATATATTATAATAATATAAATCAAAGTTAAGTGGAAATTTAAAACAAATAACTCTTATACAATTATAAATTATTTTACTAGGTAAACTTATTAGTGCCCATAAAACGGTATACATGTTTGCAACAAAAACAAATTACATGTAATTTTTTCTAAGAAATGGGAGAAGAAGAATTCAAACTTAAGACCTCAGCTTCGTTCAAAATTATGATTAATAATTAGATTATGTTGAAATTATTATTTCTTATTGATCATCTTTATGTAGTTGATTTATATGACAAACGTGTTGAGCAAAACATCATGCTTAATGTGGTATGCTTGCCATCGTGATTATAGGGTCAAATTTCATGACTTATAGAGTTGGAAGTGGTTATGATAACACGATTCTAGGGTCAAATTTCATTATTTCTCTTTAAAAATAAATAAATAAATAAAAGAAGAAGATAATAGTATGAGTGATTTATAAGAGTCTATCAAGATTTTATTTATTTATCTATTTTGTAATTCTATTGATAGTAAAATTTGAAATTATACACACCACTCTTTAGTAAAAATAGTAGAATACTTCTCTTAACCCTAAGAGGTCGAGGATTAAATCTCCTTCTTATTCTATTAAAACATTATATGAATGTGAATCTTTTCTTGATAGAAGTTGTCATCTTCTAGTTGTAGGAATGGTCATTCGTATCATACTATCAATTATCGATCTTGATAGTACCAGTGTTAGAAAAAACGATAACTAAGAAAAGAAAATGAAATAAATAAATAAGTGCAATAAGACGAAAAGTGGGTGGGCCGATAGAACCACTCTAAGTCAAGGCCCAATACAAAGAAATTCATTGAATTCTATGTAGAGCGGTGATATTCTTACACCTAAAAATTATAGGAGCATCTCTTTTTATATGTGCAACATACTAAAATTCTATAAAATGTTATCATTTATAAGCATGTCCAACAGCAACATATTCTGATACATTATTTAGCTATTGATTAAATTATCTGAAATATATAATTAATGATAAATCTCAACAGGTTTATCTAGACTTCTGAAATATTTGATATCAACTTTAAAAATGATTGAGTAGATAAATTAAAAATTATAGAATAATTTAAATAAGAAAAGGGTATGAAAGGAAGTGCAGCTGCTTTCACATCTAAGAAGAACAACACTTCTTAGTCTTACCTTTGTTTTCATTTAGCTTAATTTTTTTAATTAAATTTAAAGATTTCCTATTTTCTATTTGTCTAATAATTATTTACTGTTTTAATTTGAATAATAAATTGAATTTTTAATGAATAGATAATATCTTGATCAAAAAATATTATATTTGTTCATTAAAATACTAAAACATTAAAGTATAATAATATAATATATATAGAATGTAATTTTAACTATTTTAATTCTTTCATAATTTTACTTAAGAAGTACATTGTTTAAATTTTGAATTAATATAAAAAAAAAGGAGTATACTTATATTTAGAGGTGTACAATGTACAAGTAGTGCCACTCTTTTATATGTAAATCAATGTTATTAATATCACATCATTGTAATTTTGATATCTTTTTATTTGAAATATTTTTGGTTCAATAATATTAAGTATAACCATAAAATTGATCATTCAATAGAAATTGGTGGTAGAAAACATTCAACATAATAATATTTTAGTTCGAGTGATTAAATCGTAGATAGTAGTTAAAAATAATAATAATAATAATACTGTAAAAAAAGTATTCTCTAGACTCCAGATAGTATGGTCGGCTGACACCATGGGCCTGTCTATAAACCATCTTTAAATCAAAATAAGGCCTCTTAGATAAAACCCGGCAATAAAGTCATCCCAATAAGGCCCAGCAGATTTGTAATTCTTTTACTACGAAGAAATTTATTTATTATTTTTTTTTTTTTTTTTTTGACATATTACAAGAACATGTAACAAAACGGGGCACTCTTAATCAGACCTATTAGGGAATAGCCTAAAACTGGGACTCTCAGGACAGAAAGGAAGGCTCCCTGAAGAGGGAGGAGAGAACTCTTGATCAGGCCTACCGAGGAATGGCCCGAAACTGGGACTCCCAAGAGCAGAAGGAAGGCTCCCAAGAGAAGCCCAGAAGTGGGAGAAAGGGTTCTTGAAGAGGAAGGAAAGAAACCCACAAGGGAGGGAAAATCTATCACATATTATTGTGGCAATGTGAGTCGACCTTGAAACTCACAAAGGAAAGGAAGGCCAAGTGGGTTGTCTCAACTAAGACAACCCACTAACGGACATGAAATCTATTTGTACATCCAATTTTATTTATAATTTTATACACCCATTATTAATTTGAAAATGAGAGCTTTTATCTAAAGCATCCAGAAAATACTAAAAATAACCCCTTTTACATTGTTATTTTTTTTTTAACTTATTTATTTTTCCTTCAAAACATAAATGGTGGAATTAAACCTTATTTTTCATTATTCTTAAAAACCAAGTAAAAATCAAACAACAATCAACAAAACGTTTATTTAGATGTAAAAAAATAAAATCAAAATCAATTTTCTAATAGTTTCAACAAAATGAAATTTCTATTCACAAATGTAGGAAGGGAGCAGAAGAAAGCAAAAAGGAAGTTATATACCAGCAGCCAATTTCCCCAAGATCAACAAAACAGTTTTCTCTTTTCGAAAACGAAAACGAAAACAAAACAAAACAAAACAGTTTTCTTATTCTTTTTTCCCATCAGAAGACTAGTGGAAGGTTTCTTCCATTCATGGGCAACTCTAAATGTTAAAAAAGTTAAATTAATTGGTAAGAAGTTATTACAATTTGGAAATTGAAGTTTATAATACTATACAAAGAATTTTACACAGTTCGTGGATATATTTATGTTAAAATTCTTTATAAAAAAAGTGTACAAATTAGTTTTTTTGGGTGGCAATAATCACACCCATTTTTCTTAAAAAAAGAAATACATTTTATTTATTTTTATTTCTTTCTGCAGATTTTACAGTGTGACCATACGAGTGGGGTTTTCAATTAAAAACCACATAAAAGAAATTACTAGCTGAACTTGCTAATACTTATAAATAAAATTCTTCCATTTATTATAAACGCTAGAAATAGGGCAATTTTACAATTATTTTCTCAGTTATTATACCAAAAAAAAAAGTTCAAATTTTGCATAATTAATCTCTCACCAAGTCAAATGAAAATGGAAAAATCAATTTGTTTTAGATTCATTGGCCAGTTTTACTTTCTATATGACATTCCACAGACTATACCAACAATGAAGTTTGTTCAAATCAGGGGAATTTGGTGATACATCATACATAAACTGTGTTTTGTTTTGTTCTCATATTTTCAAAATCAATGCATAGACATTCTTGTAGAAAGGGCTTTTATTCAAAAGTAATTAATTTCAAAAGCACATAATATCTCAGATCAAAAGTCTACTTTGTTTTTCAGTCTCTAAAAAAGAAAAAGTCTTCTTTGTTACCTTAAAAAAATAAAAAATAAATAAATAAAGAAGAAGAATGTCTTCTTTGCTGACAAATATTTTAACACTCGGGCCATTATGTTCATATAATTTGAATGACCAAAATTACATCTTAAAAATTGATATTATCATTTAAATTAATCATATATGTCAAAATTCAATTTCAACAATTAAAGGTCATAAAAATACATGGATCCAATGATCTAAAAATTATTAAAAATAAAAAAGTTACTGATCTTGCACTCTACATAGAATTTTGTATATTCTCAGATTAAAACATACTGATTTTAACACTATAGGTTTTCTGCCTTCATTACACTATAGTTTTTTCTGTTAAGTGGGGCGCTTTTGGGAGGGAAAAAAAGAAGGGTGATGATTCATACACTACTCATTCAAAAATAAAATCCCCTTCTGAAGTGGGTGGTTCAAGTAATGGAGTTGGTATCAATGCGGCCAAACGAGGCAGGTAGTGTTGTGATCCCTTATTCAAACAGTGGTGTGGAGAGTAGGCCAATGGAGTGACACATTGCTCTCGTTAGTTTGGACTAGTCCTATAATATTTTTTTCAAGTATTTGAGCTACATCAAAAATTGATTACTTCAAGTACTATCTTAATTATCGAATTATTATCTAATGCATACGACAAACTTACACTATAACATTCAAACAAATTCTTTGTTCTCACTGTGGCCCTGGAGACTTATTCTTTGCTTTGCCTTTACATTACATATTCTTTGACTAGCCCTAATATAACTTTTTTAGTAACCATGGGCTTCAATGCGATATTTAAATTTTATTCATACTATTTTAGTTTGGGTATGTAAACAATTTCATGCTATTTTAGTTTGGGTTAATGAATTATTTTGGTTTAAAGAATTATATAGATGGAGGTCTGATTTTGAATTTTGGCAACAATTATGCAGCTCACTTTGTGCCAATAACATATCATTATATCACATTTCCATTCCAATTGTATGGAAAATTACTAACCCATCAATCTTTAAAACTTAGTTGTTTTAATTTATTATTTGTTTTCTCTCTACTATATACAAATAGATTTTCAACAAATGGCCTATTAACAAAATTTTAATCTGTAGCAGCAGTAGAATGGAAGTAATAAATAACTGAATTGAGTCATCTATTATATAATAATTCATAACACACTATAAGGCATAAATGACATATTCATTTACTGCAAATCAATCTAACTACTGCCAATGGGAGACAACAAAAAATTGATGGGCAAATATATTAACATCCCAAACCAAGAATTGGCAACAAAAAAATTATAATCAAAAGTCTGACTAGATATTAGAAACTAGAACATTAAATCACAATTATTCTAAACTCTTTTATATGTAAATTGTGAGTATGCTAAATAAAATTTGAAAAAACTCTTAATTGGTACAGGATCAACATTCGAATAGAAGACAATGATACCACTCTAAAGAGGGAGAGTTGGAGTCAAAGTCAGACTTTTGGCAACAAAAAAAATATAATATGTGCAGCAAATTTATACTCAAATTCAGTCTTGTCAGAGGGACAACAAACTTTCCAACACTAAAAACAAGACAACAAAGTCATGGACTAAGGCAATATTATGTACAGCTAAAAGTAACAGATTAAAAGAAAAAGAAAAACAAATGCATGGACTAAGGCACATGACAACCGAACATAATCTTCTGACTTCAAGAAACAATTATATTGAGCTATTCACAATGATATACTTGTACCATTGCACTAATAAATTTATGAAAAGATAAGTAAATCAACCATTTACACTTCAAGTTAGATTCAAACATTCCTCTTAGTTTCATCAAAACACAAAAAAGGAGTGAAAATAGTTCTCACAAACATTTTCACAAACACTTTGTATACATAAACCTTAGTATCTATAACTCTCCCAAACCACAACTCATTTTCACTCCAACACAGAATCTACCCACTTTTCAACACATTTTTGCTCTTAAACGACACCCTAAATCATCAAAATTCAAGACCCCATCAATAACAACAGCTCCAAGCCAACACACAAACCGTGACAATGACAAAAAGAAAAATATAGAGAGAGCAAAGAACCAACTTGAAAAATGTTGTTGAAGAACTAAAAGAAGAAGATATGTAGGAGCTTTGGAGAAGGAGATTTCAAAAGAAACCTTAAATGTGAAGTGAACACCGAAGAGATGGTTTGAAGGAGTTGTTGTAGAATGCCGACAGGAGGAGATGACAATGGCAATAATGTAGTCGTTTTCGTCGTTTGAGTTCAGGGGAGTTGACGCCGCCGTCGACGAATACGATGACGTTGCTATTCGGGTTGGTGTGGTGTGTATCAGGTTGGTGTTTTAATAAGATCGGGCTATCGTGGTTGAAGACAAAATGAAAAGGGCTAATATGATTCAAGGGCAATTTAGTAAATTAAGGGTAGTTTTTCAATTTATTTCCTCTAAGGGATATTTACGTAATTCTGATGTGTTTTTATGGCTTTTTTGCTAAATTCCCTAAAAAGTATAACCAAAAGGAAAAAGCATTTATTCACTAGACATCGATGTACATGCGCTAGTTCCTAAACAAAGACAATATTTCAAAAAAAAAAAAAAAACACCCATGTTTCTTCCTAATCTTTTTAGGAAAAATGTCATTTTGGTCTGTATTTTTGGAAAACTTTTCATTTTTAAATGTGAATACGTTTATGATTCCTGTTGTCTCTATCCAAAAACTAACTCTTCAAATTAGTCCATCTGACATTATTTTTTACAATTAAGGTTAACAGAAAGTATAAAAAGACCGTTTTTTCCTTCTTTATATTAAAAACTTTTGTGTAAATATAATTTTCAAAAAATAATAATAATATCCAAGTTTCAACCTAGATCTTGAATTGAATTTGAAGATTTGGGTCATTAAAACGAAAAACCAAAAACTTTAACAAAAGAGTGAAAAATCTGGGTTCAACCTAGATCTTCAATTTGAAGATTTGGGTTGAAACCTAGGTCTTTTTTAATGAAAAAGATAAAAACAAAAATTATTTAAAAAAAAAAAAAAACCCTCAAATCTTCAAAGTTTGAAGAGTTGGGTTGAAACCCATGTTTCATCGAAGCAAAAGGAATATATAAATAAATAAATAAAAGTGGACGATTTAGGGTGTTCAACTAGATCTTCAAACTTTGAAGATCTAGTGAACCTGGATCTTCATTAAAGAAAAATAAAAACAAAACTTAAAAACCAAAAAAGTGATCGGGGTTCAACCCAAATCTTCAAAATAAACCCAAATCTTTAAAATTTGAAGATTTGGGTTGAAACCCAGATCTCATCAAAGCAAATAAATAAATAATGGAACATCTAAGCCGAAACCTAGATATTCATTTAAAAAATAAAAACAAACATTTCAAAAAAATAACAATAATAAGTGATCTAGGTTCAATCTAGATCTTCAAAGTTTAAATATTTGGATTGAAACCTAGATTTCACCCACATAGGTATCTCTCAACAAGTACCAAGATTCTAGATTTCAAACAAGCACGCAAACCTCCTTCATCTCTCGACATCATCTCCATTTCCACTAGTCATCACCTTCTCTTTTGCCGTCCTCCACCTCCTTTCCCACCAAAACCCTATCCCCAAATCACAAAGCATTGAGAGGTTCGCTGATGAGTGCAAGTCCATCATCGAGAGGCTCACTTTGTCATTGTAGTCGCAGTAAAAATTGACCTTAGCCTTCTAATCCTTAGCCACAAAAATCGACATCTTCACAATTGTCGAGCTCCCGTCCAATTGTCTTCAACTACTTCAACTTTCAAGAACCAAACAAGAGTGGTTCTCGAGGGATGTTTGATTGAATGTGGATGTGTTTGTGTGTATGTGTGATTGTGATTTTTTTTTAATACAAGAAAAGATATAGCTTTGCTTTGGGTTTGCTTGGTTCTTGATTTTCATTTTCGTTCTTAATTTTTCTTTTTTGTCAACATTTTTTTGACTTTTTAAAATTTTAAGTTTTAATTTTTCAAGTTTTTTTATACATTTAATAATATATTTTATGAAATGATATTCACCGTCCATCATATTATGATGAACTGTGAAGATTATAATTTTTTTATTTTTTTATTTTTAATATTTAATTTTTTAAATTCATTGAAATGACAAAACTAACCCCATCTCCTAACGTCTGACTAACATTTGATCGATGGTAGAGACTAACATGAAGAGTTAGTTTACAGATAGAGACTATAGGAGTAATAAATGCATTCGTATTTAAAAATGAGAATTTTTCAAAAAAATATAGGGATCAAAATAAAATTTTTCCATCTTTTTAGTTTATAGTTCCGGTGATAAAATAACTCATTTTAAAAATTCAATTTTAGTTCAACTACTAGTTTTAGTATTGTCAATTTTAGCTCAACTACTAGTTTTAAAAAATTCAATTTTAGTTCAACTGCTAGTTTTAGTATTGTAACCAAAAGAGCCATTTCCATTCGGTAATCCTTAGTTTCTAGTCAATGCCAATAAGTGTGGAAAATAGAACTCATTCATTTGCTGAGGGCTCTAGGAAAATCGATCACATCTTGACTCTGAAAGCGATAGGACCCTCCAAAGTTATTATACATTGAATTAATTCCTTGGGAGAAGACTAGAAGCGTTAATTCTCTGGTCACACAAAGTCAAATTAAAATTTTTTTTTTTTAAGACTGGGATTGATCTAAAAGGTTACCAGAATCAATCAGGATATAAATATTGATGACATGACCTAGGATACCACTTTTATATGAAAGAGATCCGTTCATACAGATGTGTGAAAGAGATCCACACAAAAGCGGTGGGTAACCTACACATAAAAGTGAGAGAACTTATTATTTTTTATTTCTTCAAGTGTCAAACCATACCAAAAGCATGGGATAGCCGACGCTTAAACCAACAACGTCAGCTGCCAAAATCATACCTTCTTTATATATATATATATAAACTATTCCAGTCTTTCCAGTATCATATGTATGAATTTAAAAGCCATCCAATAGAGTTTTAAGAATACTTAAAAAAAAATAAAAATAAAAAAAGAATTATATCTAATTAATTGTAAAATGAGTGGATCCTTCACGTTATATATATATTAAATCTATTTTAATCTCCTTTTTGACAATATTTTCTGGTTTTTTTTAATTTCACATTGAAATACAAATAGCTATTACTTCTACGTTTTTATTATACATATGCAGTGTTAAATAAAAGATTAATAATTGATAGTTAACTTATTCTTAATGTTTATGACAAGAAAATCTTAAATGGATTCTCTCATAACTGATGTAGTGAGACGGACCAATGAAATAGTATCATTTATTTTTCTTTTACTTTTTTCATTTGTTTTTTACATTTTCTCTTACCTTTCTCATTGATATGTTTCATCACATTAGCTATGAAAGAATCTCATAAAAGAATTTTTTATTTATGAGGGTCTCATAAACATTAATTCCAATAAAATTAGCAAGCTATATATGTCTAGTAGCTATTGTTTTTTGAATTGAATATAGTAAAGTAGAGTCAATATCTTATAGGGGATCTTGTGTTCTTAGAGTATAAATTAACAACTTATCAAAATTTAAATAAATAATTCACATGAAAAAATAACTTTCTTTTTTTTTTAACTTCAATAATAACTTTCTATATCTTAAATAAATTAATATATAATTATCATTTAACGTAATATGATAATAAAAAACACTCATTCAACTTAATGATATATTAAATCTGATATAATTTTAATATTTTTTTCACTTTTTTAATTTTTAATTTACTGCTTTTGACACACTAACATTTCCCTGTGCTTTCATTGAAAACTTTCTGAGCATGAAAAGTCATATCCAACTACTCTACTGGTCAGAGTTCTTATTAAATGACAGCCAAGAACAAGTCAACGGCGATGCCAGTCGATTACATCTCATATTAAATGACAGCCAAAAAGGAACCAGTGGTTAGCATTATCGTGGCACTGGTGCTTCAACGGTAATGTAATATTTTTCAGCTTTATATGATGTTTCTTAAGGCAAAAAAATATTTAAAAGATTTATTGTCTATTTTTCACTCAATTATAATTTTGAAGTAAAATGATGGGTATCATTTGCTTTTTTACCTCTCTCCAACATAATAACGATGTAAAATTTCCTTAAGATGTTGACTGAGTTCTCATCCCTAAACATTTCCATCTTGGTCCTACCTTGTGGCCTCCTTGATTGACTTGATTTGTGTGATCTATGGGGGACAACCATGAGGACTCTTGTTTCCGTATGTTCTACCATTCAAACATATACGTGTTAGGATTTATGTCCTAAGAGCTTGTAATTTATAAACGTTTAAATAAATAAAGTTTATTTTATTCAAATTAATGTGCATTTATAAAATGTTTATTTTATACAAATATCATGTAACATCCATTATTACTTATATAGTCTCAAACTAAGTATGTAAGTGTTATATACAAGAGGATTTAGTTTGAGATTTATAATCTAAAGAGTCCGTAAAAAGTAAATAAAGTTGGGTACTTTTGTTTGTGGTAAATCTACAGCTGCGATTCATTTCGTATTTGATATGATAATCTTATCTGGAATTGTTCATAAAGCGATACGAAAATTGAGGCACTTATATAATAAAAATTATATAGGACTGGACCACGATAAAATGAATTTCTTATTAATATCCGTTAAGCAAAGAAATTCTTATTTATTGACTAGATGATCATATATTTATTTATCTTAATTCTGAGTGTTTAATAGACTCTTATTTGTTGGGTCATGTCTTTTGATTTACATGGGTGAGACTGTTATAGATTTACGGTCAATAAACTTCGTACTTTGGAGATGTGATTTAATAAGTGACTAGGAATATTCTACACAATAGTGAAATCCACTCCTTCTTGTAAGAAGTAGATGAGTAGTTCCCTTAAGTGTTGATTCAGGTCTTGAACAATAAGAGCGCTCAACTTTCTGTTTACGATTAAACAGAAAGATAAATTCATAAGTTGTTATGGATATATTGTTTATTAGAGAATCAATGGTACTTAATTGAACAAAATATAATTAGAGATGTATAACGGATTTTAATAACCTAGCTCTAATTATGAACTACTCATGGAGGATCGAACCAAATGAAATGATTAAATCGATGGGCACTGAAAATTCAAATTGTGTAAAACATCTACAATTTTGAGAGTGCAACCTTAAGTTTTTAGTGGAATAACTCTAAAGTTAATAATAGTAAATTATTAATTAAAGAGTTTAATTAATAATTCCGATATTATTGGAGCTCAAATTATAGATTCATTTGGTCCCCTTACTTGGTCACAATCACATAAAGAAACAAATTGAAGAATAGAATTGGATTGTCCAATTATAAGTGTATGTATAAATTATGGACACGTTCACAAATTATTTAAATAATTTGATTATTTAAATATTGATAATTATTTAATTATCTGTAGAGGTTATGGGTTCAATTATAAATGATGTCATTAAGTTAATTATGATTTAGAATAATTTAATTTAATGAAAAATCATTTAATTAATTAATGAAAATAATAATTTTAATTGGAATAAGATTCCATTTAAATTATATTAAAAGAGTTTTAATTTAATAGGAATTAGGTTACATATTAAATTAAAATAATAGAATTCTAACTCAATAAGGAATTTGATTTCATATTAGATATGAATTAAATCTTTCAATTTACATAGGAATTTGAATTCCTTGTTAAATAGGAAGAGCCCTAGTTTACCAATATAAAAAGAATGTTTTTATGATTGGTAATAACGGTGGTAGAGAGAATTTTTGACTACTTGAACCAAAAATTTCCATTGATAAAAAATCACCAAATAACTATCTATTTCAAAAAGATCTTCAAAAAGATTGTGCTCACACACAGTTTTTTTGTGAAGAGTCATAACAAGGAAAATCAGGTGATGAAGAATCTGCGAATCAAAAGGGATCAATTCAATCTTCAAGCAAAGTAAGATTCGATCTTATTAATTTAATTATTGAATCGTTATTACCAGCATCGATCGAGCATGTTTTGTTTGAAAATTTTTAAAATTCACGTTTCCGCATTCGAATTAAAATCAATTTTTTCCTACAATACGTTCAAACCTTCACCCTCCTGTCATCATCTCTTGGCGGTATTGAACACTCTTTCTTTGTGAAATATTTATCTGAATTGAAATCATGAGTTTTGATACGGGACCCTTGTTTAGGATTGACATTCACGAAACATTAAGGAAGAGAAAGCTAGAGGAGCTACATGGAAAATTAGAAAAATCTTCTTGGAACTGTCATATATATTATGTTTATTTTTTAAATATATATATTATAATAATATAAATCAAAGTTAAGTGGAAATTTAAAACAAATAACTTTTATACAATTTTAAATGATTTTACTAGGTAAACTTATTAGTGCCCATAAAACGGTATACATGTTTGCAATAAAAACAAATTACATGTAATTTTTTTTTAA
The DNA here is from genome assembly GCA_021234005.1 of Nephelium lappaceum. NCBI lineage: Eukaryota > Viridiplantae > Streptophyta > Magnoliopsida > Sapindales > Sapindaceae > Nephelium > Nephelium lappaceum. The sequence continues at coordinate 5,198,736 of CM037998.1, forward strand.
AAACGGGAGAAGAAGGAATTCAAACTTAAGAACTGAGCTTCGTTCAAAATTATGATTATTAATTAGATTATGTTGAAATTATTATTTCTTATTGATCATCTTTATGTGGTTGATTTATATGACAAACGTGTTGAGCAAAACATCATGCATAATGTGGTATGCTTGCCATGCTGATTATAGGGTCAAATTTCATGACTTATAGAGTTGGAAGTGGTTATGATAACACAATTCTAGGGTCAAATTTCATGACTTATAGAGTTGGAAGTGGTTATGATAACATGATTCTAGGGTCAAATTTCATTATTTCTCTTTAAAAATAAATAAATAAAAGAAGAAGATAATAGTATAAGTGATTTATCAGAGTCTACCAAGATTTTATTTATTTATCTATTTTGTAATTCTATTGATAGTAAAATTTGAAATTATACACACCACTTTTTAATAAGAGTGATAGAATACCTCTTTTGACCCTAAGAGGTCGAGGATTAAGTCTCATTCTTATTCCATTAAAACATTATATGAATGTGAATCTTTTCTTAATAGAAGTTGTCATCTTCTAGTTGTAGGAATGGTCATTCATGTCGTACTATCAATGATCAATCTTGATAGTGTCAGTGTTAGAAAAAATGAAAACTAAGAAAGAAAATGAAATAAATAAATAAGTGCAATCAGACGAGAAGTGGGTGGGCCGATAGAACCACTCTAAGTCAAGGCCCAATACAAAGAAATTCATTGAATTCTATGTAGAGCGGTGATATTCTTACACCTAAAAATTATAAGAGCATCTCTTTTTATATGTGCAACATACTAAAATTTTATAAAATGTTATAATTTATAAGCATGTCCAACAGCAACATATTCTGATACATTATTTAGCTATTGATTAAATTATCTGAAATATATAATTAATGATAAATCTCAACAGGTCTATCTAAACTTTTGAAGCATTTGATATCAATTTTAAAAATGATTGAGTAGATAAATTAAAAATTATAGAATAATTTAAATAAGAAAAGGGTATGAAAGGAAGTGCAGCTGCTTTCACATCAAAGAAGAACAACACTTCTTAGTCTTACCTTTGTTTTCATTTAGCTTAATTTTTTTAATTAAATTTAAAGATTTCCTATTTTCTATTTGTCTAATAATTATTTACTGTTTTAATTTGAATAATAAATTGAATTTTTAATGAATAGATAATATCTTGATCAAAAGATATTATATTTGTTCATTAAAATACTAAAACATTAAAGTATAATAATATAATATATATAGAATGTAATTTTAACTATTTTAATTCTTTCATAATTTTACTTAAGAAGTACATTGTTTAAATTTTGAATTAATATAAAAAAAAGGAGTATACATATATTTAGAGGTGTACAATGTACAAGTAGTGCCACTCTTTTATATGTAAATCAATGTTATTAATATCACATCATTGTAATTTTGATATCTTTTTATTTGAAATATTTTTGGTTCAATAATATTAAGTAGAACCATAAAATTGATCATTCAATAGAAATTGGTGGTAGAAAACATTCAACATAATAATATTTTAGTTCGAGTGATTAAATCGTAGATAGTAGTTAAAAAAAATAATAATAATAATACTGTAAAAAAAGTATTCTCTAGACTCCAGATAGTATAGTCGGCTGCCACCATGGGCCTATCTATAAACCATCTTTAAATCAAAGTAAGGCCTCTTAGATAAAACCCAGCAATAAAGTCATCCCAATAAGGCCCAGCAGATTTGTAATTCTTTTACCACCAAGAAATTTATTTATTTATATTTATTATTATTATTATTATTATTATTTTTGACATATTGCAAGAACATGTAACAAAATCGGACACTCTTAATCAAACCTATTAAGGAATAGCCTAAAATTGGGACTCTCAGAAGCAAAAGGAAAGCTCCCTAAAGAGGGAGGAAAGAACTCTTGATCAGGCCTACCGAGGAATGGCCCGAAACTGGGACTTCTCCCAGGAGCAAAAGGAAGGCTCCCTGAAGAGGGAGAAGAGAAGCCCAGAAGTGGGAGAAAGGCTTCTTGAAGGGAAAGGAAAGAAACCCACAAGGGAAGGGAAAATCTATCACATATTTATTGTGGCAATGTGAGTCGACCTTGAAACTCACAAAGGAAAAGAAGGCCAAGTGGGTTGTCTCAACTAAGACAACACACTAACGGACATGAAATCTATTTGTACATCCAATTTTATTTATAATTTTATACACCCATTATTAATTTGAAAATGAGAGCTTTTATCTAAAGCATCTAGAAAATACTAAAAATAACCCCTTTTACAATGTTTTTTTTTTTTAACTTATTTATTTTTCCTTCAAAACATAAATGGTGGAATTAAACCTTATTTTTCATTATTCTTAAAAACCAAGTAAAAATCAAACAACAATCAACAAAACGTTTATTTATATGTAAAAAAATAAAATCAAAATCAATTTTCTAATAGTTTCAACAAAATGAAATTTCTATTCACAAATGTAGGGAGGGAGCAGAAGAAAGCAAAAAGGTATATACCAGCAGCCAATTTCCCCAAGATCAACAAAACAGTTTTCTTATTCTTTTTTCCCATGAGAAGACTAGTGGAAGGTTTCTTCCATTCATGGCCAACTCTAAATGTTAAAAAAGTTAAATTAATTGGTAAGAAGTTATTACAATTTGGAAATTGAAGTTTATAATACTATACAAAGAATTTTACACATTTCGCGGATATATTTATGTTAAAATTCTTTATAAAAAAAAGTGTACAAATTAGTTTTTTTGGGTGGCAATAATCACACCCATTTTTCTTAAAAAAAGAAATAAATTTTATTTATTTTTTATTTCTTTCTGCAGATTTTACAGTGTGACCATGCGAGTGGGGTTTTCAATTAAAAACCACATAAAAGAAATTACTAGCTGAACTTGCTAATACTTATAAATAAAATTCTTCCATTTATTATAAACGCTAGAAATAGGGCAATTTTACAATTATTTTCTCAGTTATTATACCAAAAAAAAAAAGTTCAAATTTTGCATAATTAATCTCTCACCAAGTCAAATGAAAATGGAAAAATCAATTTGTTTTAGATTTATTGGCCAGTTTTACTTGCCATATGACATTCCACAGACTATACCAACAATGAAGTTTGTTCAAATCAGGGGAATTTGGTGATACATCATACATAATTAAGCTGTGTTTTGTTTTGTTACCATATTTTCAAAATCAATGCATAGACATACTTGTGGAAAGGGCTTTTATTCAAAAGTAATTAATTTCAAAAGCACTTTATATGTCAGATCAAAAGTCTACTTTGTTTTTCAGTTTCTAAAAAAGAAAAAGTCTTCTTTGTTATCTTAAAAAAATAAAAAATAAATAAATAAAGAAGAAGAATGTCTTCTTTGCTGACAAATATTGTAACACTCGGGCCATTATGTTCATATAATTTGAATGACCAAAATTACATCTAAAAAATTTATATTATCATTTAAATTAATCATATATGTCAAAATTCAATTTCAACTATTAAACGTAATAAAAATACATGGATCCAATGATCTAAAAATTATTAAAAATAAAAAAGTTACTGATCTTGCACTCTACATAGAATTTTGTATATTCTCAGATTAAAACATACTGATTTTAACGTCTAAATCTTAGTTTATCATATGTTTTATATTTATATGCTTTTCACTTTTCATTATTAGATATATCTAATAACAAAGAATATATTTTAATTTTATTATATTATGATATTTTAACTGGAGAATAATCTGAAAGTAAAAAAGATACTATGAATAAAATTATTTCAATACATATTTATAGAGACCAAAATACAGATTAATATAAGATGAACACTTGAAAAAATATAAACAAGAAATAAAAGAGAAAACCTGGCTTTGTCCTGTTTCAATCATATGGTGGTCATAGATGATCATAATCTACAAAACAAAAACAATTAAGTACATCCACAGGATAAATTGAAGAAATAATCTTTGTACTTTTCCTTTCTTTGACCATTATCTGTCTTGCCTACATGTTCAAGTCACTTGCGTGTGGGGTGGTGTGGTGCGGGGCGGGCCCGGTTGTTGGTGGATATTCTAAAGATCATACAGCCAACATCATTCTGACAAATTCATCGTAATTTACTTGACCGTCACCATCTAAGTCAGCCTCTCTGATCATCTGTTCTAGCTCTTCATCGGTCAGTTTCTCTCCAAGGTTGATCATCACTTGCCTCAGCTGTTCATATTTACACCGACCAAATTAGAGAGAGAAAAAAGAGAGAGAGAGAGAGAGAGAGAATGAATACAAGCAACAGGAGAAGGCAGAAAGGGCAAAGTATGGCTACTTGATCTAGTTTTCATTTTTATGGACAATTAGTTTTCATAATTAACATGTTCGTGTAGAAATTATTAGGTCAGGACCAATTATATTGTTTTGGGCAGTGAAGAAAAACGCATTCTATTTAACAAGTTTTGCTAATATTAAGTCATCGATACTATATATTCATAATTATAATCATCGTATTTAAAAGTACTTTAGATAGTATAAAGTTATTTTTCCATTGACGATTACATCTCATAATTATTACATTTGTTTGAAAATTATTAATTAAAACTATGCTATTGATAACTTATGAAAATAAATAAATTTTATCTGTCAAACGGATTTTATTAATATTAAGACGTTTTGATTAGATAAAGACGGTGTATTCATAACTATAAATCATATGTAAAAGTATTCTGATAGCATGAAGATTGTTTTTGAATAACAATAATGTTTTCTATATCTAGTTTGTACATCTGAGGAGGTTTTTTATATAAGGTTATGTAATTGATAGAGATTACAGGAAGAAGAAGAATAGTGGATGAATAATTTTACCTCCTCAGGAGAGATGTAACCATCCTGGTCTTTGTCAAACACTTTAAAAGCTTCTCTCAGTTCCTCTTCTGCTTCACTTTCCTGTATGAATACAAGACAATCATAATCATTTCAGTTCCCATATCAATATTTTTTTAATCAAAACAATATTATCATAAAGTTGACGCGATAAAAAAAATGAAAATTTACCTTCATTTTTCTTGCCACGAGGTTCAAGAACTCTCCAAACTCAATCGTCCCGTTTCCATTGATGTCAACTTCATTGATCATGCTTCGAAGCTCATCTTCCGTAGGATTTTGATCCAGTGATCTTATTGCAGTTGCCAGTTCTTCTATAGTAATGCAACCTACAAATTTTTTAAAAAATAATAATAATAATAAATAATAGACAAATAAACACCACATCGGAACATCAAAATAAATTCCAGGAATCTCTCTATAGGGTTGAAAAAAAATATGGGACTCAACTGGAATTTGTTTATTTAAGATCATCCTGAAAAGAAAGTATCTGAAAACACTAGTTATAATGAAAAAGGTTTCTGATGAATTATTCTAAAATCAACCCCATAGACATACTTATGATCTTCCTGAAATGAAAGTTTTATAAAACTCTAGTTGTAATGAAAAGGGTTTCTGACGAATTTTGAAATTAACCCAGTAAATATAAGAAGCTAGAAATAAGCACATATGTGTATACATAAAGAAAATATAAATGAATATTGTGTACCATCTCCGTCTCTGTCAAGTAGACAAAAAGCTTCCTGGAACTCAAGAACTTGTTCAACAGGCAATACATCTCCCATGTTTGGTTTCTTTTCTAAGTGAACTTGAAAACACTTTAGAGAGAGAGTGTGAGGTGAGAGAGAAGAACAATTTAGAATGTTTATAGACAATTTTGATCTTCAGGGCAGCTACTTAAAACATCTATAGAGGGTCAAGTCCCTTCACTGTATTGGTAAAAGCTGCCCATTTTTTAAGGTTAAACACGGACTTTTTTTAAGTCAAGAACATGTTTACTAGAAAATTTTATTTCACACGTAGTTCCTGGAATTTGTTTGTTAATTTTCAAAGGCTTTTGCAGAAAATGCTATACAGAAGAATTCAAACGGTTTGAATTTAAGTGGGGTACTTTTTTCTTTTTCTTTTTGTTTCAATCTGACAATAACCACATTTGAAATTTACAAAATTGAGGAGATTAATGACTACAAAAATTTATGAACTTGGCGAAATTAATGGCCATAGAAACAACTCGATTATGACACTTGCAGGGGAGGAATCTCCTCACATTTTTGCAATTTTATGAGCAAAGATGGAATTTAAATTCCTGAAATTTAGTTGGGTAAGTGGTCCTTAATTTATTAAATACAATTTAATATTTTAATTTATTAAATACAATTTAATATTTCAATAAGTTTTATTAAGGAATTTTTGTTTATTTATTTGATTATATTGTGATAGTCTATCTATTATGGTTCGTTATGGATTTAATTTTCCATGCTAGTAACATCGATGTATAAATAGTCAACCGATCTAAGCTACCGGTATTTATTTCTCTCTTTGAATTCCATATCATAATTTTCGAAAATTGAATAAAAATACACGCACCTATCATATTAAAATTATTTAGGTTACAACTGCATAAGATATCAACAGACCTTTTGGTTGATTGTGATACATAAACTACCATAACAACAGCGTGATGGTTCCAACTTAAGCAAATACAACACACAATATAAATTAAGTTATTCAAAGATTATTAGTACTCTTTTATTAATTATTTATAATTATGTTCTTTTTTGGTTATGCTTAATCATTCATTATTATTATATTGTTCTGTATAAATTTCTTATTGGTTTATTGGTATTTGCAGACTTGCAAATGAGCATTAAAAAACCTTAAAATAGAGTGATTATTTATAAATTTATTTATCACGGTACATATATTGAAGACACCAAGACGTAATTTACGTTCATATACACGAGTCTCATGTCGATTTGTTTAGTTAATGGCATTGGAAACAAAGCATCAGTCCACATCGTAATTATTCGATCAATTACCAGTCGACATTTTAACAATTCAATCAACCATTGTGTCCCTCAGTGGACTTTGAACAAGTTTAGTCAAATATTTCTATTGGAAAAACAAGACCGCAACTAGAAGGTACACTAATTTTCTCCATGCATCAATGTGGGCTTCAATCTTCGATTGGGTTTGTCCAGCAATTTTAAAGGACTCCAGCCCACTTGGAGGCTCTTCAACAACTAGGACCAATTGTCATCAACTATAAACCAAAAGGTCCAAAACCCGACATTAGTTATTTATGGTGGATACAAAGCCTATCGAAGAAACAAAAAGAGATATTACCTATAATAAAACTATGGAATGCCTAAACATCTAGTGCGTAATATCGATTATAGGGAGCGTAATCTTTTATGAGATATGTAAACGTGATTCAAACATAATATGAATATCAAGGATTCGTTGAAACTTGAGATCTATTATTTTCGGATAAAATTACTACATACCCTTTTATAATATGTTAAAAAATGGATATTATTTTAGTTAGATATTAAAATCCTATTAAATTTGAAGCTAACACAATTAATTAATTAATTAATGATATATACGACTAGATTGGTAGTTGTTTATTGTACTCACGTTAAAGAGATTTAATTTTTAATGTTACAGAAGTGATGTCCTACACGGAAGAAAAAAGAAAAAAAAACTTACGAAAGTGAAAGAAAGTTTACAAAATTTCACACGTTGAGATTTTTCATATGCATATAACAAGGCTAGACAATAGAAAAGTTGATGCCGTCTGCAGTATACAGTTGTGCTTGGTGTATTTGGTAAAACAAATTAGATAAACAAAGTGAGAGAAAGAGACAAATAAGCAAATCAAACAAATAAAACTTTTGACTTTTCTAAGAATAGTAATTGTGAAAGTAAAAATTTTGCGACCAACAAGAAATTTGTGTGTTGTTATAACAACTTTCGATCTATATATGTATATAACACCACTGTTTTATTTATGTTAGAATCTCTATGTGTTATTCTAACGAATTTGAATTATAGAGCAAACAACCAACACCTGATACATCAAATACTCTCTCCTTCTAAATATAACCATGTAGAATCACTTTAAATAGTATATACATATGGGTGCTGTTTTGATTCCTACTATTAATAGTATGTATCTTGCCATTATATAACCCTAATTGTGTTTACTATATCTCACGGTAGCCATAAGAACTCAATTGACATTAGAGTTAGAAACTTTAAACTCTGAAATTGTGTTTGTATCAAGTATAAATTTTTCAGATTTGATACTGTAGTTAGCAATTCCAATAATTAATAGGACTTATCTAACGTTCCTTTCATACATCATTTGTGCATTCTTGAGATCCCTTGTTATTTTTTCGGTTTGATTCTGATCTGGCTTTTCATGATTGGGCTGTTCCCATAATTTCTTCAAGTGGTATTTTTTAGTCAACATCAACACTCACTCGAGAACATTCAAATCACAACCCAAAATTTGTCCAAGGCCGGCCTAAAACACCCAATACAACTACACAAACACTTTAACTATTAAAGCCAAAAAAAAAATTCATACAAAACTTGTAGCTCAACATTTAATTTTTGATCATAAACATATATTCTACCTTTTTTCGTTGTTACATTTTGATCAGAATTTTCAAGTACAGACGTTCAAACAATGGAGAACATCCCCGCTAACCTTTTACCAGACGAGGCAAGTCCTGCATGGATGAACAAGGGAGACAACGCCTGGCAGCTCACGGCAGCCACCCTCGTAGGCCTACAGAGCATACCAGGGCTAGTCATCCTCTACGGAAGCATGGTAAAGAAGAAGTGGGCGTTAAACTCGGCCTTCATGGCGATATACGCCTTCGCCATGGTCATAGTGTGTTGGGTAGGGTGGGGTTTTCGCATGTCCTTCGGGGACAAGCTTGTCGTATTCCTAGGGAAACCTGGGGTTGCCTTGGACGAGAAGTTTCTTCTAGGGCAAGCATTTCTCGGGTACTTCCCTACCGCGACAATGGTGTTTTTCCAGGCGGTTTTTGCTTGTATAACGTTGGTTTTGATAGCTGGCGCGCTTCTTGGGAGGATGAATTTCAGGGCTTGGGTGATGTTCGTGCCGTTGTGGCTGACGTGCTCCTACACGGTGGCTGCATTTAGTATTTGGAGTCCGGATGGGTGGCTAGCCAAGCTTGGTGTTATTGATTTCGCTGGTGGTTATGTTATTCATGTCTCTGCTGGTGTTGCTGGTTTCACTGCTGCTTATTGGGTAAGTTTTCCATGAAAATCATTATCAGTTCTCTATTCCAGACGTTCCTATTTTTGAGAAACTAATTGTCTGGAAATATTTTCAAATTAAAGTGTCATAGCAAAGAAATCGCTGAAAAATTAAATAATCTCTTTGGATAGAAGTTAGTTTTTTTTTTTCAAGATAGAAGTCATTAGATGACGTATATCGGTAAAGATTTAATTACATTCTTATGAAAATAAAGTTAGGACATTCATATATATATATATAGTAGAGCAATGCTAATCTGCTAATCTATTTCATAATACTTGGCATTTCTGTCAATATGTACAACCTTTAATACCTGTTATTGAAGATTTACACTGTAATTTAAAGATATATTTTAAAATTGGAACAACCAAAAGTGCCTTTTATATAACGAGAGAAACATTTGGAGTGCTAGTTTAAAAAGCACATTAAAAAAAAAAAAAAAAAAAAAAAAGAGAGAGAGAGAGAGATATGCTTTTACTGGAAATGTTAAAGCTGTTTTGCCTTCGCAGGTGAAAAGCATTTTTGTATATTTCAAAAAAAAAGAAAAAGAAAAAAAAAAGCATATTTTGCAGTGAATATATGGGATGATATGATTAAAGAGCTCATGAGAACTAAATTAAAATATTACATGGGGTAAATAAAATTATTAACTTTTTCCAAAATTTTGAAAAGTTCAGACCTTTGATGTTTAGCTTCGTTTGGTCCGCAAAATTCATAAAAATACAATCAAAATTGAAGAAAGTATGGAAAGCATCCGAATATCATAAAATGTGATGCGATTCATTTTAATTTTTTTATAAAACATATATCTGTGTAATTAAAATAATTTATAACAATTAATTTCGTCAGATTTTGAGAGAACGATATCAGAGAGTCCTCTATAAGTTGTGACAATTGCTTGTGTAGGTGGGTCCGAGGGCAGACAAGGACAGGGAGATGTCTCAACCAAATAACATTATCATGATGCTTGCAGGCGTAGGGCTGCTTTGGATGGGTTGGAGTGGATTCAACGGTGGAGCTCCCTTCGCCGCCAGCTCCGACTCATCTCTCGCTATCCTTAACACCCACGTCTGCACTGCCACCAGCCTCCTCACTTGGCTCCTTCTCGACACTTGCATCTTCGGCAAGCCCTCCGTCATTGGTGTTGTGCAAGGCATCATCACTGGCCTCGTTTGCATCACTCCAGCTGCAGGTAAAGTTTGAGTAAATTGGAAAAATAATCATACAGTTTCATGATCAATTATAACTTTCTCATAGTTAAAAGTAAAAATATAAATCAATAAATAAAAATAAAATGAGACTCTTCCCATTAATTAAAAACACCCTCTCAATGAGAAGAAAATATTGCATGTAACTATACATGATCATCTTGTCACGTGATAAATTAATTGAATATGATTTGTTTTAATTGAATGGCTGTAGTACGTTGGTCCATTCAACTTTTTCTCAATGATCAAGACTTGAAAATCGCTGGTATCCAATTTCAACTCTTAGATTAAATGAAAATGAGTGGTTATAAAATTAGAATTTTAAGTCACAAATTTAAGTTGGTTTAGTCTAATCGTTAAGTACATATTATATGAATGTTTTCCATTTTTCATTTAGTTTTGGAAATTTTTCCATTCACTTAGCGGCCCTTAACATTATTTGAACGGTTCAAAAATCTTGATTTATATGAAATTTGAATCTTGAATTCTTAAGATTCAAGAATTGATATTATTAATTTTTTCCATTCAAATCCAGATGTTTGGACTAAAAATACTTCTTATTTAGAAAACTTGATTGCTAACTTTGAACTTAATTACACCACTCTTAATAGAAATGATTGAGTATATTCATTAACTCTAAGAGATCAAGAGATTGTTCTATTAAAACATAAGATACGAGTGTGAGTCTTCTCTTGGTAGGAGTTAATCATCCAAATTGTGTTATTAGTGATCTTTCTCAATAGGTTCCGACAGTCATATGATACATAAGGTGTCAGTGTTTTAAAAAAAAAACAAACAAACAAACAAAAACAAAACTCTGAACTTAATTATAATTAGATTATATAACAAAGGTGCTTAATTTGCAATTTATGTGACCCACTGAGCAGGAGTAGTGCAAGGATGGGCAGCCGTTCTGATGGGACTAATCTCAGGAAGTGTTCCATGGTACACAATGATGATTCTCCACAAGAAGGTCAAGTTCCTACAACTTGTCGACGATCCGTTGGCAGTTTTCCACACCCACGCCATTGCCGGAATGCTTGGCGGGATTCTAACAGGCTTTTTCGCGGTGCCCAAATTGTGTCGTCTATTCTACCTAGTGCCCGATTGGAATAAATACATCGGTCTAGCATACGGTCTCCAAACTGGTCAAACGTCTGCCGGGTTTAAGCAAATGGGGATTCAATTAGCAGGGCTTTCGTTCGTGACATGCCTCAATATTGTCATGACGAGCATCATTTGCTTGCTCATTCGGTTGATAGTACCACTCAGGATGTCTGAGGAAGAATTGCACATTGGTGATGAATCGGTGCATGGAGAAAAGGCATTTGCATTGTATTCTGAGAAAGTGAAATATCATAATTCGAAACTCAATTCTGTTTTTGATGAACAAGAGCTTTCACATGTAACATCAAGATCTATAGGTGAAGAAGTTCAAATGGTGTGATTGGTTTCGTTTTAATTAAACTAGAAATCGCGGTTTAGAGTATACATTTTTCAGAGTCAATTTGATGTTGCTGTAACCCAAAAAAAAAAAAAAGGATTTTAATTACATTGTGCAAATTATCGTGTAAGAATTGTCAAAATGTTGGATTAAAAATTATTACTTAATTGGTAGAAATAATTTTATGATTATACTTTTACTTTATGAGAAGTGATTGAATGCTAGCATAAGAATGGAACCGACATTTCTTGTTTCAAGTAATCCGGACACCTTATTTTGTTAAACATCCAATTTCATAAAAAATGTAATTAATTATCATTTGTTGATTTTGAAATTCATAAAAAATAATAATAATAATAATGAATTTGTGAAAATTGCTACAAACATCACCTAAAAATTATCCAAATTATGTGCTCTTAAACAAATGGTTTTGTGTATCTTTTTTCATTAAGAGTAACATTTTCGATTACACTTATAATAGTTGATCTTGTGAAATCTAGATATATCTTTAACCTTATTGTTGAATGGTCAATTTTAATAGAGCTTTCAAGTTCAAGAATCCAAATTTAGTTATGTTTGATCCCAATTCTTGAACATGAGAATCAAGACTCAATACATAACATAAAAATAAAAAAATAAAAAATAAAAATTATTCACAGACCTTAAAGAACTGTGTGATCCAATATATCAATATATTTATGTCCATGATTCTGAACTTGATAAATAAAAATATTACACATGAATAATAATTTTTATATTGGTTGTAAAAATAGTTATTGAAAAATATTTCAAGATTGTTATCGATGGATAACTTTATCCAACTAATAAAATAGTCAAACTTGAGAATGATTAATCATTTTATTTTTTAAACTAAAGGATCAATTATATTTCATATGATGTTATGATCAAGCACGGCATAAAAGGCCCAAAAATGGATCCACACTCGTAAAATCTTAAAATAGAAAATCAATGCCGTCTAAGCGTGGACACGGGAAAAACATCAATTTGAAGTGGGCCCCACCAAGAATAAGCTGCAGGCCCACCGAATCACGAGTAGCCACGTACACTCCATTTATCACACTTGCCCTTACTATGCACATAAATTGCAAAGTCTGCCACTACCCAATTTTTATTTTGTCACCATCCATCCACGCTATTATAGTATCACTATTATCTTTTCTGTTTGTTTTCCTTTTCACTTAGAAAAAACATTTTCAATTAGTCTTGCTATAACTTTCAAATGAAAACAACTTCATACCTATTAAAATTTCACAATATTTTAATTTTATTCTATATATATCTAATCTGAATGAATTTTAGGGTTTAATAGAACTTGTTAAAATCAAAACTTTTATGTACGATCCAAAATACTATGAAAAAAACTCGATATTCATACTTATAAAATACATATAAAATTTGACTCTCCACCACAAACATAAAGGGAATATGTGCATATTAGTTGAGTTAATATGGGAATAATTAATTTAATAAAGATTAATAATTATATGATTTGTAGATGATTATATGTATTCAAAGGTTTATGCTTTATTATGTCAAAAATAGTTTGACAATAATACATTGATTACTTTTTTTTTTGAGGTATTTACCAATGATTAAACAGTTTATTAAACTTTTTTTTAAAATGAATGTTCACATTTTTTTACTGTTGTCTTCTACTAGTTTTTCATTTGTTAAAAAAATTTTAAACATACTTAATTGTGACAACAAACACATAGTCAAATTACTATTTAAATCATTCATAATCTTTAATGCATCTTGGTTAATTAAAAAGCATATGAGTATTGTCTCTAGAATCTAAAAAATAATAATAATAATAATTCAAAACAAATTTGTTCACTAATCCTTATATTTTGATTAATACATTGATCTCTACTTAAAATATTACTTACTTGTAAATGACATCATTGCTGTACTTATAACACTTTATTTCCTAGAAATCATTGATAAATCCAAATTTCATGAGCTTACAACAATTTTTTATTTTAAGGGTGTATTAAATTTAGAGTTTATTGAAATTTAAAGTATTTTAAAAGTTTATATGTATCAATCTAAATTTAAATTGATTCCATTAAAATATAGATATATTCAATCCAAATTTATATATAATATATTAAAATTTAGGTATATTCCATTTAGATTTATATAAAATCCAATGGTGGATTTTTGATGAATTTTCATTCAGATTTATATGAAATCTAATGATGATATAGTCCATTAAAATCTAGATGTATTCAATTCAAATGTATATTAAATCTATTAAAATTTAGATGTATTTTATTCAAATTTATATTGAATCCAATGATGGATTTGGATGAATTTTAAAGTGATTTATATAAAGAAAAATAATTTATAATAAATATCACCATTCTCCTAAAAATTTCATTAGATTTCTTAAAAAATACTAACAAAATCAATGTGGAGTTTATAGAATTTATAAATTCCATCAAAATTTATCATTAAAAAAAAATTCATAAATTTTCAATAAACTCTAGAGTAAATACATCTCCATTTTAATACCAAATGGGTGAATGCGAATATAAAAAATTATTGAGATTAAACATCATATTCATAGTCTTAATATATTCTCCCACAATAATATTAAAGAAACTCATCACATATGTAAAGATATACCATGAAATCTTGAGGACTATGATTAAGTATTGTATTTTCAACCTAAATATTTATCCCATATATACACATTATCTACCAAAATTAAAACTTATAGGTATAATCTGAATATCTACTCCCAACACATCCACACTGACCATATTTAAACATTTTTTTTCTTGATAATATTATGTTATTGGGACTGACACAGAAAATAACAAGGACCAAACAAAATCATATATTGGTGACGTGGCTCAAAAAGCGACTCTCAAACTGAATAGGGCAATCCATACATAAACAGGGGGATGATCCACATAAAGATGAGAGAAAGTCTAGATGAGAGAGGGTACGATCACAAATGTGGCTGTGGTGTCTCAAACCAGGGACGAAGAGTGGTCCTTGGCATTGTCGCAGCGAAGGCACATTGGACACCCCATTCAAACACTTATTTTCATGGAATTTATTATTAAGATTTTGACTTTTACAATTAGACTTAATTTTCAAGAGAAAAAAAATGGCATTTTCGAAAATAATAGAGAAATCAAAGTGCAAAACCGAACCAAGTATATATATACACACATATATGTTTGCACATCATAGTCATCTTCCAAGACCAGACCGGTTCAATTTCTAGTCATCACTTTGTGTCCGAAAACACCCAGAAAAACAAACCAAAAACACAACACAACACAAAACCTCCCAACAAAAATGTCCGACGGAGGATTCACGGTCCTCGACGGAGCCGACCTCCGATCACTCCCTCTCCCTCTGACTCCTGACTCAAACGGCGGCGGCTTCATGACCGGAGCTCAAGTCCTCCACTTAGTAGAATCCACCGCCTCCTCCTCTCTCTTCAACGTCTCATTGCCCCCCACCATCACATCATCAGCTCTCAAACGCACCCTCTCAAACCACGATGACGACTTCGCTAGCCAAGAGCTGGACGTGAATCACGCCCTTGAAGTTGCCACTAATTACCTGAATGCCATTGCTGATGAGCTTAACGGTACAGTCTTTTGACTTTGATTCTTGTAAAGTTGGTGGCTTTTTGGTGTTTTGTCATCTGGGGTGTGTTTGTTTTTTATTGTTTAATTGTGTTTGTGTTTTCAAAAGAGGATCCGATTGTGGTGTCGATATTGGATGGGAAGACATTGAGGTTGTTCTTGGAGGATGAGGATGATTTTGCTATGTTGGCTGAGAATCTCTTCACTGATTTGGATTCTCAAGATAAGGGCAAGATTTTTAAGGGTGAGATACGCAGTGCGCTTGTTAACATGGGAGTTGATATGGGTATCCCTCCATTTTCAGGTTGGTTTTGGTTCTCTACTTGTTTTACTTGGTTACTTGGTTTTGATTCAGCAAGTAAATATCGGTTTCCATGGATATATCAGCTTGCAATTTAGAGAAATATCGGTTAAAATATTATTAAAGTGATGCTAGACATCTCAACTCGTATAGCAACTTGTATTTTTAACTTGTAATATGTCAGTTGATGAATAGATATACGTTAATGATTATTTCTCTTGCTTGTCACTTGCGTCAATCCATCAATTGACAAGGCATTGGTTTGAGATGTAAGTGGGATACGAAAGGTGAGATGTCTAGCATTGTTTTATCTGTAAAGTATTATTGGTATGATTTATGTCAGTACCCAAAATTCAAAAAATATTATAGATGTATTGGAGATGTTAACATATCTCTGATATTTACTTCCTTGGTTTGATTTGTGTTGGTGAGAATATGTGCTTGGACTTATAGTGATAATGGAGTTTCCTATCAAAAAAAAATAGTGATAATGGATTTTATTAAGATTATGGGAGTAGTTTGATAATTTGCTTTCTGTTGTGTTTATGATAGATAATCTAGTTAGTGCTTAAACTTGACTTGGCAAAGGAAATTGTTCGTGGAAGTAATAAAAAACATGATTGGTTCACTTTAAGTAGCATAATTTGTGTAAATTTTAATTCATTTCTCCTCTTTTACGTGTTTCTTGACTTCATTCATCAAAAAGCATCCGAAGTAACATGGTATATTGTTGTATCATGATTGAAAGCTATTATGGGATTGTATATACAATTGGTAAGGATTTACATTTTGTAGTAAAGGTCGGTTATTTCCTTTTAGATCAGTGAGAACCCAAGGGAAGAAAATGTCTGTCCTTTTCATTTGTTTAAAGCTACTAGATTGAAGGAGCTATAACCATTCAAATTCATTTGCAACAATTATCGTGCCAGTTGCACTTAGTGCTTTTATCTCGGTACATGGCATGGCAGATCATACACATTAGATTTGGGACTGCCACTTTCACTAGAATGGGTAATTAGTGATTTTTGGCAGATTTGAAACTGTCACTTGACGCCTTTAAGTGGTTGTTGTATTCAATCACTTATTTTGAAATGGTATACAAGTCCAAGCTCAGTCTATGCAGGTTGAAGAATATTTAGCAACGAGCACATGCTTATGCTTTTGATAGAGATTTTGGAGTTAAAAGTGAGAACAGGCTTTCCCATCAAGCCTCAAAGCAGAAAACATGTTATTACAGTTCTGAAATTGTGCTATTTGTAGTTCCCACATTTGCTTATCTTAATTCCAAGTAACATGTTTAGGATCTAATTCTTAATTCAGATATTGAGGTCAATCCTTTTTTCTTTTCTGTCACATAGTGTTGTTTCCAATTTAATTGAAAAAAAAATTAATGCTTGAAAATTTTGGTTGAACAGAATTTCCTCTGCTAAATGACATCTTGAAGAAACATGGAGCTGAGGGGAAAGACGAATTGGGTCAAGCACAATTTGCGCATTTACTCCAGCTTGTTCTGCAAGACATAGCAGATGCCTTGGCTGAGAAGCATGTTGTTGTTGTTCAGAATATTAAGATCATTAGCGGTGCTAAGCTAAGATCGGTAATTCATCATCTTAATCTCATCTTAAGATACCATTATTGACTCTCGTATATCTACATTTTCCCAAGAGTGGTAATTTAAAGGACCTGTTCCTTGTGATCCGCTTTTTTTATATTTAACAGCAGTGCTACAATTCTTCCAAGTTTAATTGATATTTGATTATAAATACCATGCTAAACTGCTTGTGTTGCACATTCTTGATTGATGTGCCCTTGTTGATGGGTTGACATTCAGTCCTATTCTCTTATTGTCTGAAACCATACTAGTTAGAGATACTAAAAACATTAGCCCTATTCTCTCAGTTTGGACTCTGGACTGACTTGGTCATTTGATTGGATCAATGGCCCAACCTGGTTGCCTCCAATGGGCTTAAGAGTTAAACAGTATTATGAAAAATAAATAAAGTGGCGATATGATATCTACACCCCTAAAAAATTGTATGTGCACCCTGTTTTGTATGGTCACCCAATTAAACTTTTTAAAATGATAATAGTTTGTGACCATACCCCATATATTATTAATATATCCTTTTGTTCTATTTCTTCTGGTCTTTTACCACTATCATCATCATGCTTTCCTTCATCAAAATTCATCATCCAACCTTGATCTTATAGACCCGAAGTTTTCGCTACTAATTTCTTCTCTTTGACTAGACAACCCTCCACCTTTGTCGTTGGCTTTGCCACTCCCTTCATCCTTTCCCCCGCCTCCATATTGGCTGCAACCTCTGTGCCCAGATCTCGAAATATACTAGCCTTTTTATCAACATCAATTTAATAACAAAACCAACATAAACATATGTGTACACATATAGACAGCATCAATATGACAAAAAAGAAGAAAGAAAGAGAGAAAAAGATGGAAATGGAGAGCTTACAAGACTCTTGAGAGAGTGAGAGAGAGCAGGAGCAGCAAATAAGTTTTTGGTGCGAGAAGTTGGTGGGTTGTTAGACATGTGGATAGGCAAGAAAAAGGTTCTGGGGGATTTCCACTTTGGTTGATGAATATATAAATATTTGCTAAAATGCTCAAAGTACTGCATATATTGTATTACTGTTACAGATTTAAAATATTTAGAATTACTTTTAACTGTTTTTCAATAATGTTACTGAAGGGCCATGTTGGAATTTTGAAAATAATTATAAGTTGGGGTGTATATCACTCAAATAATTAAGATTTAAATCTTGATTGTTCATTTTGGTAGATTCTATTAACTTGCTGATGAAACATCGCAGCTCCTGGCAGATGAGAAGCAATTGAACAATGTCATAGACAAGATGCTTCAAGAAAAGAACAACATGGAGGGTGAGTTGGAGAGTACAGACATAATCAGGAGTTTTCTTGAGAAAAATGGAAAAGAGCTTGGCATGCCACCTTCAGAGGCCAATGAAGCAGTGATACTTCTTTATGATGCTGTATTCGCAGATGTAAAGAGCAGTAAGACTTCTGCAAAAACAGTTGATGAATTTAGGGAACTTGTGAAGGACATCCTGGAAAACTTCGCCAAGCAGCTCGATGTGAATCCGGTTTACCTCAGTTCTGAATATTGAGGGAGAGGTGAAGGCATACCAAATTCTTTGATTGTGGGAATCTTATACCTTATGCAACATTATGTGTCACCCTCTTGGATTTTTATTGTTTATATGTTACCTATCACAGCCGAAAAGTGAACACACAGAGAAGTATGAGTTAGTATCAGCTTGTACTTATGTTGTTACATTGACATTATATATCTATATATCTTAGTGAATATTACTATGCAAATTCCAGACGTTTTGTGTGATTGTGTAGGTTATGAAATTCATTGAGAAAATACGTTTTTACGTTGGCTTGCGTAGGATTAGATTGGTCTGACAATTCTAAGCAGCATCTCAGTAGGGATTCTGATATGCTAAAAGCCATCTTTGCTAGATGATTTTTCAGATGGGTTCCAACTCTGATTTGCTTAGAAAAAACAAAATTCTTTTTGGAATTACAAAGGTAGTTAGTAAGTCTTTAGAGTCAGCAGAAGCATGTGTTAAATATGCTTTTTTTTTTTTTCCATTTTTCTTTAAAATGTTATGTGTATATAATAAAAAAATTGAACTATAAAAGCATTTCGTACACTATGTTCATTCAATAGATGCTTGTGGAAATTACACTTTTAGGTGCCTTATTGTCATGAGATAATAAACTTTACAAATAATATGACGTTTTGAGCTACAATGAAAAACATTTCGAAAAGCACACCATGTGCTCTATGCCCCACAGCCACCAGCTACAGCAAAATCTTATATTTCTGCTGCCAAAAACAATTTCGAAGAAGCACCTCTAGCAACCCTTTGAAATCTCGAAAAGGGTAAAATGTTAGTACAATTCTTTTTTTTTTTTTTTTGTTTTTTCAACATTACATCTACCGAAACCTAGTCAAGATATCACTTTGAAGCGTGGTTCAAAAATTTGCTCCTAAAAGATATGAGAGGTCTATCCACACAGTGACAAAAAAATTACTCACACAAAGTGAGAGATATGAAATTTGCTAGAACCCGTGACCTTTGCAATGAAGGCAAGGGTGAGGTGAGAAAAGGGTGAGGGTGGCCACCACTCGGCACCCCACATAGAGCAAATGTCAGTACTTCTCAACAACTTGAACATGATATGTTATGTAGGCTATCACCATATTTATAAGTTGGGGTCAATAAAAGCTTATAATGCATAATTTATTTTTTTAAAATACAAAATATAATAAATAATGTGACAGTTTGTTATAACAAAACGTTACTCAAACTAGCGTCTTGAGATTGGCCACATCAGATATTATCCCGGCAAATTCTGAGCCACTGAACTAGGACCTGATGTTCAAAATGATAGGTCCTATCAGCTATCACCAACAACAATTAGCCACACGATTTTAGTGGTACTAAATTTGATCCCCATGTATGCCTCAAAGGGTGCCCTAATACCCCCTTTTGTTTTTTCTTGCACTTGTTTTTCAATTTCAAGTTGCATTAGGCAGCAGAGATCCTTTCCAGACAGCTAAAAGGCATTTTGTATCTATTATCAAGTTCAGAGTGTTTTCATACCATACAAATAAGTAAAGAAAGTTTGCAATAATAGTGCTTCTGTATTTATTAAATTAGGCGATAATGCTTTCTCATATAGCATATAAATGCTAGTTGTAATAATACACCACATACCTGAATGATTTATGAAAAAAAAAAGTGGAAAATTCGTCGAATAAGTTCAAAATCACTATCTACCTATACGATCTAAAAAGTAACACGAGACTTTACAGTTATTAATCTAACATTTCATCCCAACTAATAATATACTAAATGAATTAATGATGAACTTGACAATAACTTGCGGCAAAGGTAATTTGAGCAAGGCAACAAACCTGATAATACACATGAAAACAGTAACAGCGGTTCCCTTTTCATGGAATATTTGAAAGGGAATATCCATTTTGAAAGATGGATATAACACTTGAACAATGGGGACCAAGTTTCAATGGGAAAAATATTACATTAATTGTGATGTATATATGTATGATTCTAATAACTTATATAATCCAGATGAAATTGTTTCCATATGAACACAATCCATCACCATCTCTGGACCACTAGTCATCAAGTGGACAATTATTCAACTCCTAGCATGCAACAAAGCCTGTTTGTTTCCCAAATTTACAACTAATGAAACAAAATGAGTACTCAAGATAAATACAAGTTTCATGTCCTACAACAATCATGTAAAGTTGCAAAAGTACCAACGGATTCCCCTGTAGAGTTGTCCAATCAGGATTCAGATGATTGATTTTCACAGGATTAAGATGACAAATCATACATTCAGATAACTAGACCATTGTCTGAAACTGATATAAGAAAGAGAGAACAATTTGTCAGCAGAGAGTTAGATCCATGTGTTAAAGAAAATAGCATTATTATTGAAAACAGATTAATAATACAGATAGAGAGAAACATTTAAGGCTACTAGATCATCCTACGGCAGCAGCCTTTTTTCCGAAAAGCCAAATTAAATACAATGGGAGAGCATAAAAGCTTATCTAACGTATAGATTGACAAGGAACAAACTTGATAACAAAAGGGGTAATGGTCATACTTGTTCCTAGAAATCCATACCCACATGCAATTCATAACGCATTATGATAGCCATATATATGGTAATGCAAGACCATTTCAAAGGGAAATCACAACGGTTGATGTGTGGTTTAACCACATCATTCTTTGCCATCAGCAGCACGAAGTGAACCTAACTGAACTGGGGCTTGAGTGCCTACCACCTTTGATGACCCGTAAACAGACAAGTCAACACCTTGATTCTTCTCCTTCTCAATTTGTTCCTTGATCCAGAAATATGTAATTCTCAGCCCATCCTACAATATATTAGGATTTGTCATGAGTGAGACAATGAGTTAATATAATGTAAATGGACTGATAAAAAAGGTATTGTTTGAAGTTCTTAATTCTATTAAAGCTTATCCTAAATTAGGAAACAAAAAAGAAACTGGGAAAGAAGAAAGTGGATTTTCATTGTTTCGGTACCTTCAACCTCATTGTAGGTGCCCAACCAAGCTTTTCTTTAATCAGAGTGTTGTCTGAGTTACGACCACGAACCCCCTCAGGACCAGGAATGTGGTGGATGGGGAGCTTCCTATCCTCGAAGCTAAGAACGATCTCAGCCATCTCATTCATGCTAACCATCTCATCACTTCCAATGTTCACTGGCTCACGGAAGTCTGACTTAGTCAACCTATAAAAATTGATGTCAAGATGGTACCTCAGTGAGAAGAGTTGAAATCCAGAAATTGAGGCAGTGACAAACTTCACTTTAAATGTGTCTCATGGAAGTTGTTATGACCTTAACAGCAATTAATACATATGTGTTCTAATTGTGACTTCTAAAGAAGCAATATATAGCATGTTAAACACAAAAGGATAGAAAATACTTAAAAGATAATCTTTTTCCATTGTAACAAAACCCTTTTTCTTTCCCGAATGCCCAACGTTGATTGATAAGACAAGATTATGTTCATCCTCTGAAATCGGATCTCCAAGCACCGAAGAAAATAATCAAGAATAAGACACCTACATTTCTAATACATTCAACGAGTGCTTCAACCATGTTTGCATTCATCTACTTTGATTATAGTGTCAATTTCAAAAACTCAACCTATGTAGAAAAAAAATCTTTTTCCTTTGGGAAAAAAAAAAACTGCCATTTACAGTCATTTTCCGTCATGGAAAACAGAAGAAACAGCTTCGAAGAATAAGTACACCACCTTCTGCCAATGAAGAACGAATATAAACAATTTCCTACCTAAGAACACCTTCTACACATTCATCAATGAAGGTGAAAGATCGGGTCTGAAGTCCATCTCCCCACATCTCAAACTTGTCGGTTGAAGTTAGAGCCTTTCTGCAAAAAGCAGCTGGAGCCTTTTCCCTTCCACCTATGAAAAACAACAAGATGACAAATTTAGCAAAACGCAGATATGCTGACAAGCACTGCAATACATGTTAAATTCCCAAATTAATAAAGAATTTACCCTTCCATGTTCCGAAAGGACCATAAATGTTGTGGAACCTTCCGATACGGCACTCAATGCCAAAGTCTTTGGTGTAGTGCTTACATAACTCCTCCGTCGCAAGCTTCTCCAAGCCGTAAGCATCTTGAGGCTAACAACCAAGTAGAATAACAAAAATCATTGATCCGTTATTTACTTTGAAAAAAAAAAAAAAAAATGATTCAACATTCGTTAACTACTGAGAGTAATGAACCTCTGCAGGCCAAGCATCAGACTCCTTCAAGCTCACGTTAGTGTCCAGCTGCTTAAATTCAGGGTAAATGCAAGCACTAGAGGCGTAGAAAAACCTGCATTAAATGGGAAAATTTGGGTATCAAACTTCAACAATAAGACAAAATCAACTCACTTTCACATCAAATGGGAAAATTCATTGGATCAATTCCAAAATATACGCTAACAAATTGAACATGCCTCTTAACTCCATTGATCCTAGAGGCCTCAAGCATGTTGAAGCTGATCATGGTATTGTTATACATGATGACAGAGTGGTTGGACTGAATGAACCCCATACCACCCATATCTGCAGCAAGATTAAAGACATGGTCGACACCCTCAGTAACCTTCAAGCAATTGTCCATGACCCTAAGGTCAACAAGGTGGAATTCATGGCAGAACATATCCTCCGTCATGTGCTCATTCTTCTTCCAGTCAGAAGCAATAATGTAATGCCCCTCGCTCTTCAAACGCCGAGCAATGTGGGAGGCTATAAAACCACCTGCCCCAGTGATGGAAATGCGAAGCTTCTCAGACGGCCAGTAAAGCTCCCTTTCAAGCTCCTCATAGGTGTATGCACCATACTTAGGTCCATCATTACTCCCCATTCCGCAGTACACTAATGATTACAAACGACGAATAAGCCTCCAAGTACTAATGACAGATTTTGTTAACAAGATTCAGAATTTTATGCTTACAAAAGGAACAACATATGACCAAAATAGCACTGCAATTTATGCACTGACAAGCCTCAAAAATGCTAACAAATTTGCAAAGTAAATTACAAATACAAGAATTTAGTCAATAACTAGAACAAACACAGGCATTATAGTCTTCAAATTCAATAAATAAAAATAAAAATAAAAAATCAAATCAACCCCATAAAATATAAAACAAAATCACCTAATCGAAGAAATATAAACAAATACATAGCAGTTACCACCTAAACAAATTATCTCAACAAATCCATTAAGAAGCTTGTAACATCCATCAGATTTGTCAGCACAGAGAAAATGGAACTACAAACATAAATTACAAAGCACAAAAGCAGGGGATCTTGACAAATGCGACCGACACAGCCACTAAACAGGAAATATATAAAATACCCACAAAAAACCAGGCTTGAATCAATCTAAAGAAGGCTACAAAAGTGTAAAACCACACAGGGAGAGATGGGGCAAAAAGGTTAAATACAGAGCACGAAAAACAGAGCAGAAGCAGAACCAAGATGGGATTTTACCTTGAAAGTGTTGAACTTGAGAGGTTTCTTTTGAAGATAACGCAGAGAGAGAGAGAGGGCTGGAAGATAGATAGAGATGCAACTGAGTGAGAGAGAGACAGAGAGGATTGTATGGAGCGCCTCTAACGCTTTTGGTTCTATATATAGAGGCAGAGACTCCAAGACACAGCAGACAACTGAGACAAGCCTGGGCAACATCAACGAGAGCGTATGTTTGGCATGCCAAATTTAAATGGAATTGATTAGACTAGATTGAAAAATTAATGTTATATATTTGACAGAATTTAATATTGAATTAAAATTATATTATATTATATTAAAAATTAAATTAATTTAAATAATTTATAAAAAAATAATTCTTTACAATTAATTTTTTAAAAAAAGGAAAAACATGGTATATATTAAATGTTCATTCTCAAACTCATCAAATCTCATCATTTTGATTGGGAATGAGCAAACTCATTAGAGGAGAATTTGATGGAGTTTGAGATTGGGTTTGAAATCCAACCTATTACTCTCCAAACATAAGATTTTGAGAGTTTCAGATATTTTGAATCTCAAATCAATCTCAAATCTCATATTCCAAACATAACCATGAAGTTTTTTATTTTTTATTTTTTTCAGCTTTTTTTTTTTTAATACTGCAAATTTCATTACAACTTTTCTAAATTTAGGAATCATAAGATTACAATCCTAAAATCGGTCAAATTGGGGCTATTATAAAGGTTCAATTACACCATAAGTTATCCTCAACAAAGGATCAAACAAGAAAGGCTAGAAGGAATATTGAATGTATTTTTTTCAATTTCTAATTTTATCATTTTTAGAGTTAACACTACATAGGCTTACCTGTCAATTAGAAGCTACAAATAAGCAGATATTATTTGCATAGTTCTGTCAAGATCAAATATTATTTATATAGTTTACATATCTATTTTCATAAATAGGCAATAAGATAACTTTTCATATGAGATCTATTGGAACATGTTCGGATATTTATTCCCATAAACAAAAACAAGAAAATTCATATAAGATATTTACTTCCGTAAACAGAAAATAATAAAACTTTTTATTAGAGATTTATCAAGATCTGTTCAGAATTTTAACTCCGAAAATATACCTTATGAACAAAAGACAAGAAAACTATCCATTTGAGTTCTGTCGGGACCTATTTGGATTCTAAACCTCATGACCTCATGAGCTGAAGTTAAGAAAATGTCATACACAAGCTGTAATAACACTTAATAAAAATTGAACGTTAAACTTTTCCAAGGATAGAGAGATATATAACTATATGAACTAAAAATGAATAGTGTGTAATTTTTGTTTTGATTTTATAATGCTGAATACTATAATTATTTGATAATAATTTTTTTCTACTATTTCAATTCAATCATTGTTAGGGGTTAGGGTTTGAAAGTGATTTGTGTAAAATACACGTGTTTTAAATTTTTTAGTCAACAAAAAGATTGATTTGATTTTGTTGTTTATTTTTTGGGCAAATTGCACAAACCTCCCCTGAGGTTTGACGAAATTGCACAAATATTACGATGTTTGGGTAACTCGCACGGACACTACCCGAGGTTTCAAAAACTCTACACAAACCTCCCCTATCGTCAGTCAACGACGGTTAAATCCTTCTGGTCAACGGTTAAAAATATAAAAAGACTAAAATACCCTTCAATAAATTTAAAATTAATATATTATATTTTTTTTATTTAATTTAAAAATAAAACATTAAAAAAAATTTAAAAAAAAAAAAAAAAAAGTCTCCATGGGAGACCGATCTGGTCTCCCATGGAGGCCGACCGTCTCCATCGCTGGAGACGGACCGCCTCCAGCGATGGAGACGGCATCTCCATCGCTGGAGTAATCTCCAGCGATGGAGATCTCCATCTCCATCGCTGGTCGACTAGCAATGGAGATGGTCTACATCGCTGGTCGACCAGCGATGGGCGACTCCATCGCTGGTCGGCGATAGAAATCTCCATCGCTGGTGTCTGCAGCGATGGAGTACTCGATCTCCATCGCTGGTCTCTCTCGACCAGCGATGGAATCGCTGGAGTCGACTCCAGCGATGGACTCCATCGCTGGTCGCTGGTCGAGAGAGACCAGCGATGGAGATCGAGTACTCCATCGCTGGAGTAATCTCCAGTCCATCGCTGGTCTTCAGCGATGGAGATCTCCATCGCTGGTCGAGAGACCAGCGATGGGCGACTCCATCGCTGAGATCTCCATCGCTGGTCTCTCGACTAGCGATGGAGTCGCCCATCGCTGGTCTCTCGACCAGCGATGGAGTCGCCCATCGCTGGTCGACCAGTGATGGAGACCATCTCCATCGCTGGTCGACCAGCGATGGATATGGAGATCTCCATCGCTGGAGATCTCCATCTCCATCGCTGGAGATTACTCCAGCGATGGAGATGCCGTCTCCATCGCTGGAGGCGGCCGTCTCCATCGCTGGAGACGCCGCCGTCTCCAGCGATGGAGACGATCGGCCTCCATGGGAGACCGATCTGGTCTCCCATGGAGAATTTTTTTTTTCTTTTTTTATTTTTTTTTTATGTTTTATTTTTAAATTAAATAAAAAAATATATAATATATTAATTTTAAATTTATTGAAGGGTATTTTAGTCTTTTTATATTTTTAACCGTTGACCATAAGGATTTAACCGTCGTTGACTGACGATAGGGGAGGTTTGTGTAGAGTTTTTAAAACCTCAGGTAGTGTCCGTGCGAGTTACCTAAACATCGTAATATTTGTGCAATTTCGTCAAACCTCAGGGGAGGTTTGTGCAATTTGCCCTTATTTTTTTAATAAGACTACAGATCCGAAGTGATCTGGCCATCAAGTGGGTGTACCTTTGTATATAAACAAGTTATTTTCCTATCATCAAAAAATAAAATAAAATAAAAAAGTAATTTTCCTATTTTTAATATAATTTGGTTTAGGTAAGTAATGTTGTGCACGATTTCGACAAATTCTGATGAAATTGTATGTATTGGGTTTTTAAAAAAAAATAGAAATTATTTTTATTTATTACACAAAGGTATTATTTTTCTTTGAAATTTGGATTACATATAAACATGGAATTTAATTTCAAAGAATATTCCTGGAAAAAAAACTATCTAATTATGGTATTTAAAAATGTTAAAATGTGTTTCTTCCTTAAAAACGATATTTAAAAAGATTTAAAAGCTTAATCATATAGAGTAACGTGGCTTTTCTAGTATTTGTTATGAATCATTTTATTTGCAAACTATACAATTAAATGATTAAATTTGATTTCTTTAAGTGACAGACCCAAATTTGTGAAAACATAAATAGTCTTTTTGACCCTATTATTAATCAATTTCTTTTTTTTTTCCTTAAAAAAAAAAGGAAAAATAAAAACTATGTCTTTCATTTTCCTAGATTAAAACCCAAAAAGTAATAAAAAGGTGATGACTATGACAATCCAAATTCATGATGTATAATTATAAATAATATTGTAAACTATAAAATTATTTATATTAAATTAGACAAATTTTGCATTCAATATATCAATTTTAATGCTTAACATCACATACCAAGCTTTATATGATTTGGTGAAGAAATGCACTTATTTAATTTAATAATGACTCACAATTAAGATATTTCAATTACGAGTAGCGTGTGAAAAAGATGAAAAAATATCAATTTCACATATTAAATCTGGATAAGCATAAAGTGTCTCAAAAATTAATAAAATAAAAATTCAACTTCTAGAAAAATAAATATATTGCAGTAGGACCCAAATCATAACATACTCAATATTTAATATATTGATTTTAATATATATATTTTTTTACAAGTTGAGTTGATTCCATCGTACTAATAAGATTCGGATCCTAAATTTATTATATAAGTACAAGTATAAAAAAT
The DNA here is from genome assembly GCA_021234005.1 of Nephelium lappaceum. Taxonomy (NCBI): domain Eukaryota; kingdom Viridiplantae; phylum Streptophyta; class Magnoliopsida; order Sapindales; family Sapindaceae; genus Nephelium; species Nephelium lappaceum. Next base: position 5,227,058 of record CM037998.1, read on the forward strand.
TTAATATAAACCTACCTACCTTTCTTTCTTTCTTTTTTTCAAAGAAACTAGCTACTTTGTCATTGATAGACTAATATCACGACAACATTGATTATTGTGGTGTTTAATTTAGATTGGTTCGATAAATCTCTTATTTTGAATTTGGTTGATTATGCACAGTTTCTTCCCAATCCTAAAAAAAAAAAAAAAAAAAAAAATTAAAAACAAAAAATTAGACTCTGATTTTTGGACTTCCTGATTGGATCACGTGGGTGTGGTAAGGCCGCGACCGGGTGGGCCCTAACACTTGCGGTCCAGAGGAAAATTCCTGGAAAGTGTTCTTCTTTCTGAAAGCTCTGTTTGGTTGGGACCAAGTGAAACTGCTTCGAAACTGCTTTTACTTAACCGCTTTTGGGGTTTATTTACCCCTATCACATTTGCCTCTTCCCAAACAATGAACTTCAAAAGCACTTTCCTTTTTGTTTTCTAATTACTAATTAACGTCAAGGTCTGGTTCAAAATAAATAAATAAATAAACATCAAGGGCTTTCGTTAATCAGGGTAAGATGTTTGAGCTTGGAAGCAATTTTTCTTTTTTTCTTTTATAATAAATTATTATATATAATGAAATTAACTTTAAGGATTTACTTTTAAGTTTTGATTAAAATTTTATATAATTTTTTTTTTCCTTTTATCATAGTTTGTATTAGAAAAAAATCTCTAATACATTGTAAACAATAAAAAATATCTATCCATAAATTTAAGAAACATTAATTATACATCGACTATAGGAAGAGTTAAATTCATAAAAATGTTGGTAAGAAATTATGACAATGAAATAATTTGTATATATTTATATTTTAATAAAGTTTTAGAAAAGTTCCCTAAAATGAATTATAGATATTATAAAAGAGTTAATATATATATTTATTCACTATATAAAATAGGGTTGCAATTTAGATTCCTCAAACACAACAATTCAATATGAACTCAAGGTAAATTGATAATAAAAAAGTTGATCAAATTAAGTCATGTTGATAATCATATAAAACTGATTTAATAAGCATAATATGTTTGTACTTAATTAAATATATTTCATGTCGATACAATTACTATTTACTCTAATTATATCAATTAATTAATACCCCAACAATCTACAACCATTAAGATATTATTTTGAGATAATTGTATATAAAAAATTATTATTTTAAAATAAAATCTTATTATGATTAATTAACTATACGTTATTTTCATAGAAAACTTATTGGAATAAATAAAATAAAATAATAAAAATAAAAATAAAAACCTCCATAATTTCTTTTAGGGATAAATCTACTTTCCCCCAGTAGTTTGATATAATAGTCAAAAAACCCCCTACCTTAAAAAAATCGCTACAAACCCCTTCTAGTTTATAAAAATAATAAAAAAACCCCCTCTTGTTTATTAAAATGGTCAAAATACCCCTTACCGTGAACTTGGACGTTAAAAATCAATGTTTGACCGTTAACTAGAAAGGGTAAAACTGTCAATTCAATATAAAATAGATTATATTCTTTTAAAATAATTAAAAATATAAAAATAAGAAATAAAAAAATATAAATTTATTAATAATTTTTAAAAAAATTATGTCCACCGTCCATCATGTTGATGGACAGTGGACATAATTAAAAAAAAATAAAAATAAAACAAAAATAAAAAATAAAAAAGGAGCAGCTCTCTCATTTTCTCTCTCCCTCTCTCTATCTTTTTCTCTCTCTCTGATCTCCGACGTCAATCGCTCTCCCTCATCCGCTCTTTGCCTGCCTTCATCCCCTCCGCTCTTCAGTCTTTTCTTCTTTTTCTTCTTCTTCTCCTCCTCTTTTTCTCCTTCTCCTACTCAAACCCCCATCATCTTGGTTCGAAAATCGAACCCAGACGCGAGCTTCTGGGTTCGACTTCTGAACCCAGAAGCTCTCGTCTGGGTTCGATTTGGAACCCAGATGTGAGCGTCTGGGTTTGCTTTCGAATCCAGAAGCTCGCATCTGGGTTCGAAGTCGAACCCAGACGCGAGCTTCTAGGGTTTAACTTTGAACCCGGAAGCTCGCGTCTGGGTTTGAAATCGAACCCAGATGTGAACATCTGGGTTCGACTTCGAACCCAGACGTGAATTTCTAGGTTCGAAATCGAACCCATATGATGTTTGTAGTGATTAAATGTTTGATGTAATTGTGCTTGGTGTATTGGTGATGATATTTGATGTTTGTGGTGATTAAATGTTTATGGTTCTGTGTTTGTCTGTTTGATGTTGCTGGTGAAGATTAGTTCCAAGCAGATTCTAGTTGCTGGGAACCCAAAAAATAGGTTTTCAGTCACCGGAAAACGAATAGGATTTTTTTTATTTTATTTTAGTTTTTTGATAATTTGTTTGGTTTATAATATGAGGGGCAAGATCGTCTTTTTGCATACTATCAATGTCAGGATATATTGTTCAGTAATAGAATTAACAGAAGGGGGAAAATGGGATTATGCCAAACTATAGGGGGGTCCATAGCGATTATATCAAACTACAGGCGAGAAATTTGATTTATCCCTTTCTTCTTTTATATATATATATATATATATATATTTTAAAAAAAGCCACTGCTAGCAAGTTTCAATCGGGTCGGTTCCTAATCCAACACAACCCACCCAAATTCCTATCCGGGTCACATCAAATACACAAAATCAACCCAGACCGGATCTTCACCATTGACGTTCTCTCTTTCGCTCTCTCTGTCTCTAGGTCGAAGCTTCACGGACAAACGTTAACAGGTTTGCAAATCCAACTCAATTTTCAGTGACCCAATTGACAGTTTATGGTTTTTTTTTATCATTCATATGAGTTAAATTGTACTAGATTATAATAAAGTTGTTATCTTTATGATGTTTTTGTTCTCTTATCTCGATAAAGATTTGAACTTTATCGTTTTTGGCATCTGCGGTCTTGTTAATTTCGTGTATTAGATTGTATTATGTGGAAAAAATTGTAACTTTAGTCTCATTAGAGGAGTTCTCATGTGGGTATGCCTGGTTTTTTTGTTTTTTTTGAATTTTTGTTTGTGTTTCAGGGAGTTTGATTGGTTTGATTTGAGATGGCCGGCAGAGCTCAGATCCGTACTAACAATTCGGCGCTTATTGCTATGATCGCGGATGAGGTAATGGGTTAGGTTTGTTTTGTAATCAGTTTGTGGAATTCGTTTTGGTGTAATTTGTGTAATGTGATTTGGGTTTGGTAGTTTGAGAGCAGGATCATAGTGAGATTGTTTATTGTTGGATCACGTGTGTGTTGAATGTGTGTTTTTGGATGCTCATGATGTATAGTGATCGTTAATCAAGGATAGTGAAATGTGCCTGTTGTTGGTTCAATAGTTGTGTTTCATACTTGGCATAGATCATGCTTGTAAATTGTAATCTCATTTTGGGTGCAACTGGGGTGCCTCAAGTTCGTGATATCCGCTTATTTATTCGTTAATGACTTGTCATCTCTTCACCATGTCATCAGACTTTAGGCTTTATTTGTTTAGGAATAGTTAACGGGTGGGGTACTATAGTGATCCTGTCTTTTGACGTGGAGTTCAGTGTGATGTTCGAAGAGATGGGGTGTTACCTGTGACAACTTATTAACCTGTTAGACACACATGAGTGTACTGGATGGAATTGGATATTTTGTGATTGAATGTGTTTTGTGTTCTAACGTGGAAAAAACATTCGGTTTGTTTTTGTTAATTGAAGTTAAAATTTGTTAGTCACGATGAGAGCAAGTGTGTCTCTTTCAGCATTGTAGACTAAAGTAAAGTTTGTTTGGGGTCGGAAATTGTGAAGTAGACTTATGACTTGTGGGCATATGTGATATGTCGCAAGTGTTAAGCTGATGATCATGATTTTCTAGCTTCTACTGAGATTTGGTGCCTAAAAAGGTTGCAATTATATATTCATTCATTCTAACATGCAGCAGTCTCTGTCTATGTGATCTTCGGTTGGGTTCTTCATGTATAGTATTGACTTTACTAGATAGGCCATGACCTAATCACTGATGATCGTGTCTTTGGAAGACCCATCTGATAATAATTCTTTATCATGCAGGATACTATAACTGGATTTTTGCTGGCTGGAGTGGGCAATGTTGATTTGCGGAGAAAGACAAACTATCTAATCGTTGATTCAAGTATGCTCTCGGGCCTTCTTATTGCTGAATGTTGAAACTTAATTATATTTGAAGTTTAGAAGCTGAGCTTTTACATATACTTCAACAATTACCTCTGCATATGTTTTTCCTTGAAACCTACAGCACATAACATGTTATTCTTTAAAAATGTTTTTGGGAGCTCATGACCAACTTTTTTTTGTGATACTCAAAGAAGATAGGCGAATAGGTGGTAACAGGGAGAAATATATGCCTTTTTTGGATAGTGAACCATATCCCTAAAATTGATTTAGTTAATATAATGAAATAGAAAGCAGCCAAGAGTGCCTGTGACTGAATTGGTGATTTGTAATTGTAAGTGATTTCCTGTGATACTCTTTATCTAATAACTTTATAGAAAAACTAAAGCTCTTGTTGTGAAGGTTGGACTGAATCCTTAAAGGTTTTCTGGTGTATTGATGTGGATCTGTGAAATAAAGACCACTGCCAGTTGGGGATTTTACCTTGATTTATATCCTGTATGCATTGAGGATGACCTCTTATGATCAGGCCTGCCATGGTGCTCATTCATTTTCACTACCTGAAAAGCTGTTTAATTATCTGTATATCTAACTATTGCAAATTGGAATGCTTTGACATATGTTGTTTGATCACGTCATAACAATTAATAACCAAACAAGGCATGTTATGGCAAATCCTTTATCAGTAAAACTCAATTAAGGTATCTGCATTTGTTGGTCATTAAAACCAGTTTCATGTCCTATTATGTCCAAGCACCCATTTTATCAGAAACTGGGACTCCTAGATTAATGTCAATATCCAAAACAAAGTTACTGATGCTGATTTGATTAACTAATGAATTGTGTATTTCTGCTCAGAAACAACGGTGAAACAAATTGAAGATGCATTCAAAGAGTTTACTTCAAAGGAGGACGTTGCTATTGTTTTAATCAGCCAATATGTAAGTATCGTTCACACTCCATAGTAAATAACATTGGCGTGTATATATGACTGATAAACTGGTTGATGTTGGGTTTACATTTTCAACTTCTTGTGGATGCAATGAAGGGCAAAAATTCTCTATTCTGTTTGTTTTAGTACCATAGCATAGTTTCAAAATGTGTTGGCAATGATAGCAATCCTTGTAAGTTTGTCATCAATTAAGAAATCACCATACAAACTTGAACTGTTTCCATTGCTTATCAGGTTGCAAACATGATAAGGTTCTTAGTTGACAGCTACAACAAGCCAATTCCGGCGATATTGGAGATTCCTTCCAAGGACCATCCATATGACCCTGCTCATGATTCAGTTCTTTCACGAGTGAAACACCTCTTCTCTTCCGAGTCTGTGGCATCTGGAAGGCGCTGAGTACATCCAGATGCTTATCAGTTTGCAAACATGATAAGGTTCCTTCCTAGTCAATAGCCTCGTGTTGTCCACATCTTTGTATGCTATGTTGTCAACTTCTTTATCTTTCCTATTGATTTATTTGACTTATCTGTTTATTTATAATTGCATTTTGTCTCTATTATTTTGTCATCAACTGTGATTGCGACTTCATTTATGATAAAAATATACTAATAAATCGCCAGGTTGAGTGGATTCTTGTCATTCATATGTGTTCTGATGTATGTGACGAATCGGGTGAGGATTATTTCAAAGTTAAGAACTTTACCATGTAAGTTGGGTAGGTAAGAGGCCGCCTAACAATGCCAGAACGCAGGCCAGGATTATTCTTTAATATGACTGTCGTTGTCGTGACATAAACGCTCTGACTTGAATGAAATTTAGCTGAGACATGGAAGATTTATTCACAACTTGTTTACATTTAGTAACAGGTAAGCTCAGCTGCGAATTAACTTCTTGAGTAGTTGAGTCTAGGTTATATTTTTATACCATTTAAGGCTAACTTGAAGTAGAGTGTCAAATGGGCTTCATCGGGCATCGTACTACGATCCAGTCGAATGCATTGGACCTGTCCAGCTTAGCCCATGGGCTTTTTTTTTGCGGGTTGTACGTATTTTCTGGTTTTTTAATCTCTTGTTTTTCAAGCTCGGCGAGGCTGACTTGTCAAATCTCGTTTAAATAACATGGATTAAAATTGTATTGAATTGGATTAGATTTTATAATAATAGGTATGTATGAGGCAGCTCTGGCATGCAGACAAGGCTGCCCCATTCATAACACGTTACGATAAAAGTGCAGATTAAATATTCATTAGCATTTCAGATAATGCTTGCTTGTAAAGGATAATACCTAATTAAGGCATGATAGCTAAGCACTTTACAGGTCCTACAAAAGTGTCTTTAGTGGCCATATCTTTAAAATAGTGTAAACATGATGTGAAAAAGTTTAAACAAGGATCCACTTTACAATTATCTTCTTTGAAAACTATCATCGAGATTAAAAGTTAAAGCTTTATCAAAACTTACCAAGATTAAATATTAATAGAGCAGTCTAAGACTAAATATTAATATGGTGGTCCAATTGCATGCTCTTATAACATAGTTAGAGATCTCATTTGACTCTCATTCCCGTTCGGAGATATGGGATATTTGGGCGTAGGTTCCTTTATCCTCAAATTACTATACCCATTTCCCTTCGGTCCCTGATTTTCATTTGACTTGAATTTACTTTTTCAAAAAAAGTATATATTAATAAAAAAACAATGATCAATTTTAATTGTATAATTAAATTTCACCATTCTCAAAGCAATCTAATAAAATTATAATAATCTATTAATTCACAAATATAATCTTATTAACATGCTGATTCCACAAAAACATTGAAAAACATATAATCTCAGAACTACTCAAACAAGAATATATATATATATATACACACCAAACATGCACATGTACATCTTAGTGTTTTCTTTTCGAAGAAGCAGAAAGAAAGAAAATTCCCACTTGGTGGCATGTGCATGTTTGTACAGCTTACAAGTCCTAAAAAACTAATGTCCATATTTGAACAAAATCATGTCAAATCTGGGAATAAAACGTGTTGGGGTTGAGGGTTGCCCCACATGTACAAACATACAAACAAAACTTTATGATCGTGATTTGTGCCTCTAAAACAACCCACAAAATAACGTATTTTGAAAAAAAAAAAGTTGTGGGCCCTAGAGATACATGGCCCACATTGGCACCTAAAGTGGGCCAGACTTAGTATTTATCCATAAAACTTGAGGATGATTAGCCGCCGCATCCGACGGAAGAAGCCACTACTCCACTCAATTGAACGGGTCTCCTCCTTCTTCCTATCCAACATTAAAGAAGGATCAACCAATTAGAATCTTTTATTTTATATATTTTTTTGTATGTTTTTGGTCATCCAACAAAATCTTCAAGAATTTTTGATGATTGTTGATTCTGACTTGCATGATTTTCTTTTCCTTTTTATCAATTTATTAGTCAACGAAGTTTATCCGATATGTCAAAACTTTTTTTTTTTGTTTATTTGGATAATAGATTTCAAAGGTATAATAATAATGAGTATTTTTCTTTTCTTTCTATCTATTCATATATCAATGATGGATGCCCTTTTTCTTTTGTGTAAGGGTATCTCATAGAAGATATGCATATATATATATATATATAGTATTTGACTTCATTCAATATATTTTACTATAAAAATAATTTAATATTTAATATTTAATTTTAACAGATTTTTTAATTGCTCGTGTAGTTAATCCTGATAGATCCTATTATCAGTAAATTTTCGATTACTTACTAATTATTTAAAAGGTTAATAACTCTATTCGCTTTTTTCCTTAATTACTTTTATTTTTTAAAATACTTTTAAAAGTCAAGAATTATATACAATATAGAATATCTATCCTTATATGTAGTATCACTTTTTTTTAAGAATATTGGTGCATTGTCTGTTTTCTACTTCCTAGATAGAGCCCACAAAACAAGCAGCCAATTGTAAATACCCAATTGGATAAACACCAAGTCACTATACCTCCTCTTTCTAACTTACAAGTGTTCAACAATTTTTTTGTTTTTTGTTTTTTGATAAAAGTGTTCAACTTCTTTTTGCTTTTTAAATTACTTAAAATCCAGTTATGGAATCTACTAAAAAAATAAAAATTAATGACACTATTAGAAATTATCCAATTCCTTCCTCTTCTATTAATTTCATTTAATTCTTTCTTCGATTTGGTCAAAGATATTTTCAACAAATCAAAATTAAAATAAAAGCACTCTAATACTTTATTAATAAATTGTAAAAAAATTAAATATCATATATAATAAATAGATATTGAGTTAAAATAAATCTCTATGATGTAATTACCATTCATGAATGTCAGACTGAAATGATACAAAAAAATAGATATTGTTAATATGACTATCTATTTTTAGATGATGTGTTAGACAGTTCATGTCAGTAAATTAATAATTATTTAATTTTAATTTTCAAACATAATTAAACTCAAAAAACAAAAGGAAGCATTACATGAAAAATAAGAAATCGTTAAATGGAAATACATGTAGACATTAAATGAAAATAAATATAAGCATTTGGAGAATAATATTTCAATTTGATTGCCTAACAGATAATCCTTATTCCATATAGAAAACAAATCTCTTGATATTAATGATATAATATATATATATATTTAAAAAAAAAAAACACACAATCTAATAACCTTGAAGATACTTTAATAACAAATATATCAATTACCTTTCATTATTATTCTTTTATGGATTTGACTATCCTACTGATTGGATAAGATTATTAATTAATGATAATTTTTGGATTTATTATAAGAGTGATTATTAGAGAATATTTTAGAGTTGTTATTGATGGTAACCTTATCCAATTAGTAAGGTATCAAAATCCTTCATTAAATTCACTAATTTAATAATAGAAATTAAATAGCTTTAAATTCATGCACATTATCCAAGCTAATTATCTTGTTTCATTAAGTCCTAATTATTTTATAACTTATTCTCTTTTAAATTCGAAAAACACTAATAAATTAAAAATCCTCTACATTCCCTCTCAGCTTCACATCAATCACAGGGTGAATCTCTAAACTATGTATGTCTACATAAGCAGTGATTGATATCTGACCGATTCGGATAGATTCCTCAGCCTGATCTGGCTTTTTTTTTTTTTGTCCAAAATATTCTCAAATCTCAAATTGAAATTATGGATAACTTCCAAAACCAAAAAGGAAACAAAAAAATTTAAATATAGATAAATTAACGAACAATGAAAAACGAAATGACCAAAATACCCTCCCCTAACAAAATTTAACACCCCCACATGAAGGTTAATAAAACCCAAAGACAAGACAAGACAAGACAACAACTACCGGGTCATGAGTTGTAGATTAAACACAAAACCATAAAAACAATAACAAAAACATGGATAGGGTGTTTTCAGTGGATGAAATCTCCGACCAGTTCTGGTCAGCGCCACCAGCACCCACACCAACGACAACGACGACGACAACAACAACAACAATCCATCCAAAGCAATCACCAGACTCTGCAGACAACGAATCATCGTCCAAGACAATGAACAGGAGCGAGTCTGAGTGGGCCTTCCAGCGTTTCCTCCAAGAAGAAGCTCACATGGTGGGGTCTCAGCACTCCTCTCCCTCCGCTGATGCTCCTCCTCCTCCTGACACTCCCCATTATCATCCCCAGAAACTTAACGTCAGGAAGACTGCTGCTAGTGGTGGTAGTCCTCCTCCGGATTCTGAGGAGTACCAGGCTTTTCTCAAGAGCAAACTCAACTTGGCTTGTGCTGCTGTTGCTTTGTCTCGTGTAAGTTTGAATCTTAATGCGTTTTTTGTATGTGGGTTGGTGGGAAAAATTGGATCTTTGTATTGTTTTCTATTGGTTGCATGGTTTTTGTGTTTTTAGTTGTGTTTGGTTGGTTGAAAACTGGAGACAAGTTAATGTAAAAGGAGTTAAATTTGTGGGGTCTTTTTTTTTACTAGGTTATGTGTTGGAAAAGTCAGCTGTGTCAAGCTTAAAGAGATTCTGGGATAATCTGAAGTGGATTTGGGGATATTTTTGTGTTATTATGTTGTTTGGATTGGTGGACGTGATGTGGTAATAATAATAATAATAGTAAAAGGAATAGTTTGATCGAGCACACAATTGATGGTTGTGCTTTAGGCTGGCAAACAATGAGAAATTGATAGTGTTTGAGGATTTATTGTCATCCAAACTGAGGGCTCTGGTTCTCTCTAGGTTTTGGTTTTTTGGTTTGTGATATCATTGGATTGTGGTTATTTCATCTAAATTTGTAATGGCATAGGGCTATGTTATGGAGAAAAACTATGGTTGATGTGCAAGATTTTCTTAAAGCTTTGACGGGTAAAACGATCACTGAAAATTTAAGACTTATAAGTTTTAGAGCACATTCTTTTGAAGTTAGAAGGCTGTGTCTCACTTTTACTTGATTATAAACTCCTAAGCAAGATTTGACATGCAATGCATGAAACTGTCTTTGTGTAAAGGCAAACAGAAAATTATCGTTTAACTCTGTTATGTATGGCTTTTTCCTGCTTATGCACTGTTTCATTGACAGCGAAGGTTCTGTATAATTTTTTTTTGATGATCAAATTAGGTGTAGAAACTTAATGACATGCTTCTGATTATGTAGAAGGAAGAGAATCAAAGATGGTAAAAGGATGTATGACTTCACAAGTTATTGTTGTAAGGTTCATGACTATTTAAATTATGCTGGTATTTGACTTCTAGATCATGATTTTACACGAATTGCGGTTATTTATTTATGCATTTTAAACCTTATTGAAAAGCTTAATTGATTATGAGACTAGGAATTTGGTGCATCTATGAGTTTCTTCTTTCTTTGTCTGTTGGATTTTTGGAGATGTTATTTGGTTCTAACTCATGTGGTTCTATATGAGAATTTCCTAATTTTGTTCTTTTCATGTGTTCATCTGTGTAGGCTTCTTTTGTGAAACCTCAAGATTCTTTAGCTAGAGCTGACAGTGGATCACAAGCTTCTAATACTTCTGAATCAGGATCTCAAGCTCCTTCCAAAGGTTTGATCAGTGAATTTACATATTTACTTTTGGTCTATGTATGTGGTTTTGTGGATGTAGAAATATATATGTATATCAGAGACAATAGCTTTTTCACTTGTTATTTTTAACGAGCAAATTGTTTACTAGAATGAAGAAGAACAAACCAAAATAATATATTTTATATGGAACTGGAAAGGTGCAACAACAATGAGTTGGTAAGTCCTTATTGAGGGTTTTTCACTCGTTTTAGTGTCTCTGAAAAGAGAAGAGTGGATATGCAAGTACCTGATGATATTGGTTATAATTGATAATCAATTGTATGATGATGTCATAATATTTGTGAAATCATACATTGGCCTGCTTTCACAGTTAATGAAATCATGTCACTGCTTTTCTTTCACATTTTCCTTGTGAAGAACAAGTTTATAGTTTAGCGTGAGTAGTAACATAAATTTTACCGTTAGAATAATTTCTTCCTTTTCTTTTTTAATCACCTATGTAGGAGCTGCACATGATTTGTCCAGGTCTCAAGATAAGGATGATAATGGACTGCCTGGAGTACCTTCCTTATCAACTGCACAAAAGAAAGCTGCTGCCAAACCTGTGAAATCAGGAAACAGTGGATCTTCAGGAGAACAGTCTGAAGATGATGAACTCGATGGAGAAACTGCAACGACTGAGAATATGGACCCTGCTGACGCAAAACGTGTAAGGAGGTAATTTTCATCTCTACTGTTTCAATAGTTTGGTAATTTCTGATCATTGGAGTGGCAACCATCGTTACAAAACATATTTCTTTGGATGAAGTTTGACTTCATAACAGATAGAGACACCCAAAGCATAGTCGTCTTTTGACTGTAATGAGGTTCGCATCAAACTATTGGTAACACGATATGGAACATTGCATTTTTTATTTAGTTTTGGCAGTAAATCTCATAATCAGAATCCCCAACTCAAATTTTCATTTTAACTTTCTAAATTAAGCAATAACTTGCTTTAAAATAGTAGCCAAGTAGACCTGGTAAGAAAGGGACCAGAGGATCTAAGCGCATGCATTTTCAAATAGATATGATATATTATGCTGGAGGTTTGTGTAGAATTTACTATTTTTAGTTGCATATTTGATGGATAAAGGCCTTTTATTAATTTAGACAGTGTTTTCCAGAATGCTTTCCAATAGAGAGTCAGCAAGGCGTTCTAGAAGAAGAAAGCAAGCCCATTTGACCGAGCTTGAGACACAGGTGTGGTTCTTGTTCTGACTCTTTGATTTTACTTCCATTTCTTCGTATGAAGAAAATTTATAGACTTCGTAGGCATTGTCTTTTTAGGTTTCTCAATTAAGAGTTGAAAATTCGTCTCTACTGAAGCGTCTCACTGACATAAGCCAAAAATACAATGAAGCAGCTGTTGACAACAGAGTTTTAAAAGCTGATGTTGAAACAATGAGAGCAAAGGTAAGCCATTCATCTTTAGCCTTCTTACTGTTGATTGCCGTCTTGCAGGCATTTTGTTGGAACACGATAGAGTGCCTACCTAGCCTTTGCTAGGCACTCGCCAAGGTAAGCTGTTGGCTTTGCAAGCCAAGGATTGAAATTGAATGATTAAAGGGTCCTAGTATTCTCATTTTTGATAAAGAGTGTTAGGATATTGATGCACAAGAGGCAGCAGAAACCTACTATTTTAGCCATTTCATTTGACGTCTTGGTTACATTTCCAGGTGAAGATGGCTGAGGAGGCCGTCAAAAGAATTACTGGGTTGAACCCTATGTTCCATGCCACCATGCCAGAGTTATCTGCAATGAGCATGCCCTCATTTAGCGGGAGCCCTTCTGACTCCTCCGCAGATGCTGCTGTTCCTGTACAGGATGACCCCAATCATCATTATTTTCGGCCCCCTTCGGATAATCGTCTGTCCACTCATGACCCTTTAGTCAACAATGGTTTGACAGACATTTCTTCAGCTGAAAACGTGCAGCCAAATTCTGGAGCAGCAGCTATAGCTGGGAACAAGATTGGCAGATCTGTTTCCATGCAGCGAGTGGCGAGCTTGGAGCATCTACAAAAGAGGATTCGTGGGGGCGTAAATTCTTCTGGTGCTCAAACCAACAGAGATTCATAATAACAAACTGCTTGATCCTAGTGTTAAGAAGGTTCTCATTGAAGAATGCTTGAAGATTTTATTTAAATGCTGCATTTATTCTTGACTCAACTGTATGGAAAGAAAACCTATTCTTTATGTCAAAAACTACATTCTGAGTCAGACTGCAATATTTAACCTTTCATTTGATCATGTGAAACCTGCTGGATAAACTGATGATCAGCACAGTTGTCAATTTTACCTATGATGTTCAGGTTGCATGCACGAGTTTCTCAGTGCATTCAATCCTATTATTTGTAATCGAATGCATTATAGAATTCTGATCAGGTAGCAAAATCAACTCTATTACAGTATTGATCAAAAAACAAAATTGACAAGCGCATACTGAGTTGCTGTCATGGATACTGATAAAGCAATATGCAAATGAATGCTATGTTATTTACTGGCAGTAGTTGCAGCATTTTCTTTATAACAAATTAATAGTTTACATCAGAACCATGACCAAACCTTGTTTTGATTTGGATTCAAAAATGTAAGTGACATAATTACAAAATTCCTGTGATTGTATTACATTCATGTACCTCTTGGACAATACTCCCAGTAATCAGTTTTTGTACATGTTGCTTGTTTGTGTCTTCAATACAATTGTCTCCTTCAGTGTCTATCAGATTCTTACATTCCTCTTGAAATCTTCACAACCAGACACTGATATAACTAGGCGGATTCAATATCAAGCATCTAATAAGGTGTTTTAGTTGTCTGAACTAAACTACAGCCTGGTTCATTTTCTATCCTTCTAACCTTCATTTCCTTTCTCAAACTCTCCACTTCTTGCCATCTTCCTGCTGAAGCATAAACATTCGACATAGCTACGTAATCCTCACTAGTACCACTCAAATCCAGAGAAACCGACTCTGGCCGTAGCTCCAAGAGGATTTTCCCCACCTTCTCAGCCATCATAACATCTCCATGAACATTGCAAGCACTCAACAAACTCCTCCACAGAATTGCATCAGGTTTAATAGGCATCCCCATGATAAATTCATACGCTTCATTTAATCGCCCCATCCTGCCAAGAAGATCAACTATGCATCCATAATGTTGTATTTGCGGCTCAACACCCCATCTTTTCTTCATCCTATCAAATAAATCAAGTCCCTCTTCAACAAGGCCAGCATGGCAACAGGCCGAAAACAAGCTAGTGAAAGTCAATGCATTAGGCTTGACACCACAAACCCTCATAAAATCCAAAAGCCTCACCGAGTCTTTCCCTTTCCCATGAATGGCTAAACCAGTCACCATTGCTGTCCATGTCAACACATTCTTGTCTCTCATACGTCGAAAAATCAATAAAGCATTCTCAAGACACCCACATTTGGCGTACATATCAATAAGACCAGTACCAACAAACACATCATTCTCAGGCAACCACATTGTCTTCTCTATATATCCATGAACACATGCACCACTTTCGAGCAGACCCAATTGAGAACTAGCGGAAAGAGCACAAACCATAGTGGTATCAGTAGGTATCACACCACAAACATCAACCAACATGTCCTTAAACAACGCAAATGCCTCAAAGGCACAATCTTTACCCTTCTTGCCATGTGAACAATAACCAGTCATCATTGCATTCCATGTAACACTGGTCCTCACAGACATTTCATCAAACACTCTTCTTCCAGACACAACATCCTTGTTACTACCATAACAATGAATCAAAGTAGTTGCCACCAAAACATTAAACAAGACACCAACTTTCACCAGACGTGTATGCACTTGTCTACAAAGCCACAATGTGGACAAAGAAGAGAGCCTAGCACAAGACCCCAGTACAAAAACGTAAGTGAAATCATCAAAAGATGGGATTTTGGTATTGACCCAGTTGGAGAAAACGACAAGGGAGTGTTTTGGAGGGATGCAACGTATCAAAGTGTTGAAAAGGAACATGTTTGTGGGGTCAAAGTGGGTGAAAACAAGGTTGGCTAAGTGGGTGGTTTGTGGGGAGTAGAGCTGGATGAGTTTTGCATGGAGAGAAGGGGATTTGAGGTTGTTGATTATCAACTGAGCATGGAGTTGTTTGGTGTGGTTCGTGGTTGTGGTGGCTGCTTTGAGGTTTAAGAGAGACAGAAACTTGTGTCTGGCAAGAGACTTCATGTATGTGAGAGCAGTCTTTTGAGAGTTGGTACTGAGAAGCAGACTATAAAAAGAAGATTAAAGGCCTAATCAAATGTATTAGAGAACTTGGAACTCCACACATCATAAAAATGTAACTGAATGTTGGAAGTGAGATTTTTTGTATATTGATACTAATTGAAGTTTCACTTGAGTCTTAAAAGTATAAAATTTTCATCCACTGCATCTTAGTAGGTGTAGTTGAATATCTACCTTAATCGTAAAAGATAAAATGTGTTCAAATCTTATTTTGTCCTTTAAAACACAAAATGTAGGTAATAAGAGTTGTCAATATTACATTATCAGTAATTCATCTTGACAAGTTTTCAATAATTATGTAATCTGTAAGATGAGTTAAAAATGATTTTTTTTAAAAAAAATTATTTTCACGTTTTGTTATGTAAATATTAACTCAATTTATATTATTATGTGTTATTTATGTCAATTCTGACAAAAATTGTTTAATACTATGATTAATTAATTATATTAGATCCAACACCCTTTGAACTTGGTAAAATTATTTTAAGCTTGTGTTGGTGTTGATTAGTTGCATAAAATAAGAGCAATTTAAGTTTAGGTCAACCTAATATGAAATGTTTAACTATAATGTTAGATGAGATGGTTTATAGTTTAAGCTGTGCGTATTATTTCATTACATCTATGATAGGAAAATAAATCACATCATACTTATTCATCATAATGTGTTGAAAAAGCCACTTTTTTATATAAATTTAAGGTTTGCTTCCAAGTCAATTCTACTATAGGGGGTTGGGGAAACTTTCGAATTGTAGAAACAAAATTGTTGAAATTAAAAAATTCTTCCCAAGTTAAATAGTGTTGCTATGGTAAACTCCAAAACTGCCAGCCGCACCTCAACCGGGTTATGTTATCTAATCTTGTTCATCTTCAACACACGCAAAAACTGACCAAAACATCCCAAATCCACCAACACAACACAACACACCACTTTAACTATGGAGATCACTTCATCTCTATCTCTCTCTCTCTCCTTTCCTTCAAGACCCCCACCCTTTTCTTCTCTTCCCTTCTCCTCCTCTCACTCCTCTTTCTTCACCACCTCCACTTCCATTTCTCTCTTCAACAGCTTCAAAGCCACCTCCTTGGTCTTGGTTCACCCCACCAGGAGAAGGACTGAGAAGGCCAAGAAAGGTTTTTCCTGCAATGCTTTGTTTGGTCTTGGTGTGCCTGAGCTGGTTGTTATTGCTGGAGTGGCTGCTCTTGTTTTTGGCCCCAAAAAGTTGCCTGAAGTGGGCAAAAGCATTGGCAAGACCGTCAGAAGCTTCCAACAGGTTAGTTTATTTACCTGGGGTTGTTTGTTTAATGAGAAAATGTATGATGAAATGAGAAAGTTTTTATTTTTATTTGTTCTTTGTTCTATTTGAGGTTATGTTGAATGCATATATATATCTTAATTTGAACTTTTTGATTAAGGAATCGTTTAGTTAATGAGAAAAGTTTTGATTTTTATTTGTTCTTTGTGCTATCTGGGGTTGTGTTGAATGGACAAATATATCTTAATTTTAGTTTGAGTTATTGAAATAGTTGTGTTAGCTAGAAAAAATAGTGGGGTGGAAAACAAGATTTGAACTTTTTGATTCTTATGTTGGTTTAGTGTTAATTTGAGAAGAAGATATGAAGATAGTTGAAGTTATGTTTAACTACAGTAATATATTACTTTATGAGTTATGACTCCAAGTTCGATTTAGATGGTGAATAATGTAAAATTTAGGCTTTGGATTTGTTCAACATTTGTATCTTCGCGAGAGATTAAAATGAGGGGAGACTAATTGAAGTATTCTGAGATGGTTAGTTTCAGTGTATTGCGGTTTAGTTTATTTAGTATTGGAGTCATTTGTTAGTGTAGTGTAACATATTTGAGGCTCCGGTCTTGCCTGAGATGCTATTGCTATAGTAACTGTACCTATCAGTATTTCTGTTTATTTACGTGTAAAGATAGATAGTTTATATTTGGAAAATTTGGAGTAATTTCGTTTTACTTGCTTTGAAGACTGATGATTGTGGTGCCTGATGTAGTTTTATCATTTTAGATTTAAGAGACCAATTTGCGTGCCTGCATGGGTGATGTTTGGAGTTGTCTCATTCTTATCATTGACTCTTGGAATGGATTTTGGAAAGTTCATTTTGGTTAATTGTTTAGAGTCCTTTCCTTTACCAAGTTGTTTGCAATGGCTATAATTGGGCTGTTTAGTTGGTTTGATTAATGTAGTTGATAGCGGATATTGGTCTTACAGCTTCTGGTTCTGATGGTAAACGTAGTGATAGGATCAATGTAGGCTTTATGTTTCAATTCTAGGGAGGAAAAGACATATTTTGGTTTAGTTTACTGCAAAAGTTGTTTAGTTAGTAATAAGGTTTTGATAAGGGGTTTAATGAAACAAAAGTGTCATTTGCTAGGCATTGAACAATACACTCGCACCCTTTAGAGAACATTCATTGAAGAGCGATGATAGTTTCTCTACAAACCAATAACTGTTTACATTAAATGTAAAATCCCTTTCTACCCGCTTTCACATGCTTATGTTATTTTGACTTCCTCAATTTTAGGATCTCCCTCATTATAGATTTATTATTGCTGGTAAATATATACAGGAGTGAGTAGATTGATGGTCGCTTCTTGTGCTCCTGAATCTTCACCAAGAATGGTTTAAACTTATCATCACTCAATATTGGTCCAGCTTATTATATAGTAAAATGCTACTCACTATTGCTTTTCAGTGTCTGTGCCTTATACTTTTACATGTTATTAGCCTGTGAGCCTGAAGTGCAAGGGATGTGACTTGGGTTGGGTTGAGGTTTTCTGGAACCAAGCCGATGGTAAAAAAGTTCTGGAAAATTTAACTTGAAATCAATGTGACATGGTAAAGAGTAAATCCATAATACAAGCTAGAGCCGCTTCGGCTCTCATCTTCCACTTTAACTTCTTAAAATTATTTGTATATGCCATGGATTAATATAACATGTCTATACTGATAAGGTTATACATAATACATACATATATATATAAATTTTAACAGAAGTTTTATATATATATATATGTATATATTTATATCAATTTTAACAGAAGTTTAGATATATTGTATATGTTGAGCAATCCTAAGGTTCCAACTCAATAATTGACCGGACCTAAGTTGGTCCTAAAAAGTTGCAGTCTAACCTGACTTATTCAGGCTGGTTAGTTCTTTGGTATCCTAATCGCACTTCCTAGGTAAAAAATATTTAAAACTGTGGATGGCCAATCTGTTGAGCTTACAAATATGTTTAATCTTTATCTAACAATCAAAGTGCACTTGAAACAGTTTTAGCTACTGAGAGAAATGACCAAAATGTTAAGTTAAATAGCAGGATGGCTTCTAGGGAAGTGGAAAACATAGGCTTTTTTGCGCTAGAATAAGCATGGATTTTGAGATTGTGATATAGCATGAAAACTTGAATGAGAATGATAATTGTCATTGTCAACACAGAGAGAGAGTCTGTTGCAGGTTATTTAAGCTTGGATCTTCCTATTGACTGGTACCATACAAGGGGTTGAAAACTTGAAATTGATACAAAGAAAAAGCATTTACTGATTTTTTCCACTAGTACTTAAGACCCTTATTACCGAGGTGTAACCTCCCAGCTTCATTCCCTTGTACAATACTAGACTGGTTTTACTTCTCTCTTGCTTCTGATCTTAAAAATTGTCACCTAAGCAATAATACTTAAAGATTGTGTACATATGAGATAGGGAAGAAGATCCTTGTTAATCATCTAAGCTATAACTGCTATAAGATTCAATGGTTTTGACAATTTTTGAGCAATATTTACAATTACTAATGTCACCTTTCTCTGCTACGGCATGTTGCAAGTATAAATGATCCGTGTTCAAATGTTGCAGGCTGCAAAGGAGTTCGAGACTGAGCTGAAAAAGGAACCTGATTCTTTAACAGAGCAGGCTGAGGAGAAACCTAAAGCAGTCAGTGAAGAAGGGAAACAAGAAGACAAGGCCTCAAGCTCGAAAGAAAGTGTATGAAAGTTTAGAGTTTTCATTTAGTTGGCACATTTTGACAACTCTTGGCTATTGTATCAATGAGTTTAGCACAAGTATATTAATCTTGAATGTAGATCAGTTATTTAAGTCATGTTCATGCTTGGTTGATTTTCTCCTTTCACGGTTTGTGCAGGTGGGGCTAAGAGTTGGTTGGCGCGTTTAGATTATAGCCCCGCCAAGTTTCCGAAAAAGGACAAGGAAATTCATTGCCCTTCACATAAACGTTACTTAAACTTTTGAGTCTCAGGATTCCTTGAAACTTAAGAATGCTAGTGAATTCATAGGCAGACCCAGCACCACATATACAAGGTTCCACATGCCTCTTAGCTTCCTTTGTTTTTTGCATAATAGACCATGCCTGTTATTCTATCATGCAACATAGACATATAAATGGGCCATAACGGGCCTATATAGTTGATACGGGTCCATTAATGCTTCTGGGCTCTACCCAGCCCAATTATGTTTCAGGTTATAGGTCCAGCCCTGACATGGAACAGAGGAGAATTCTTTCTTTTACATATATATATTTGAAATACATACTAAGATCAAGTATTATATATAGAGTTTAGATATCGATTTTTACAAATTAGGCCTTCCACAAACATTAGAGGAGAGGCTAAGACGGGTTGTGCATTGTGCTCATGAAATTGATCTTTCCCATTGGGCACATCTTGTTAGTTTAGTGGATCATGAATTCATGATCACAAGTTGAACTGTCTAGGTTGAGTTCTGATTGGTGTATGTTGAGAATCATAGACTCTCACACGCACCATTTCATGTCTCAATTTGCCAGTTTTAGTAAAAACGGAAAGGAATGGACAATAAACACCGAGGGGAGGGCAAAAGTTGGTGACATTTTAAATTAAAAGTAATATTACTAAACACCTGAATTATTGAATTAGAGGATAAAAAAGAATTTCTACTATTTAAATATGTCAGTACACTTTATATCACCTTTTTTTGTTGGTCTGTGATGGGGTCATCCTTGCATCACATAGAGACAAAAGTGCTTTTACTAAATAATATTTTTACACTGCTCCTTGATTCCAGATGTGTCTTGTTTTGATTTGATTAATAAATAATTTTTTTTTTATTTTAAAAAAAAAAAAAACGATGGTGTTGGTTTTTATGGTGAGGCTCATCATCATCATCATCATACTCTACTGGACTTTAGTTATTTTTGTTTCAAAATGATTGATGAATCAGAAATGCATCTTCAATGTGAGGAAACTTGTCCCAATTCCACATACAGGGAGGACCGATATCACTGTTTCCAGCTTGTGCACTAGCAAGACCAAAAATGTAACATTGGAAAAGCTTTTGAATCTTATTGTTTGTGTTAAATAGTCCGTAGATTCTTTTGGACCAATTTTCTTAGAGAAAAAAGAACAATCAAACTCTCTACATCTTTTGCACTCAGATCAACAAGATCATAAAATTCGTGTTCATATATTGTATTATATGAAACAATAATCTTACCGAAACAATTAATAGCCATGGAAGTGAATCTTCATGCAATTAATGCAAATCCATCGAATATTAGATAAACTTACAATCCCAATCCATGGCTATTAATGCAAATCCAATGAATCTTATTGTATTTGCATTTTATAATGTAAGATTCAAGTAGTTCTTTACAAATCTCAACTTATTATTGTAAAACTATTGAAACATGTAATTTACAATGATTAATTTAAATGAACATCGACAACTCCTCATCTTATTAAAAAAAAAAAAAGAAAAAAAAAAATCATCTTAAAGAAGTCCACGGATTATTCTATCTTAGATAAACTTATAATGATTATTAGATTATGAACGTTTTTCCATTCATAAACTTAATGCAAATCCAATGAATATTATACAAACTTACAATTCGAACCCAAAAAATGCAAAATGGTCTCAATCACAACTGTACTTACTTTTGACCATTTATAGTAGATAATCTAAGTAGATATTACAAATCTTGACTCATCATCCGTAAACGATTACATTCACTTGATTACTTCTTACCTTTATAATACATAATCTAAGTAGACATTACAAATCTTGACTCATCACCCGGAAAGCTATAGTGAAACACACAATATATAACAATTAATCTAGACAGATACCGCCAAACCCCCATCCATAAAAACAAATTAGAATATCATCGTACAAAAGCGCGTGGGTTACCTCCATAACTCTCATTCACACTACACACATAAACTTTCCCATTCATCCATCACCACCACCACCATCACCATCATCATCTCTCAAATTCTCATAAAAAGCCAATATCTCTCTCTCTCACACACACAAACACACACACACTCTATATCTACACACACACACACAGTCTTCAAACTCAAAACCCAAACAAAAAGACACCTTGAAATCCACAAAAATTACCCTTTCCGGGTTATCGGGCTGGCGATCTGCCACCCAATATCCCAACAGAAGTACCCATCTCTCTTGGGCTCTGAAAACAGACCCCACTTACGAACTCTCTTCGCACACCCATTTCCACAAACACTTGCTCTGCATTCCCAAAAACAACACCCATGGCAGGAACCGGACAAGAAGGCTTAGGAGACGACTTCTTCGAGCAAATCCTCTCAGTCCCACCTGGCTATGCCTCTTCCGCCGCCGCCGGAGGCGAAGCCGGTTCCTCCTCCTCCGCTGTCCCCATGTTCTTGCAACTTAACTCCTCCACCGCCGCTGCCGCCCCCGGTGGCTTGTCTATGGGTGTGGGCATGGGGATGATGCCTCTTGGCTTGAATTTGGAGCACAGCTTCTTGAGACAACAAGAAGACACCACCACCACCACCACCACCAACAACAATAACAGCTCTTCTTCTCCGAGCTCAACTACTTCTACAATTAACGTAACAGACTTATATATCTCTACCCACTCTTTTTTTTTGAATTTTTTGACGGATTTTGATGAATTTAATGCTTTGATTGCTTATGTTCAAAAGAGTTCGTCTTTGTTTTTTGTTTTAAGAGTAAATTTTTTTTCCCGGGAATATTCGCACGGGGAAAGTGTTTGGGTTTTTAGTTTTTAATGGTTTCTATGTGAATTGGAGAAAGATGGAAGGGCATTTTGGTAAAAAAAGACGGTTTGTACTTTTTTATGAGAGAGTTTGTACTTTTGGTTGGTGTGGGTTGTTTCCGGCTTTTTTGATGGTTTTTATGTGAAATGGAGAAAAATAGGAGGGTCTTTTGGTAAAAAAGGATGGTTTATACATTTAGCTGATTTGGGTTGTTTTTGTGAGAGTATGTTGGTAAAAAAAGATGGTTCGTACTGTCAGTTGATGTTGTGTGGGGGGGGGGGGGGGGGCGGGCCTGGGGCTCTTTTATTTTTTTATGTGAAATGACGAAAAACGCGAGGGTAATTTGGTAAAAAGGATGGGTGTACATTTGGATGATGCGGGTTGTTTTCATTTCTCATGTGTGGTATTTATGTGAAATGAAGAAAAACAGAAGGGTAATTTGGTAAAAAAAGTAATGGTTTGTACATTTGGGTGGCAGGAGAGAGATTCAGTGCACATGTCAAGTCTGTTTCCTGCTTTTGGGCAGTTGCAGTCTCAGTCACTCCGCCCATCACCGCCACCCCGTCCACCCCAACTCCACCAGGTGCATTTCTTCTTCTGACAACGATACCCTTCTTATCTCTACTTTATTTCACTTATAGCCACGGACTTTCCCTTCCAGAAAATGATAGATGACATGATGCATAATTGGTTCAAAGCGTCACGTCTCCTTATAAAAGTTTATGACACACTATAATATATCATCGAAAGAATGTTTTATAGTTTATATTTTTTACTATAAGATTTTCTAGTGACAATTTTCAGGAGAAATATTTGGGGATTTTTTTTTTTTTGGGTTAGTTTCATTTAATTGTTTTGGCAAATTAAGAAAATAGAAATGTAATTTTGTACATGTTTTGTGTTGGGGTGTGAATATAAAATATGTACATGTTTATTTTAGTGAGGGTGTTAAGGTAGTGAGTGGTGTGCACGCGTTTGTGTAGAGGTTGGGGGTGAGGCGGGTGGCTTTTCTTCACTCTCTGTAAGTGGGACAGTGACTGATGAGTTTACTGACACAAAGAATTTGGTAATGTCAATATGCCGATTATCGAGTAGTTTCATACGTGCGGTGAACTATGCCATTTATTATGTCATCTTAGGTTGTGTAATGGGACTCAGCGATCCTTACCAGCAGTTGTAGTGCCAATCTTGGTCATTTTTTGTCATTCCATGTCGGGGCCACGCGCCCCCTGAACCAGGATATACGTGTTGTGATAACACGCGCGTGGATTTTGTTGTTGCGGTAGTAATAGGACTAGCAGTTGGTTGATCCTTACTGGTTTCAAAAGTGTTTTTGAAGCAAGTGTCCATTTCAAAGTTATTGACTTTCTGTGGTTTTGGTTGTGTTTGTTGTTGGTTCAGTCCAACTTTTGTGAATTGGCTTTGCAGATTATCGGCATGATTTTGGTTACTTAAAACTCTTGGTTGATTGAGATTCTTTGTAATCATGTGTTTGAGTTTCTTGTTGCATTAAACATGAGGATCTCTTGTAAAACAATGAGATGTGTAACAGATGGCGACGTGTAAAGAATTTCATGCCTATGTGTACTTAATGATCTCTTCTGTTAATAAAACTTACAGATGTAATTAACATATTATTATATTTCCTTGGTATGGTTAGAGGATGTTGAATTTTTCTCCATTGGAACATTAGTTCATTGTTGAATCTACTACAAATGTTGTCGATAATAATATATTTGTTATTTGTTGTGGGTGATGAATCAACCGTAAGATAATTTGTTTTTGTATCATTGTCGAATCATGATGCAGACTTTTAATAGCCAACCGACCCAACCCGGAGTGGTTGCTGCTGCACCACAACCTCCGGCCATGCGCCCCAGGGTCCGAGCAAGGCGAGGGCAAGCTACGGATCCTCACAGTATTGCAGAGCGGGTAAAACTGTTGCTTCAGTTTCTTAGGATACAAAATCATGTGATGCTGATGTTTCTTGTAGGAGAAATATTATAAACAACTTGAATTAATAAGTGCATGTGGTTTTGTTCGAATATCAAGAGCAGCGGTTTATGCAAATTGTTAAGGGATAGGGGCGTATTTAAAATACCCTTATCAGGACAGATAATCATATTGCTTCAGTTATCAAACATGTTCTAAGAATTCACAGCTTAATACTTATGGTAAACTTTTACTCAAGATTCTAAAGCTATTTTCTGTGGCTGTTACCTACAAACTTATTGTTTGTTCTTCCCGACATAGTTACGTAGGGAGAGAATTGCGGAAAGAATGAAGGCTTTGCAGGAATTGGTTCCTAGCTGCAACAAGGTCAGTATCTCCTGAATTTACTTTATTTGTGCCTTATTGGTCCAGTCGCTTGTCATTCCTTTTTGTGCAATTTTAGATTTGGCCACTTCGCAATAATTTTGTATTGTGTCGGAAAGTAGCCTCCATATCATGTACATAGCAAAATAATTTACTGGAGTTTCTTTTCTCATTTCCCTTTCTGAACCCATTGGGTTAATTTTATGCCTAAAATTTATTGCCGATGCATTTATTATTCTCCTGCATTTGAGATATAAGTTTTATACATAATGATACTCTATTTATTTCTCTTCAGACAGATAGGGCAGCCATGCTTGATGAAATTGTGGATTATGTGAAGTTTCTGAGGCTTCAGGTCAAGGTAATTACGATAGAAAACTCAATTTGATTATGAATCAAAAGATTCACTGTATCTTCTCTGTTACTTTATCTCTTTTTGGATCATCCATGCTGAGAATAATTGATAATATTAGTTGCATTCATAAATACTTTCACAGGTACGCACTTCCTTTGAACTTAAGAGATCAGAAGTTTAAATCTCACGTTTATCTTAAAACACAAAATATGAATGGTTTTCTCTGAATTTAATCTTCCTGTCCTACTATAAAAAAATAAATAAATGGATACTTTCACGGGTGTTTCCTGCAAGTGGACTCCGCTTGCAATGCTGTTGGGACTGTCTATTCAAATCAGCATTGATATCTGAAAGTGGTTACCTAATCCCAAACAGTTGCTTCTTAGTCATCCTCCAAAGCATTGTAAGTCCTATATGGTGTTACTATGGTAGGCCATCTCATGTTGAATATCCTTGGCATAGATGAAGACCTTGAGGCCTTTCTTTAAATAAAATTGTCGGGAGTCAAGCCTGAATTGACTCTTGTCTAGTGTGGAATCTTTGCTTAACTATGCTATTTTTTTAAAATAAAAGGAGAAATGAAGTGTGGTGGTAAGTATAACTTGATTGGTAATCGCACCTCTCATTGAAGCTGGGTCTCAAATTCAAATCTCCCTTCCAAAAAGTCCCAAAAAAAAAGGGAGAGGGACATGATGTACATTATTTTTACCGCTTGCCTTCCTCTTCGTAAATTGTTACCCATTTTGTTTTAGAATCAATGTAATTTTCATCTCATTGACATATGCAAACAGGTTCTGAGCATGAGTCGATTAGGTGCAGCAGGCGCAGTGGCTCAGCTTGTAGCTGATGTTCCCATATCATCAGTTGAGGTTGTAAACTTTGAAAACATCCATTTTTCTTTGAAATTATGATTGGACTCTAGTAGTTTGCCTGTCCTTTTCTATTCTAAAGTTTTCCTTGTTTTCCATTTTCTTTTGTCTTGTCCGTAATCAAGGGAGAGGGCATTGATGGTGGAGCCAGTCAGCCAGCGTGGGAGAAGTGGTCGAATGATGGAACAGAACAGCAAGTGGCTAAGCTAATGGAAGAAGACATTGGAGCTGCCATGCAATTCCTTCAATCCAAGGCACTCTGCATCATGCCCATATCACTTGCCTCTGCAATCTTCCGAACCCAACAGCCAGACACGCCGACATTCATCAAGCCTGAATCCAACACCCCTTCATAGACTGAAACCCGAACTGCAGTTCCACTTGATAACTACCAGAGTGCATAGTCCCAAACTATATGCTTTGGTACATTTTCTAACACCCTTTAACCGGAAAAACCAAAAAGTCAAGTGCAGTGCAAGTGTTTCATTTCTCTTTCCCAGTTTTACCGAACATGTAGAAGTGGATCACAGGCATAAGTGAAAGGGAAATTTAATTCAAAAACTGTAATTGATGCAAATTTGGAATTCCCTTTCAAAAATCTGTGGTGGGGTTAGTGGTGGATTACCAAAGATATATGATAGCAGTGGTGAAAGCTTGGTTTCTTTTTCTTTTATGGTTAGTGCAATGTGGGACCTTGTAAAAGAGATGGATAGCTATGTGTATGATGTATTTGTTGAAATTTTTAGTGCAAGTTGAAATATTATATACATAATGGTTGGTTGTTTTTATAAAGTAGTTTTGGAAGCTTATGGTTTGAGGATAAAAATATAATGAATTTTGTTGCTCAGATTGTTTATGGGGTGAGTTTGTTTTCTTCTACAAAAGTAAATAGAGCCTTTCAAAATTGACATTTGATTGTATTTGTGGAGGAGAAAAGATAGAGAGACAAGAGACAGCCATCTAATGGGGTAAAACAAATATGATACGTATCATCCACTCATAGTATGTCACGGGAATGTAATATGTGTTATCTAATTACATGTCATGTTGATAGTGGATTAGATATATAAGTTGCGAAAAAGTTAGTTTTACATTAATTGTGGAGGGCATACCACCTTGGTGATTCAACTTAAAAACAATTTGGTATAAAGTGTTTTGGTATGTAATTGTATTTCTAAAATAATCAAAAGGGTTCTATTTGTTTTGACAAAAAAAATTTTCATTTAAGAATTAAAAGAGTAGTATAAAGCTTTTCTGAAAAATTAATTTCGAAATACTTCTAAAAATAGAATAAAATACTTTAAAGTGCATTTTTTTAATAAATAATTGACACAACAGAAAATACTTTTTATTTGAAAAAAAAAATTACAACTATATTCTCTTTGAAGATATTTTTAAAGACCAGAAAATAGAAAGTATAAAGGTTATAATGATTAGTTGAATATATCTATATAAAATAACTCTTGAAATTGAAATCAAGCACTCAATATGTTTCTTTTTTTAATTATGTCTTTTATTTTTAAGAAAGTGAAAATAATTACATTATCGGAACATATCTATATAAAAATCTTCTAGATAAAGAGTGAAATTTAATTTTTGACCTAAAAGTATTCCTTTTCTAGACTAAAATGAAAATTTCAATCGTTTTAGCCTGTTTTGATTATATTGAAACACGTGTAGATGAACATTTCACGTATGTGAAATCAATTATATAAAATGTTTTACACAATCAAAATAAAAATCATTATGTTTCTTTTTTATTTTTTCTTTCTTTTATAGATAATAATGAAAAAAAAATTAATAAAGGAATATATTTATTTTATTAACCTTTATTTTCTTGAAAAAAACAATAATTTTTCAAAAAAAATGTAATAATAAAAATAATACCTCGAAAAAAAAATTAGACTAGCCGGGCCGGGCCGCTCCGGGCCATGTAATGAACATGAATGACTAGGTTGTTGCGACCGGATCCAAAACAACCCGGATACCAAGTAACCCGAAACAGGGTTTTTCTTGATTGCAGGCATCCAACAGCTAGGGTTTTACGTTTTCAGCATCTACCCTTTATCAAATACTGTCTCTATTATTCAACTTTGTTATTGGTAAGTCAAAGTTTTGATCTTTTTGCATGTACATAGCTATAACTTCTTCATTTGTTGACCTATTTTATGTATGTATATATATTTTATATGTTTTATATCTTTGGACTGAATTTGTGTAAATGTTATGGAGGGACAATGAATATTCATGTATCAAACTCAGGGGAAAAAAAAAACTTGTTGGTGTTGAAGAGATAGAGCTCTTGAAGTTTAAAGTTTTGATTTTTGGTGATGTTTATGCCAATGAAGACACTTTCATTTGATATTTGGTGAAGACTAGTATGCTCAAGTTTGTTTTGGTGTGAGAATGTGTTTTGTGTGTTTTAGGTTCATGAAAGTGTAGATTCTGGCATTGAGGTGTAATGGTGATCAGGGTAGGTTGAGTTTTTTTGTGCCTATGAAAGTGTTGATGGATGGTTGCTGAGCATTTTGAGGGTTGGCTTGAAGTTTGACTGTTTAACTGTTTAAGTCATTGTTTTGTTGGTGAAAGTTTAGTTTTGACAGTTTATTGATGTATCGATATGGGAGAGTTTTTGGTGTTCATAGGTTGACGTCAATGGTTAGTAGGAGGAAGTGGGATCCGATTGAATCGCTTGAACTCAATCACCCAACTCTTGTTTTGCTTGAAAAATGTAGCTCAAGAGATCAGTTTAGGCAGATTTTGGGGCAGATGATGAGGGTCGGTCTTCTTGGTGAGACATTTCCTATGAGTAGACTCATTTTGTACTCTGCCGTTTCACACCCTCAAAATTTAGACATGGCTATTCTTTTGTTTACTTATTTCATTCCTCATCCAAATTTGTTCATTTATAAGACCATGTTATCGGCTTTAACTTTTTCCTTCGGACAAGCATATGTTGTGTACAAATCTATGCTTAGGTTTTCTATTTGGCCTGAGAAAAATATGCTTCTTTACTTATTGAAAGCGGCTAAATGTGTATCAGAAGCGAAGCAGGTTCATTGTCATGCTATTGTTATGGGATTGGTGTCATATGATTATTTCCAGAACTCACTTATGAAAATGTATATGGAGAATGGGAAAACTGATCTTGCTGGTAAGGTGTTTTCACGTAGGTCGCTAAGTTCAGATGTAGCCTCTTTCAATATTATGATCTATGGTCAAGCCAAGAAAGGGAATAGTTTAGAGGCAATGAAAATATATCATGAAATGGTAGGTTTGGGACTTGAACCTGATGAGTTTACCATTTTAGGACTTCTTGTTGGTTGTGAGCAGTTAGCGGATGTGCGGCTGGGAAAGTCTGTTCATGCATGGATGGAAAGGAGAAAACACATTACCTCATCGAATTTGGTCTTGAGCAACGCTCTTTTACATATGTATGTTAAATGCAAAGAAATAGAGCTTGGCCGGAGGACATTTGCTGCATTAAGAGTGAAGGATATTATTTCATGGAACGTCATGTTAGAAGGGTTTGCCAAGGTTGGGGAGTCAGATTCTGCATGGAATCTTTTTAATCGAATGCCTTACAGGGATCTTGTTTCCTGGAATTCATTGATTTGCACCTATGCAAAGAACAAAGACTTGATAACAATGATAAAATTATTCAAGGACATGGTAGCTGAGAATGTTATTCCAGATAATGTCACGATGACTATCCTGGTTGCTGTTGCAGCAGAAGTTGGAGCAATGGATCAAGGGAGATGGATACATGGAATGGTGATGAGAATGGGAATCAAAATAAATGCATTTTTGGGTTCAGCATTGATAAACTTGTATTGGAAATGTGGAAGCATAGAAAGAGCTTTCATGGTTTTTAGATATATTACTAAAAAGGATGTCAATGTATGGACAACAATGATAATAGGATTTGCATTCCATGGTTATGGAAGAGAAGCATTGGAATTGTTCTCGAAAATGCTAAGAAGAGATGATGCCAAACCAAGTGACAATTCTTGCTGTTCTTACAGCTTGTGTTCACAGTGGACTTGTGGACAAAGGGCTTGAACTATTTAGTAGCATGAAAGAAAACTACAGCATTGAACCTGGAATTGAACATTACGGATGTTTGGTGGATCTTTTAGGGCGATCAGGAAGGTTGACCGAGGCAAAAGATGTGATTGACAAGATGCCTATGAAACCAAGTCAATCCATCTGGGGAGCAATGCTGAGTAATTGTCGAGCTCACGGGAATGTAGAAACAGCAGAGGTAGCTTGGAGGGAATTACAAAAGTTGGAGCCTGAGAAAGAAGGTGGCTACGTGCTGTTGTCTAATGTTTATGCTGCTAATAAGAAGTGGGGCTATTCGACAAAGTTAGGGAAGTCATGGAAAGCAGAGGAATGAAGAAAATGGCAGGTTGCAGTAGCATTAGCATTGATGGAGTTCTTCATGATTTTGTAGCTGCAGATAAGCTGCATTCAAAACTATCAGACATGCAGTCCATTTTATATGTTCTGAACAGTGAAATGAAGCTGACACATTGATTTCCCAGAATATTTCTGGGGACCATTTAAGGAAACAAGTTATGTATAGTCTTTACAGGGAACCATACTATCTGACAATGCTGACGCTGAAAATCACTTTGATGACTCCAGGAGAATATCAAGTTCTCCTACAATATTCTTTGGCAGATTTTGATACAATCCATAGATGAGCTTTGACAGTGTTGTTGATCAATTCCATAATTAGTACTGTACTTTGCTAGTGAGGCTGGCTTCTTTAAAACTGTGTAAAGAAGTTCTAAATTGGGCTACTATAATAACTGAATATAGATATATTAGCATGAACGGATTCAATTCCAGATTTGAGTTCTTGCAATCATCATTGAGGCCCAGCACATTGTAATAACTCCATCGTAGGATACAAAAAGGCAACAAGAACCAGAGCATTTACGAAGTTTCACAGCAAAATTTTCTGGGATAAAAATGAAAACAAAATACTACAAAGTTATAATTACAGCATTCTGGGTAGAAACTAGAGAGAATATATTGGGGTATACAACATTTCTATGGCTGAATATATATATTTTTTACAAAGTTGTGTCCCCTCGGTAAGTCTACTCTGTACAAAGGAAACCAGGAAAACCACCACTACAATACCCTTATCTTCAAAATCATCTAGGTCAGTAACCTGCTGCCTATCTTTCTGAGAACTTTCCATAACTTCATCATAGAACATAATTTTCCACTGTTGCCAACAATGCAAGTTCCTTCTTCAGTACAACTGCAGTACCTATAATCAGAAAAGATAAGTTGTAACAAATCTACACTAGCACCATTCCAGTTGTCAGAATTGTTGCTTGCAGTGAGTCTGATCATGTTGCCCCAGAGCTTGCAGTTACACCGCCACCACCTTCTCTTAACCCTTGAAGGCATGAATGTAATGTCTTTTGCACACAGTCTGCAACAATTCTCAACCTTCCTTGAGAAGGGTCTGCCCCAGCAACTCCACTAACTTCAACAGTTCGAGCAACCCTTTGTTTACACTTCTCCCACTCATCAACTCGGAACCAGCAAGCTCGGCCTCCGTGGCTTCCTTCCATGCCAATAAAAGTTACACTAGGATTTTCACCAAATGAATATTTCAACCTCACAGAGACACAGTAAGGCAACCAAGCAGCACCACCAGCAGCATTTGCATAAGGTATGTGAGCAGGATCAAGGACAACCGTCAATGCAAAATCAACAGAATTATGGGGCCTATCATAGTGGATATTGCTTTTAGATGCAGAAGAATTCTCAGAGCTGTCTTCAGCATTGAACCCGCTATGATTTTCAAGGCATAGTTCAATGCGAGGTTTCTGTGAAGGAGCAATTTCTCCACCTTGTGTCTGGGCTAATCCTTTCTTCCAAGCTATTAGTTTTAAAAATTCTCTTAAAACTGATATAGGCAGGGTGAGAAGAGTAATGAATGATGCGACACGAGAAGCATCATATGGCTCTGATGCAACACGGCGACTGAAGTAATCACAAATCTCTCCTATTTCTGATTGAGTCAGCTCCTCTTGAGCAGCATTAGGATTTTGTTGCTGTTGCTGTTGTTGCTGCTGATGGAAACGCTTCACACTAAGGACTTGGAGAAGAAGCTGAACTCTGTGGACACTAACCGCAAATACATATCCCCTGCAAGACGAGTTGCCATCACACCATGAAAGAAGAAAATTTAGGAGACTTGAAAAGAGATAAAATCATGTTAAATGCTAGACTCCTAGAAGTATGCAGTCATCTTCGATTACTGCAGTTGAAATTTTCTTTTTTTTTTTTTTTATTATTTTTGGTGTCTACATCCATACCATATGTCTCAACCATGTCATTTGATTTCTTTTATTTTGTTCCAAAAGGAAATCGCAGTAATATTCAATAACTACAAACGCTGTGCCTCACAATTCCTCTATCTAGGGCGACAACTAAATCAAGCCAAAATCAAAGTGTATGGCCCTCACACTATGGCCATCGTACTGACAGATTATCATCAAATTAGGCATATATTTCAACCCCTTATTTTCCTATTCATTTCTTTTACAAACTGGTTAGTCTATAATCCCAAGCAGAATATGAGCCTTGCAAAAGTTTTTAGCACAGGTGCACTTGCTACATGAAAGCACTAGCTTTCAATCAACTATTAAAGAATAAATTAATTATGTAATTTGCACAACACAACATCCACACAAATCATGCATGTCACTCATCTCAAAAAAAAAAAAAAAAAGAAGAAGAAAGCAAACAAGAATTCAAATTAATTCACATCAAAGGAGACAATAAATAAAAACATGTTATGGTAGTATTTCCAAAAGAAAAATGGAAGAAAGAAAGATGAACATGTTATATGGTATAATTTAAAATTGTTACATACTAACCCCACAAAGAAACGCAAGGCAGGCTGTTCCTGGTCCAAATTCAGGAGTGCACCTTCATTGTCCTTCAAAATTGACCCTAGTATCTCTTTCAAAAGATCAGGTAGCTGTGCAAATAACCATAGAACTCCAAGGTACTTAAGAATGCCTCTTAGCACCTTCTTAAGAGCAACAAGAGGAACCCATCCACCTCCATACCCTCCATCATCACCAAGACCTATAATGGCTGTGTTAAGTTCTCCTCTGACATGGGCAGGGACACTAGCACCGGCAGACCTACGTATAGGCAATCCTGGATTCACAACACCCAAATTTGATGATCCTGAAACAGGATTCCCAACACGATTTAAATTGGCTACTTGGTTTGCTGCCCTAGACATTGCAGCAGCATTAGGGATGTTAACTCTACTTCCATTAGCACTTGACAGCTGCGAGCCGGAACTTGGGTTTGGATTTGCCACTCCAACTGTCTGTTGACCACCAGTGAAATTAGAGTCTAGTCCATTCAGCTCTTGAGCAACATGCTCCATGATGAAAGGTCTAAATTGTGGACATGGTAATGACCCTCCAACTGAAGGACCACCCTTGGGTGGTGTTGCAGGTTGCAACCAGACCTGGTCTCCAGCAAAACAACGCATATCAACTGCAAAATGCTTGCGATATATGATTCGTATCCAATAGGGGCCACGTAGCACAACAGAGACATCGATGGGCAACAGTGAGCTAGGAACAATGCCAGGGCCGCCTCGTCCGGTAGCAGCTAACATAGCGGCCCCATGAAGGTTATGGTTGCCGAGAGAGCCTGTTGTAGTAGATGCAACAGGGTTCACTGCAGCGGTGGAAGTAGCCTGACTCCCATTTGTTGTTGAACTGGTTGGCATAAGTCCCTGGGATGGCAAGTAGCCAGTCTGTTTAGGAATTGTAGAACCAGATGCAGTTACCCCAGGAACCCCTGGAACAGCTGTAGCTCGCGCAGGCCGAGTTGCAGCTGCTAGAGCATGCAAAGGTCCTGCAGTAAGGCGAATGCAGTCCAAAAGGGATGCAACTTCTGCTCCATTAATAAAATCTTCTAGAAACTGCACCAAGACCACAAATGCTAGGAATATTAGAGCTAAGGAGTAATATACCAGATAACTAACAGGAATAATTTAGAGTTGAGGACAAAGTCCCCATATGGATAAATAGAGAGAACAGAACAATAAAGAAAAAGGAAAAATAATCAAACCTTTGTATGGGGCCAGAGTTGATCGGGAGATACATGCATAGTGCAACCTTCTTTACCTGACTCCCACTCAACAACAAAGCGAGCTAGGACACCTGAACCAAAGCTAAACCACAAACTCATTAGTCCAACAGCCTCAATTCTAAATGCCCTCCTCATTTGTTCAGATAACTTATCAGCTGCCTCAACAGCACCTTTGCCTCCAACTGGTGCTTTACCATCGGAATTAGGACTGCTTTCTTCTGGTTTATCATCTGCTCTTACTCCAAGGCAGTTTCTTCATCCCAAGGGCAAACATTCGAGCATTTGCAAGCCTTTGAATATCAGCAACTAACTTCTTAATACTGTCAGTCTCAACAGACTGATAACTAAGAACAACACCTTCCGAATCATAACGGATATGAGAATCCGCATCAGATGTATTGGCAATGCGAACACCAGAGCCCCAGGGGGTACTATTGCTTCCCTTCTGAAGTTCCCACAAATCCCTAAAGTGTTGATCACTTATTTTGACATCCCAATACATGCTTCCAGGTCTCCCAAGTCGCAAGCAAATGTGTTGCCATGTATCACCTCGAGCAAATGGCAGTCGGAACCATATATTGGAAGATGCACTTCTTAATCCCACTTCTTCAACATAAGGAATCTCCAATGATTCCATCTGGCTTGTTAATCTTGCATGCTTGATACACAGGGAACAATGCCTGACCACATGAAGAAGAGCAGAAACATATATGCTTGAAGGTGCATTTCCTTTATTTGCTTCAGCAATAAGATTCCCATAACTGTATTCTTCAGTCTTGGTAACCATTTCAATCATTACAAGCCCCTGAGATGAAGGCTGCTGAGCATAAGCTGATTCCGAGATTCTTCTTCTCTTATTGCAAAATTCTGTAGCCACTTCTACACCTTGAAGTGATGGCATTAACCTCAACATATCTGAGACTGTACGCTTTCGAGGAAATTTTTCAAGTTTTGAAACAATTTCATGCGAAGAGCTTTGAGAAATTGCAGCATCAGTTGCCTGGGCTGAAAAGAGAACATTTTGCTAGTCATATTCAATTAAACTAGAAATTGAATCTTGAACAAGATAACAGAAAAGAGAATGTACATATCCCATAATACAGACAAAACTTGAGAAAATATCTTACAGATGGGCGTTGAAACCAATGAACTTGATCCAGCAACTTTAAAAGATCCAGCAAGAGACCCAGTAGGTGAGTTTCTAGGTCCATTAGCTTTTGCACCTGGTGCAGACGATCGAACAGTAGCAGGCCTTGGAGGAGATAATAGTCGAGATGACCTATTCCCTGATACCAAATCTTCTTCCATAGCACCAACCTCAACTGAATGTGGAGATCTTAGAGAAGCCAAATCCTGATCAGATTTTGAAGCTGACAGTTTCTTTACAGCTGTGCTTCTTCCTAGGCCAGACGATAGTGAACTGAAAGAGCTGGAATGTACAGGGCCCTTCACATTGTTTGATGGATATAATGCACCATTGTAATGGCTGGTCCCAAGTGGCACTTTTGAAACATTATTAAGTTGTGATGCCTGCAAACCTCCCTCCCACTTTGGCGAGGGAGTTCCAGCTTTGACACCATGAATATTCATTGGCACCGAACCAAAATGAGAAGCAGGAGAAGTAGTGAATGATGAAGAGAGATTCTGACTAGGGTAAGAAGTAGCAGATGTCCCTTTTTCAAACCCAAACACTTCATCAACAACAGATGAGAAACTTGATGGAAAACCTCCTGCAATCTGCATAGAACTGTCAAGGTTAAATTCAGAAAGAAGACCATGTTCGGATGTTTGATTGGGACCCTCCAGATTAGGCAAGAAGGAAAGTAACTTTCTCCGATCAAGTATACTCAAATTTAGTTCATCTTCAAGTATCTGCATCTGATTGATGTCAATTTTCTTGATCCGCACTACATTATTCAAGTCATTGACAGAACGACCTTTTCCTGATGGATCTGACTGAGTCTCTAACAATTTAAAAACAGGTTTAAAATCCTTATCAAGTTCCATCAGCAGAAAATAAGAGCTTGCACATTCTGGAAAGCCCATCAGCAGTATGGTTGAACCACTAGCAAGGTTTTTTGGCACTTTCACGGCTGCAAAACCATGCTCAAAAACCTGCAAGCATAAGGTCAAGCAGCCTTATACATGTTAATTCAATCCATTGAAATGAATACCATTTTAAAACAGTCAAAGAAGCTGATTCACCTAACTCCTCTTTTCACAAGGAAAAAAGTCAAAAAGGGGAAAAAATAGCAATGAAAAGAATAATTTACCTCAAGGCCTAAAAACCTGCCCATAGCAGCAAATAAGTGCAAAATACTTTTGCTTCTTAAGCTCGTAAAAACTTCAGCTGCAGACATACTGCCCTGATTTAGAGCTTCTTCACAATCTGATAATGCCGAAGGTGTGATAATGTTATGTGATGACTGGAGAAGAAAACTTCCATTCCTACAAATTAAAAAGAAACTTAGAAAATTTACAGAAGACGGCAAATTATATTCCCAAAACAGTACCTCCTGTCAAAAGATGGAAACATGATTGCACTGAGAGAGAGATGGGTGAGAATGGATGTGAGGTAACAATGATTTCAGAATGAAGGAAAAAAAAAGCGGAAAGTTGCAACATAACTGATAAGCCAGATGTCAATTTCTTTTACAGGTTTAATCAACTTAAAAAAGTGCCTGGCATCATTTCTCACACATGTAATCTAAAAATCATGTCCCAGAAGAATCATCTAAAAATGCTGCTAAATACTTCATAGCTATGCCTAACAAAAATGAACACCCTCATGAGTGCAATATTTTCCATAATTTCAATCTGCAAAATGAAGCACCATCCAGTCATGAAATCAAACAGCCAAATCAGCAAACATTGGGCTGCCTTCACAAGAGTTAAATGCCTAAATTTGACTGACAATCTCAAACACTCCACAAATTCCACAAAATTACAAAGGACCACCTAAACAACCCAGCCCTGCCAGAGCAACTGGGACAGAAGACGGGCCCTTCATAATCCTTTTATCCAAAATTGCAACTATGTCTCAAGTCAGCAAGGTTGCGTAAAACTTTAAATTCCAAAAAACCAAGAGTTTAGCACTTGAACCTGCTACGACGAAATGGACCTTAGTTCTCTTTTCTCATATGGACTCAATCAAGTTAGAATTGTGAATAACAGGGACAGAATAAGAGAGAGACAGAATGACCTTCTGTCAGCAAATTTGACCAAAGCATGTTGTACCAAACACAGCAAGGCATGAGTAATCATTTTTATAATTATTTCCTCTTTTCCATTCACAGCATTGATGATCAACTTGAATGTGTTATCAAATGTAGATAGCTAAGTAATATTAATATTATACTCATACACACACATCTACATAAATACACAGATAGAGAGAGAAAAGCACATCAAAGGAATCCCGGGGCTTTATGATTGGAGAAAGGGAAGGGGCGTGGTTGGTGTGTCACTGGATCAGTGGGGGAACCCCAGAAGAAGGGGAGACAACCAGCTAAGTAATATTAATATTATACTCATACACACACTTATACACATAAATACAAAGATAGAGAGAGAAAAACAGAATGTGTAAGACAGAAAGTGATAACAAATGTAACCCATATAGAACAAACATGTTTTGTACAAAGGGTGAACAATGAAACCTTATATTTATTCCAAGGGTAAAGAATGATGAGCCATAGGCACGCACGCGCAATACTTCCTGTCCCTCATATTCCCATGACTCAGACTTGTTATCTTTCTGCAAACAGAAATTCAATAAAGGGAAAGAAGACAACATTATAGAGTACTATCAAACTACTAGACCGGATAAGCAACAAAACAATCCCATGACATACAAAACTAACCTTTTTGTTATCAATATCAGGCTCATCCATATAAGACTGAAGCACTACATCACCTGTTGCTCGATGGATCTGAATATTTTTACTCAACTCTTTCTGAATTTCAAGCAAACGAGTATATCTATGACAAGATATTGCTCTCAGCAGCAATTTTTCCACATCTATGCAATTTTGGTCTAGTGGAAATTCTGCCTCCTTGCTAGTTAATGGGTCTATAACAAATGTGCTATGAATGCACTTTATCTGTAGATCTGGTCCTGGTTCGATCTTTATGAATGGGCATGATCCCGAGTCAGATGAACCAGAGTTTTTATCAGAATCTAGCCAGTATATAATTTTCAAACCAGGAGTTCGCTGGCTCGCTGAATCAATTTCTCCATCTTGATTTAGTTGCGCAGAACTCCCACTTGCTTGATGACCGGTAGAACCATCAGATATAAGCTCAAACCGAATTGCATCCTTCCATCTCCCTATGCGAAGTGCTTGTACTTGCCTTATGACAGTATCCATAACAAGTGAAACACAGAGCTCATGGAGAACTGAATATAATGTTATAAATGGATTCTCTGCTGCAGACATTCTGCGCTCTAGATCGTCACCAAGAACATGCCGTCGCAATTCTTCCAGCTTAACCAATCCATTTCGCTCACCAACAAGCAGCTCCAAATGCAATATCCTCCACATTGATAAATGTCCTCTATAACCAAGAGTAACTAACACCTTAAATTCCCCATCCACACGAAGCAGTGCCGTACCACTGGAAACTTTCACCTCAGATATTTCTTTGGGCAGTGAAACTTCAAGTAATTTAGCCCGTACAAGTGTGTCCAATTTCTTCAAAGCTGGTTTCTGCTGCTCCTCAGTTAACGTACTTTGCATACCCACATCTTCTATACATTTTGGTAATCGCTGATAAGATCCAGTGAGGGACACTTCAATAGCAGATGGGACATCATACATGGGAGCACGAGCTTGCTGTAAACCCTCATGCATGAAAAAGAGAGAATCTGCAGCTTGAGTGAAACATGTATCATGACTTGATAGAGTAGATCCTAATTGCCGACAATAATCTATTAGCGGAACCTGCAACCAAAGCAAGTTGATATACAAAATCATATAAATCCAATGCTCCAAAACGAACAAACTACAAGCTTAGTGATTTTGATCATCTCAAGTAGATTTTAACCAGACCCAAGTTTTAAAGAAGCAAATTCAAAGAAAGCGTACAAACAACAGAAAGTTGAAAGTATTCAACAGGATATACTGTCACCAATTAGAGAAAAAATTGAATTAGAGAATTTTAGTAACCCAAAACAAGGGGATCATCCAGGTTCTGATTTCCAGATGAATGGAGGTGTATATAATCAACTGAAGATCAATCAGAAAAACCTAACATAACAAACATATTCCAAACAATATGACAACCATCTATAATCCAAAGAATAAAATAAACATGAATTATATGTCCATAACATGGCCCATCCACATTCCCTTCTCTTGACATTCAATCCATAAGATACATTTATGTAATTCACAAGCAGAAGTTTCAATCATAATTCTACTCTTAGCTAGCCATTACTAGCCTAAAACCCATTTTCAGGTTAGAAGTTTCAAAAATTCCTAACGCTTCAGATCTTAAATACAGCACCTTAGAAAAAACAAAAGGTCACACGATTACCCATTGAGCCAAAACCCAAAAAGTTTTAATCCAAAAACACCTCAAAAACTCAGAGTAACTACACTTCACTGGAGCCAGAGACCAAAATAAAGACATATCAAGTTCTTTTCAAATATAACATTTTATAGGATATAAAGATTCAATGAATCAAAAAACTACGAAATCCAAGAAAGTTTAATTAACAAAATCAGATTTCTCATTGGATACTGAATCAAAAAGCAAACTCATAAGCACCTAAACAGATCACCCTTGACATAATTTAACCAAGACTTCAAAGAAAGTTTAACTCTTTCCCAGCTGCACAGAGTAAACCTAAAACATCTTCTCACTTTCTCTAGTCACTCACTGGGTCTTAGAACATCAGGTAGCACAAAAATTGCCCATCGCTCACACTTCATCAAAATCCAATCTATACATCTTAAAGCTACACTCACTCCCTAAAATTGACGCCCTAAAATCCAGAAATAGCAAATCTCCCATCCCCAAAAACCCACAAAGTCCAAAAACTTTTCAAATCAATTCCCAATGTAGATTCAAAAAGCTAATTCAATCCCTCAAGTTTCCACACCAACCCAATAAGTCAAAAAATAAATAATCATTTCACAAATAAATCATTCAAAACTAACCTGAAAAACCAGAATTGACAAAATTGAATTCACCTATCAAATCAAAATCAAACAAACCAAAGAACAAGAAGCAGATGACATTTCAGGTTCTCACTTTCTCTAATCACTCACTGAGACTTGGAACAACAAGAACCACGAATTGCTGCATAACAGCCTCGCACTTAATCAAAATCCAATTTTTACAACTTAAAGCTACACTTCTTAAAACTACCACTCTAAAACCAGATATAATAAAATCTCCCATCCCCGAAAAAGCAAAATCAAAACCTTTTTTCATCAATTCCCAGTATTACATTAAAAAAACCCAATTCACTCCCTCAAATTTCCATATCAACCCAACAAGTCAAAAAAAAAAATGCCCTTTAACAAATAACTCATGCATGATTAACCTAAAAACCCAAAAACACTAAATTGACAAATCTGAATTCTCATATCAAGTCAAAATCAAACAAAGCCAAAATCAAACAAAGAGAAGAACAAGAAGCAGAGTGACACTTCATCTCCTCATTTTCTTTAATCACTCACTGACACTTGGAACATAAAAAAGCCTGAATTGCTGAATCACAACTTAACCAAGATCCAATCTTTACATCTTAAAGCTACACTCACTCCCTAGTATTACCACTCTAAACTCACAAATAACAGATCTCCCATCCCCAAAGACCCACAAAATCAAAAACATTTCCAATTAACTCCCAATATTCCATTCAAAAAACTCAATTGACTTCCCCTCGAATTTCCACACCAACACAACGAATCTTAAAAATATATATATATATATGTTTTAACAAGTAGTTCATTCGAAACTAGCCTAAAAACCACAGAACCCTAAATTGACAAAATTGAATTCCCTATCAAGTTAAAACCAAATAAAGCCAATAACAGGAAGCAGAGTGACACTTCATCTTCTCACTTT
This sequence comes from Nephelium lappaceum, assembly GCA_021234005.1. Taxonomy (NCBI): domain Eukaryota; kingdom Viridiplantae; phylum Streptophyta; class Magnoliopsida; order Sapindales; family Sapindaceae; genus Nephelium; species Nephelium lappaceum. The sequence continues at coordinate 5,268,371 of CM037998.1, forward strand.
CTTTAATCCCTCATTGAGACTTTGAACATCAAGAAGCACAAATTGTTGAATCATAGCATCAAACTTCATCAAATCCAATCTATATATCCTAACTCCTTAAAATTACCACTCTAAATCAAGAAATAACAAAGTCCCCATCCACAAAAACCCATTTCCAATCAATTCCCAATATAACATTCAAAAAACCCAATTCACTCCTCAAATGTCCACACCAAGCATACCCTTTAACAAGTAACTCATTCGACACTAACTTAAAAACCTAGAGACTCTAAGCATAAAAAATTGAATTCTCCTATCAAGTCAAAATCAAATCAAAATCAAACAAAACGAAGAACAAGAAGCAGAGTGACTTTTCATCTTCTCACTTTCTACTTTCTCTAATCACTCACTGAGATGTAGAACATCAAGAAGCACGAATTGTTTACATCTTAAAGCTACACTCACTCCCTAAAAACCACTCTAAACCTAAAAATAACAAAATCTCCCTGTTCGCTCCTCAAATTTCTACGCCAAACCAACAAATCCAAAAATTAAAAAAACATGTAACTCATTCAAAACCAACCAAAAAAAAACCCAGAAACCCTAAATTGACGAAATTAAATTCTCTTATCAAGTCAAAATAAAACAAAGCAGAGAGCAGAGTGACACTCCATGTTATCACTTTCTCTAACCACTCACTCACTAAGACTGAGAAATCCAGAAGCACGAATTGCCACATCACAGCCTCACACTTCATCAAAATCCAATCTTTCCATCTTGAAGCTACACTCACAATAACAAAATCCCCCCATAACCGTTTCCAATCAATTCCCAATATTACATTCAAAAAACCCAATTCAATTCACTACTCAAACAAAACAAAACCATACCCTTCAACAATCAACTCATTCAAAACCCAAAATCGCCCTAAATTGACAAAACCAAATTCCCCTATCAACTCGAAATCAAACAAAGCCAAAGTAACAAGAACCCACCTGCTGACACCACTTAGCCGCCACATTAAGCCTGAGCATCCGCTGCTGGGTCTTGACTATATACTTCAACAAGTCAAGCTTCTTCTCGGTATCGGACTGCTCCCCACTCCTAGCCTTCTCCACCAGCTCCTTCAACGACGAGTAGGCCTCCCCGGCCGCCCGCCCCACCAGCGTCGACAACGCCACCCTCTGCTGCCCCAACTCCCCCATCCCCACCACAACAGCAATATTATTACGCCTCGCTTAAAAGATCTGTGATTTCACTACCATTTCGCTTCAAAATTGGACTTTTAGGGTTTCTCTCTCTCTCTCTCTGTGTTAGCTCTTGTTGCTGGCTATTATGGTGGTGGCGGTTTCTCTCTCTGCATCTATGTTTTCTCTCTCTGAATCTATATGTAGGCGAGTGAATAATACTGCTGGCGGTGGTGGTGGGGGGCTTAAATTGAAAAGGATGGATTTTTCTTCCCTTCAAACTTTTTATATCGTGAGAGAGGGGATGTATTTTCTTATTTGACTTCTGGGTGGATCCTACTTGTATCGTTTCTTTGCCACGTCGGAAATTTACGTTATTTTTTAGGATTTTTATGCATGACACTTTCATGATTAAAAGTTCAAATCTCATCTTAAAATACAATATATCAATGGGTTTTTTTTTTTAATTCAATCATCCTCCCCCATCATAAATAAAATAATAAAAAAAATGTTCGAGTTAAAGGTCCCACCATAAATTAAAAAAATAAGGATATTCGAGTTAAATATTTATCCAAAATAGTTAAGACGAAAAGATAAATAAAAATAAGATAATATTTATTTTTACGTTACCTTACCTAGATAAGAATAAGAAAATATCTACATTTACGCCCTCACTATATATGAAAAAAAAAAGGATAAAAAAAAAAGAAAAATGATTGTTTGAATTAAAGGTTTATTAAGAACGGTTAAGATAGAAGGCTAGATAAGAATAAGTTGAAGATATTTTTAAAATAAATTAAATTTAAAAACGAATAGACACGTTCCGTTGTTAAAGGTTTTGTTTATTAAATTAAATTTTTAAAATGAAAAGATATATTTTTTACAAAATGTTATGTCTGTAAAATTTTGTGTTTATTAAAAACCTATATATATGTGTATGTCATAACCGGTACTAAATATATTCTCTTCATTCATTTCTTTTAAAATAACCTTACTTGCTCATAAACAAAATAAGTAGTATTCGACTTTCTGCAGAAGTTAAAAATTGTTAACCATAAACTTATTATCATTTAACGGTGTTCTAGTTTATCTTCACTAGTGTTTATCACATAAAAACAAAATATTTCATTGTATCCTAGAGACATATTTAGAACTTAGTGTATCATAGAATTGATGGAGGTGAATCACATTGTAAGGAAAGCGATTTTGTTATGCACCTTGAAGTCATTTATTTACAGTTTTCTGTAGTTTTTACTACTTTGCTTATGTTGTTTTGTGCAGGTTTTTTGGGCCATTTTTTGTGCAGTATTGGTAAATTTTGCTAACTATTTTGGGTGTAACACAAGGCTGTTTTGTGCTGTTAAATTTGGAAAATAAAATTTTAAAGTTTTTGAAAAATAGTGCGGATTTTTCCTTCATTTTCTGGACGGTTTTTTGCAGATATTTTAGAGTTGTTCCTAGACTGTTTTTTATTCAATTTCTGCAACATAAGATAATATCTACTTTTATGTTACCTTAGATAAGAATAAGATAATATCTACTTTTATGTTACCTTACTTGAAATCGGATAACAAGTTTGTTTTTCATGAGTTGTTTGGTTTTTAGTTATAAATATTTGAACATAAATGTATTTATGTTTGGATCATTTCGATTATTATTTGTTATAAGTTTATATGTTATTTTATTAAAAACAGTTTAAAGTGTTTAATTTATATAATTATGAACTATAAGCATTTTATAATTAATTATATTTTAAATTTTTTAAAATTTTATAATAATTTCAAAATTTTAAAAAGTTTATGAGAATTTTGTAAACTTGTGATTTATAAAATAAAAATTACCATCTCCAAACCTTGAAAACATGTTAAAATATTTCATTTTTATTTTTATAGTAATAATAATTGTAAAGGTATAATGATGATGGCAATGATTGTGAAGAGAACAAGAAAAATGTAATATGGCTAAGGATTGCGTGAGAAGGCAAAATTGTAAATTATTAATATTAGAGATGATGGTTTAAGAAATAATAAATTGGAAGCTTATCCGGTGCTTTTTCATTGTTCACTTTTATAATCTAAAGATTTTAAGAGTTATTTAAGTGTCAATCAAAAAACAAAATAAAATAACTTCATGACTCATGAGACATTTTTAAGCTATTTAGTATAAAGAGGGAAAATCATACAAGCCCTAAGGGATCGCTCCGAATGTCTGATCCAAAACATAAGAAATATACATTCATAACAATGGCATATGAGGTTATCTCAAAAAAAAAAAAAAAAAAAAACAATGGCATATGAGAAATCTACCTAAACATACTTATAATTATGGGTGTTGGATTGAAGTGTCTACTCCCATATCGATTCAAATGTCTATTCCTAGATGTTGATCAATAAAATCGGCCAACACCCGATTTAATGCAATTTGGACGAAATTAATACAATAAGGAAAACAGTTATGGTATAAACAATATAACAAAAAAAAGAAGACAATAAAATAAAGAAGACGAGAATTTTAACATAGTTCAGCTTATTAGGATAGAACTTATGTCTAGGGTTATCTTATTGCAATAAGAAGAAGGTAGAGTTTCGATTCTTATGACCAGGTTGGATCTCTGTTTTCTTTGCATGAAGGACTCTATTTATAATGTTTGGGCTCCTTATGCATGTACAATTAGGTTAGTATAAATTAGTTAATTCATTTGGTTGATTTTACATGTGTCTTGAAATCAAATTCCGCTCACACTAAAATGCAGTTAAGTGACACTTACAATACAATGAAATAGAAATGATCAAGTCACACACACAAATATATATATATATATATATATATATACACACACACTTAATGCTAATCAAAAGTGCAATTAAGAGAGCTTTGATGAAAAATTATTTTGAAACAAAACTGTATTCTACATAACAGTTGAAACATTTTTCAAAAAAGCATCTTTGAAAAGTCCTTTTATGGAAACGATTCAAGTAGTTGGTTTGGTGTTCCATACAAAGAGAAGGTAATTGGAAACTTGGTAAAAAGTTTTCAAGTTGTGGATGTTAGTTGTATGAGGATCTGAAATTCTTGTAATTATGATTGATCAAAATAATGTTTGATGATGGAGGGATGATCAACACTTCTTACATCCAAGATTCTGAATATAGTTATGTCCGAAATAACGGTTCTTATGTAAGTGTGATTCTGAATATAGTTTTTTTTTTTTTTAAAAAAAAAAAATAGTAATTCTGAATATAGCTGGACATGAGAACATTAGAGGGATTGCAAGATGAAAATCATGGTCAGGTGATATGTGGGCTCATTTGATCTAACCCAATAAACCTCTAAAAGCCTTGTTGAGCTTTCTCAGCCCAAGAAAAGGATCATTGGGCTGGGCTTGGACTGCTTTTTCACTGGGAGTATCCTCAAGAAGGCATTTCCACGGAAGTTGAACAAATAGAAATACTTCATAGCAAATTACTAGGATTGATACCTGTTGTAGTCATAATCAATCTGTCAATTCCACATCAATGCTTGTTAACAAAACAAGCTGACAACCCTTCTGTTGATAGTTTTTTAAGAAACATGGGACCACGATGATACAAGTAAAATCATAAATTATCACTCAAAAGACGACATATGACACAAAATAATATATGATTGATTGAATATCTATAGTTACGCCACATATCATCTTTTTTATTGACAATCCGTAATAACATTGTCTCACCTACGTTTGACTTTCTTATTGCAATGATATAAAACACTTTCCTAATATTCTCTAACTCTAATATGTTAAAATGTAACATTAACTAGTCTAATTTTCATCCAAAGCAAGTTGAAGAGACTAGAAGATTGACACGAATCAAAAATATGTCTTATAAGGATATGACTCGAGTCCATAAGACACGTCCTCAACACCATTACTGTGTAATTCAGTATTATGAAAATGGGGCCACGGTGATATGAGTTTAATCACGAGACTATCACTTAAAAGACGACATGTAATACAAAATAATATATAATTGATTGAATATCTATAATTATACAATTTATCATCTTTTATTGACAATCCATGATGAGACTATCTCACCAATATCTAACTTTCTCGCTATAATGATATAAACTACTTTCCTAATATTCTCTAACTCTAATATATTAAAATGTAACATAAACTAACCTTATTCTCATCCAAAACAAGTTGAAGAGACAAGAAGATTGACATAAATCAAAAGTACGTCTTACAAGGGTATGACTTGAGTCCATAAGACACGTCCTCAACACCACTACTATGTAAACCAGTACTACAAAAAACCAGAAACAAGATTGAAGCTTGTAAGATTGGCTACAACTCAGGCTATATTATCCTCTCAAATGATCATCCATTGAGAGAAGCAAGCACGTAGAAGATGCTTTCAAGTCTGAGAGAACCACAATACAACATTTTAGAAGCAATTGCAGAATAGTAAGCGCTAGGACCCATATAAAGCTTATAAGATAGAAGTGAGAAGACATCAACAAATAATTAGTTGGATGCATCAAGGAAGGCAAACACTTAACATCTAATAATCATTATGCAACAAAAATTACACCAACAGTTATATTTATTTAATATAACTACTACCAGAGAGCACTGACCAATCTAGAAACAAAAAAAAAAAAAATTAACGCCTACAACATTTTACCAAACTAGCTACTTGAGGTTCTTTTATGATCTCAAGCTAGCATTGGTGCAGCAAAAATGGGATTTATACGTCATAGAATGAATATGTATTCAATAAGCTACAAAAGAACCCTCATTTCCGATTTCTCACTGTTACTGCAGAAAATTCATTGGCACAAGTATACAATGACAAGGCATGCCATTTTTGCTACCGGTTGGTGCAAATGCAACAACAATAAAAATTAGACAACAATTATGATTCTTGAAAAAATCTTCAATACGTTTGATATATACACTTTTATAATTTAAAATCATAATATGTGGATATAATAATTAATTATATGAGATATTTATGTAATATGTCATGAAGGTGAAAGAGTTATATCAAGTGCATTGAAATTTTTCTCCATAGTTCGAATGTAATTGGATGTGAGAAAATTAGAGGGATGGTAGCAAAAAAATTACTGCACTGATATTTGGGCTCATTTGATCTGACCCAATACCCCTCCCAGAGCCTTGTTTCAGCCCAAGAAAGGGACCATTGCTTTTAAATTGTAAGCAGAAACCCTTCCTAGCAAAACAAAGGGATTGATACCTGTAGTAGTCTTAATCAATTTGTCAATCCCGCATAAATGCTTGTAAATAAAACAAGATTTCAACCCTGTACCACTCTTGGTTGATACTTGATAGTATTTCAAGAACTTTGGTGTAGTGGTCATCTAACTATAAAACTATCATTTAAAATACGACACGTGACACAAGATAATATATGATTGATTGAATATTTGTTATTGCGCTATATAATTATATTTTGAATGACGATCCATGATAAGACTATCTCATGCAAGTTTAATTTTCTCAATACAATAATGTAAACCACTTTCTTGAAGGTCTTTAACTATACTCTCATCCAAATAGGGCATGAGTGCTTTTACGGTTTTTCCACTGAATTGATATAGAAGGTCATGACACACAAACAGAAGCATGCCTTACAAGGGTATGACTGGAGATCATAATCAACAGATAAACCCTCGACGTGGTTAGTTTGTAAACCAGTATTATGATAACCAGGAACAAGATTGAAGCTTATATTATTGGCTATAACTCGAGCATTATTGTATGGACATCCACTGAGAGAACAAGCAAGTAGAAAAATGCTTTCAAGTCTGACAGAACCAAAATATAACATTTTAGAAGCAACAGCAAATTAGTCATTGCTAGGACCCATATAAAACAAATAAGCAATTGCAAAAACTTAACATATACGGCATATTAATTACCAAATTATTAACAGAGTATGGATATGTATATATTCATTGTTAGTAAAGAAAAATTATGGCACAAGTATATAATGTCATAGCATGCCATTTATGCTACTATTTGGTGCAAATGCAACAGCAAGAACAATTAGACACTAGTAGCAAAATCTGATATTCCATTCATGTATACCTACTGCTTCCAATACTTCATTTTGATCATTTATCTGACAAACTATGAACTTATATTTGTTACCATCCATGTCCTTTTTTTAATCAAAAAGGGACTTGAAAAACTAATTTTGAAATCACGCAAGAAGTTATTTGGCGATTGTTAGGCAAATTACGTCATGCCCTGATGCCAAATTTTTGTTCTTTTATGGTTCTACTATACTGACAATTTTGATTCTGGCAAGGTTTGAAGTTCGATAACAACAACAATTATTATTTTGAGAAGAGATAATAAACTATATGATTATAAAATGTAAGGTGCAACATATAAGTTTGAATAAGTACACAAAACTTCCAGAGATTAAAAACAACACCAATTTTTTGTCTACAAATATTAAAATTCTAGAATAAATTTTACTCTCCTCAACGATTACTGTTTAATAGTAATAATTTTATTATTGCAATAAAATTGAAATATAACAAGAAAAACTCGACAAGATACCATTATTTTGCTCTTATTAATCCATAATGATTAAAATTATACATAAATATGAAAATGAAATTTTTGGAGACATTTATTTGTGCCAGATTCAAGCTTCGCAGAAGTCAATGAAACTTGTGTCAACCAACTAATAAAAAATTTGCAAATGTAATTAACTTTGAGGTAAATAATTTTCTCATTAATACAGGGAAAAACTTGAGAAAACAATATTTTGCTTTGTACATTTCCATTGGAACCAAAACATGCCAGTCTATACAACAACTTATAATAACTCTTCTGTTACAATCAAGAAACCAAAAAAAAAAACTCAGATCTAGTAGACTCTTGTTCTCCAAGAGCTCAACCTATTAATGATTTCTTCTTCGAATCTTCATGGCCATGAGTTAGTGCAACTATGGAAGCTGTAAATTAGTAGGGTGGCTTTTTAATTCTTCAATTTTTATTTTTTATCTTTTATTTTTTACAGAGCACAACCCAAGCCTTTAGCTTCTGATCCTTTCATGATCCTCAACTTCTTGCAGGAATTGATAAACATGTCCCATGGAACATCCCCAACCAGCATCCAATCACCATCTTTGTCTTCATATGTTGGCACATATTCTGATCCATTATAGCCTTCTCTCTCTGAATACTCCCCTGAAAAAACCAAACCATATAATTAAGTATGCACGTGTCAGGTCTACTCTAACGATGTTCCAAATTCGAGTTATATCACGTAGACATATTTATAAAAACAAATAAACGAATAGACATGTTACTTGAAATTTTTAATTTTGATTGATGATATTTATTAAAATAAATAAATATGTTACGTAGACATATTTATAAAAATAAATAAATAAATAAGTAAACATGTTACTTGAAATTTTTAATTTTGATTGATGATATTGATGCTTACCAACTTTGAACTTGAACATGTCCTCCAAGGCCCTGAGAAGTTCAGGGTAGGCTTTGTAGATGTTTAGATCAATTTTTCTAAGATAAGGAGCACCATCCATACTGACTTTGACATAGATCTCAGCTTTCTTAGCAGCCAAACAGCTTTTCCTGTAAGATCTGATTGGTGGCCACCCCACTACTTGTGCCCTGTAAATCCCAAAACGAAACCCCCATTAGGCTTCTCAAACTCATAAAAAAGCTTCAAACTTTATACAACCCCAGATTAAAAAAATCAAAACTTTACTCACTTGGTGGGCGGTGCGGCTGATCCCTTGTTATCAACAGCTTCTTTTTGTTTCCCGACATTGGAACCCTCCCTGGAATCAGATTCCAGGCCGTTCATGTCAGGCAATGCTCTCTTGTTGCCTTTTGTGCTGGTGGATGCTTGAGCTTCTGACTCTTTAATGGTTGTGGTGCCTGGCAGGCCTAGTCTGAGCTCTGTGGCTTCCAGGTTAAGATCTCTGTCAAACTCCATTGAAAAATAGAAAAGTTTTCAACTTTTTCTATTTTCTCAGATGCCAAACAAGACACTTTTGATTTTCTTTTTTGTGGGAATTTTAGAGAGAAAAATTGTATGTTTGTGTTTTGGAGGAGAGAAATGGATGGATAGTTTTATAGAGAAGATAATAATGGTGATATAGAAGATGATGGAGCAAACCAACACTGCCCCACCACACCTAACGAGCGCGTGCGCTGCTTACTATTACTTATACACGCATTATTAACTAGGAATGTATTTGAGTACACATCATCCTTGTCGATATATATGTGTGTGTGTGTACACACACGTTTTGAAGCATCCTTGTCGAGATATTGCATTTCGATACGTCTTTACTTTTTTTGGTATTTCAAATCTCAACCGATGAATTACATTTGGTAAGTATAACTACCGAGAAAATATGATGTTTAATTTTTTGATAATTTAATTTATTGAAAGTTAAAGTTTTATAGAATATGTTTTTCTACAAATTTTGATTATAAATACGTTAGAAATCTATCAGAACTAAGTAAAATCAATCATTATTTTTGTGGTTTAGATATTATTTTATAGAGTACATCACATAAAACTTGTAAATACCTTTATTATGACTTAAACTCCCGTCACTTTGATGTTATAAAGAAATGCGGATATATTAAAGATTTATAGTTTACGAGTAAAGATTTTAATTTCTAAATTTCTTCTTGATATTGCTTTAACAAAATTTCTGCTTTATATGAAGAGGAGGAAATATTGTAGGCGGGATTACTTCTATTAAACTTAAAAAGGTTACTAAAAAAAATGAAAAAGTAGTATGATAATAAATGACTAATATGAAATAATGTGTAATAATAGATATAGTTAATAAACTTGCACGGATCACAAAGAATTATTAGTATCACTCATACAAACTGCCACTTTTTATTTAGAGTCATAATATTTATTTGCAGTTTTTATTTTAGGTTCAACACTAGAATCAAAGTACTTTGTCAAACTAGATCAACCTAAAACTATAAGCGTGGTTCAGTTATTGACTCCAACCAGTCATGACTCATGAGGAGAAAACTTTGTGCCTTTGGGACTCAAGCCCTTTCACCAAGGAAAATAGCAACTTAACTAAAAATTGATACATATAGTTTTAGTATACACATGATTTTTTTTTCTTTGAAATGAAATTTCGGTAATTTAAACAAAAATTATCCATCCACTCATAATCTACCATGTCTATTACCCAACGTATGTAGGGAGATTTCTCTTTATACTATGATATTACAAGTTTATCATGTATATTTATTATAATATACGAGAGATTCATTTTTATATCGTCAGAGTCTTATGATTTTATAAAAATAAATTTTTGTATTATAAAAATAAACAATTTTCAACATTATAAGAATCTATTTTTATGTTATAAACATAGTGTTTAGTATAGGTAAATTTATAAAAAAAAAAAAAAAAATTATTTTTACAATATTTTTAATTTTTAATTTTTTTATGAAACTAAGATTCTTTCTAATTGATTTTAGTAATTTAAAAGGTGGAGAGTGGGGTTGAGGTGCCCAAAAGAGAGCGTGGATGGGAAAAAGCATGATCATTTTCATAGGGCAAAGAATCTTTAGTACAATGAAGATGGAGATGAAAATTAAGATGGTATTGGTGGGTTTTGTCACATGAACCATTAACCAACCACACTCGACGATCTTGTCCATTGTTTTTGGGGACAACCTTGGGACACACACCCACCCCTTAGCCGCTCGTTTTGATTACCGTGACTCCCCCATCCCACGGCCCAAATGCTTGCATTCTTTTTCCTGATATCAAATCAAGACCGTTGGATCAAAGTGATTGGTGGGGGTGCATTCCCATGTGAATTGGACCCACATGGGTTATAGTCGATGGGTAGAGCATGGTCTGCCATGTAGAAAAAAAAAAAAGTTCCATAATTTCATCTCATTGTTGATGTAGTAAGATAAATTAATAAAAAAAATAAGAAAAAAAAAAAAAACTTATAAGAAAGATAAAATTAAAAAAAATAATAATAATAATACGGATCGATAAAATAATATCATTTTCTTTTATCTTATCTTTTTCATTGGTCTTTTTTATTTCCTTACTTTTCTTATCAGTCCATCTCATTGCATCAATAATGAGACGAACTCGTGGAAGATGTTCTCCTGCCCTAGACCTTTAATTATTTTTATCAACTATATATATATATAATGTGATTTTACCATTAATGTCTTTTAACTTTAAAAAATTAGGATGAATTAATTAAATTCATCTATTGTATTTGAATTAAATAGAATATAAAATTTGTTTTAGAAAAGAAAATGCAATAGATGAATTTGATTGGTTCATCCTAATTTTTTAAAGTTATGAGGTATTGTCTAATAGTAAAATCACTACATATATATAATAGTTTCCACCTCAACCCAGCGGAGTATTGAATGTGAACTATTGATTAAGTATATATAAGTGTTGATTAAGTTATAACAAATGAAAGTAATTGAATCTAAAGGCTTATAATTGAGAAACTAAAATTATTACATTAATGCACTGAGGAGAAAATGACGAATGTATAAAGTTTAAAAAAATTGTGTATGTGATCATCACCTCGTGTCATGCCTTGCATCAAGGAAATTCTCGGTTAATTGAATTAGAAATAAAATAAGAGATTAGCAGGATACCCTACATTTTAAAAATGAAATTTAAAAAGAGGGAAAACAAAAAATATATAGATATATGTATGTATACTTTATTTAAGGATTTGATTATGGTATATTTCTCTTTTTGTCAAAGGACAGCATATAGTGGTTGTAGTGGGCAGTTGTCTGGGGGGGGGGGACATTGTTGAAGGTGGCAACTTAAATATGTTTGGAAATTAATTAATTCAAAGAATGTGTTCAAAGTTATCAACCCTATAAAAATCCACTTATTGTAATTCAATTTGCTGATTTTCAGAAATTTTGTGGAATCTAGGTACGGTAAAGTTGACTTATTCGATTTAGATGATAAATTTAACCACCGTACTTTTTAAAATAAATTTTAGAGTGAGTTTTAAAGCCTTTTAAGTTCTAATCAAATAACATAACAACGGTTCATTTTTTTTTTTTTTTTTGAATAAAACAATGGTTCAATTTTGAAATCAAATAAATGTCTTATTACATTTGATTGAAAATTTATTAACTTGATGACATTTTTATCTAATTTTGAAATCATAAAATTCTTTGTCAAATTTAATATTCATTTTGAATGAGATACATTATAATTGTTTAAGTGAAGTAAATAAATAATATTCGCTTTATGGTATTTGAAAAATATATGTACCCAAAAGAGTAAAAGTGGTGCTACTTTAATTGAAGGGTCCTTTTTTTTTCTTTCTTTTTTACTTTTGATAAAATTGAAGGGTCATTTAATGAGTTATATCTTGAAATGGCCAAATATGTAGTGAAAGGTCCAAATATTTGTTTGTCTAATCTCATGCAATTGTGATAAGATCCAACTTATTTATACTCAAATTTCACAAACAAAACTATGGTTGGTTTCTTCTGGTTGTTGTCTGCCATAAAAAAAAAATCAAATAATTATAATTAATTCAGCATATAACTATCAAATGTTGATAGCTATGAGAATGGGAGATTCATTGTAAGTTTGATTAAGTCAATAATACAACAGTTACTTGTTCCTTCTTTGTTCAACATGGAATATTAGGTTGTTGGTTGCTCCATACAATCCAAATTTTCACGGTGGTGGTGAATATTTTATCTTCTCTTTTTTTCATATCAGATTTGATCTTAATTTTTGTAATTTTATGTTTACACTTTATATGTAAATATTTCAAGAAAAAATATATAAATTGATATTTATTTCTCTTTTTTTTTTTTTTAAGTAAATTAGTATTTATCTTGTTGTTTTGAAATCGAAGTATTTATTTCTTGGTCCAGAGAGTTATGCTTTGATTTGATATGTTTTATACTCTGATGTATATATGAGCTGCTATTTAATGAGGTTGTCTGAATTGTTACAAAATTCTAATGTTACATCCCAATTCTTTAATTATTGAATGCATTTACAATTAATATATTTGTTTTATTAACTAAAGTATATTATCACTAGATTCATCTGTTGATTTAAAATTTAAGATATTAATTAATTAAATATGGATTTTTTCCCTTTTTCTTGAAGAAAAAATTATCCAATCAGAGAGTGAAAAATTAACCAGGGAAAAAAAATTTCTATAGGATCAGCTTAATGATATATTATTTATCCTCTCCTTTGATTAGGTATTTTGCCTTCATCCTAATTATTATGCACGATGATTAATAAGTGATAATATATAAATTAATAAAATTTCTTTTAAAAATATAATAAATTTTATTTGCAATACAATAGGAAATAGTTTTTAGTTGAGCAATTATTGAGATAAGATGATATTCAATTAACAAAAATATTGGTTTAAAGTGTTGCAATTTTATTTGTTCAAAAAAAAATTAATTACACTATAACATGATTAAATTAACTTAATCATGATGAATGAACACAACTTTAATTATAAAAATGAATTTATGTACACCGACACCTTTGTAGAATAAAGGGGCCCAATTAGACACTGACAAATCAGCAAAATTGCATGTGATTTTCACGTGGCACATTGTACCGCGTTTTATACCTTCCCTTAATTTTTTAAAAAGGTCAAAATATTACAAAAGTTAAATCAAATTATATTAATTTTCACTTACAAATGGCTGTTTATCTTTTTCCTTTTTTTTTTTCCCTCCCTTTTAACTTACTTTTAAAAATTCATCTTAGTCGTAAAATAAAAAATACGAAAAAACTCCATCCTCATATTGAAAGAGTAACTATACAATCAAATAAGTCTAGCAGGTAGCTAATGAAAATCAGAGCAAGATTTTATATTAATTTTTTGTTGGTACTAAATTTTTTATGAGAGAAATTTAAGCTTAAATATTATATATATAAAAAATAATAATAATTTTAATCATTCTTTTTTTAAGTGTTTATCTATCACTAGATTATCAAAAAATTAATAAAAAAGAGGATAGAAAATCTTTGGTCCAAAAAATAAGCTCAATCACAATATCAATATTTTTATACGAGTTTCACCTTACTTATAAACTAACAACCCATAAAGATCTAATCCCAATATGGGGAGAGTATAGCTATTAATCGTCTCCGTATCAAATTATGATTATGTTGTCAAATGTTTTTCCAAGTTTCACCGTACTTATAAGACAAGTTACAAGTTTCATCATGCTCCTTAAAGAAATAAATACAACAAGATCTTGCAGTTTACGATCCGATGCAATGACATTTATCCCTTTTACATGGCTCCCTTTTGAGCTATTGTTTAAGGTCCGAACTGTAATAATATTTTTTTGATTTATAGGACAATTTTTTCTATTTTATATGAGTTATTTCCTTTGTTTTTAAAAACTTTTATTTCGAATCTGGTCTCAATATCTTAGTCAGGAAAGCCGATTAACGATGAATTTACTTATAATACGCAACATGTTATTTTCTCCGACGCTCCGAGGAGGAGGGACCCACAAATAGACAAGGAGGGCCCACGAATCCGTACCTAAAAAAGGAAGCAAATAAAAAGGTAGGGGGGTGGGTCCGCTAGGAGTGAAGGTGATTTAATGCCGAGACACAATGAGTTTGCTTGAGTAGAGACTAGACTAATGCGTCTCTGGCTGGGGTCTCCTCTTTAATTATGTGGCCAGCCAATCACGACCCTACACTCTCTCTCTATACCAAACATGTGGGCCCCCACTCACCCATCGATACGAAAATCGAATCCAACCATCCATCTCCAGCTAGCTATCTCCACCTTATCTTTTTTGTAATTTATTTATTAATTTGTTGTAATTAAAAACCTTCTTTCTTTTTTCTCTCTTAATCTGTGTCCCAACAAGTTGACAAAGTTTATTTTACTATTATATTTTATGTCCACCAAAACCAAAAGGATTACTTATATTTTTGCGCTTTTATTTTATATATTGGATTTGGTTAAATGAATTTTAGTTTTTTATTTTTATTTTTTTTTACGTAATTAATGCATCTTAAGATTCTTAAGATAATATATTAAAAATTTAAAATTTTAAACTTAGATTATATTTATATTTTTATATATTAAAAATATTATAAGGATATATTAAAATAATGAATATGAATTATTTAATGAAATTTTGAGTTGTTAACATATCTATTTTTTGGTTTTTTTAAGTAAAGAAAAACACCACCCGCTTTTTTGTGGTTTAATTTAACAATGTAAATAACATTTAATATTATGAGCATCTTCATATGTCTGTCTAGTTGATTTAGATTTTTTTTTTTTTTAATAATTATACCATTATACAAATTACATACATTAATTAAATATATTTTAATACGAGTTGAATTAAATTATTAATTTTCCTTCGTAGTCAAATTAACCTCATGCAGGAAAAAATTAATTTAAATTTATATAAAATAAATAACATATCCATTAAATTATGACAAAACTTATTTTTTATTTGTAACTATTATAATTAGTTTATAATTTATGAAAATAGAATATTCGAAACTTCCAAATATAAGCATGAGAAGCATATTGTTAGGTAAAACTGATCTTTTCGAATTTATTGGTTTTAAACTAACGAACAACTCTAATAATATTTACTTATTTTTTAAATAAAAGCATAGTTTCAATTAAAAAAAATCTTTTTGACATGGTTGAAAACACTTATCATTCAAATAAATTGTTGTACAATTCTAATATATATATATATATGGTTTTTTTTTAATAAATAACCAATTTTTTTAGATACAAGTTGAATGCTAACTATTTTTTTAAAATCTTGTAAAAATAATTGTTTTTAGATAAAAATACACTTAGTAAAAATAAGAAATGTAAAAAATGGTTACTTTTCAATTTCAACTTTAAAAAAAAAAAATGTTATTTTCATAATTTTTCTCTCTCTCTATATATATAATATAGTTTTTGGTTTTGAAATTACTGGCCAACTTATTTTAAAACTTTTAGTCACCTCCAATTTAGTTCATATTTGCTAATAATATGATTAATATTCTTACCACTATAGACAAAGTTGTACTACAGCAAAATAAATTTTACAAGGACCACTTTTGGGAACAAGATCCCTATAAAAACATTGGAAAAATTCATTGAATTTTGATTGGTAACCCCACTTTGGATAGCAAATTTCAATGTTGATTTCTTAACTACATTATATAATAATAAAGAATTGGAGAAAATAAAAATTTATCTTCAATTCATTGTACCTCATTTAATGTCATTTTCTTGGTAGTATATATCTTGTTCGGGTACGAGGGAGACAAGCCACTCGTGCCTTCGATATTGCCACGTTTGGGTTCTAATTACCCTTTGTGCGAAATTGAGAATCGATAATGGGTAGGATTATGACAAGAAATTGTTAGAGCTAACTAAAGTGATTTGATTTTGATTATCCATGATTTGTGACGCAAAATCTCATCAGTTGGTTGGCAAGTTGGTTATTTAACTCACTATTGTATTGTCTTAACTAGGCAAAAATCAATGTCATTTCAATAATGCTTGATTCAAAAAGATCAAGAAAATTTTGTATAATTTTGAAGGGCGTGTAAGGAAATTTAGATCAATTATCAAGGCTAAAACTTTTTTAAATTCAAATTAACATTTCAAGAAATTAATGATTAAAACTATAAACATTCGCACTTAATTACAAATTGTCTATCGCATTATTTATAATAAAAGTTTGTTATCCTAAAACATAAAAAGTGTAGTAATATTTAAGGTACGAATACTAATGATTTAGTTAAGAAGGTTTTATTTATATTTATTCAACGGGTTCCAAACAATCTTTTTTTGAAGAATTTAGTTTATTAATAGTTATTCTCAGGTACAAGAGGCATATATGTCCTAATTATAACATGCATGTTTGTCACATTACACTTCAATTTTCAACTAATAGTAAAAAAATGTATGCTTTATCATGTTACAATTGAAATAAAGTGATAATTTAAAGGGATAAATTCACTTTTAGTCAAATCAAAAATAAAATTAGTTTTTCAAAATAAAAGTTACTTAATTTTAGCCTCAAAGCAATTTAAAAATTTTTTAATCCTTTTAAGACTCTTAAAACATTTCCTATGAAATATGTCATTAGGTGAAAACAATTTTCATTAGTGAATATATTTTACGTAAGTAAAAATAACACCTATGTACAAAACTCCACGTGAAATGTTGCTTATTTGAAATGGACAAAAACTATTGAAGATTTGTTCGATACTAAAACAAATAATCTTGTTTTTCTGTCCAAATACAAATTTTTCATTTTTTTTTTTACGAGCTATTTTTTTTTAAAAAAAAAAAATCCACTAAATCAATGTATTTTGTCATAATTCCTTTATAACTCATAGATATTTTCACGTCAGATATATCACATATATTGTTATATATCGAACTTAACACATTTACGAGAAAAAAAACCAACAGCCTCTTAAGGATAAATTTTGCATCCATAATGCTGAACGAGTCAACGATTTATTACAATCCGACTGACGAACACTTGAAGCACGATTGGACTGGCTACTTCCTATATCAAACATAGCATGATTCAACCAGCAACTCCTACGAACAAAATCCAGACTCCCCCACATTTACTTTGCATACTCAGAGTAAAACCAGCGACTCCTACGAACAAAATCCAGACTCCCCCACATTTACTTTGCATACTCAGAGTAAAACATTAGGTACATATAATTGAACATAAAATGTTCAACGACCAAGTCAATATCACAATCTTATCTTTTGTCAGTATGACTTATCCAAAACCTCAGTGAACAAAACCCAACTTTGGAATGGCATGTGTGATTCAATCTTGAAGCCAAGCAAAACAAAATAGGATGATAGTTTTCAAAAGGACAGTACGGTAGCAAAAAGAAAAAAAAAATTCAAACAGTACATACAGAAAAGCAAAATAAAGAAGAGAATCTATTCAATTCCGAGAAAGAAAGCGAAAAAAAAAACTGTAAAATTGACAGATGAGTGAAGAAATTAATGTGACCCTATGCAATTTAATGGTCACACGTGTGGTGCCCTCTGGGAGGGATGTTGACATGTACAAGTGTGTGTGTCTGTGTTGTGTACTACTGTGGTAATGCTTTGGCAGCACACGTGTGGGGTATAGACAGTTGACAGTGGGCTTTCGTTGGGGCAGAGGGGTGGAGGGGCCCAGACCCACACGAGGACATCTATGTTGAGTGTGAATTTGGCTGGCAGTGGGGCCTTATATTCCCATAAGTGGGGCCTAGACTTCCCTTTGGTTTTTGTTGTTTTGGGAGAGTAGAAGGCAGGTCCCTATCAGTCCCTGCCTTCTGTGTTTTGTCAGCTTTTTGGGGAAATTTAATTGGGATCTGGCTTCTTGTTGGCAATGGCCATCCATGCCCATCTACGATTTTTTTTTTTTTGGGAAAACCCAAAAAGTTGATTGCACTATGGAAAAATATTCATTTTATTATCTCTAATTTTATTTTTATAATTTTTTATATTAATAAATTAATAAAAAATATTTATTTTATCTTCTATAATTTCATTATCAATATACGACAATTAAAGATATTATCGTTCACGTGATATTTTAAATGTTTTTATTAATGTTCAGAGGAATTTAAAAATAAAAAGGAACTATAGATGATAAAATATATATTTTTATAAACTATAATAGATTTTTTGAAATTATTCATTTTTTTTTTAATTCTTTTGACCTATTACAAGTGAAATTATTATTAGCGGACGTCTTTAAATAGGATTGTAAGGTATAATCCAAAATTAAACTTCTAAAAATGGAAGAAACAATTTACATCAGATGGAGAAATTGTCCATAAACTAAGTGAGATTTTTGCAGCTCAAACGTTGGATCAACCACTCAAGAGGAACGACAATCAAAAGGGAGAGTGTCACTGCATTACACCACCAGCCACGATGATGATCTACATTACACCTTTATAATTTCCATAATTTACATGTCCTTATGAGTTTTGACCCATCTAACATCCGTATCTAATGCCTCTTCTGTATATTGTAAGGTATAATATTCTCAAGTTTGAGATCTTAGATGTAATGATCCTGATTTTGTACTGTCACAAAAACAAATTAATAGATATGACAATTGGTTTTATAATGATATAAAATTAAGAGAAGTTATCTTAATTAAGTTTGAGGCTCTGTAATATTAGAGAATTAAGTCTTTGATGTTGGGTGCAAAGTTTTAATTTTGACATCATAGAAGTAGTTCTATAATTGGAATTTAATTAAATCTAGGATCTTGAATCTCTATATATAAAGATTTTCAAGAGCATAATTTTGTACTTCATTTCATGTAGGATTGGTAATATTATGCATGAAATCTCAATTTTAATATTAGAAAAAAATTGGCATTTTAATGATATAGAATTATATATAAGGTATATATTAATCTTATCTTTCATTTCTAAGAAACATTTTTGTGATGGAAATTCTTGGTCAATATTTTTTCTCCAAACCATTTCAAAACCAACATGGCAATACACTTTGGAAACTCATACATCACTAACTAAATTGCAAAAGAATTCTAAACTCTTAACTCATATAAGCCACTCACACACTAAAATTTCACTAAACAGCCATTCTAAATGATTTTTAGAAACTAAGAAAACTTTGAAATCTTTACTTCATATCACCACACTGAAGATGACATTAAAAATTTCTTCTATGAAGAAGAAAAGCAATTTTCTTGGATTCTCTTTTTAGATTTAAATAATATCACATGTATATGAGCATTAAGATTTCATATGGTTTACCATGACTATTTAGTTATATGAATATTTATATATTATCTCATCTATATCTTGAGAATAACGTTAATATAATTTTTGTTATAATTTTGGTTATTAATTATCATATATTCAATAAGTTATAATTTTTTTTTTATAATTTTGATTATTGAATGATATAATCAATGAATCAAAATTTTCATTATAAATCTATTTTAATTTTTTTTTGAAATTGTATTTTAATTTAATAATGGGTGTTATATATTTATATACAGGATTTGTCCACTGTGAATGACAACGATATAAATGCTTGTGTGATGGGTCATTGTTACCTAAAGTTGAAGTCAAAATTCAATTTTAGATGCATTCTTTAAAGTAACAAGACGCTATAGTCAAATACAAGGCATGGTCCAAGTTTTGACCTCATTTAATGTATAAACTATTTGAGAACCTAGTCAATGTCTATGCATATGTTTCTAGAGAATCTAGACCACAAAGTTGAAAGAGCAGGAATAATAAAAATACACTCTCAAAAGTGATTTACTTGCTTGTAACATAATTGACATGTGAATTGAAAATCAAGCAAATATCATTTCAGATTTTCCTTGCCTGCCATAATATGCTCATGCTTTGAATATGGTTTCAAGTGAATTATAGAAAGCTGGTACAGTTTTTGAATTTTTAGCATTGGATATTTAGATGTATAGAAAATTTAAAGTTAAGGCATACAAATTTTGATAAAATCTTGATATGAGTTCATCGATTATTAGAAGTAAACAATAGATTAAATTTCTTCATTACTGTTTATCTGCTTAGACTTTTATAATCCTAAAAACATCAACTATAATATACATCAAATAATTAAGAGTTCATTGATATTTCATTTGATTCTAGAGAAAAACTAATTTAATATAATTTGAATTCATAAATCTTGTCGACAGACGTATAAATAAGTTAATATGATATTGTGGACAACCATACTATTACACGAATCTAATCAATTATTCAGTATTATTCACCGTATATTATTTCAGTCATCATGTCTCAAAATGCTTTGATCAAATAATGGAAAACTTGTGCCACAAATTTGCGTGTCAAAAACACGAATGGAGGTGGGTGGTGACCCTAACGCATAACAAATTTGTGAGTGGCAAAAGATAAAACATGGGCACATGGGGGAGTGGGGAAATGGCAAAGATGTGTGTGCATGGACACATAATACGGTGGGGTTGGTGGGACACAAAAGCCCTCTCCTCCAATCAATTATTCACATGGTTGGTCTCTTTTGACTTTCCCTAATTGTTGTAGGCTCCACTTCCCTCCACCTGTCTTTCCTTGATTCCTGTTATGTTCAACAGCCAAATCACCCTCCAATTATATCCTGCCACCTGCTGCCACTTGTTGGGTTTCCTTCTTTCATTGGCTAGGATAATCTTAAACACATAATGCATATATGAGCAATTGCATGGAGATGTCCAGGTCACTTCAAAATATTATGGGGTAAAATCTAAATTGCCCCCGACTATTGCCTTGAAAAAAAAAAACGAAATCGCCCTGGTCTTTCCAAAATTCTCATTTTCCAGCCTATCGTTGCACTTTTTATTTGAAATTTGACACTCATCACTAAATGACTTCTTTACCTCGAATTTAAACTTAATTAAAATTAAATAAATTAAATAAAAAATTTGTTTATCAGATTTTCACCATTCATTTTAAGATAAGATGGATATCAGAGATTGATTTGGAAAAAAATTAAAAAATTTTAAAAATTTATTGATCAGATACAATAACCATCTTAAGATGGATGATAGAGATTAATTTAAAAAAAATTTAAAAAATAAACAAAATTTAAAAAATAAAGAAATAATTTATTCACCAGAAGATGGACGGTGGAGATTAATTCAAAAAAATAAAAAATATAAAATATAAAAAAATTATTCAATCCCTTTCACTCTCTCTCTCTTCTCACTCTCTCTATCTTCTCACTCTTTCTTCACACCCAATCCCAACTTCATCTTCAATCAACAGCTCAGATTTCATCTTTGATTTCATCTTCTGGGATCGGAGACCCTTTTTTTTCTTTTTCCTTTTCTTCTTCTTCCGGGCGAGTTCCACAACCCAAATTGATGATGAGTTTGTTGGGTTAATTTTGATGTTTGGTTTTGATTTTCATCTTGGTTCCACGAAATCTGGGTTGGTTTTGATGTTTGTTAAAGAACATTATTGTTCTTCATAGATGGTCAACACTAGTATGAAGAATAATTTATTATTATTATTATTATTATTTATTTTTAGTTAAAGTGATGATGTTTGTGGGAGATTGATGATGTTGGATTGATTTTGTGGGAGATTGATGGTGGTTTTTATGGGAGATTGATGATGTTTTGTTGATTTCGTGGGAGATTGATGAATTAAATTTTTATTTAAATTTCTAATTTTTATTTAATTTTGGTTAACATTTAAATGAAATTTTTTTATTCAAATTTTTAATCTTAATTTTATTTGTTACATACATACATACATACATGTATATTATTTTATATTATTTTGTATTGATCCTTGTTTAATTAAAGGCTTCATTCACCATCTTATCCTTAACCTACTAACGGCAATCACTTTTTCAAATGGAAAATATAATAACATGATGGAAAATGTGAATTTTCGAAAAGTTGGGTATTTTTTTTTGTAGGCAAAAAGTTGGGAGGAATTTTAGAATTTATCCAATATAATATATACAAATTGGTGTTTTTTTTTTTTTTTTTTTTAAGTGTTGAATCATTTCATTAAAGAAATTGTCCTCTTAAGTAAAGCTTTGAACATAAATTACAAAAACCAATATGAATTTATTTACTTATGAAAATTATTTATGATTGTATAATACAAATCATAAAAAATGAAATTTACGGAAAACTTTGAGATATATTTCTTTTTAAAAATCAATCATTTAATTTTAAATTTTAATCAATAACATCTCGAAGGGGTTTTTTTGATACGTGAAAAAGACCTTTTTAATTAAATTATGAAAATATAAAGCGATTTCAATATACATTAATAGGGTTTATGACTAAATTCAAAATTAGAAGGTTATTTTTATAAAATAATCGAATCTCAAGCATGTTATTGCAAGCCTCACATGTGAAAATATCGGTATGTTTTTTTTCAAAACCTACTTGATGAAGATACGCATTATTTAAACAGGAAAAAAACCTTAGTCACATGTAATGGCCAAAAATTTTCCAACTTATGCTTATTCATGAACAAATGCTTGTTAGCCAAAAATATAAAAAAATTGTTGAAATGAGTTACCATAAGGATTTTATGTTTAGTCATTTTGGTGTAGATATAGATATGGTGACACCCATCATACCATGATATGATTTAACTTGGTGCCCTTCTTTTTTCAATGGTGACCATACAAAGTGGATGCAGTGGATAACTATATAAAACGATTGAAAAGATTTAATGGCAACGTTAGAGTCACAATGGTAATGATAAAGATGGAATTCACATGTTTCATTATGAAATTTAATACAAATTAATCATTTTTATTTAAAACTTGAAATAATCTAAATTCGATTAAAAATATATTTTATTACAATTGAAAAATTCTTTTTATTGTTAAAAAAGAATATATACAATTAGGCAAAACTCATTCATCCATTTATATTAAAAATGCTAAAATCATCAAAAGATTTCTTATATATATTGAAATGATTAAAAAAAAATATATTTATTCATAATTTAAGTTGTTATACAGTTTCCTTTCATATTGCTTATTTACTAATATGTATAAAATGATTCAACGTTTAATTTGCATATCTTAAAAAATATATATATATATTAATAAAAATTTCGATAATGTACTACCTATGTAGACTTACTTACAAATGAAATGTACAAAAATATATATTTCTTAACTCCAAGTTAATTAAACCAGAGGAAAGTAATTTTTAAAACTATCTTTCCTAAATTTGAAATAAAAATCTATACTCAATGAACATTCCTCGAGATTAATAAATAATTAAAATAATTAATCAAAAATTAAAATTAATATATAATTTAATAATTATAAAGTTAATTAGACAAGCATTATTATAGTTAATTTTGGTGGAGTTCTTAAAAAAAAAAAGACGGAATTACAATTTAACTACCCAGACGAAACTCTAATTCAAGCGGAGCACATGTTTGGATATTATTACAATTTACTCTCCTCCCGTTATCAATTTTCTGTTAAAATTGACTGTGAACAGTAAAAAAAAGTAAAAAGACGAAAATACCCTTGATTGTTGAAGTTGACCTAATTGACCAAATAAAAAATTGAAAAATCTAAAAAAATC
Organism: Nephelium lappaceum; assembly: GCA_021234005.1. Classification (NCBI taxonomy): domain Eukaryota; kingdom Viridiplantae; phylum Streptophyta; class Magnoliopsida; order Sapindales; family Sapindaceae; genus Nephelium; species Nephelium lappaceum. The sequence goes on from CM037998.1 coordinate 5,292,701, forward strand.
AAAAAACAAAAAATCAAAAATTTGACCCAATCAGTCCGTCTCTCTCTCTCTCTCTCTCTAAATGTCTCCGCCCCCCTAGAGAGAGAGAAGCCTCTGATTTTCCGAGAAAAAGTAGAATCCACCAACTTTCCCGCTATCCAAACACCGATTCACCAAAACCGCTCCGGAAGAAAAGCATGTCCAGCATCATGTTCTAAACATGTCCAGTGGCAACGACGCTTCCTCGGAGCTAGCCGATGTTGTCGGGGAGGCTGCTCTGGAGGAAGAACATGACGGTGACGTGTTCGTCGTCGTCGTCGTCGCCGTCGCTCGTCGACGGCGGCGTGGTGGTGTTGGAGAGGTGCTTCAAGGCGGCCAGCGCTTTGCCGTCCGGTTCGACTGCAGAGTACGGTCCGGTTATGAAGGGACAGTACGGTGCGTTCGGTGCAGTTACTTTGGAGAAAGGGAAGCTGGACATGACGCAGCAGCAATCTGAGTCCACTCCCGAGGTTCTTTCTCATTACCTACCTACGTTTGTTTGTTTATTTTGGTTTTATCAGTTCGCATTGTTGATTGTGTCGAATTGAAGTTAGGGTTTTATCACTTCGCATTTTCTGTTTGGAAAATCATTTTTTTAGTTGTTACAATCTTTCAATTGTGTCTTTGTCATTAAATGAATTGATCAGTGTCAGTGGGAGCTCCAGTTTCCAACTTGAATCGGTGAAGCGGTTTCGAGGGTTTTTTTTGGGGTTGTTTTGGTTTCAGTTTGGATGGGGTTGTTTTGGTTTCAGTTTGGATGGGGTTTTTCGCTTCGAAGCTGAAGAAGAAGATGGTGGTGCCTGGAATGTATTGGTTTTTGGTGTTTCTGGTTCTGTTCTTGCAAGTTTGTGATGGGTTTGATGATGAAGAAGAAGAATTAAAATTTTTATTTTTAATTTTTCAGTTGTTTTAAAAAACAATACGAAAAGACAATTTTATCCCTCAATCAATTAACTCTGTTAGAGATTCACTAACGGCGGGAGGGTTAATTGCAATAATATCCAAACATGTGCTCCACTTGAATTAGAGTTTCGTAGGGGTAGCTAAATTGTAATTCCGTCAAAAAAAAAACCAACACAAACCCAACTTATTCTGTCTCCACAATCATATCATTCATTTTACATCATCCATGACATCACTCTCTCTCCCGACAACTCTCACAAAATTCACTCACATCACACCCTCCACTTGGCTCCATCTCTACCGTCCAATGTATCACCCAAAAACCCACAACACACACACCACACCCCCCCCCCCCCCCCCCCCCCCAAAAAATAAAAAATAAAACTTCATATATTATCGCCTTCCACACCTATCCCTTGTTCTCTTCTTCTGCTGCTTCTTCTTCTTCAAGCATTTTCAATTCTCTGCATCAGGTTTGCTTTCAACCGTCGGATTCTCATCTGGGTTGGTTTGTTTTCACGCAATGATCAACTTCGAAGCGACGGAGCTGCGGCTGGGGTTGCCTGGCGGCAATGGAGGTTGTGATGATGGTGGTGGTGATCATAAGAGTAGTGAGGTGGTGGAGACAGTGAAGAGTGGTGGAAAGAGAGGCTTCTCTGAGACTGTTGACTTGAAGCTCAACCTCTCCACCAAAGACTCGGCTTCTTCGTTGTCGTCCTCTTCTTCTTCTGCGTTGTTGGATCATCAAGTAGTGGTGGAGAAGAAGATGGACATCCAAAGCTCTGCTGCCAGAACTTCTGACCCTGCAAAGCCTCCAGCTAAGTATGTTTCTTTCCCCGCTGTTCTGACATAGATTTTTATCTTGTAATAAATTTTAAAGCTGGTTAGTTAGCTGATAAGAAAGGTTATCACTATAATATTTAAAACTTGTTAGAAAGTATCCAGATAGAAATTTATTTTATATTTTAGTAAACTTTAAACGTTCTGGGTTGAGACTAAAATTTCAAGTGATTGTTTTGATAGTTTATTAGAAATTGTTCTTGTTCCAAGTTCTATCATATCATTAATTTAAAATGCGAGAGTGTTTAATATGCATTTTTATCTTTAATGAACTTTTAATGTATATGATTAAAAATTTACATTGTATTCTATATGTTTGGAGTGTATTTGGAAGTGCTATACTGAATTTTATCTTTTCTTACGCTTAATGTATATTACTAGAAAGTCACAACTTCTTGTAAGAATATTGGTAGAAGAGAATTTTGTTTGTTTGTTTGTTTGTTTTTTTAATGTTTTAAATTATTATAAATTTAGAAATTAAATTATTATTGATTGATGTGAGTGCGGAGATTTGATTTAATATTTTATTATTTTTATTATTATTTTTGAGGGCATGATTCTAGGAGGAAGAAGATACGTCTTGAAGATGGGTGTGCCAGGTTTATATTTTATCCTCGTGATTTACAAATTTTAGTGGAGAAAAAGAAAATATTTATTTCAACTTTCAAGGCCTTGGTTTAGTTGTCGGGAGCAAAGTGGAAAAGAACAAAACATATGGAATCTTAACTTTTTTCTCGGCCACCATACACTTCTTAAAGATTTGTAAAAGATAACTGTTTTGTTATCTATTTTTGTAACATTTTGTACCAATAATTCAATGCTGTGGTCCCACCATCAAGTCTTTTTTACTGCTTTTTAAAGATAGATTTCTTGATCCCATTTTCAATGGAACTGATTCAAATTGAATTTGATTAAATATTGTATCTACACATGGAAGTTCGGTTATTTGTCACTCTGTCTTTTTATTGTGGGGTAGAGCTTTTATGATCCGTGTATTAGAACTTTTAATTTTAAATTATTAGAATGATAAATCTTAATTATTTATTATATTCTTTCTCATAAAAATATTTATATTATCTATTTTATTTAATTCAAATAGTCAATAGATCATAACTTTTAAATTATTAGGATCATAAATCTCAGCTATTAATTGTATTTTCTCTCCTAAAAATATATTTTATTTCTTTCTCTTATTTAATTCAAATGTAATAAATGATTGAGATTTGTGATCATACTAATTTAAAAGTTAAGATACGCTGACTATAGAAACTCTATTATTCAAGGTAGTGTTAAATCTTCATGGCCGTATAAGTATTTGAGATGATAATGTAATATTTGATTTCGATATGTTCTTATAAGCTTTGATATATTGCTACGTATGACTTATGGAGCGTTTTTTATTTATTGGAAATTGACTGTAAATTTATTATTGAATGAGTGATAATGTTCGAGTTAAATTGTAAACATATGAACTAATGTCTGATTAATTTTACAAAAGAATTTGAATCGTAAACATAGTGATGTGATATCATCAATTGAGTGGTTATTAATAAGATGAACACTGAAAATATTTCAGGGCACAAGTTGTGGGTTGGCCACCAGTAAGATCATTCAGGAAGAACATCATGGCGGTCCAGAAGAACACCACGGAGGAGGGTGACAAGGCTAGCAGCAGCACCACCGCCACTGCAGCCTTTGTTAAAGTCAGCATGGACGGGGCACCATATCTACGTAAAGTGGACTTGAAGTTGTACAAGAGCTACCAAGAACTCTCTGATGCTCTTGCCAAGATGTTCAGCTCCTTCACCATTGGTAATTATTAACTTAAGTGACAAGTTACTTAAAACCCTTGTTCGAAAACACTTGAAAGAGAACATATTCCTTTTCGAGCTAGTTTCTATAGATCGCGAATCAAACAGATCCTTAAAACATTTTTATGGGGTTTGGTGTAGGTAACTGTGGTTCACAAGGAATGAAGGATTTCATGAATGAGAGCAAATTGATTGATCTTTTGAATGGTTCTGATTATGTACCCACCTATGAAGACAAGGATGGTGACTGGATGCTTGTGGGTGATGTGCCATGGAAGTAAGCTTTTCTTCGCTCTTATTTAAAACAATTTCAATATTCAACATCGTTATTTACCTATCATATCAATGAATGTATTACTAACTAACTCTTCGTTCTGATTAAACAGGATGTTCGTTGATTTATGCAAGCGCTTGCGAATAATGAAAGGATCCGAGGCCATTGGACTTGGTTAGTACTTTTTATATGAAGCATGTTCGTTCAACAACAATATTTTTTACAAGACATATTTGTTAATGATATGAACATATTCTTTCCAATTGCAGCACCAAGAGCTGTTGAGAAGTGCAAGAACAGAACCTGAAGAGCTGCAGTTTTTTTTTTTCCCCCAAGCAACTGCTTAAGTTTAATGATGAATTCAAGCAAGGCAAACCGGCTTGAGAGGGATCAAGCAGGGAGTTTGGATTATGTCTTTTTTAATATGTGTCATGTTTATTTTTTCTTTTTGTTTTTGTTTTTTGACATATTAATTAGCATAGAGCTGGAATATATTCTGTGATTTGTTTAGGGACAAGAAGCAATAATAGAACATGTTTATATATCAGTCTATCTCTCTTGCTCATTTGTGGACTGGTTTTCTTGTTATTTGTCTATGGCTTTGGCTTGTCTAAATAATACCTTATCATCATCATCATCATCATCATCATCATCATCATCTATTTTTGGCTCCCTTCCTAGGGATGTAGTCAGGATTCAATGCTAGAGTGGGCTAGGAATTTAAAAAAAAAAATTATCTATGATAAATTTCTCGAATGCATAATTAATTAATTGAAAAACTAAGCTACATTTAATAAAGAGCGTAGTAATTCTTAACCTTCATCATGCATATTTCAAAATAATTACATGATAACAATTTTATGTACATATTTAAACTAATGGACCGCATTTCTTATTCAAAATATGAACAATATAAATCATATATAATGAATTAAAATAATGATAAATATAAATGATGTATAATGAATAAGACAATTAAAAACATCAAAAGATGTAAGAACTTAAACAATATAATAACCATAATTTACACCACAAAAATTCTACAAGGCTATTCAATAATGCAACTTGAAATATCACAAAAAAAAAAAAAATTTGTACCTCTTAACAAAAATCTTTTAAAACTTTTCTAAAATGATATTTTAAAACTGGGCTAAGCCTATCCTCACCCCAAGAAAGTATGTCCCCGCCCCCTCCTTCATTTTTTGTGGTATTTCAAGTTGCATTGTTGAATGATGAAAAACCTATCCAAGGGGTCTGGATTTTAAGAAAAAAATATATTACTGTTAAATCTTGATGGTAAGATGTATTTATCGGATAAAAATCTAAGCACGATCTGATTGGAGAATTTTTATTTTATTTATAGATGGTGTGCATGTTTGTTTATGTGATTGGTTGAGGAGGCAATGAACATGATCCATTAACAAAGTGATAAGGTCATGTGCAGACTGTTGGGGATATTTATTGATTTTTGAATCTATTATTGATCTGTCATGTTTCTGCGACTCAACCCAATAATGTTCGATGCAGAGTTGTGCTGGAGTGGAGCCCAAATTCACTGTCGAGAATAACTATTGAAAACCATTTTTGAGATCCTGACAGGTATTTCCTTTATATTTTATCTCAATTCTGAAGATGTTTATTTAATTTTTCAAATGATATGACTTTAATTTATATAAACTTCTAGGTGGTCGGTTGCAGAATTTGTTAGGAATTGTTTCTTTTAGCTCACTGAAACTAAATTCATTAACATTTTCCTTGAAAGTTTCGTCAGATCTGTTTTCTGAAGTCTCCCCTGAAATTTAAATCTTTCATCAAGGATCTTTTCTATGCTTGAGTCAGATCTCTTAAATGGGTTTCAATTAAAAAAGAATTAACGATCACGCAGGATTCTTTTAAATCAATTATGATCATAATATAAAGTATTCAATTTCGTGATAGTTTTTTTTTATCAAAGATCGTTAACAATCACTATAAATTGTCAAATTGTACGTCTATTCAGATGTCCGTATCAAAGAATTTTAATTTTGAGCAAATAATTATAAAGTTTACTTTCGCATAAGAGAATTTTCACTTTTTGTGAAAATGATTCTGAATAGATATAATAGACAACTAACAGAATATTGATAGCAGATGCTGTCTTCCAAGCAAGTTTAGCTAACATTGTTGGCATCTGTGACTTTTCATACACCCAACTCCATGACACAATGATCTTAGATTTATATATTAATATATATATATATATTTATTTTAACATATGAACTTGAATAATTAAATTGAGACAAAACAAATAAAAGATTGCATAAATGTGCAAGTTGGTTGGAATCATTTCTGCAAGATCTCCAACAAAAGACCAGGGATTTGTAAAGATTTGGTGTGCCTTAATTTGGGAGAATCTTGAAAAACCAATAACTCCATCCAGTTATTAAATATTTGTGTTGTTTCCTCTTTTCGTAAGTTGAATTTATTTTTATTTTTCCGGCTAATTTTCCAACTTGAAAGTGGGGTTATGCAAATCCTGTGTCTTGCTTTTCCAAGATTCTTGAAGCCATTAGCTTCATTAATAATTCTTCCTTTTTTAGCAAGTGAATTTCTCTTCCTCTCTCATGTTCTATTAATTACTTCTGTCAATTATCTCGGGTTCTTTTTTATTTTATGTTTTTATTTTTGTCTTGTGACAACTGTGATTAAATAACAAGACATGTGAACATAGTGGTTAATGTATTCCATTAATTACATAAAAAGTCACAAGTATATGTTGATACAAAGTTTTATCTGAATTCATTTAAAATTTGAGATTTGTTTTAAATAAAGAAACACAGAGTTTTCTAACATTTTTCTTTTTTTAAAAAAGCGGTTAAGGTTTTTTTTTTTTTTATTAATCCCATCAACTCATCCTTCAGGGAAACATTAAATTAAAGATCACAGACACCATTTAAAGAAAGCGGAGGGTTTGACTATACTATTGATTGGATAAGATTACTCATTAGATATCCTTCAATAACCGTTCTTATAATTAATATAAAGGTTGTTATTGATGGTTAACGTTACTCAACCCAGGATGGTAACTGAACTCTTAAAGTTTAAATTGGCTGAGAATCTTGTCACAGTGTCTTGAGCTCTTCATTTTCTATACCTACAATTATTAGTCCAACCTTGGGTTTTTGTTATAATAATTTTGTCGGGGAGGGTGGTCCGTTGGGTGGGCTTGATCCATCATGATTTTTTGTCCCTGTGTGGAGTGTGGTCCCCGACCCTACTTGAACAGTCTTTGCTTAAACTTTAGGCAGCCATTTCTCGGCCGACCTATTTCTATTGGGCTCCCATTTGGATATCTTGCATGGGCTTTTACTCAACCCTATTATCAAGTTAAGATCAATCACACATATTGATCATCAATATATAACGTATCCTGACCGCTAGGATTCTTTCCTAATATATATAATGGTATATCAGTATAAAAAATAGTGGATGACTATACATTGCTTAAACTCCTTTTTTTTTTAAGAAGTCAAAGTAAAAAACAAGGAAAGGATCTCAACTCGTCCTGATCAGTTATCAATCCTTTATTAGAAGTTCAAATTAGGATTAATTATCAGGTTTTGTAAACCAATACAAAACAATTGTCATGAATTAGTGTTTGTGAATTTAAAAAAAAAAAAAAAATCGAACACATCCGATTGTATCCCTCTTTCACATTCATACCTATAAGCAAGAAAGTAATTAAAAGATTGAGTTGAATGTTGCATCACATATTTCTTCTTAGTCTTGCTCTTTTGACACCATTGTAGAGTTAATTAGATGATTGATCCTGGAACAGTAAACCAATCTCCATATATTTCATGACTAGTTTAAGCTTCCTCTATTGCTATAATGAGAAAAACAACATCGAGATTACATTATCTTTGAAAAATTATAAAGATGATAATACTAACATCATGTTTTAATTCATTTACTTCAACGATAATGACCCAAATTTCATTTCAAAACATAACCAATATCGATTTCTTATAATTATGAAGGTTATATTGGGATGACCATATTAGATTAAATTAAATTAGATAGAATCGGATAAGATTGAATACTGTCATTTATTTGGTGCATCATTGAATTGATATGAATTTAATATGATTGGATTTAATTAATTTTTAAATTAGATAAAAGTATTAAAATATATATTTAATAAAACAAAATATATATTTAAAAAATATCATAATTACATTTCAAAAAATATTTACAGTGTTTTTTTTTTAAAGAAATATTTCTATAAAATAAAACAATGATATGTTTATTTCTAATTATTGAAAATAAATTAGAAAAAAAAATAGTATTTTAGAAAATTAAGAAAATGTACAATCATAATCCACAAACCATGGGTGATGGTAGCCAAACAAGTGGTGTCATTGGTATTCACGCTGCCCTTGTGCTTTTTTGCCCAGGTTCTACACCCCTCAATGTATTTTCCATCAATAAATGTGTGGGTTGTCCCCCCACCTATGTGTGGGTTGTTTCTTATCGTATGGGAGTTGCTCCCTAAACCACGCTTTGGAGTCCAAATCATGTCTAGTCCGGTAGATTTTTGGACTTGTACCAGTCATAAAAAAAAAAAAATCGTGGGTGATGGTGAGACCCCATCGTTATGATTGGTTTTTTCAAATATCACATTTGTTGGTTTCAAAAACGTTGTTGGGATTGGATGTATTTAATCCTAGAAATCACCAAACACCGAATTTAAAATGAATATGATTATATGTCGAATCTCTCTCCCAATATGGTGCACCAAATGTGCCCAAAACGGTCACACGGTTGTAAAAGACAACCTATAAGGCATTGAAGCATTGTCAAGTTCCTATAGTCATGTTTTCCACATTGAAATTTAATTAAAATATCATTTGTAGATAGTAACGATAAATATGGTATCCTGACTAGAAGAATATTAAAAAAAGAAAGAAACTCATATTGTAAATCTTGATTGTGACTCGAGAATGGTGACAGCATAAACTTTTTAAGAAATCTAACAATTCGAAAGGTGTTTCATAGCACCAATAAATATGAACTATTCAAAATTGTTGTTACATCCAGAATCCAAAAAATTGAGAACAGATCATAGCTATTTATAATTCCTGCACATCTTAAAAGTTTTAGTGCAACAAAATCCTGAAATGATAGTGTTCAATGGTGGACAACAAGGAAACAAAATCTCAAAAAGATAGCTATGTATAATTCCTGTATATCTTGTAACAGGCCCACTTGATGGATAGAAAATACAAAGAAGAACTTGTTCACAGGCTGAGGGCCTTTTGGCATGATAGTTTTCGCTTGATTTTGGCAAATTTAACGATTTGCAGATCCATGATCCCTCTCTTTCTTGCTCAGTTCCTCCTTAGTTGTCTACACATTTGGTTGATAAAACCCACCCCACCCATTGTTACCAACACCTTCAATGTCTTCATCGGGTGGAGTGAGAGTGTGAGAGCAGTATACATCCCATGTTAAATTAATTGTTCAATTAGATTGATGTCATATATGGGATGTGAATAAAATATTGAAGTAATGTTTGGAATGTGAGTAAAATGAAGGAGCTGAAAGCCATGTATGGCTTTGCCGTTCTGATGCCATATATGGCTTTTTGCTTGTTAGTCACCCGTTTGATCATTCTTATCACTGAGATTAAGTATCAATGCCTGCACCTGGTATCAAAATTTTTTTACATATGTCAATTAAATAGAACACAAGAAATTAGTAATGAAATTTTGAATTCCCTCCTAATTTAGAATTTATATATTTGTAACAAGATTACGATAAATACTAATTATATATTGGAATTCCTACTACAAATGAAAATTATTTCGATACTTTACGTGTGTAAATCTTGAAGACTCACTAGAAAACTCACTTCAATGGGACAAAAAAAGAAAAAAAACCTAGTGAAATGAAGGACATTGTCATTTTGAGTTGTAAGTTTTCTAAGCTTTTTTGTCTATTGATGGAGTAGCAGCAGTAAAAAAATATGTAATTTTTGAAGAATTCCCGCTTGAACTGGCAGGGAAGAAATTCTATTCTAAAATTGAATATAGAGAGATAGATTGACCGTAAAAAATGACTTAAACACAGTACGATAACAAAGCATGAGATAATTTGGAGGAGCTGTCAGAGGTAAGAGGCACGAGAAATCTTCAATGCATTTAATGATATAAAAGTATCCAGTTAATGATGTAAAAAATCACATAATAACATATAAACGTGATTTTGATGCAACAGATATTTGAAAACAACTTGTTTTACTCGGAAACAATTAAAATTGACGAAACATTGTAAGATCAAAGGTCAACTTACATAGCAATGTGGAACTATGATAAATAAAATCCCTCTTTTGATCGTGAAATCAGATATGTAATCATCACCACTAGGCCAATTGATGGTTTTCTAGTTGAATAGCTAGAAATGATTTGAGGAGCTAGTGTGAAAAAAATGAAAACTCGACAAAGAAAATAGTAATGGTTGGATTTGTGAAGAGATCATCCACAACTTCAACTTAAATAGATCAATAAAGTAGATTTGCATGTAACCAAAAGGCCTAGTTGATAACACCTGTCTAGGCAGTCCAATCGTTGTCGATCCTCAAGAACACAACAATGTACATGTTGAATTAATGCCGAAGAATCCGTTCAAATAGACAACTGTAAGGTGAAATCATTTTAGTACAACAATATACACGTTGAATTAATATCTAAAGATATGCTTAAAGAGACAACTATAAAGTGGAATCGTTTTAGTGCAATAATATACATGTTGAATTACTGCCGAAAAGTCCGCTCAAAGAGACAACTGTAGAATGAAATTATTTTAGTGCAATAATATACACACTAAATTAATACCGAAAAGTCTGTTTAAATAGACAACTGTAAAGTAGATTTGTTTTAGTACAACAATATATATGTTGAATTGATACCAAAGGGTTTGCTAAAAAAGACAACTATAAAGTAGAATCGTTTTAGTGAAACAATATACACGTTGAATTGATGCCGAAAAGTTCGCTCAAAGAGACAACTGTAGAATGAAATTGTTTTAGTGCAACAATATACATGCTGAATTAATATCGAAAAGTCTGTTCAAAGAGACAACTGTAAAGTAGAATCGGTTTAATGGAACAATATACACATTGAATTAATGCCAAAAAGTCTGTTCAAAAAGACAACTGTAGAATGAAATTATTTTAGCGCAACAATATACATACTGAATTAATACCAAAGAGTCCACTCAAAGAAACAATTATAAAGTAGATTCGTTTTAGTGCAATAATATACACGTTGAATCAATTTCGAATGATTTGCTCAAAAAAACAACCGTAAAGTAGTATTATTTTAGTGTTGCACACATTTCTTAATTGTCCTCCACAAATCAAAATTACAACTTTGTTGCCCAAGAATAGTACATTGACAAGTATATCCTAATTCTTGAAGCAAACATAGTAGAGTTCTTCCACTTGACCTTAACTATTGAGAAGCATCAACCTATGTAGAAACCTTGTATGGTGATACCTCAATCATCGAAATCAGGGGTGTCCATGGGTTGGGTTTAGCTATACCCAAACCAAAATATAGTCTTATTGGTTTAGTAATTTACAATCCAAACCAAATCAATAGAAATCGGTTTGGTTTGTGTTAGGATTAAATTAAAAGGTTAAAATGATTGATTCATGACAGTCTTTTAAATTTTTATAATGATTCATGACAGTTGACAGTTTGGTAAGTAATCATCTTTTCTTTTCCCCTTTTTGTTGATGTGCTTTTGATAATAAAAAAAATATTGATATTCATATATGCATGAATATTAATTATTAATATACTACTATACATATTTAATTTTGTTAAAATTGAAATGAATATTAGATCGATTAAATTCATTGATATATATATATTTATATATATATGTAATATTTGTTCCTTTCCGTTGTCTTGTGTAATACAATAGAGAAAGACAACATAATACTTCATCTATAATCTAATAATTGAGAATTTAAAGTCTGAAGTTTAACAAAATCTTGATGTTCGTGTCTCATAATTTTTATTCATGCATATAAAAGAAGCAAAAAAACGTCAAGGCAAATATTTGAAGGCACAGGAAGCTGGACAGTGTCTATGCAGATGAGAGGTGACAAGAAACTTGGGCTGATTTCTTTGTAGGCCAGTCCCAACTCTCATACTTGGGCTATGGAAGATTGCAGGAGCCTAACCTATCACTGATTAATTGGGCTAGTTCTTAATCAAAACTTTGTTTCCTTATGGTCATCTGAATTTCAACAAAATTCAGAACTTCATAAATTGTTTTAAAGTACACAAACTTTATATTCAGTTCATCTGTTAGCGAGCAAACTTCAGATTTTTATATAATTTTAAATGTTATTTAGGGTCAAACAACTCCAATCTAAATTATTATTAGATTCAATGAATACTCTTTACCGTGACATAAATTTCATATATTAGCATGTAAACTTAAAAAGTGACTTTAAGTCTATCTTGGATTTGTGTTATGTATCACAAATTAACATGCAATTTCACGCCCTTATATTCACATTTTATTAGAATTTTCTTAAAACTTGAAAAAATTTATAATCAATCAATTGTCAATGAAAATATAATAATAAAACAACTAGTTCCATCTCATTTTACTCTACTTCATTAACTGAGTACACAAAAGTTTGCAACGACTAATTATTATTCTTCAGCTTGTTTGGAAAGAAAACTGGGATGCTTTGTTCATTACTGAAAAAATTTTCAGGATCAACCCTAGTCTCAACCTGCGCCAACCTTTGGAAATAGTTGATCCCACAAGCTTTCCCTTTCATGTAGCTTGATTTTCCACGGTGATTGACGCTCAAATCAACGTCCCTATAGTTGAAAAATGCGTCTCTAGGATTCCTGGAAAGATAAGGAGTCATGTAATCGTAAAACTTCCTGAGCAAGTTAATGCAGTGATTTTCTGCATCAATTTCCAGTGTTAGGCGGCTCTTTCTGCTGTCTGTAGTCTCTACTGATTTTTTATTATTCACTGGTAAACAAAGTGCTTGTGACGCTTGATCTATACAGATTGCTTCTGATCTGTTATGGACTACCAACGTCAGCATAAAAGAAATATATATACAACTGTCACAACTTTGGGATGTATAATCGAAGTTTGGAAAATTATGGTGGTTGAACATAAAATTAAGATTAGCTTAGTTTGCGACTGAATTTTTTTTTTTTTCCTAATATCATCTGTGGTGTACTCATTTCTTATCCCAACCGACGGCATTGTTTAATTGAATGAGAGCTCCCTAACAACTAAATTACTAATCCTGTGAATATGGCAAAAGACCAGTTAGATTTGATTGCTGATATCTACTAGATTGGTTAGGTAAAAAGCAGATGAGATTTAATAACATCTATATTTTATTGATTGGGTGGGCAAAAAGCCAATCAAATTTGATTACCAATTGAAGGTAGAGTAATAATACCTATCGGATTTGCTGTAGTGGTAAAGCCGCTTGCAAAAACTTTATCTTTGATTGCAAGAGCAGGGTTCAACTCTACTCATCAATCATTTGACCAAAGTGGTAATTTTTCTATATGCTGTGGGTCTTCTCTCTAGTTTTTGGAGACATAATTGCGAACCATATCTTAGATATCCTGATTAAGAGTGTTCGATAAGTTATACAATATATAAAATATTCGTGCTTAGTGTAATAATAACATAGAAAAAAAACCTTAAATCAAATACAAAAGTTGATGAAAATGCCACTTGGTGTAAAACAAAAAATTATGTTATATTAAGCCAATCATCAAAAAAGAATCGGAATTGAGCTTGTGACACTGATCTGCGTACTCAAATCAATGTGTCTGATGCTAAAGTAAAGCGCATTGCCAGGTGTAGCAACAAAAACTACAGTTTTTCAAATGATACCACGTAGCAACAAAAACTCTTTCCTTTATGTACTTTTGTAGTTTCATTTGAACAGAAGTATAGAAACGAGAAATTTCTAGTTCTTCTGATGACGAAATCGATAGGGAAAATTTTCTTGAACATGAACTTGGCGTGACCATGAGAAACTGTACTTTTGATGACAACATGATCATATATGTGCAAGAGAAAAAAAATATCTGTTTCCAAGATTGACTTATTATCATCCCAGTTTTGGAATTATGTCTATATGTTAATTCATTAACTAATCAAGAACTGTTTAACTTTTCTGAGACATCTAGTTAAGATATAAGCGAAGAACGTGTCTTCAATTCAAAGAAAAAGGCTTCAATGAGACTGCTAGGTGTCGTGATTTCTACGTAGTCATTTAATAAAATTTTTTTAGGATTAGGTTTGTATTTAATCAAAATATTATCAATTATCGTGATGATTAATTTGAATTTAAACTCGGATATCATAATTTCATGATTTGATAAAATTTTTCTAAGTTTACTTCTTTTATAAGAAATATTCATATAAAAATAATTTTTAATTTATATTTATATATTTATAACTCCAGGGTGGTATAGTTGACACCACTTTCCTATCTCTTTCTTAGAGAAACAGATTCGAGTAGCGAAGTTAGTGGTGATTTTTTCATTTGTATATATGGCTCATCTCTGTTTTTGAGAACTATATTCCGGACAATATATATCAAGAGATCTTGGTTGTAGTATTTATAATGCATATTATGTTATATATATATATATATATGATGCCTAATCCCATCGAAACTACCTACATTGAAAAAGTAATGGGTAAAAAAAGTATACATTGATGTGCTAATCAAGATGTCAAAATTATCAAGATATACAACCGGATAAATCTCATCACGTCTTGTAGTACTTTTCAAAGGTTGTTTTGGTAATCATGCAACAACAACACTTCGGCTATAAATTACATCAGTTCATGCATGCAATTCAATCAGCAATCTCTAATAAACAAACACAAAATGGGGAGGTTTAGCATGTGTGTGCTTTTGCTACTGTGTCTGCTGGGCAGTGCTTTTGCTCAAAGTGCTTTTAATGCTATAGCTATTTCTCATCCCTACCATCCAGAGCTAAATGGATGGGACTTGAGGAAAGTGAAAGCTTCCTGCGCAACTTCGCAAGCCAACAAGCCCTTGGCATGGCGCCGCAAGTATGCCTGGACCGCCTTTTGTGGACCAATTGGGAGCGGACCGGCTGCTTGTGGCAAGTGCATCCAGGTAAAAAACTCGTATAGGAATCCCCTTCTCATCTGAAATGCTTCTTAGTTTTTTACAATTTTTGATAAGAGTTAAAACAATATAACAAACTAAATCATTTTTTTAGGGTGGAGGTCGAAGAGTATTAAATTCAAATAAAACTGATCACATTTTATGTTTTAAGACAAGAATGAGACTTGAACCTTTGATTTTTAGGATTAAGGGAAATATTCAATCATTTTTATTATGGGGTGGTGTTAAAGTAATATATAACAAACTAAATCTTAATCATTTGTTAAATTTAAAAATATTGACATAGCATATTATTCTTAGAACTTTAAATATTTTATTATGGTAGAAACACAGACAACTGCATAGAAAATAATTTTGAAAGTAAAAAAAAAGTAATCTCTTAATTTCCATAATTTTGTCAAAAACCTTTTGTGAAGTGTGTGACAGTTTTAGAAGTATGCATTTTATTTTTATCTTTTAAGCAGATAAATTTTGAATTTAATTAAGAGTAATATTTTATTATCTAAAAGTTTGTTCAAATAATGTGATAAATTAATTTATAAATAATTATATTGGTTTGAAATGCTTTCCCAAAATTAAATAAATTAAATTGTCAAATTCTTTTTCTTTGTTTCTGACAATTTCTTGTCCCATTCCATTTTGCCAATATTATTATTATTTTTGAAATTCATAAAAATCTCCTTTTTAAGTATATGAACTCACGGTAAATTTTCATGGATATTGTTGCAACAAGCTTGATGACTTTCTCTAAAAACTATATATCCACTTCGAGCATAGAATTTTCGCTTTATCAATATGAAGGAATTAATGACACTGAGCTCCAATTATGTAAGTTTCAATGCATTTTTAATTCTAGAAATAAGTTCATCAAATGTCAATATGTATATTTCCTGAATTTGCAATGCAGGTGAAAAGCAAAAAAACAGGAGGACAAGCCACAGTGAGAGTTGTTGATCTATGCCCCGTTGGAGGCCAAACACACTTGGAGTTGGATGAATCGGTTTACAAGAAGTTGGGTGGTGTTGCAAAACTCAACCTTGTTGTAGACTACCAGTTTGTGGATTGTAAAGATTAAATTGATGAAAAGTACTTCCCTGTAAAATTGTAAGCACTAGCTAGCTACTAGGAAGCCATCAATTACCAGCTTGTGGAGAGCCTTCCACAACTTATTATGAATAAAAGTACTTGTATATATGTATATGAAGTATTGAGAATAAGTGCCTATCAATAATTGATATTAATATATAACTACCTTTTTGTTTTTTCTTTTTAATTTCAAACTATACCCGCAAAATTCCTTTTTTTTCCCTCCCTTTTACCAAATATATGACTACTTTTGTTGTTCGCATCTCATAAGCTCAACTTCATTCATAAGGAAAAATAATGTTGAGCTCCCCATTCATTTTAATGATGAGAGTGTTTATTAAGTACATTTTATATGTAAGTTATATATATAAAGTTTTCTCTTTTTAGTTGAAAGTAATTATCTTCAATTAGAAGAATAAAAATTTGGATCATACAAACTATGATCGATTTTGACATTCGTTAGATTTCTGAATTGTTTAATATCAGTTTTATTAATCTTATGCATAGCTAGATCTAGAATTCATTCCGAATTGTGTTGATAAAAAATTTTGGATCAACCAGCTTGAAGATCTCGAATCTCGTTCTGGATTCTTTCGACTTAAACATTTTAGCTCAACTGTTTCTACAAAACAACAGTTGATCAGGAGAACACCAGTTTTGCTAACGAAAACCTCTCAACATATAAGTTACAGTAAAATAATTAAGGTGAATATGTGATTTCTAAAAGAATAACATGAGTTCTTGCTTTTGTAAGCAATGTGTATTACATTTGTATAGGAGATTTTTCTCATGCATATCTTACCATTATATGTAGGTGTTGTCGGGCAATTTGCTTTCCTTCTAAGTGCCATTTTGATTGACTAACTGACGGTCTTCTTGGACATGCGTCACTGTCCAACAATATGATATTCCTAGACCATTGCATGGCAATACTTGGGAAGGACAGCACATAAAGATAGACATTTGGGTATTGCTATAGAATGCCAAATGTGAAGTGCGTTCTTTGTTTGGGTGACACCTCATAAATCACCCAATTGAAGAAATTGGCTCATGATGTTAAGAGAGTCCACCAATTCTAGAATCAGGTGATAATATTTTGCACCAATCCATAAACTAATTAGCTGGTTAATTTATGCTACAACACATTTTGTATGGGGTTTCATTATAAGGCTATATATTGGAATGTCTTCTGACTTTAGTTTACGCAAATAATTAAATAATGAGTTACAACGGTTGATCACTCAAATTAAATGGTGGAATCACGATTTATTTTTATTTTCTTTTCTTCTTCTAAGATTGTCATATACAAATATCGTTCATATTTTAACTCTATACTTTAATAATAAAATTGATGAGAGATTGTTCTTCATTTAAAGCGTTTTACAAAATTGGGAACCAAGCACTTTTTAGAAACAAAACTGCTTTTAAAAATGAAGTGCAAGAGCAAAACTATCTTGAAAAAAATGAAGTGGAAAAAAGAAGTAAAAATCATTAAGAATGTCCCAGAAAAATAATGCAGTTTCGTTTTTGACCAAAAAAAAAATTTTATTTAGTTTTAGTTCATTTTGATTCCGCAATATATTTCATGTATGTGAAGGATTCACTTTCGTAAAATATTGATGAAACCGGTGCAACCAGTTTGCCATTAGCAACTAGTTTGTGATGAGTTTCCACAGCTTGTTATGATTAAAGTAGTACTCGTGTAAGAGGTATTATGAGTAGGTGCTCATCAACATTGCCAACTTTTTTGAACAAACAATCTGAAACCTTAAAGTATAAATAAAACCAAAAGTAAAAATAAAAATCAAATATTAACTTCTTGATAGGTAGGCCTAGAATTGATTTTGTAGGCGTACTTATTGCGTCCTTTTCTCATCTAAGCTCTATATAAATAAAATTACAGAATCACAATTCATTTTTTAATGTTATTCTACTATTGGATTGAGACTAGTGCTAGTTTTACCTGAAATGTTTTCATCTAACTACATCTAAATATTAAAAATCATTACATTGTCAGGATCTGCCATTTTCTTTTCTCTCATACAATTAGTATGCCATTCAAATTAACCCAAATACTTAAAAAAATAGCACCATCCTCTATATTACTTACGATGGAGAATTCCACTCAACTTGATAATGTTTTAGATGTTAATTGTTGTATTACGAAATATCTGAGAAGTGAAATTAGGGGCTGTTAGCTGGTGGGAATCTTTGACTATGAGTTGTTACTTAGTTGAATAAGTCTTAGATAATAATTTATGTTGCTGTTATTGTTTTTATAATACGTAATCCTTAATTATAGGGAGGTGATTGTGCTGCAGATACTTATTGAGATTTTAAATAATAAAGTAATTATCAAACTTCACAGTGCTTGTCACTTTGCAGGCCTATTGTTGTATGATTTTAACAACTCTTGTTCTTGAACCTATTCTTTGCTTGTCCCGTAGATAAAACAAATTAGGTAGAACAAAACTCTGTTTCATCTATCCAGTAAACACCATTGTAATGCAAGAAATACTTTTGAACATGTCTCAATAACTCAGATGAAGTTTAGACTAGGATTGAATCCAAACTTGATTGTTTGATACAAGATTTGAAGATGGAAGAAGGAGGCGCCAGTCAATTTAGGCAGCAAATATCAATCTGACTGGACATAATTTTTACTTTTGTTCAAGTTGTGCTGCATTCAGTTCACTTGATTTTTGATAATTATTATGGGTCCGCCCAATTTTAACTTTTGCCTTTTGTATTGCGTTTGTTTATTCAATTCAACGTATTTAATATTTTGAGTAAATTATAAATTAGTTATCTAATTAAACTATATTTGTAAATTAGATAGTTAATTTTTAATTTATTTTTAATATTTTATTATTCTCCGAATTCTCCAAAAAAAAAATATATATTTATATATATCAATTCTACATAAACTATAAGTCCCTTTAATAAAATTCTATCGATATTATTATAAATTTATAACTAAAATCATAATCAAAATTTTCTTTTTGTATAGCATTCTTCATTCAGACAAATATCGTTTGTTTAAAAAGATTCCTAGGCGGCTCTATTAATAACATCCTTTTTATAATGAAAGTTGACAAAGCTTGTAAAAGAGAGTCTTCATCAAAACATACAAGACAAAACGTATTTTCATTGGTTTTAAGAGTTCAGGAAGATATTTAGGTTTTAATTTTTTTTGTTTTGTTTTGTTTTTTGGTTTAAAAAAAAAATTATATATATATTTTTATGAGAGTGAGAAACTTATCGTCTGAATCACATCAACTTTTCGTCATATAATTTAAAACTATATTTACTGGACAAATTGAAAAAAATATTAAATAATATTTTATTATACAGATTTTTATATATGTTTTCTTTTTAATACGATTTCTATATATATGTTGTATAAAATGCTTATGAGCAAAGAAAGGCCAGGTGTGTCCATCCCGAAGTGGAAAAATTCATGCATCTAAAGCGAGATTGAAATCTCTCATTTTACGTGCAAGACTAAAAGGTTCACCATTAATAATGTAATAAAGGCCAATGCCTATATGGAAAGGCAAGGTACCTTTGTGCCAAGGTCGGCTTATCACGGCCACTTTCATGATCATTTGTTTTCTCAATATATGAGGTTATTTTCTGTTTTTAATGATTCAATTTTTTGTTTATAGTGAGTCTCTTTTTGGGACAATGTCTCAATGAATCTATTTAGAGTATTTAATTATATAATTATTCGTGTAATAGTATATATAATTAAAAAAAAGGAAGTAAATTAACAAAATTCTTATCCATAACATACAGCCTTGGCGGCTTGACCCATTGGACCATTCTATACACCTGGTGATTTTTGCTTGTAGTCACAAAATTGCGAGTTTTATTATTGTTATTATTATAATTATTGTGTTATAGTAATTAATATTTTCTTTGTGTAAATTTTATATATTTTTAGATTGGAAATTAATTTTTTAAAAATCTTAGAATATATATATATATTATATACACTTAAAAAATGAAAATCAATTTAATATTGTTGTAGATGTGATCAAAACACTTCAAAGTTCAATTTTTTTTTTTTTTAAATGTTAGATAGCTGTCATTGTCTTTGCATAGTAGCAAGATATCTGTAGAAACTCAGGATTGTGGAGTAGAAGGAAATGTAGAGTCATATACTGTCTTAATTTGTTGTGTTTAGAAAGCAACCTTGATGTATGCTTATATCTAAGGAGAAGATCACAAAAGTTCTTCATACTATTTCAAATCAAACCATAAACTAACTAAAAGCTGAATTTGGGATGTTGTTCTGGTCATGTGTTTATGTGTGAGCTTAATGTTTTAGCTTGTGGCCTGAATTCTCCTATGTCACCCTCTAAAGCCAGTCATTTAGTAAATTTTCATGTAAAATCAATCGACTCTTTTGACAAATTTGCTAACAACATGTATGCTATTTAAGTAATTTCAGGAAAAAAAAAAAAGAAACACTTGTGTATACTTTGATTTATCTTGTATTTATTTGCTACCTGCCAAAGTTGACTCATTATGTTATTCCTCTGTTGAATTAGTTTCTCTTATCATAAATTCATGTATGCACAGAATTACATCAGCGGACCTTAAAAATTGTAACATCATTGATGGACATCTGTCTTTGATTGGTTTCAAAAAAAAAAAATAAGAACACGGAAGCTCTACATGGGCATCGGACTATAATCTTACATTTTTGGACACATCTGATGTTCTCTCAAAGTTTTTCCAAGGTTGTTTTGGTAATTGAATAACATGCATAGTAGACTTAGTAGTAGTCTTTGACTCGTTTGCCTATAAATTCAAGCACCCTTGAATCAGTTTATGTATACATTGATCATATCTACACAGAGATAAAGAAATCCAAGATGGGAAAATTTTCTTTGTTTTGTATGATTGTGTTACTGTCTCTGGGGGCAAGTGCTTATGCACAAAGTGCTTCCAATGTGAGAGCTACTTACCATTTTTACCGTCCTGAACAAATTGGATGGGACCTGATTAGAGCTAGTGCTTTCTGTGCAACCTGGGATGCCAACAAGCCCTTGGCATGGCGGAGCAAGTATGGTTGGACTGCCTTTTGTGGACCTGCTGGACCCCGTGGACAGGCCTCTTGTGGCAAGTGCTTGAGGGTAAGAAATTATAAAATATCATTCTGGATGCCCTTAATGCTTAGATATTGTTATTGGATTATTATCAGGTTTCCTACATGTTAATTTCTGAAAGAGTTATTTTAATTTTTTCCCTAACGATCGATAAATTGTTATTTTTCTTGTATTGATTCAAGAAATATCCTTTTAGCTATTCTTTTACTCTGATTTGGAGGGTTTTTCGACATTTTCTAAATGATTAAGAAAAAAATGTTGATTCACTAATTGTTATGGGAAAAAAAGAAAAGTAACTTTTTTCTCGACAGAAATTTATAAACAAGACTTGGTTATATGGTGTGTGTGTGTGTGTGCAGGTGACAAATACAGGGACAGGAGCACAAACAACAGTGAGAATTGTTGATCAATGCAGCAATGGAGGGTTGGATTTGGACGAAGGTGTGTTCAGGAGGTTGGACACTGATGGAAGAGGCTTTGCACAAGGCCACCTTATAGTGAATTACCAGTTTGTGGATTGCGGAAATGAAATTGATGACGTACTTGCTCTTTATTAGAGCACTATGTACATGGAGTTTGTGGAGAGTGATCCACAGCTCTTGTTGTGAATAAAGTACTTGTGTAAGAAGTACTACGGAAAATAAGTGCTTATTAATGTTATTGGGATAATTTGCTGGTTTTCAAAAACATGCGTTCTGATAAATTTGGACCTAAATTTGTTTCAAAAAGTAGTCCTTTTCATTTGGCACATATGTGAATTACTAGATCATATATACTGAATGATAGAGCTACAGTATTTATATCTTAAAATTGCAATTTTAACTTTCAAAATTTCACCTCTAATATATATATATATATTAAGAAAAATCTTTCATGAGACGTTGAGTTGATGTGTCATGTTGGCGTTGATGTGTCCTTTCAATAACAACGTGACTTATGTTATTCTTTTTTCATAATAAGTTAATGTTGGTGCAATTTTTCAATAACATAGTTTTTTAAATGACTTTTTTTTTTTTAAATGAGTAAAGACACGAATATTAATTTTTTATAAAAGAGAAATATCATATGTTACCTTTGTATTGAAATGATATATCAATATCAATATAACATGTTAATTCAGTATCTCATCAAAGATTTTCTTGTATATATAATTATATTAACAATTTAATAAATATAGCAATTATAACATTTGAAACATATAGCTTTAAAATCTGTTGCTACGTCTAAGAGTGAACCAAAATAAACATGTAAAGTCACTTGTGCTTTTGCTATATAATCAAACCTATACAAAAATGTTCTGCCCTCACGCAGCCTTGAAACTTTTATTTGAATATAGTCAAATTAAAGTGCTTATGAGAATTATGCGAAGAATCATTTTGGAATTACTTTGAATAATTGTGTGGACAATTTTTTATTTATTAGTTTATATATAAGCCCTATATAGTTCATAGAAGAACAAGTAGGGACAGATGTTTATATTTGACCGTGAGGGATTAACGGTGTTTGATGTTAATATGTTTTAAAATACAATTCTAACAGAGTCAAATTAGTTAACAAGTTACAATAATTAATATAGGGAGTGGCGGTCTTTATCCAGATCATTAATGTGGAAAATTTCAGCCTCCAGACTGTATGATTTTACGTGAAACATTGAAATTGCATCGCGTCACACCAAGAAAAAGGAATAAAACAATAAAAAAATGGATTAGATAATACTTGGGTCCTCATCATTTATCACTTTTATTTTATCTTTCCAAAACTATTATCCTAATCAGCTGACTCTAAAGCATGACTTTGATTCTGGAAGCCAGAGCCAAGTAAAACCATTTTTTTTTTTTGTATTTTTTTTACTAGTACATGTTACAGGAACATGTAATATAGTTGGGAACTTCTAGTAAAAACATTAAGGCGTAATTCGAAATAAAATTTTAAAAATTGAGAGGAAGAGAGACTCACCTAAATGGATTACTACCACAACCTCAGCTCACACAAACATGGGAAATGCAGCTTAACCCCTGCAGTCAAAGGAGAAAAAGAGGGGTGGTGACCGGCTGGCAGTCAAGTAAAACCATTGGCTATATATATATATATAAATATATGATAATATTATCTCATAATTTTAAAAAATTAAGATAAAATAATCTATTATATTTTTTTTCTTAAATAAATTCTTTTTTTATTTAATTTAAATATTATTGATGAATTTAATTGATTTTTTTTAACTTTAAAAAACTAAAAGATATTGATAATAGAATTACTCTTTTTCTATATATGTATATATTTAAATGTCACGTTGTTAGTACAAGATCCAGCAATAATATATTAATTAATATTAATATAAACCCGAAATTTGCGGGTTATAAACACAGGAACAGAAGCACAAGCAACGGCAAGAATTGTTGATCAATGCAGCAATGGAGGTTTAGATTTGGATGAGGCAGTGTTTAAACGGACTGGCACTGATGGTAGAGGCTATGCACAAGGCCACATTATGGTCAACTGGATTCCAAAGATTAACTGAATTTGAAGCACTAGGAATGATAACTGTAAAAATAAATATACTTAATTTTGTTTGTATAATACATGTTAAAATAAACATTTAATTGTAAGTAGTTATAAGTTTATACGTAGATTAAAAGTCAATTGTGATTCAAAAAACTAAAATATATATATTTTTATTAGAAAGGTATTATTCTAAAATTATATCAGCAATCATATTATGGTTTTAAGATTGCTGACTGATTAGTTTATACATAGATTAATGAAGTCAATTGTGAATTAAAAAGACTAAAATACACATTCTTAGTAGAATAATATTATTCTAAAATTGTACCATCAATCTTATTATTTAGTTTTAAGATCAGTGGTTCACACTGTGTGTGGTCACATATTTGTGACTTGAATAAGATCATGTATCACATCGGATATTGATATATGCATATTTTCAGAGTTCTTATATGAATAGAGGCGTAGTAAACCCTAATGGTACGAGAAAATTCATTGATTAAAAACTAAATATAGACCTAGATAGGGAGGGACATAATGAACTATTAAATGTCTAATTACAATATCTCAGTTAGGTATAAAAAAACAAATCTTAATCAGGCTCTCTCTTTTCTTTCTCGCACTCAAAAAAACCAAGTGTGGTATTACTGTTAAATCCTAATGTAACATTACTGATTTAGGTTTACAAATCTAACATCGTTGAACCATTTTTAACAATCAATCTTTGTATATAGATATACTCATGCCTAAACTAGTAGAGGCAATTAAAAGAAAAGTATTTTCAATCTAATATTCGTCTAAACTCTTGTCTTCATACAGTATATACATTTCGTATGAGTTGGATGCGCGCATGCCTGCAAGTTTTCAGAAACTTGGATAGTGATGGAAAAGACTACCAGATTGTTGAAAAATCACTATGATATGATTGTACTGGAAAAGACTACCAGATTTTTGAAAGCACTTTCTATGATATGATTGTGAACCGGCTGGACTACATATAGAACCATTCTACTACTAGCAACTAGGTTGTGGAGAGTTTCCACATAACGTTATGACTAAAGTGCTTGTGTAAGAAGTATTATGACTAAGTGCTTATCAACATGGCCACTTTTGTTGAAAAAACAATATCAAATTCTTAGTGGATAAAGAAAATCAAACATTATTGATTTCGTAGGAGTATGTATTGGATTGTTTTGCCACCTAAACTTTGCATAAGTTAAATTATAGAATCACAATTCACTCTCGTTTTGTCTTATTTTTTTTCTACTATTGGATCGAGACTAATTTAGTTTTACTTGATTTTTTCTCATCTAAGCACGCCTAAACATTAATTCATTACATATTCAATATTTGCTATTTTCTTTTCTTTCATACAATTAAGTTTTTTTTTTTTTAATTCAAAATACTCTTGAAAATAGCACCCCCTAATATGAGTTGGGGTAGGTAATCTTCATTTTCCGATAATGTCGCAAACAGTAGTTGTTGCACCACCAATGATACTTGAAAATTACTTTTAAGTTCAACAAAAAAAAAAAAAAAAAAGAAAACTACTTTTAAAAATATCTCAATGTCTAGATAAAATTTAGGCAAGGATTGAATTCAAGGTCAGATTGTTTGGTACAAGTTTTAACGATGGAGGCAGGAGGTGGCGGTCAATTTAGGCAACAAAAATCAATGCAGTCAACATAATTTTATTTTCGTTAAAGTGGTGCTCCGTTCAATTCACTTGGTTCTTGTTAATTAATATGTGGGTCAGCCCGCCAAATCTTAACTTTTGCCCTCCGTAATGTGTCAGTCTATTCAAGTTATTTAATATTTTATGTTTAAAAAAAAGTCATTTAATAATAAATATACTGACAAAATATACTCTTAACAAGACGGGCCGGGTATATTAACTTCAAATAAATTGTGTTTGGTAAAATTGTACTGTTATTCGATATAGTTTGATAGTAGAAAACATTCTTTTAACCTTTCTTTTAGCTTTCCTTATCCTGAAAAAAATAAAAAAAAAAAAAGAAGTTTTTCAGAAAATACGCATCTCTTTTATTAAAACTTCTCATACAATAAAAGTTGAGAAAGTTGTAAAATAGGAGAAAGCCTTTAACTAGTTGTGACAGATAATGGGAAGTGATGCTATTTCAATTAACAATTTTATGATGTTTAGTTCATGGAATAGAGGATGGAAATGAAAATGAAAATGAGAATGAGAAATATGATTGATTGATGGTGTTTACTTGTTTAAAATTTATTTCATGATGAATATGAAAATATGGATCCCACATCATTTTGAAGTTATAGAATGTGAATCTTACTCTGTCCACCTCACTTGGAAATCTCATTCTTATTCCTAATTTCAATATAAAAAGATTCTTATACCTTTATTTTTTTTTTAAAAAAAAATACATTTACAAAAGAATGAATTGAAAGAAAGTTACATGTTGGTGATGGTTGTTACTATTGATGCAACAGTTGCCAGGTTACTACATTTACAAAACAAAACAAATTTAGGTAACATTTTATATCAAACAAAAAAAAAATTACAACTTGATATGCAATATAAATACATAATATGTTCTTATTTATTTATTTTTTAAAAAGATACACAATATACTTACAAATTACAATAATATTGTTAAGAAAGTTCTTTTTTTTAGCCTATTATGATGAATTACATGATAAAAATATGACACTGTATCTTAAATACTACTTTGTATATTGTAATTAATCCATAATTTTAATCAAGGGTATTTTTATAACTTGTAATTATATTCATTCCGGTTTCAAAGCAAAGTAAATAGCTCAATGAGAATACTGTTGATTTCGATTCCGATTCCTACAATTGAAGTAAACAACTTATTATGATTTCGATACATTAGTCTAAGTCCAAACTATTTTGATTTTAGATCATTTCGATTCTCATTCCGATTCTTCCAAGTAAAATAAATGTAACCTTATTGTTGCGGGTGTGGGAGATTAACTATTTGGATCATTTTAATTTTTTGTCCCATAATTAAAATACCTTTACTGAACAAATTTTAAAGTATAAATATACATCTAACAATATTTTATTAGATAGATGTTAATATAAGTTAAAAAAAAAAAAGGATAGATGTTAATATAAGTTGTTCAAAATATACTTGTGAGTAAAGAAAAGCTAGTACTTATCTCCATGACGGAGTGGAAAGATTTATGTATCTGGAATGAGATCAAGAACTTTCATTTAACGTGCAAGATTCACCACTAATAATTTAATTAATAAATTAATCAGCCAAAATATTATCCATAACCTACAATCATGGACCATCTACACATTTGGTAACTTTAGCTTATGGTCACAAAATTGCAAGTCCTTTTTAAAATTTTTAAGGCACCTAGTGATAAACATTTTCTTTTGTGTAAATTTTTTGTATTCTTAGATCTAAAATTAATGTTAATAATTTAGAATCCACACACACACACACATATATATATGTTAAATATCTACCCTTCATTATCTTTTAAGTGATTTTGTGAATAGGTACATATATTAATGGATAACCTTTCAATTCAAAATACTAGTCAATTGAGTGGTGCATCCATTCATACATATATTCTAATGGTTTTCGTATTTTTAATATAGGATTCATTCCATCTTTTTTGTTTCACATATGAGACCCTCTAACATATTTAATGAAGTAAAATAATATTTGTGTAAACAAAAATTAAGGTGATTATGTGATAAATGGGTCGGAATTATATTTTGTTTCCTCCAACACATAAATTTATCATAGTTGTAAA
Source organism: Nephelium lappaceum (assembly GCA_021234005.1). Classification (NCBI taxonomy): domain Eukaryota; kingdom Viridiplantae; phylum Streptophyta; class Magnoliopsida; order Sapindales; family Sapindaceae; genus Nephelium; species Nephelium lappaceum. Next base: position 5,320,247 of record CM037998.1, read on the forward strand.
AAATAGTAATATTTGATATTTATAAAATTTTAATAATTTATATGTCACATTATTTAGATAAAAAATTTGAAAATCTTAATATCACTGAAAAAAAAAAAAACACACGATTTATATATGTTTTCTATTTTGAAATTATCTTGTTATTAGTTGCCAAAATTGACTCATTATGTTATTCTTTTTGAAATTGGTTTCTCTTATTATAAATTACATGTATGCACAGATATTACATCAGCAAAACTAAAGATTATAACATCTTTGAGGGACATCTGTCTTTGATCAGTTTCACAAAAAAATAAAAAAATAAAAAAAAGGGAGGCGGTGAGGGGAGGGAATTAATCTACATGAGCAACTATAGTTGAAGATCAGAAAGTCATCATTTTTGGACAAATCTGAGGTTCTCTCAAAATTTTTCCAAGGTTGTTTTGGTAATTAAATCATATGCATAGTAGTAGCCATTTTCCTATAAATTCAAGCACGCATGAACCACTTAACGTTCACAAAATTTGATCTATCTACACACACACAAACAAAAAATTCAAAATGGGAAAATTTGCTTGGTTTTGTATGATTGTGTTGCTGTCTCTGGTAGCAAGTGCTTATGCACAAAGTGCTTCCAATGTGAGAGCTACTTACCATCTTTACCGTCCTGAACAAATTGGATGGGACCTGATTAGAGCTAGTGCTTTCTGTGCAACCTGGGATGCCAACAAGCCCTTGGCATGGAGGAGGAAGTACGGCTGGACCGCCTTTTGCGGACCTGTTGGACCCCGTGGACAGGCCGCTTGTGGCAGGTGCTTGAGGGTAAGATACTTTAATATGTCATCCTGATATAGTGATATGTTTAGATACTGTTGTGTTATTGTATACTGACAGAGTGTGTGTTAATTTCCTGGAAAGATATTTATGAATAAGTCTTGGTTATATATATGGTGGGTGTGTGCAGGTGACAAACACAGGGACAGGAGCACAAACAACAGTGAGAATTGTTGATCAATGCAGCAATGGAGGGTTGGATCTGGACGAAGGTGTGTTCAAGACGTTGGACACCAACGGGAGAGGCTATGCACTGGGCCACCTTACTGTAAACTATCAGTTTGTGGATTGCAGGGATTGATGAAATTGATGGAAGTACTTTCTATCAATTAGCACTCTATATAACACTACATGGAGTTTGTGGAGAGTTTTCCACAGCTCTTATTTTGAATAAAAGTGTAAGAAGTATTAAGAATAAGTGCTACTTTAAAAAAAAAAAAAAAAAGAAAAAAAGAAAAAAAAAAGAAAGAATAAGTGCTTATCAATTTTATTGTGATCAGTTGCTGGTTTTCAAAAAATGTCTTTCTGTTTTATATATATATATATATATATATATATATGTGTGTGTGTGTGTGTGTCTCGGGAGGGAACGAGTGTCACAATTTTATGGTCTTCAAATCAAATATATTTTAATGATTTAAATCTACTCATGTATTTCATTTTTAATTTTTAGATTTTTAATATTCTCTTTTCATTTTAATTTAATATTTTCTAAACATGTTACGCAACCGTGACAGGAGTCAGAATATCACAAACTGCAAATTCTATTTCTGCAACATTTTCTACATTAAACACTAAGAACACTATCTTCAGCTCCTCATCTGATGCTATCATGTGATGTGTATCATTATAAAGAAACGTAACAGAAAACTCTCATGTTTTCCATTGGTTAACTCCCTCCCCCTTTCACTCTCTTTTAACAACATTAATTATGCTAATCACGCTGTAGTCTTTAAGTTGTAGGATATTTAGGTCAAATACTTGGTCGTCGATCCGAGCAAACCCATGAAAGGGTTCTATTCAAGCTGAAAATACTATAAACATGCAAACAAACAAACCATTAAGGAAACACAGCACATTATAAACATAGTTAAGCAATATTATAAACAACTAAGCACAGTTAAGCAATAGTATAAACAATTAAGCACAGACACAGTCAAGCAATATATAGTTAAACACAGTTAAACACGAAACATGAAACACAGTACAAACATATAGTTAATTAATATACAAACCAAAATTTTCATTGTTGTAAATCAGTATAAGGACAAGCACGTTAAATTTTTGTTATTGCTTTGTTGCGACACGACCTAAACCATTCGGCCAATAAATACTATATTCAGAATGTGCCTTTGTCCGTACCTTGCCAGACTTCAGTACATTTCCTACATAATTAAGTCTATAAATGAAGGTGTGTAGCGCATCCAAATACATCAATATCTTTCCTAACTTGATTTGTCATCATATGAATGAAGGTGTGTATCGCATCCAAATACGTCAATACATACTGCTTGTGCCACAATTGTCTCACATCCAACAAATCAACCAAAGGCTTTGTGGCATCTCTTTGACTAATACAAAAAGCAGAATCACACTTGCTTAATTAATAACTACTATTTTTCAATCAGTCAAGAAATAAAGCATCTTTTCCATTAATGTTTAGGTACAATGAAGAGTGCATTCCTCGTCATAAAACTTAATACTAATCCTCTACAGTGGAACTAGCCAGAACACTGCTGAAAAGGCAGAATTTTAGTCGGAAAAAGCAGCTCTAGTACAGCATTGCAAACTCCAGTACTCAAAAGATAAATGCTTCGTCTTTTTCAACAATGAGAATTGATGATGACCAGCCATTCTGACTTATCCCTGACAAGTTTGTCGTTGCAGCAATGTAAGCACCCAACAATGAATTCTGCGAAACAAACAGTTGCTTTATAATAATGATGATAAGAATATAAATTAAAAATAAGTTGTTTCAAAACAAATAGGAGAGACTTCTTCAAAAAAAAAAAAAAAAACAAATAGGAGAGACAGAGATTACCAAGAATCGGGTTCACATGTCGGCCATGGCCGACTACTAAACCCAGGACAGTGTCCGAACTCAAACAACTAAAACCAACAACCAAAACCCAAAAGCACAGTAAATACAATAACAAACAACAGTAACCGAACTCAAACAACCAAAACCAACTAAAACCAACTAAAACCAATAACCAAAACCAAAAACACAATAAACACAAGGGATATTATGAGAAACTCTTCCCAAAAGTAAATTAATTGTGATTAGTCTCGGTTTTTTTTTATTAGATAAATCGTATCCTACTGTCCAAAAAACCCAACAAGTGTTAAAATTGGAGGACAAAATGGTAATATAATAAAATAATTAAAATTTTAAAATGAGGAAAATTGATAAAAAAAAATTGTAAAATTTTAAAAAATTAAAATTAAGATAATTTAAAAAATAAAAAATTAATAATTTATTTTAAAAAAATTTAATAATTTTCTAAAAAAATTTAAAATGATTTCCTTCTTCCATCAACATCATTTAAAAAAAAGTTAAGAAAGCTTTTTTTTTTTTTTAATTAAAAAAAAAAAAATTTTAGGGGTGGATTGGATCTCCATCTTTAACTGATTGCATCAACATCAACCCATCATCAGCAATATCAACCCACCATTATCATCAGCAAACCATCAATCCAGCATCAACTCATCTTAAGAAAAATTTAAAAAGAAGAAAATTCAAACATCTGAATTCATTGAACCCAGTGGAATCTGGGTTCGATGAACCCAAATTCGTCTGGAGTCATCAAACCGAGACGTAATTTCTTTTTTAATTCGTCTGGGGTTGTCAAACCTAAATGAACCACTTTCATCACACAACACCATATAAAAACAACACTCGATGGAGCATCCCATCTTAACAACTTTTTAGATGTCACAAATGTCGACAAGACTGACTAGAGTTAGGCGCGGAAAGGTCGGTTCACTTAGGGTTTATGGGTGTCAATGAAAGAGTTGTTGGAGGTCGTATAGGTGGGAGACCAAATGAGAGAAGTCAGACTAATATCTTCTTAACAAAGGGGCATATGCGTCCTTTCAAGGCCAATTTTTTTTCCTTCTAGATTTTTAAAATTCTGGTCATCCATGTGTCATGATTTAAGCTTTTCACATAAAAAAGTCATCTTACCATTCCCATCCAAACTATCTATCTTTGTTGATTGTCAATTGAACGACGATTTGAATTTTTTGAAAAAGTTTTGGAAACTTTAGAGATGGAAAAAACTATTTCCAAAGAGTATTAAAAACTTAATAATTTTCGATAACTCAGGTACAAAAATCAGTTCAACATTATATGTTTCTTATTTGAGTCACTATATTAAGAATAATATTTGGAAAAACAATCATTATTAAACTTAATCAAATTGTTTGTCATTTAATTAATAATCATTCCATTATCAACATAACAGTTATATATAATTTGTCATATCATAACTTGTAAAACTGTATTTTGGATTACAAATTTGAGAAAGCATTAGTATAATAAAATTCTGTTATATATTTTCAATTGGCTACAATTAAATTACTAACACTGTAACACGCAGCACAATTTCTACTCTAAATTCTCATCCCAAATCTATCTAGAAGATGACTTGTAACATCATTGACCATATCTCTTTAATTTAAATGATAATTACCCAAAAAAAAAAACATTTGCTAGCGACATTTAAAATATTGGAAAAAATAAAATTTGAATTTGTGTATCATATTAATTATTATTTCAAGTTTTTAATCTTTTATAACGTGATAAATTATTTAAATTGATATATGAACGATAGATTACATTACAAAACTAAAAATTAATATTACTATTATCAAATTTTGATGAAATCATCTACATTCATTTTTGATTAAGTGATGCATACCTCTTGTTTCAAGCTTATATGATTGGAGGGTTCATTTTTTTTTTTTTTTAAAAATTGAGTTCAGTTTTCACCATGAATATTAATTTATACTTTCCAAATAGATTTCTATATTCCACTAACCTATTATTTAGATATACACAAATTCAATTCCAAGAACTTGCCCTTGATTTGCGGGATCGGTGAACCGCACGCAACATCTATGACCACTAACACCGAAAAAACAAGTCAGCTTCACTGTCTCTCTGTGACAGAAATCTTTTTTTCGACGGAGTTAATGTGAAATCGAATCTATGTGTATTAAAGAACACATCTAGAAACGTATATGGAATAGTACTACTACTACTTGAAGAACTAGAAAATCAATTTTTCCATATTTCCAAAATTTTAATCATAAAAAAATATTGATACCTTTTTTGTGTTTTTCAAAAACAGTAACTGACTTTGAAAAAATTGTAGTATTACTCCAGAATTACGTCAATCTCAGATCTCAATAGAACCACTCTTCGATTTCGTTTTTCCACAGGATAAATTTTCTCATACCTTCCAGAAACATTAAAATTGGACTTGGACTTGGCGTGAAGGATGAGGGCACATCACAATGGCTAGGCTGCTGGTTGCCAAAATTATTGACTCACTATTTTTCCTCTTTGGAATAGTTTGCTTTGTCTTACATCCAAGAACAAAATTGCACCGGCTAATCCGGCATTGTAACCACAAATTCCTGAAAAATTATCAACACAGACATGTCCTAGTCAAGATAAAAAAAAAATAAAAAAAATCCAAAAATTGTTTTGGACACAATTAATTTCTCGTACTTTTCCAAGGTTGTTTTAGTAATATCGTAACAGTGATATTTTTAAACTTGCACCTATAAATTCAAGTACTGACAGAACCATTTTGCGCAATTAAAAACTAATACACAATACACAAGTTCTACATACACACAGCCAGAGAAGATGGGGAGGTTTGGTCTATGTGTGAGTTTGTTGGTGTCTATGCTGGTGGCAAGTGCTTACGCTCAAAGTGCTTCCAATGTGAGGGCCACATACCATCTTTACCATCCTGAACAAATTGGATGGGACTATATGAAAGCAAGTGTTTTCTGCGCAACCTACGATGCCGACAAGCCCTTGGCTTGGCGCCAGAAGTACGGCTGGACCGCCTACTGTCACTCCGCTGCTCCCAATGGGCAAGCCGCTTGTGGCAAGTGCATAAGGGTACGTAAGATTTACACAACACTTCTTAGATACAAGACTGTACATGTTTTTCTGCGTAGAATTCTGATTTTTTAATGTCAGAGAATCATCGAAAATACAAAATAAATATTTCTCTAATATTAGAGAACTAGGACAGGAAATATGTATAGATTATACCAGTATGTTAAAGCAACATAAACTACTTGAATGGTTTTCTAATTGTGTGAATAATTGGTATATTTCATCAAATCATAGGAATTGATAGGTTAGGCCCTTAAAAGTGCAAGAGGGTACACAGGAGACATAAAAGAGCTTATAGCTCTGATATCATACCATTAACTACTTTATCTTTTTAAAATTTCAAGCTGTTAGGTCAGGATGCAGTGACATATATTAATATAAACTTGTAATTTGCAGGTGACAAACCCAGGAACAGGAGCACAAGCAACAGCAAGAATTGTTGATCAGTGCTCCAATGGAGGGTTAGATTTGGATGAAGCAGTGTTCAAACAAATTGACACTGATGGTAGAGGCTATGCACAAGGACACCTAATGGTCAACTACGAATTTGTGGACTGCCAAGATTGAAGCACTTGCTATAATAGCTGTTTGTGGAGATTTTCCACACATGATTATATATGAATAAGCATCTGTAACAGAGGTATTTATATCAATAAGTGCTTAATTATCCATTAAGCTTCAATAAATCTGTCATTGTCATATTTTACTTTTCAATTATATTTCTGTCCTTTAATAATTTACTCCATTGCATAATTTTCATCCCCTAAAAATAGGGGTCCATGTATTACTTTCAATTTTCTTGACAGTCCATGAAAAAGTACGCGATTATCTCATCTACCGACAATATGCCATTTGACACCACATGATACAAAACTTTAAATTTAACTCTTTTATTTGATGAGAAAAGTGAGACCATCCAATAAAACTTTACCACTATCCCATAATTTATCTTAAAAATAAGTAAAATAGAACCGCATCCCAATGAAATATGTCTCTATTTCATAGGACAGTCTCATCAGGGGTGTGATGAGAATGAGATCATTCACAAAAGTTTTTTCGCTTATAATTATCGTACATGATATTTTTTCTTTCAAAAGTACTTGTACCATGCAAAAAACTACAAGAGGTGACTCTTTATGGAACAGTTCACCAATAAAAAATAAGCATGGCAAATCTAGTTGTACAAGTCAAGCTTGGTGGGACATACTTTTGGACCTATTTTGATTTCATATATGTTCCATTCTCTCATATCAAGATCATCAAAGGTTGTTTTGGTAACTATAATATCCATATAAAATTGAAGCACTTTAACAATTGAACTAGTATTTTATCAACCAAATCATATAAGACACAAAAGGTAAAGGGTTAGGCTAATCTCTTTGATAGCAAAGATCATTTATTTTATGAAAAAATTTATATAGATCGAATCCTTTAACACTTCAGGGAACCAAACCTTAAGGTTTTTCTAAAATTTCATAAATATATAGTAATAAAATATATTTCATTTGACATGGATCTATGTGATTTGCCATTTCCATCTTAATGATTTTATATTTAAATTATTTAGTTGAATGGGATGATGATTACAAAAATGATTTGTTTTGTCCTTAACATCATAAGGATTGTAAAATCAAAATATTTAATATATTAATAAAAGAATAATGTTACTATGGTATCCTTCCATATGAGCTATGATAATTACAGTGATTATGAGAAGACGTGATAAAAATTATGTTAACAAAATTTGTGCGGTTGTGTGAACCATTGAGATAGAAAGCACTTTTCATAATTAAGAACTAGGTGGCTAGCTAGCCGTGGGAAGTATAATTCTATGCACTATTAATATTATAACAAAACAATTCAGTAAGAAGTACTTTTATGAATAAGTGCTTATTAATGTGCGTATTTATTACCACTTTAATACTGGCTTATTATAATGAGTTTCAAACTCGATCCAATGAATATAGGATGCATGGACCACCTCATTTTAAGCCTTTTTGTGTTGCATATGGACCTTAATTATTATTATTGTTATTATTATTATTATTTTTTAAGATTATAAGTATATATTATGTCTACCGAGACCTCTTAATAATGACTTTAAAGTACGATCTGAATCATAATATTTAATTTTATACCCGAACAATTGAGAGAGAACGATCCATATTAATGGGAAAACCGCTCTTTCAACTTAAGGGACTTAAACAAAATTTATCCCTACACATAAGCGGTTAGGCTGAAATTATCCATGTGTCATGGATGCTACCCGAAACCTGGGCAAGTTGTTTAAAACACCAGGTATATTTGCTTTACCATATAGACAAATGACTTATGAGTATATGGACCTTAATGTCATTGTTCCAAATTAAACTATATCGTACATATTAGAACATCTCAATGTGACTTTGATCATATGTTTATATATATATATACACCCTAGCCCATATTGGAAAAAAAAATTATAATAATAAAACTATATATTCATTTGGTCTTAACTTTAAAAAAGTTAGAAAGTACTGGTGTTATAATTACTATATATATATATTCATTTATTAATTCTTTTGATATCAAAACAAATACATATTTTTTCCAAATCTATTGCATGTATTTTCTTATTTATATTATATTTCTATTCAAATATCGAATATTTATTATTATTATTATTATTATTATTATTGACTTTGAAATGAATTAAGCTAAGATTATAATAAATCAATATTACTCATTAATTTTCATTTGGTATTAAAAAACAAAATATAATTATCGTGTCAATATGTCCATCATTCAAACTGTTTCAATAATTAACATTTATATGATGTGTTTTGCTAATTTATTGATTTGAATAATTTTCAATAACAACCCTAAAATTAAGTGTGAGGGTGGTTATTGATGAATCTTACAACTAATTCAAAGATGATTATTGAGAATTTTTATTAGATAACTTTACTCAAACGAGTAATATAGCCAAACCTAAGGTGGCTATTGAAGGTTCTTATTGGATAATATAGAAAGTATAAGAGAGATTTTTAGTTTTTATAATTAATTCTTAAAAAATTAATTGATACCGATTGATTCTCGATAAATAAGACTTTATGATTATATAAATATTATTACAATTTTTATACATCAAGTGAGTAATTAACTCATCTCAATTTAAACATTTAATGGATATCCCTTACATATATATATATATTGATGTAGGACAAGATTAGGAAATAGAGTTCTTATAGGAATAGAATTTAAATTTCCTTAAGGTTAAGTTTTCTAATTTCAATTAATTTCAAATTAGGAAGTTAAGTGTTAATTATGATTCTTAATTCTAGCAGTTTTAGGACTAGCGTAATTATAAAAGGGTTTGACTTGTTTGAGTTTAGTATATTATTGATTATTTCTTGAGTGATTATAAAGTTTATGTTTTAGTTTTATCGTTTTTTTATTGTTTATCGTTTCATTTTGAAACTAAACTTCCACTGCACTAAAATTGATATCAGAACGTAGTTTGCATTCGGCTGATGGTTGAAATTGGTTTAAGTGGACAACGAACCCCCGACAACGAATGATGGTTCACAACTATTGATGAGGGACTCAATAAAGTTAGGCAACGACTCAATGAAATGGATGGAATAATTCGAATTCTTCAGCAGACCGTTGTTGCGTTGACTTTTGAAATTAGACTACTTGTCGATAAACAGTGACTTGATTTACTAGGTCCTCTTATGGCGATCATCAGCGACAACGCTAGAGATGACAGTGGACGACAAAGTGACTAGGAATTAAGCAAAAACAACCTACCAGACCCGTAAGGTAACCCGTTGACCCATGACCAACCTCTTCAAGCTCGCACACAGGTGTGATCGTCGCTTCAAACTTCCATAATCTGGCCAACCAAAACCCATACGACCTGGATTTGTACCTAAAAACCGTGTGTGACCCGAATCTACCAATAATACATGGGTAACCCACTTTTCAACTTGACTACGACCTCACCTTTCTTACCCATCAGACCGATGAGGTCTTTAAGTCGCTCCACTTTAAGAACTTCGATCTGCATGACCCACATGCAGATCTATACAGTCGCGATCCGTTTTACAACCTTTGACAACTAGATCCGCTTGACTCGACCTGGATTAAGGCCAACATAGGTCGGAATGGCGATGACAAAGGCCAACGACCCTAGATTGGTGGTGACAGAGGTCAACCCGGTGATGGCAGATGCAAATTTGAAAAGACCCGACCATACCCATATCGACTCGACTCGATTCATGTGTACCAAAGGGGTACCTAAGGTGTTTTCGGATGGCACGATTGGTGAGATCCAATGTTGTGAAAATCTTTGGGTATTTTCCTCCGAATGAGTTATCTTTGCAACCATAAAACTAGAGGACGAGTTTTTTTTCAAGAGGAGAGGATTTGATGTAGGACAAGATTATAAAATAGAGTTCTTATAGGAATATAATTTAAATTTCTTTAAGGTTAAGTTTTCTAATTTCAATTAGTTTCAAATTAGGAAGTTAAGAGTCAATTAAGATTTCTAATTCTAGAAGTTTTAGGACTAGAGTCATTATAAAATGGTTTGACTTGTTTGAGTTTAGTATGTTATTGATTATTTCTTAAGTGATAAAACGTTTATGTTTTAGTTTTATCGTTTATTTATTGTTTATTGTTTCATTTTGAAACAAAACTTCCACTGCACCATATATATATATGCACATGTACACATGAGACCAGTCCAGATGAAACTTCAGTAATATGACTCAGATAACTGCTCGCAAGCATTAAGAGATGTGATGCGAACCCCATATATAAAAATACGACGCTTACTGTCAACTTGAAACACAACCCTAAAAAAGATTAAAATATGTTTATAATAAAAACTTTGCCCTAATGATTATGTCATTTAAGAATAAAAATTATAAATAATTTTGACACATTGAATATATGATAATCAAGAACTAAAATTATAACAAGAATGATATTGACACTACTCCAAGACATAGATGAGAATGTGGAAAATAAGTTATAATTTCGATTGGCACAAGTATAGGATGATAAGATTACGTATTCATGAATGAACAAAAGAGATACAAATCTCTATTTTTTTAATCAAGAAGTTGGCTACATCATCATTGTTATGTTTACTTAGGGTTATAAGTTTTTTTATAGGCAAACAAATAAAACCCTAACATGAAACCCTAGCCCCCTAACAACTGGGCTCAACTAAACACATTCATGAGCTTAAATTAAATTAAATTAAATGCCTCAGCCCAAATAATATTGATTAAAATAAAATAAATTAACTTAATTTAAAACTCATTATAATTAAAATAAACTCAGCCCAAATTATTTAAAGTCCAATTAACTTCAGTTTGCCTTCAATTACCTTCAATTAGCACTTAAAGTCTTCTAAACTAAGCCCAATAACCTTCAATGGCCTCGTTGTCCAATTATCCCCTTGTCCTCCATTATTGCTATCTTGGTTTCCATCAAGATGACAACTCAAACAAAGGTTAGATTTATTATACTCGAACCTACTATTTCTACTTAGAGAAGTAAGGACAAGTGAGAGTGACTATCACTGCACCACCCTACTTGCAAGCTATGAGTTATTACTAATAGCTGAATAGTTACTCTACAAACTTCAACAAGACATTTCTCGACATAATATCTCTATAGTTATTTTTTATGAGTATAGTGGGTTTGAAAACTTTCTCTCGACGCTCCAACCACTTCATAAATAGAAGGTGCACAAATGAGATGTTTTGTTTTGTGGATAAGGATAGATAAGCGTAAGCAACATTTATGACTTGGAAAGTAGTAAATATGATGACACAGTTCAGTTGCCCATTTTGACTCTCTTTGGAGCTTTGGCAACAAATGTTATCAAAGTGTGTTCAAGGAAGAATGACAACTCAAGGGTTAGGTTCAAAGATGGCGAAAAAAAGATAATAATAAATGTCTATTTTTTGAAAAAGAAAAATTATTCATTGTTAGCTTCAAACAAACAGTCATTTAAAACATCTCGCCTACAGCATGATATGTAAATATTTTCTCCTACATTAAAAACATTTCATATGAGAGAAAATTTTTTATTTAGAGGAAATTATAATTTAGCTATCCGGTTTGAAATTTATTATAGACGGAGTTAACTTTTTGGTTTTATTACAAAATTAACCCTCCTACCGTTAGTCTATCTCTGTTAGAGTTAACTAATTAAGGGGTAAAATTGTCTTTTATCTTATTTTTATTTTTCTTTGCAAAATAAAAATTTATAAATTAAATAAAATTAAAAATTAAATAAAAAATTTAATTGATCAAATCTTTATCGTTCATCTTAAAATAAACAGTGGAAATAAATTTGGAAAAAATTAAAAAAAAAATTAAAAATTAAATAAATTAAATAAAAAAAAATTATTCAGATCTCCACCGTCTATCTTAAGATGGACGGTGAAGATTAATTTGAAAAAAAAAAATTAATAAATAATAATTGAATAATTAAATAATTCCGTCTGTAATAAGTTTCGAATTGGGTAACTAAATTATAATTTACTCTTTTATTTATATGAAATATTTTTCAAGACGGTGACTTCAACTATAAATTATGAATTATGTTTAATGGTGAAAACGAATAATCTAATAAAAGATATCAAATTACTAACGAATCAAAGATTGCACGAAAAGATGATGAAAAATCTAATAAAAGAATTTCTATTCACTAAATGTAACAATTGTGACAAACGTTGTGCTAACAGCTAACACAACTAATTTTTCCAAAGAGACGAGCCAGAGTTCTCATCCTCATCAAGGCCTGTAGTGTAAACAAGATAGAGAGCCCAAATCAAACCAAACACATCAAAAACGAATCCACCCAAGAAGGTTGTTGCTGAGACCAAAATGAAGTCCAATTCCTTCTGTGCTCATCCTCTCATCCACCAACGCCAAGGCTGGCCCTGAGGTGGTAGCCAGGACGGCCGCCGTTGCCACCAAGGATGCACCACCAACCTTGTTTGTACTACAATTGCCAATGCTGCAGGCAGATGCCTTGATCTCCTCTAGAGCGCACCTCACACGTCCCCTTGTTGTTACCATCGTTGATCGTCCTATTAGATCATAATTAAATTTAGGATTATGTTAATATGTGCTTTGAAATCAATAAAAATACAATAAAAAAATTGTAAATAAAGATGAACATACCATGCATTAGTGATGATTGAACACCAAAAATTGAACTTCTAGGAATAGAACCAGCCGCCCTAGGAAGAAATGTAGCAAAGTTGGTAGTTGTAATGGTGGCCTTTTTTTTTTTTTTTTTCCTCTGGAGCCAAACAAACGATTCAGTCACCAAAGAAGTAGAAATATTTGATGTAGCAAAAGATTGTTGAGAACCAGTTATGGTATGGTGTAGACTACAGAATTTCTGTCATAGTGCAACCACATAATGTGGATATTTCATATCCATTGCATGTCCACAACTACCTATTGTCCTCCACATGTTCCCCAATCTCTCTCTATATGATACATATATATAGAGAGAGAGAGAGACTGTTCAAAAAATTAGCTTGCTACTTAATTTAATTACTTAAAAGTACCCTTTAAAAAAAAAATCATAATTGTAAAGTATTGAAGTGTGAAAAATTTAGCCTTTTAATCACAATCTACTTTCTTGCAACTAGAATGTCATGGGCAGAACATCACTTCTATGCGGACATATTCACCTAATACTTTAATACTTAAAATGAGCCATACTAGATTGCTTAAATTTACATCCAAATAATATTTTATAGGTAGTGTAACTAATACATTATCTACTACATGATTTTGTAATTAATATAATGATTAGCATTATTCAATAAGTTGTAAAAGTAATGTTGGTTGTCAAAAATTTTTACTCAAATTTGAACCTGATTAATATGATGCGATTTATCAATATTGTATAAATCATGGATGATGTGATAATTAATATAATATTAATAATTTACATGTCATATGTCACTGGAGTATAAATTTAGGTAAAGTTTGTTGATTTCATATTACTCTTATAATGTACAGTATCACGTCATTTGAATATAAATTTAAACAGTTTAACATTGCGGATTCAAATTTTTACCATTTACAATTTTTTTTTAATAAAAAATTCTACAGTATGAGAAAAATCAATTAAAGGGTCACAGCCCAATTCCAAGTCTATCTAGACTAAAAGGTTCAAAACCCAAGTCCAGAAACTTCGGCCGAAGCCCGATACAATGACGAAGAAAGGTTTTATGCAGCTCACCTGCCCCTGGTTCAAATCTGAACCACATTCATTGCAAGTATTGACTTATGATTCATGCCTCATTAAATAATTATTCCAAAAATAACTACTTTAAGTAATTTTTATTTTTCATAGAAAGAAATCCTTACATGATTTTACTGTTATCATATTTTAGGTTATAAATCTACCTGTAGTAAGCCTAGTCGTCCTAATAATCAACGCAAATGTCCATCTTCATGAATCATGCATGGTCGCAATTGTGGAAAAAAATGTAGTGGGTCTACTTTCATTGGATTCTTATAAGAATTTATTTCACTGTTTATGACTTTTGTGTTTCAGTTCATATAAAAGTTTCAATATATATAAATTTATTTAATTTTGGTCATATAAAAGTTTCAAATTCAATCAATAGAATATATATACTACGTGATTCACCCATCCAATACATTAAAATATATATATGATATTTTATATAATTTAGAATTATATTATATTATAATTATAGATATAATTTGATTGATAACCAATCTGATTTCAAGTTCAAATTGTACCCTCCAAACAAAAAACAAGAAAAAAGAAAAATAATCATGATATATTAATATATACATGACAAGTTGTACGACACTTATTATGTCAAACTTCCACCGTACGAATTAAGTTAGCAAATCATATTTTTATGATTAGAATGTATTCAACACTACTTGGGAAAAAAATGCATCTAACATAAATCCACTTTCGAGTCCTATTCCATATTTACAAATATATATATATATATATATATAAAGTTTTCATTCCATATGTAAAAGTGGATATCTTTATATTTAATTAAATTAGTGAATCATATACAAAACTACTTTCGAGTTCTATCAACCCATGTATATTTATCGATACACGTAAACGGTTTTTCATCAATCCATGAAAAATGATATCTTTTTAATAATAAGAAAAAGTTTTTGGGAGTGAATAATTCATCAAAATTTCATTCTTAGCAGATCTTGACACGGAAATTCAATGTGAGTGCTTGATATTATTAAAATATTTTTAATTTTTTTCAAATAAAAATTATCCAAAACTCAAAAAAGAAAAATAAAAAATAAAAAATCCGTTAAAATAGAAAACATCGAAGTGAGACAAAACAAAACAAGACACAACAGAAGAAGAACGAGTGTTGAAACAGCGAGTGAAGTGCGTACATGTGTTTCGTGTTGTGCGTTTCACGCTCTACACTCCACACTCACACACACACCCACACACACGCTTTCATACAAAACCTTCTTGACTTGAGATTTTCTCTGCTCTCTCTCTCTCTCTCTCTCTCTGCCGCTGCTTTTTATTTCATGTTATTTCGTCGAGACGACGAACACGACACAACCCACAAGCTTGTTTTCGTTGTTTTTCCCAAAAATCCAACCAACCGCACGTAGTTATCTGCCTTGTACTCCATATCCATCTCCCATTTTCCCCTTAAATCCCGCCACCCTCTTCACTTGTTTAGATCCATCAAGTTTCTCCTTTTTATTTTGCTCGCTTGTTAATGTGCTTTCTATAGTTTCATTTGTATATCTGTGTGTATATATGTATATTTTAGAGAGAGGTAGATAGAGGAATAGAGAAAGTGTTGTAGTTGTTGTATGTGTGTGTGGTGGTGAGAGATGGCGGGACAGGTGGTGAAAGTGAAGAGAGAGACATTAGAGGCATGCATGACATGTCCTCTTTGTGACAAGCTCTTGAGAGAAGCTACTACTATCTCTTTGTGTCTCCATACTTGTGAGTTTCTTTGTTTATGATTTTTGATCTTGTTTTGCATGTTGTGATCTCTGAATTTTGGTTTGATTGTTGGTTTTCTGATCTGGGGTTTTGGTTGTTTGTCAATTTGTCTTTTTTATCGCATAGGTGGCTTCAATTTTTTATCTTTTTTTTTAATCTTTTGTGTATGTGGTGAAATTGGTGCAATTGATGTAGTTGATTTTTTAAAGGATTGACCTTTTTTATTTTATTTTATTTTTATCTATTGAGTATTATATCTTGTTAGTGTTTATGAAGAAAACATATGGCAATTGGCACACCTGATTAGTGGTTTGTTTACTTTTAATAATTTTGAATTTTGTTCTTAAATTGTCTCTGATACATTGGATTTTCAAACGTAAAATTAGTCTGCAGGAAGTGCATCTATGAGAAGCTCTCAGATGAGGAGGTGGATTGCTGTCCTGTATGCAATATTGACCTTGGCTGTCTTCCTGTTGAGAAACTCCGGTTAGAGATTTTGTGATTGTTATGCGTGTTTTAGTTTTTATGGTTAATGGTGTTTTGATATAGTAATAGAAATTAGATTTCAGTGCCTTCATAGAGATTTTGGTTGTAAGTATCTGTTGCGTTGGTAATTGATAAGTATTTAAGGTTATTGTAGTGGATGATAGTTTTATCTATTAGTATAATTAGAGAATAGCTTGTTGTGAGGAAATTTGTAAATTTATGTTCGAATCCTGATACATTAATCTAATAGGTAGTAGATTAGATACTGTGTGAAAAGTACCTTGTAATAGTACCGTTTGAATGTTCTTGGTTGGAGACTACTTGTGCGAAACACATTTATTTATTTTTTTATGTTTTCTTTTTTTAGATTTTAGTTAAATAAACTTGGCCAAACGCCTCTGGTTCTGTTTGAGACATCCTTTTGCCTTCATCAGGAACTTTTTCCTTTTTGCTGTTCTTGCTTCTGTAGGCATGTTAACTTAGGTGTGGATGTGCTTGGTAGGAGAGGTGTTACATTTATCCATTCTTCTGGTAGCCCTGTTAACTCCTCTGATTGCCCTGCCTTTATTTTCTCCTTCACTTGCACAATCTGTTGTGTTTTCTAGTACTTTTGAGTTTTTTTTGTTATGGATAATCTCTTCTCCTCCTGTACTCTTCTTATTTTTCTTACCTTAAACTTTATAGCTGTTGTATGTTAAACATTTGCTTCCTCCAGTTCCCTACATTGCTTGCAAATATAACCTGTGTCGGGCTTTGGTGTTTGTACTTCCAAGGTAATTTTACCATACCGCAAACTTTTGCACTTTTTCTTTTCGTTCTGTCGGATGCCAGTGTGATAACTTTGCGGTCATCAGATGAGGTATAGCAAGAAAAATGCATATATTTTTTATTTTAGTGACTTTCCTTTGTAGGAATGTAAGACAAACAAACCATTTATGGGTATTGTGCCTGTCCTGGTAACTGGTTTTCATGCATTCCAGTCTTGCTCAGTCTTCAATAAACTCGTCTTAGGAAAGATATTTGATGTTTTCGTAAATTTCCATTCCAGAGGAAGGCCAATTGATCTGAAAATTGACCTGGGTGCTTTGTCAGTGAAAATCTAACTTAGATATTGTTTCCAGAAACAAAGGCTGCTGCAAAGACGTCATTCATTTGGTACTGCAAAGTATTTAAAGCAATCTAAGGGGATACCTTAACTATAATTGCATATGTCTCAAGCAACTTTATATATAAACTCACCCTCTTTATCTGCTTGCTCGTTGATGCTATTGGACCTTGAAGTATCTAAATTTGTATACTCTTGTTTAATGGTGGTTTCATATTTATCCGCTTATGTTACATTGTGCCCATGAAATACATGCAGGCCGGATCACAATATGCAAGATATAAGGGCGAAAATTTTCCCTTTTAAACGAAGAAAGATTCAGGCTCCGGAAGTTATGCCTTCCATTTCTCTGCCAGTGAAAAGAAAGGAAAGATCACTATCATCATTGGTGGTTAGCACTCCCAAAGTGTCAATGCAGACTGGGTTGACCGGAAAGAGGACAAAGGTAAATGCAAGAAAGGCTGCTGCTTTACGAGTATGTGGATTTTCTGTTGAGGATAAGAAAGAAGATTCTACTGAAGATCGTCCAATGAGCTCAAGCTCACCTGATTCTTTAAACAAAATTTCTTCAAATAAAAGGCAGGTAAAGGAAGCTGAAAATTTGTTCTTTTGTGTTTTTATGAGTCTAATACAAATCTGTTTATGTTGCAGATTAATCGTATTTTTTAGTTACTCATCCTTAGTAAATTGATGCAGGATTCTTCCAAGGCTGAGCCTTCTAATGGCCAAAGGCTTAATGATGAAGATGTGGAGAACGATGTTGAAATAATGGAAGGGAAGGCTGATCTCTGGACACCTTTAAACTGTCTTGTTGAAGCTGCCAATAGAACCAAGTCCTCCAGGCTAAATTCGCAAGGGCCGTCTTTTGCCAAATCAGATCCGCACAATGCTATTGATTCTGAATTGTATATGCCTGAAACCAAACCCAAAGCAGAATTGCAAAATGCTCCTAGCACTGATGGATATTTGCCTAAAACCAAATTGAAAGAGCACGGACAGAATGCAAAATTCCAAGATGACAAGAACGGAACAGGTTTAATTCCAGGACCTGTGAAACGCAGAAGGTTGCGAGCAGCAACTAAAAAACGGGAAGCTGGATCACATGAGTTGTGTGCTGCAGCACAAGTAATGCTAGATGCTTCAGGAGCTAAGCACAAGAGAAAGAGTAGTCCAATTTGGTTCTCATTAATTGCTTCTGAAGATCAGTAAGATGCTAATTAGAACTTATATTTCATTATATTGTTCACTCACATGCATTTAATTTATTGGTTTCTTCACGTGATCACGTCTGGATCTGATATTTTACCTTTTGAGTTAAAGCTCTAGCATGCAAGTTATCTATTCTGTTTGGAGCCTGATTGATTGCTTTATTACAAGTCTCTGATAAATTGGTAAATTGCTTCAGGAATGGAGGTGCTTCCTTGCCACAGATCTCAGCATGTTACTTGAGGATAAAGTGAGTTTCTTTAAGATCTTTCTGTTTTGCTTGTCTGTTCAGTGTGTGGTTCAAATCAACATCTTAATTCTTTTCAGATACTCGTGACTGTTAACTAGCCTGTATTAAATTGTAGACTGGTTTTCACAACGTACTATTGATTTTCTCATGGTAAGTTATAAGAGAGTCTCAAGCTAAAAATCAGGTTAGCTTTTTGCTGGAGAGTTGCTATACTGACCTGACACTCCATACAGAGCTCTAAGCTCTATGTCGAATTACGTATCTGTCACATGCCTCCTAATGAAGTTGTAGCCCAGTGTTGATTGTATCTGTCATGTGCCTCTGACTCGAAATGTTTTGGTGCTTAGTGAAGTTGGTGATTGACAGCGGTTGCTTGCTTGTTAACATATCTTATTTGTAGTTGACTTTCTTTTACATTTTGGTTGTAGGGATGGTAAAATGCCTGTCTCGTTTATTCAGAAGTACCTCGTAAAGAAACTTGATCTTACCAGTGAGGCTGAGGTGAGTTCTTTCTTTCCTTCCCGAAAAACAGAGAATGATCAGATTGTGTCATGTAAGGAAATATTTTGCTACCTGTTTATTGATGTATTACTGTATGAAGCATCTTTATTTTTTGGTTTCTGATAACATGAAAACTGAAAACAAAATCAAAAGCAAGCGTAACTTAAAATGATACTTGACCAGAATATTGTTATATTGCTACTCTAGACAACTATTTTAGGCACTTCAGGTCGAAATAGGAAAACAGATTGTAAAATATACCATTCTTTACTTATGTGTTGTCTGTAAATCGGGATCATCTTTATAGGAGGCTAGACAGGCATGCAAGATCGGTTTTTGCAAGTTTTTGGTTGAGGGAGCTTGTTCTAGATCATGCATAGCTGAGGACTTGGTGTTTATTTTGTTGCCATTTTCGTCTTAAATACAGCTGGAACACGCTAACCTTCTGCCATTATCCTCTTTCGAGAGCGTTTTTTTTTTTTTTTCCTTACCAAGTCATTTATAACTATCAAATCATCAATGCTTGATTTTCTTCATTCTGTCTTTCTCTTATCATTGTTGTGTCAATATTTTACAGGTGGAAATTCTGTGTCGTGGCCAGCCAGTGCTTCCGACTTTGCCACTTCATAACCTGGTAGACTTGTGGTTCCGGACTGGATCAACCGCGAAAAAAGTACCAGCATCTGTTGGCTCATCAGCTAAGGACTTTGTGATGGTCTTATCGTATAGTCGAAAAGTCCAAGTCCCTTGAAGTCACCTTCAAAATTTTCCAAATTCTCACCAGTTTTCAGTTACATCTATACTAATTAATATATATTCTTGTAGAATCACCAACATCTGTTATCTGACTGAGTTGCACCATCAATTCATTATGTGTGTTTGTTCTGTGCAGGCTATCTGTCTTACATTACATGTATGAATTTATTGAAAAATTTTTATGTAATTTCATTGGTTGAAAATAACATCAACTTGTTCATTGTTCACTCTGTGTTTGGTTACTTTTTTATGTCAACCATTGATGATCGTCATCTTAAAATCAAAATTGCATGCTGCAACTCCAGAACCTGCAGAGAATTCAAATGAATGATTGGATTTGTCTGCTTTTCACTTCAAATATATAGCAACATGTGTGCTAATGTGCAGAATACATATATTAAATTTCAATGGACTGATTCAAATAGAAAAGAAATATTAAAAAAAATATTAAAATAGATTATGATTTCTTTGTAAATCCTAAAAGTGTTTGTATACTAACTAAATCAATGAAATTCACTCTTACTTAGGGAGACAATTATGCATTATATAACTATTTTACAATAATTTATTAAGACTAATGAAACAGTTTTTAAATATATTTTATCCAAACATGTAATAAAAATATTTTTAAAAAGTGTATTTAAATTAGAAAGTAATTTTAAATAATGGTTAATAAGTACCATTAGTTCTAGTCATTACGTATAAACTATATAACTGTGCAAAATAGTTGGTTTAGTGTTTGTTCTTTTATACTAATTTTTAAAATAGAATTTTTAAGATTTAAAGAAACACTTATACATCACCTTTTAATTCTAATAATTGTGCACCCAGTATTCCAATACCTTTTAAAGGAGCAAATATTCAAACATAGTTTTTATGGTCAGTATGTTTTAATTTTTAAATTATTAGGACTAACGATGTCAACCATTTATTACATTATCTCTTCTAAAAATTTTCTCCTTATCACTGAATTCAAATGTAATAAATGGTTGAAATTATTGGTCTTGACAATTTAAAAGTTATGACGTATTTACGGTAAAAACTCTAAATATTCGATTTATGTTAAAATTAATCTTTGCAAATCTCAATAAACATTTGATGTTAACTTCAAAAGAAAAAATAAATAAAATAAAATAAAATCTTTATAGATATATTTTTCAGAAGCCCATACCCATTTTTTAGGATCCTCTTTTTTCTGTATCAAAAAAAGTAAATAAATAACCCTTTTTTTCGTTTTATTTTTGAATTTTTCATTTTCATTTACTAATTAGAAAATTATAAATACAAAACTCCAATAAATAAATAATAATAATAATAATAATAATAACAAAAGAAAGTGAGGGATCAAAAAGTAATTTCTCATAACATCAAAAAGAACCTCCACTGAACTAAACTGGTTCCCAACACAATAACTCTTGGAAGTGTGTCCTCTCAAACTCTCTTGTTTCTCTTTCTCGAGTCAAACATGCAACAGGAACAGGTTAATCAAAAGCCCTTTTATTTATACTTCATTGTCTTGTTTTGATTGTTCGTTGTAGTACTTTCTTATCATGAAAAGTAACGATTTTTATTCGTATAAACTTTGCCTGTATGTGTGCAAAAAAAAAAAAGGGTGCAAAATCTGATACAGCGGTGACATGGGAAGATCAACAGAACATCAACAAGTTTGGACGATTGAACAATAGACTTCATGAGCTCGAAGATGAAATCAAGGTTGCCAAGGTGTGTAGTGTGTATGTCTCTTTCAAACCTCATCTGGGGTTGATTTATTTTTGATAAATTATTGTTTTTTGTTTTTGTTTTTTTTAATGTAATGGTGTTAGATTTTGAAGTGTTATTTGAGATTGATATTGAAGATTAGAGAAAACCCTTTTGTAGTTTTTGTTTTTGTTGTGTGATATGAGATGTGTGTTGAAAGTTGGAGAAAATCTAGCTCTGGTTTAGGTTACTTTGGTAGGTATAACAAGCATTGACTTTTGTGTGTGTGCGCGCACACGCCTGTGTATGATATATACGCAAAGGTTTGGAGAATTTGGAGGGTTGAATTATTTTATATGTTCAGGATGTTTTTGAGTTTATTAATATATTGAGGAATGAGGTTGATTGTAGATATGTTTGCAATAGGCAAATATTAGGTTTAAAAAGGAGCTGATTTGCAAGTTAAGTTGAGACAAGTGAGCTCTTTAAGTGCAGTTTAGTTGTAAAATGTTGACGGATCTAGTGTGACGTGATATTAGCTTGGCTGAGGTGTCTCATAATCTAAAATGAGAAGTTTGGTGAGTGGAATAACACTATTTGATCAATGAAATTGAGAACTCGTGCTCTTTCTTGCTGCCTCTATGTGGTTTTAGAAACCGGTGAGACAATATTTTGTATATTACAGACATCAGAAAAGTATTCTAGTACTGCTACTGTGCTCTACTCCTTGTCTTGGCCTTTTATTGTTCATCTTGTGAACAACTTTTGGCAGTTTTTTGGGGATGTTTGGAAAAGGGATGGTTAAAATGACTCAAAAGGTAAGTGGCGTAAAATGATAGAAAGAGATGTTGAGAACATGGCACAATGGTTATGCTTGAGAGTTTCCCATAGACATCTGAAATTTGTTCTTGTGTGTCGAAAGATTATCCAAAATTGCTTTTGTTGGCCAATTAAGAGACTGTTTGTTTTTTTGAGTATTTTTACCTTCTTGTAAGTGCCTTGACATACATATCAACTTTAACTTCAAACCTGTCAACAATTGATATTGCATCTGCTTGAGTCTGTATGTGCTTCTCTTGCTGACTTCTCTTTTTTCTATAATGTTACATGGAGACCTCTGGCTCAACCTTGATTTACGAGAAAATGATCTAAATTCAGTTTCAATCTTACTCCAACTTGCATTGCATAAATGCGTTATGAAAATCATGTTCTTGTTGTAATGTGTTGACATATAATATTGATATAGTGCCCAATATAGCATTGAAGATTGAAGTTTGTGGTGATGAATTTTATATCAGCCTTTACCATCTTAGACTTCAACATGTTGAGAAACATTTTTTAGACCTTAGTCAATTCAACAAGGCCTTGTCAGGATTTGGCTGTTTCCAGTCCTTGAGTCATTCCACTATCTATTCTCTAACAGTGTTGTACATTGTTGGGGAATAGAAGCTCTCATTCTCTGTTGCTACAGCTTCTTCTTCCTAGTCTTTTCCATATCTTGTAAGTTGTAACACCTTTTACTAGGAGCTTATGGTTCCTTTGAGTTAGTTTTCTGTTGTACATAAACTGCGGTTTCTTTGTCCCGGCAAGACTCGTGTATAATTTCGTTAATGTTCTCTTGATGTTATTATCTTCTTGACCATACCTTTTCCATATACATTTGTTTGATTCTTTATGGCTTTCTACGAAGTTTTGCTCCCTTGCTAACTCATGTGTTTTCTCAAATTTTTAGGAAACAAATGATAATCTGGAGGATGCAAGCAATGAATTGATACTCACCGATGAGGAGGTGGTTCGATTCCAAATTGGAGAAGTCTTTGCCCATGTGCCAAAGGACGAGGTGGAGAACCGGATAGAAGAGATGAAAGAGGTGACAAACAAGAATTTGGCAAAACTCGAGGAAGAGAAGGAAACAATAGTGGCCCAAATGGCCGAGTTGAAGAAAATTCTATATGGGAAGTTCAAGGACTCTATCAACCTAGAGGAAGATTAGTATAGGCAATCAAACGTCTTTGTTGCTTCCCTGAATTCTCATTGCCTCTCCTCACCTCGTACTATGATTTTCGTTTGATTTTCCTTCTTGTCCCATTTTTCTTGAAGGGTTTGCTGGGATTTCCTGTTTGCAGACGTTTTGATAGTTGAATTGATGAATGATGCCAGTCTTAGTGTTGTCTATTATGAATTAATATATTCAGATTTAGTTTTAAAGTTGATCTATTGCACATAATTTCCCTTGTTTAAGCAATTAGCTCACATAAAATTGGTTTCTTGTTTAAAAAGGATCACATTGTAGTGACAACTAACTCCAAGCATAATTATGTGGCGCAATGTTGGTCTTATCTACTGCCAAGAGTTCCCCTTAGAGCAGTATTTAACTTAGCAATCTTATTTGTAGTGAATGATTAGAGGTCATTCATCGAAACGTAGTATCAAGATTCGAAAATGTATAAGAAGGCTGCATCGCTGATACCAGTACCTAAATTGGAATTTTAGTTTTGATACCAAGCAAATTGCTCTGATGAGCTCTTTTACAACATAAACTAGCCTTTTGATTATCATGCACGTTCACATTGAATGAGTATAACTGTAGCTTGGCTTGTGTCATATGAAAAGCAGAGGCAGACAGAATTCCCAGATTCCAGTAGTTGGCAAATCTGCGGAGCACAGAAACTGCTCATGAACGAATAAATCTTCACAACTTAAAAACTAAAGAAAATAACATTGTTTCGAACAATCTCATTCAATCCACATGGATAAACATACATGTGATATTGTGATTTCCCGATATTAAAGATCATAACGGTCCTTGAACATCAGCACAAATGAAATATGACTGCATCACCCCTCGAGAAAACCTCACTCAAGATCATCTATAAAGAGTTTAAAGTGCATTACAGTCACCTGTCCACATGATAACTGAATAACCTTTTAGACTATTAAGAAGTAATCTACTGATCAAAATAATCTGATTAAACCCATTCTAGTGCAAACAAATCAACTCATACATCAATGGAGATGTTAATTGTGTTAGATCACAGTTAAAGCACAAAAATGGTAGACTATATAACCGAATTTCCTCGAAAGCCAAATGTGTAAATGGCACCACCACATCATAATCTCCAGAAAAGTCAGATGTATTTTTTTCCACTACGAGATTCAAGACTATTATGGTAAAGAAAAATATATATATCATTAGAATATATTGTGGAGTTACTTTACTGCCATTGATCAAGTTCATGGCTAGGCTCATTTATCATTTCAACATAAGTTGTGAATCCAATTTTCTTTCATTAACAAGTCAACAATCAAATGGCCAATTCAACAATCAAATGGCCAATGCAACAAAACAAACCATAAAACCGATCACATTCAACTTGTAATTGCAGAGACGAAATAGAGATACTAACAGCATGGAACCAGAATTTTTGTAAATGGTCGATCCTTTCAAATGATTCCAATTCTGTTTTGTACTAACATACAACGCCAAACCGATAAATTAGTCATGCTTGAATGATTGATTTGAAACGAAGTTATAATCCAAATTAGCGACACCACCACCTAACAATAAGATCACCTTCTCTTGATGCCACAAACCAATGCGTTGCCATTCCAGTCTCCAGAACTGCAATCAAGTCACCTTGCAGGACTGAACTAGTTTCATCCCTACCCACATTGTACAAGTTAAGAAACAACAACAACACAGAAACTGCCCCAACCAAATCCAAGTCATAAACTTTCCCCAAGAACATAGTATTAGTAAACCAACTCCTCGCAATTCTCGCAAGCTTCCCTCATAAATATCTCAACCTAACTGATAAAAAACAAAACCCTACCTCCTCAACCACAAAAATGTATTACCACAACATATAAAAACAAAAAAAGAAACACCCTGAAAACCAATCATCACTTCAAAAAATCCTACTTGATCCCAACACAAAAACAACAATCAAAATCAAATAACACAACCAACCACCCCTCAAAGACACCCAATTGTCACCATCTTCACACTTTTTCGCAGACAACAAATCAAAAGAAGCTACATTCAATAACAGCATCAACCATACAAACCACCCTCAACCTAATTACCAAAAATCAAATTTTCCCACCGTCTTCTACATTTTTTCATGGAAAATGAATCAAAAGATTCGAAACAAGCTACATTCAAATCCAATAATAACCAAAAACAAAACAACCTTCACCCCATCCAAACCCAATTAGCTTCCGATCAAGTTCCCCACCAAGTTCTCAACTTTCTCACACCAAACGAACAGAAACAACCTACATTGACATCCAACATCAACAAATGAGCATCTTCTATAAAATTTTCGACAACGACTCAAAACGAACCAACAAAAACAACTTAAAAATCACACCTTTAGATGCTTGTATAACCAGACAACCTGACAGGGCGACTAGTCCCACCTCCCACAACCGAAACCAAACCACCCTCAGCAGCTCCCTCCTCATCCAAAAACAAGTCATCAGTCCGTCTAAAACTGGCATGAACACCGACCACCACCACCCCAACAATCAACCCCACCAACACATTCAAACCCACATGAGTGAAAACCAGTGCCAGCACCGTGACAAGCGCCAGACCCCCCAAGACAACCCTGTCATCCAAAACCCGGTTGAAAACAACAACTGGGTCGTCGCGAGCGAAGTAAAAGAACAACCAGGCGACGAAAACGACGATGAACACGATCATCGAGACAGGGTGCCAGAGGAGGGTCGCGAAGAGAATAAAAAGCATGACCATCGCGTAGTTAACGCGGAAGTGGTTGACGTTCTGCCTTGCACGTGACATGGCGTCGGCGTAGCTGATCGGACAGGAGAAGGCAGAGGGGCTGAGAAGCTCCCTCCAAGGGCGGCGCGTGGCGGTCATTGACTCGGCTCGTTTGAAGAAGGAGAGGGAGGAGGAGGGGGCGGTGGAGGTTGTGGTGGTTGTATTGTAACCGGGAGACATGGGGAGTGATGGGATTGGAGGGTTTTTGCGGGTTGTAATGTGGGGTGTCTGCTGTCTCATAAAATCATAAGCGAAACTGAGTTTCTTAGAGAACTGGAAAACGGTTTTTGGAATGGGAAATGAGTTGGTTTTGTTTTATTTTTTTGGTTTTTGGTTTTTGGTTTTTTCAGTTTTTTTCTATGAGTCAAATTATTGGATAAAAAAGGAAAACAAATTGAGTTTCGGTATTATTGTGGGTTTTGTTAAAGATGACAGACATGTTTCTGATTTTTATGTAGGAAGATTGGTTTAGGATTCTGTTTAGATGAGTTTGAAGTTTCGGTTTAAGGTATTGTGGAGATCGGTTTAGTGTTTTACTGCTGTAACGGTTGCTTCAGGATTCTGCCTACTCAAGTTCAAAGTTTCCATTCAACTTACTGTTTTAATAGATTCAACGTGTTTTATGCGCATAGAATTTATTAAAATTTAAAATATTTTAAAAATATGGATCTATTTAATCTAGACTTAAATATATTTTATTTAAATCTAAATATGTTCGATTTAGATTTATATAAAATTTATTAAAATCTAAATATATTCTATTAAATTTATATAAAATTTATGTGCATTAAAAAAAATTTCATATAAATGACGTATTTAGATGAATTAAATTAAAATGATTTTTATGATGCAACTTCAAATTTAGTAGGGCATAACAGGGAAAAAAAAAAAAAAATCACTCAAGATTTGAAATAGAATTCAACTATCTAAAATGCTGAGACCATTTTGAAAGAAAAAGCTCTCCTGCCATCATAACATGAGATGAAACCAATCTGGCAAAACTTTGATATATCATTTTTTGTATATTCAAAAGACACAGAAGAATAATATAAGGGCATAGAACATGGATACATGTCAAGAAAGCTCTATCAAAACGACTAACAAAAACTGGGGATGAAAACAGCTATATATATCATCTTATATAGGGCGCTATGTACAACCCCATCTGATTCATTTCCTCGGGTTTGACATAAAACTCAGGAGGCTTGCAGTCACTAGTAAGTGCCGATAAAAAAAAAATCCTTTTTGGGATTAGAAAAGCAGCAGAGTATTCATCGTCATAGTGTCTGGTTCCTAGTCCCTCTTATCTTTGGCACATACTATTGCTTTGCCGTATCTGTCCCATGAAACTTCTTCCCAGATTCAACAGCTTCCCTGCAATGATGGTAGATTAGGTTGTTAATGACTATAAGGCAGTTTTATGAAAATGAATATTAGATCATCTCCCAAATGATTCTTAAGCAGAAAGAAGTTGTTCTTTTATGAAGTAAGATAGTTTAGAAATAGTTGTTGTGGTACCAGGTAGCTCAGTTGGTAAGATATCTCATAATTACGTAAGAGTTTCAAGACTGAATTTTACTTAAACATACAGAAGGTTTCATTTGTATTGAAATTGTGTTTCCCATGTAATGGAAAGACAATATTTTCGGTATGTATTTTACTTAAATTATTTATTAACCCCACTCTTAAGTTCTATTATTTTGCATGATGCCCCCAATTCCCAATGGAAGAGAAAAAGGAGTTGGAGTCTAGCTCCATTCCTGAGTCCATGGATGTTTTATAGCTAACAACACTCAACAATATAAAAAAATATAATAAAAAATGACAGAATGGTGAAGAGTGTGCAATCACAAACCTAAACGCGTTTACAATCTCCTTATTCTCAGGGTCAATCTTCACACCCTCATAAAATGCATTGGCTGCTTCTTCAAATTTCTGGAAAAAGAACAATCGAAAAGTGTCAAATGAAAGATGTAAAACTGATGTTAGTTTAAAATTCAAAACCTTGAAGAGTGAATAGTTGCACGCCTGCAATAAACGCAATGCTGCACCCTCTCGATAGCAAGCTTTTGCCCAGTCTGGTCTTAATACTCTGCATGCCTTTGCATCAGCGAGGGCATGCTCAGCTTGTCCAAGACGAATCCAACAAAGGCTTCTGTTGGAGAGTAATGTGGCATCATAAGGGTCCAGATCAATAGCCTGCAAATGCACCATCATACAAATTCAAAATTCAAAAAGCTCTCTGATGACTGGTTCAGCACCAAACAATTGATTATTACAGTGCGGCATATAAAAACAAGTTGGACAAGAATTCCCTTCTCTTGTTCAGACGGGGAAAGAAAGAGGACCTTACAAAAATTAAAAAAATGAATCTCCATTCTCGGCACCAGAACATGAAGAATTTACCGACGTTAAGATAAAAGCTATCGATCGAAATATAGCTGAACAGAACAAACTAACTCATCTACTTGATCCAATCAACTAAAATTAACCTTCATCTGGTTAAGCTTGACAGGTGGATAAATTATCCCCCTTCCCCCTAAGGAAGCTTGACAGCAGTTAATTTCAGAAAAATTTGTCGTTAAGATGTGCTCATTCCAGATATAAGGACACTAACAAGCACATAGAATAACCAAACTTACTCATTAGAGCATAACATGCAAAAAGTTCTATCATTTGTTCAAAACAAGTGAAAAAAAAATGGATGCCAAGAATGCTATACCCAAGGTTGTATTCTCCATCATTTAATCAGTCCAAAACCCCAAAAAACAATTCCTACATTTGCTAACAGAATAAGGTTCCACTGACATAGCAGAGCAGAAGTTTACAACTTACCTGAGTATAAGCATCTATAGCTGTTTGAAAATCCTTTGTTTTAAAAGCCTCATCTCCTCTTGATTTTGCTTCTGCTGCTTTCTTCTTTATTTCAGGTGCCACCTGGATAATTTGTATAACAATCAAAAGGGTGACAAACACAAGATCATATACATCTTTAACATATTTTTAAATTATCGGAGAAGTAATCAATTAAACTACAATCAGACCAACTTTTCTAAGTAATAATAGTATATAAAAATAAGCTTAAGTTACATAATAAAACTTATGAGTATTCATAAATATCTAATCAGTAAAAGAGATTAACGTAATATTAAGAAACAAAGAACTTGAAGAAACGTTCTTAGCAAAGGTAACACAGAACCAATACAAAAAAAATAAACTGCGGAGCAAAATACACACCTTAGGGAGATTTTTCTTGGGTGTAGTTTCCTTTGGTACTTTATCTTCCATAAGGTTTCTCATTTCTTCCTGCAAAATTTCACCCTTGAAAGTAAAAACCATCTCCACATAAATTGTTATCTTAAAGCATAATAGAAACTAACATTTGCCGGGTTTGCAATTTATTCGAACTTAAAACCAGTACGATTTTTATTTCAATTGTACAAAGAAACACACATATGGCAATTATCTTAGTGAAGATTACAGATCTAGTTCAAGACCAATACATATTAACAATGTTAAATTTAAGCAGGTATAATCTTATGAGCTCTAAAGACATTAAACAAATTCATACCAACAGGACAAACAAAAAGAGAAAGGAAAAAAAAAAGAGTTGGATCATATATGATATTAACATAAAAAATTTGGAGAGCTTCTCTGTCTCCTATGATTAAAAACCGAATATAACAATTACCTGTTGTCTGGTTTCAGATTGCATATATTCAAGAATTCCATCAACAGTCCAATCTGGGATGGTTTGAATTTTTGATGTCAAGGGAAAAAGGACCTCAACAACCTCACGATTGCCTCTTGCAGCTGCAAGTAGTATGGACTTTTGTCCATCCTGTGACGTAGAGGGAAGACAAGAACTTATTCCAAATTATGGATTGGTTGGGTCAACTAATAATACAGTGAAACATGACATATCTCGTAAAATTATGCTTGCCATCATGTTGAAAGGACTTGAACTCAAGACCTCATAAAGACACTTAGACAACAATCGAGTAAGGGAAACTTTACATATGTGATAACAATACAATCAACTTACAAGAAATACAGTGCCAAGACTTCTGCATTCAACTCCCAGCTAATATTAACTCAATGTTAATTGGATGATAGAGAGACATTATAGCCAACTTAAAAGCAAGGGATAGCAAGCTCATTTGGAAAGACCTTGCAAGTAAATATTAGACATCAACTCAAAAGAGCAAGGCAACTAGGAAGATGGCATGCTTGCATATTCAGTATGACAAAACACTTCTGCTTGGTAGAAGATTACTTGGTCACTATTTGCAGTTACCAGTCATTCATACAGTTGAAACTTGGCAGGCTTTGTAGACCATGCAAGGTACGGCCTTCGCCTTTCTTTACTAATAATGTAAAATAATGTTCTAAAATGAAAATAATATAGGCTCCTAGCTCAAAAATAAATCATTAAAATTATAATACTAAACAAGGAAATCATACTTCTTTCAACTGTTGGGACTGGTAAAAAAAGTCTCACTAAACCTTAAAAGAAAATATAAGTGCTCAGCCCAAGGAAATTAAAGGGCCAAAAAGGAATTGACTAAGTTATCATCTACAAAACAAGTGATCGGACTTATTGGAAGAAGGTGATGGTATCACGAGTAAATGAATACAGCAAGTGCTAACCTCATCAGCAACATTAGGATCAGCTCCAGCTTTCAATAAGCATTTTATGAGTTCTACACTGCCAATATCAGCAGCAATGTGCAATGGCGTTGCGCCACCAGCGGTTATATTCGCCTTAGCACCCACCTACATACAAGTAAATGCGAAAATGTTGCAAGTGAAAAGGAGGGCACATACTAGCACTTATTAAATACAATCTCGCATGTATGTGTGAGCACAATAAACATAAACAATGGCTGAAATAAGTATGAATCCAGAGTTTATAATTTCATAGCCATTTTATTTCCTCATTTGCCTGAAATACCATTACCAGCTAAAACAAGCACACAAAATATAGAAGTAAACAATTCACTAGAACATGTTTACTTATCTGCAACACTGTTTCAAATAAAAAGAAAAAAAATATAAATAAGTACATGCAAACACATTATTAACCTAAAAGCAAGGTTCAAACAAGATGTGTCATAGGAATTGATCAATCACCTAGCTGTTAAAAAACATAACTCCTGCCTTTAGGAGAATTCAAAATAGTAATGAAAGATAACAAGCTCTTCATTAGACATAAAAAGCTCTTTATTAGACATTACAGTTTCATTCCCACATTTATCTATTTAGAACCTTAACTACTACAAAATCCAAAACAATGTAAAAAAAAAAAAAAAAAAAATTCAGAGTAATGAAAACAAAACCTGCACAAGCAACTCTAAGCATTCCAGTGAATCAGCTGCAACAGCTGACAACAGAGGTGTGATATTATCTTCAGTTTCAGCATTAGGCTGCCAGATGATATCAATGAAGAAAAATATAAATAACGAATATACAATATAATATAAACTCGTTGCACATTTTCATTGAATGAATAAAAGCTTTTAATCTGGTACCATCATACAAAAACTTCAACATGACATAAACGACCTAAGAAAAATTGAAACTGAACATGCCTAGCAATAAAATCAGCATAGAAAAAAATATAGACGATTTAGCAGGTGATGCATAGGAATGAAAGAAAATTGCCATGCAGATCAACACTTCAAGACTTGTATTCTGTGCAAACAAACTAGGAACACACCTATAGAAAAGTTGTAAAAACAGTAAGCCTTTATGAAGGCACCCAAAAGCTTAGTCCTAGCACAACCACCCACACATAGAAAAGTGTTTGCCCAAAACAGGAAATTCCCTGAATGGTACAAGTGGGAAGTACCCCAGCATGAAGCTTCCAAGAGAGGAGGTGTAAAAGAAGTTGCATGTAAGCACTTCCCTCTCGCTCTCTCCCTCCACCTCTCTGAAGCACTTTGAGGAATCAAAAGGAACACAACAGAGACAAAATTGTGCCTCTTTTTAGATTGTATCAGATAACATTAAAAAAAAAAAAAAAAAAAAAAAAAAAAGAAGGAAAAGATTACATTAGCATTGTGCTCCAACAAAACTTTC
Source organism: Nephelium lappaceum (assembly GCA_021234005.1). NCBI lineage: Eukaryota > Viridiplantae > Streptophyta > Magnoliopsida > Sapindales > Sapindaceae > Nephelium > Nephelium lappaceum. The sequence goes on from CM037998.1 coordinate 5,353,084, forward strand.
ACAGCATCTGGTTGACCATGACCAGCCGCCCAAATTAAAGGGGTGCCAGAATCACTTTGTGAATCAACCTCAACACCTTTGGAAAGTAAATACGTCAGCAGCTCAATATTGCCTGCAAGCAAGGACGAATTGAAGTGCTAGTAAGAATTTGGATCAAATAACTTATAGGAGCTCAGATGAACCTATTAACCAGATCCAAATTAAAAACATGAAACAAATTGAAACCCGAAATGCATATAAAACTAGATTTTACATAACATAAAGAGGCTGGAAACTATAATCTTGACTTCAACTAAGCATATCACTTTCTGAGATACCTAACAACACCGGACTCTTTTCTCTTAAAATACCAAGCTTACATATAAGTTTTGGTTAATAAAGATTATGCACTGAAATTCCAACCATCTTAATAAGACAACAAGCAATTGACAAGATGTATAATTCAGCCTGTAAAACCACGAAAAGACTGGATCATATTCTTTTCATGTAAAGCCATCCCCAATATCCAGTGAAACAAAAGAACCTTCGTCTATTTTCATAATTCCACCAGCAGCCATCCATGTAGTCACACAAACACACAACCAATACTAATCAACATACCTATTCCTGCAGAATGATGCAAAGCTGTGGCCCCTAAATTACTGGGTATGGAGGGATTGGCACCATGCTCAAAGAGGTATTTGGCAGTTTCTGTATGTCCTTGACGGGCAGCATGAAGAATAGGAGTCTCACCTGCATATTGTAAATTCTAGAAGATAAGGTGAAAAAGCTTCATATAAGTAATTACAACTAATACAAGCCCTCTAAGCTCCGTATATATTCATAAAGCATTTCAAACCTAAATTTTTCATTAGTCTTAAGTGGACATCACCAGATAATTTTCCCTATTCTCAATGAAAACAACAAAAAAAGAATAGGTATAATGAACAAAGAAAACAACATGAAGATAGAAAAAACAAACATTGAATATATACCATCTTCATCTGTTGTATTTGCATCAAGCTTCAATTCCTCCAACAGATACTTGCACACCTCAGTTTTTCCCTCTCTAGCCGCAAAATGCAATGCACCCCGTTTGTTCGCATCCTTTATATCTGCCACAGTTGATCCCAACCCTTTCCCTTCATCGAGTTGCTTCGCTATCTCTAAAAACATAAACCCCATAAGAAATTCAGTTAAAACAAACACAACCATAAAATCAAACACGAACAAAAATACCCAATTCACCATTAATCTCCTTATCAAAACTTACTCTTGAGAAGGTCAAGATTCCCAGTACAAGCAGCATTTAGAAACTGTTGAACTTTTTCCCTCACTACATTCAAAAGACGAACAAATTATAACTTTAGACCACAAATGACACACAAAGAGAGACAACAACTGAAATTTTCATGCACCAATAAATATATACATACATGTACACAAAAACATATACAAAGCATTGTCAAGAACACAACTTTATGCTTCAAAATCAACAGAAACATGTTTCTCAGATTGATCATATGCAAACATGTACACAAAAACACATCCGAAGCATTGAAAAGAGCAGAACTTTATGCTTCAAAATCAACACAAACATGATTCTAAGATTGATCTAGACACAACCCACATAGTCAAAAACTTCAAAACCTATAAAGAACAAAACTTGCAAGACCACACACACAAATAAGAGTGAAAAACCATAGTGAAAGTGAGATGGGGTAGACCTGCAAGAGCATGAGAAGCATCGGGGGCCATAGTGAAACCCTAATGGGCAATAAAGGTTGAATCTTTGAAGTTAGTTTTCTGTGGGTTGTGTGAGAGAGAAAAGACAGAATCTAAGAACTGGTAAGTTGTGTAGATGCTGTCCAGTGACAATCTAGTGTAGATGCTGTCCAGTGACAATGTGTGTATGTGTACGTGACACTTAGAACTCCAAAAGATGTTTCTGGGGGGTTTATTTGACTCGGACGAGTTGACCAAGAAGAAATCAAGGACTCATATTTGTTTTCTTTTTTATATATTTTTAATTAATCTCAACCTAGTCATATCATCTAAATAAAATCACTACCTTACTAATTAAATAAAAATATCCATCAACATCAACCATTGAATTGATTATAAGAATGGTTGTAAGGACGGTTATTAATAACAATCCAATGATTGATATTGATAGATAACATTATTCAATCAAAAAGGTAGTCAAAAAATAAAAAAATAAAAATGATTATATATGAACTTTTACATGTCTACGAATTTCAATTTATATCCATATATATTAAATTTATTTCAATTTATATCGGTATCTTGTATTGAAACCTAAGTTTTTAATTTAAATAGACAATTTTATAAGTTAATTATTTTAAGTGCTTAAAATTCAATTCGATGTACTTTAAATTAGTGAATACAATTTATGTACTCTTTGCTTCAAAAAAAAAAAAAAATTATGTACTCTTGGGTGAACAGAAATTTTATTTGTTTTAGTGACAAAAGATTGAATTAATTTGGTTTTGTTTTAAATTAATTTTTTATTTCAATGGAAAGAAATGAATTTTGCACAAATATATGTGAATTATTATCTTTTTATACCGTTTATGATGAAAACAACTCAAAACTAGATCGTTATTAGGTTGAATAAATATTTTGTTTAATCAAAACCATAGTGCATAATGGTAATATATGTAGATTATTGTTCATTAGGAAAAGCAAACTTAAGTCTGAAAACTGTTTGGACATAATCATGAAAAATTATTGATAACTATAGTAATGTATCATATTCATTGATAGTCACTCGAGCCTAAATAACAAATACATGTCACTTATATAGTCTTTGATTTTATTTCAAAGGGCATACAAATTGGAAAAACAAAACTACTTCCTAATACTTAAAAAAACAAGTTAAAATTTTAGATAACATATACAAAATTGGTTGAAAATTTTCTTGAAAATTTTCAACTTTCATTTAAGTAGAAGTTGCTCTTTTCCTTCTTTTTCTTTCAAGGAATTTGAGTCATTTATGTTCTATGGATTTAACCTTGATCAAATTCAAGTGGGCTTTGATTAACAATTTGAACAAGAATTGCTAATTTCCAAACATGGCATATATATATAGAACTTCTATGGTCAGTGTTTTCCGACTTTTTAAAGTTAAGATAAATCAATCAAATTCATCTATCACATTATTAAAAATATATATCATTTTCTATTTTTTTGTATCTTCATCTCTCGCAACCTCTATCTTTTTTTGCTTCCATTTTATTCGTTTTTCATCTCCAACGAACTTCGGACACTTCTCCAGTACTCCACTAATACTTTTCTTCTTCCTCCTCCTCCTCATCTTCTTCTTCTTCCTTTCTTTCTTTTCATCCTTTTTTCATTTTCGTCTTCCTTCCTTTCTTTTTTTTTTTTCCCCTCTTCCTTCTTCTACCTTCTCCAGTGAATTTTTCACTAGAAAATTGTAGATAGGCCTATACGGGGCATCATTGATGCCCTTAACAAATGTGTCATTAACACCCTATGTATTTGCAAATTTGCTATCGATACCCTTGTGTGTCTGCAAATCAGTAGATCTGTACACCTTCTCTAGTAAGAAGTTTGTCGTCTTCATAGTGGACCCATAGAAGAAGAATAACAAGAAGAGGGAAAAAAAAAAAAAAAAGAGGAGAAGGAGGAATAAGAAGAAAGTGTCATCGATGATGATTTATTATCGGCAAAGAAGATTCGTGCCGTAGAAAGAAGAACATAGCGGAGAAGGAAAAAGAAAAGAGAGAAGAAGAAAAGGAGGAGGAAGATGAAGAAGAAGAAGAAGAATGAGAGGAAGAAAAAGAAGTTTGGCTAAAGATGGTGTATCATCCGGTGAGGAGCTCCATCCGACAAAATATTTTCAATGTTTGTTTTTCAGTATTTTTCAAAAATGATATGTGAGTAAAATTTCAAATTAGTGAAGGATAATGATATAAAATTATGTTGACTTTGGGTCTAATTTAGTAAAATTATTGAGATTGATAATTTTTAATGAGACTCCTTAATTTTGGGTCAATAGTCGCGAAGAACTCTACATATTATCACTGTCCTAAATCCCAATAGTAGTGTTAACAATTATCAATTTGGCATTCCAAGGAAAACAAAAGAATTGCAAAAGAAAACAGAAAAGAAAATAATTAAAATGATACAAAAATCTCATTAATAGCTCCAAGATGTGACAGCATAATTTTATCTAAACAGCAATAATTGATCATTACAAACTCCCTCAATCCCCCTATTTAACATGAATGCCTACAAATGCAAGCAGTCAATTTCTGCTTGCATTATTTTTCTTGTCCCAAAAACAAAAAGACACTGGCGAAAACCAGATAAAAGAAAAAAAAAGGAAGATGGACAGAAAATATCATATATATGCATGTATATGTATACACACACATATATACGTGTATAAAATAATCCACTTACGTTCTTTCAGGATTTTTTATTAACATTATTGTACATTAAAAAATTAAACGTCTTCTCTAGCCAATGAACCATTTACATTCGGCCTTGGAATGAAAAATTCACAGCTGCTGTTTCCTTGCTATTCTTATGTTTTCCTGTTTCTGTTCATTCTGCTATACTTTTCCTTTCCTTTTCTTCTTCTGTTAATCTTTGGCAGTTAATAATCAAATTTGAAGAAAATCCTAGCTGAAACCAACCTTTCTCTCTCTTTTTTTGGTGATTTCTATTTGTTTTGTTCAAATTTTTTCTGTACAAAGAAAAAGTGGAGATTATTAAAAGGACTGCATCACAGAACAAGCAACAGCTTGAGCCCAATGCCTCAACTTGGTCTTCACCTGCTGAGGATTGTCCCCTGCACATCCACCAACCCATCACAAACATTAACTTAATGAAATAAAATTAATCTAATTCAGGGTCCCACACATTTTTTTGGTGCAGAATCCTGATTCTATGCAATAAATAGTTTTGTGGCACTACAAAATCCAGATCATGTATAAAAAAAAAATGCTATTCTACACCTGGAAACTTAATTGATCAAATAATCAATGCAAAAACCATTGCAACTTGTTCCGTTGCCTAGTAATTTGTATTGGAATATTAATGTAACAAATGTTTTTGAGTAAAATTGTTTTTGTTTCCTACAAAGAATTTGTTGTAGCTCAAGAATGCTTCTTTAAGAGTTTATTAATTCAAAATTCTCGTCCAATCCCCTTTCAAACACATGTTATTACAAAATATAAACTACACTTCCGTATAAAAATCCTTCAAAAAAAAATATTTATCCCCTTTTCAATCAGATACTTCAAAATAGATTAAAAAAAAAAAAACCCTTCTGAAAACTGTTCATGACGAGCTCTAAATTTTGTAAAAAAAATATTTCTGTTATCTCCCTTTTATTACATGTTTTTGTTGGTAAATTTGCAAGATACAAAATTTGTGTTCGAGTACATATATAATATGTTCTAGTAATGAATTTTGAAGACCTTACCAGGGCTACATATTTTCCATGCATCCGAATCACTTCTCGGGCTCCCAAATGAGGGTGATCTAGTGCCGAGAGACGAGGTGGAGAGCCTGCCGCTCTGAGGGGTGGAGATAGGACTCGAAACCTGACGGTTGACGGCAAAATAGAGGTCCAACGCCGGCAATGTGTTGCACAGCGTCTGTCCCTTTTCCTCATTGAACCCAAAACCAAGCTCTATGCACCCTTTTAGCTCATGCAAGTCCTCGTCTGTCAAGTCCTGGTCGTGGTAGTGGTCGTGGATGCCATTCCTCCTCCGCTCTTGGTGGAGCATCTGGCGGCGCCGCCTCTCCCACGCCCTGTCCCGCGGGGTCTCACACATGGACAGCTGTTTGGACAACCTCTTCTTGTTCTTCCATAGGGTTGGAGCCAATGGCATCCGTTGCAAGTCCTCGGAATCCGAGTCATGCAGTGAGGATGTTAAAGTCGGTGAAGACGATGAAGGAGACGATGATGATGATGATGAGTTCATTTCTTTATCATCCATATCCATCTTGGTAAGCACGTACAGACGACAATTTATATATAAATATATCTACTTAATGGAACTAAGCTGTTACGTATTTTCAAAAAAGGCAAGACCGTCGCAACAGCAAGCACGGCCGCCCGATGTTAAAAAAAAAAAACCCTGAATCTGGGTGGGGGTGCCTTTTTTTGTTTGTAAATCTATCTATATACAATATATATATATATATATATATATATAAATTACATATAGATAGATAGTAAAAAATTTGTTAAAGGTGCGGTGGAACGACACCAGCCTGACCAGATCAGGGAGGAGGTGAGTTAGAGAGTTTTAATGGAGAAATTTATGGATGGTTCACCATTCATTTGTAACTGCCAGAAGCAACCTTTTTTGTTAAATTTGGATGGGGTTGGAATATTTTGATTATTTAGAAAGAGAAGAAAAAAATAGTGGGGGGTTTGTTTTTGCTGTTCTTGATTATTGTTTAGGAGGTCCAACTAAATTTCAGCATAATAATGCTATATCAAGAAACAAAAAAATGTTTTTTTTTTTTCTTATCATTTACTATGGTTTTACTAAATAAAAGCTAGCTGTCTTAATTTGATGTATCTTGAGTGGATTTTTGCTGTTATTAGTATGTAATTTATAAAAATTTCTGCTATGTTATCAATTTTGTTATCTTTAATTGGTAGATGGTGATTCTATAATTAAAAATTTTCTCCAACTGATTAAAACTAGGCTAAGCTAAGGTGGTTTACAGCTTCAAGTGTTTGTTCATTTGATGTTTCTGGAGTTTCATTTACTTACGAATTTGGTTTTTAATGAACTCTTAACAATATAAGTGAAGAAAATCAATTTACATTGAGAAATCAGTCACTCATCTTTATCAAACATGGGATTTGTAAGCGAAAGCATATACTTGCATGCAAGCCTAAGATGTTATGTTACTTAAAAACTAGATCAAACAAGACATGTTTTACATAGCCATTTGATTCTTGGGAAGTTCGAGAATGAAAACTTAGGATGCAAGTCAAATATGTAGTCACATTAAATATGTTTTGGTTATGTCAAATCAGGAAAAAGAATTTGTTCCTAATTTTCATCCCATTTCAATGGAAACCCTAACAAACTAGAACTGTGTGAAAACTTTGAAGTAATATAGAATTCTACTCCTAGTTCAGATTAAGACGACTCTAATTAGAATCAGCTTTGAAATTCTTTTCAAGACCACTCGATTAATAACAATGTAAATCCACCTGCACAATTGTGAATTTGCAAGCCATTAAAAATCTACTGATCTTGAAAACAAAGACTGTTCCTGACTAAATAATAGGGTTCTGTAATACTTGCTCTATAATATGACTGAAACTTTTTTTTTTTTTTACTTTTCAATGCATATTCCAATTAAAAGAATTCTCATTTCAGAATCAACTTTATTTCTTAATTGCTCATGTTATTAGATTAATAATTGGCATCAGAATTTAAGGATTATTGTGTGGAAGCATGCTAGTGAAGTCTGTTATACCAAGCTAGCAATTAAACTGAAAACCGTTTGCAAAAAGTTAAAACTATCCAAAATCATGGAAATTGACTTTCTGTTTATATTTTACAAAAAATCTCCGATCTTAATGTTCATTAATTAAAATCCGTCACTCAGTGACAATATGAACATACGTACACACGTATATAGCATTGTTACAACAGTATTGGGGATTGATTAAATTGCACCGTGTCATTGCAACAATTGAAAGTTTCAGAATATGTAGGACAACAATGCTAAATTTAGGTCCAAACCCTTTAGAGCCAACCAAATTCATAAAAATTACGAATATTTCTCTCCTTCATTGATTACCAACAAGCTCCAAAAACTCTCAAACAAACCTGTCAGGACCAACCCCAAAAATGGAAACCAAATACAAAGTACCACAGGAATCAACAACATAGCCTTTCTGTTCTTGCCTGGTTTGGTCCCTCCTGTGAATTTTTCCAGGCAAGTTTCGTTAATGATTTTTGGGGTTCCATGGATGATTTGTACGGTTCAGGATAATTAAAACCTCCATAGAAAACAAAACCAGGTTAGCTGAATCAAAGTTTTTGGGCGTACAGGAGAACTTTTTAAATACATTCTTCTTCTAATTACTTGATTAGCCTCCTTTGATTTTTGTGTTTTCCTGTACGCCAAAAAAGTGTGGTTTTCCATTTTTTGTTTCGTTGTAGCTCCCCAGCCATGTACAGCTGTTCCAGGATCCTGTTTCCTGTTGCTTGCTTGTGTTTTCTTCTCAATGCCCTTCAGGTTTCATGTGGTGGAGGAGGAGAAAAAACATCATTTGTTTTAAGCTGTGGCTCTCAGGATGTTCAGACAGATGAATTAGGGAGGAAATGGGATTCGGATAACAAATATGCTGGTTCAGGAGAATCGAAAACTGTCAGAGCAACATTCCAGGATCCTTCACTTCAATCTACGGTTCCATACATGGATGCCAGAGCTTTCTCAAAAGAATTCAGCTACAAGTTCCCTATAGAATCCAAACAGAGATACTTTGTCAGGTTCCATTTCTATCCATCTACTTATCCAGGTTTCAACAGCACAAATTCGTATTTCTCTGTGGTTGCAAATGATGTGACCCTGTTGAGCAATTTCAGTGTTCAACTGACAGCTCATGCTCTAACACAAGCATATCTTATCAAAGAGTATTCTCTGGCTCCAATGGATTCTGATACTCTCACTGTCACTTTCAAGCCGTCTGATAAGTATCCTGGAAGTTTCGCTTTTGTTAATGGTATAGAGTTGATTCCAACTCCTGATTTGTTTGGTTCCGGGACAATGGTTGGATTCTCTGATGAAAAAGTTGATGCTGAGAATGCTGATTTGGAGACAATAATCAGATTGAATGTTGGTGGACAGTACATTTCTGCCACCAATGATTCTGGTGGCCTGATGAGGACTTGGTATGATGATATACTTTACATGTATGGAGCTGCAGCTGGGATTTACGAGATGGCAGATGAGAAACTCAAAATTGACTACAAAGATTTGCCTGAATATATGGCTCCTAATGATGTTTACAGGACTGCAAGATCAATGGGACCAGATAAAAACGTCAACTTGGGTTTCAATCTCACATGGACATTCAGGGTTGATGCCAATTTCACATATCTTGTGAGGTTACATTTCTGCGAAATCGAATATACTAAAGTCAATCAAAGACCGTTCAATATCTACATCAACAATCAAACAGCTCAGGTTGATCCTCCAGCTGATGTGATAGGATGGACAGGAGCAAAAGGGGTGCCAACGTATAGAGACTACACGATATTCATTGATGATAAGGCCAATGATGATGAGGTTTGGGTTGCAATAACACCTAATGTTGAAAATAAACCTGAATATAATGATGCATTACTTAATGGACTAGAACTATTTAAGATGAGTACAGACAAGAAGCTGGCAGGACCGAATCCTGAGGTATCAGCAATGCTTGACAAGGATGATCATGCCATGGCAGCAGCAACCTTTAGTAGCGGTAAAAGTTCAAGTAATATGCAAGTCATTGGAGGGGCTGCAGGAGGGGCTGCTGCCATTGGCCTGGTAGCTGCCATATGTATTGTGGTGTACCAAAGGAAGAAAAGAGTTCCTGGGGCAGACTCACACACTTCAAGCTGGCTACCGATTTATGGACACTCTCAAACATCAGGAACCAAATCAACAATCTCTGGCAAGAGCAATGCCAGTAGCCATCTCTCCGCAATGGCTCAAGGTCTTTGCAGGCGGTTCTCATTCGCTGAGATTAAACAGGCTACGAAGAATTTCGATGAGTCTTATGTGATTGGTGTTGGAGGTTTTGGTAAGGTGTATAAAGGTGTTCTTGATGGAATGATGAAAGTGGCTATCAAGAGATCAAACCCTTCTTCAGAACAAGGAGTTAATGAGTTTGTGACTGAAATTGAGATGCTTTCCAAGTTGAGACACAAGCATTTGGTGTCTTTGATTGGTTTCTGTGAAGAAGATGAGGAGATGTGTTTGGTTTATGATTACATGGCACTTGGAACTCTGAGAGAGCATATCTACAACATCAAAAAGCCTCAGAGTCATCTTTCATGGAAGCAAAGGCTGGAGATTTGCATTGGAGCAGCCAGGGGACTGCACTATCTTCACACAGGAGCCAAGTACACAATCATTCACAGAGATGTCAAGACAACAAACATTCTCCTGGATGAGAATTGGGTTGCTAAGGTTTCTGATTTTGGGCTCTCCAAAACTGGTCCTAACATGGAAAACGGCCATGTTAGTACTGTAGTGAAAGGCAGTTTCGGTTACTTGGATCCTGAATACTTCAGAAGGCAACAATTGACAGAAAAATCCGATATCTACTCCTTTGGTGTAGTCCTTTTCGAGGTCTTGTGTGCAAGGCCTGCTCTCAATCCTAGCCTGCCAAAGGATCAAGTCAGTCTTGCAGATTGGGCGCTTAGTAACAAGCGAAAAGAAACCCTGGAGGACATCATTGATTCACACCTGAAGGGGAAAATTATCCCGGAATGCTTGAAGAAGTTTGCAGACACAGCCGAGAAATGCTTGTCAGATAATGGAGTAGACCGTCCTTCCATGGGAGACGTGTTATGGAACCTGGAATTCTGCCTTCAGCTGGAAGAAAGTGTGTCCTCAGATGGATCATCATCACATAGCTCTCGTCGTGGTGCAAGTAATACCTCCTCTGAAGACCTCAGCCTCAGGAGCCGACCCCAATTACATATAAGCAATCTCAGCCTGGGAAGTGAGTCTGACTTAAATGAACAACCTGAAGACACTAACAGCTCTGCCATCTTCTCACAGATTGTCAATCCTACAGGACGGTGAATCCTAAACTTCTTATTAGAAAAAACAAAAAAAAAAATCCCAGTTCTCAAAATAACTTGTTTGTTTTTAACCTTCTAGTATAAGATATTTGGCAGACCAAATAAAATCTATAGCAGAATCATTTCCCTCGTAATTGTGTATGATTTTAAGTTATATTTGATTTTTTTCCCCTTATATGTAATTATAAATTAATTATATATTATATCAATGTATGATCATAGAAAGACTTTGAATCATTAATTTTTGTTAGATTCTTCAATTTCATGGATGTGATTAAATTCACAGGAGTTATTTTTCTTTGATTTTGTTTCTGGTATGTATAATTGTTTAATTTCTTATATTATCAGTTGAATTTAAGCCTCATGTGTTTCTAACATTAATTCATCAAAATCCTGAATTAACAAGTAGCTTATAGCAGGAGTTCCAAGATCCATGGAACATGTACCAATGCAAAAATGGTCTAATCAGTTCATATTAGAAATTATCAGTTTAATATATTAGAATTCTGGTAAAAATTAAAACAAAACAAAAATATATAAAGTTGAATGTTAAATTAGTGTTACTAAATGTGAGTGTGCATGTTCTAGGACTTGAAAATTTTACATGCTAATAATCTAATAGCATGAAGTTGAAAATGTGCACCAGAAGATATTACTTGGAATGAAAGGAAAACTATAGAAATCAGTAAATATTGAAACCACTGTTAACTTCCATTCCAAGCAACTACTGTTTTTTTCTTTATTTTTTAGAATCTGAATGGTTCAGGGTCTGTTTGGATCTGTCATTGTTAAACATCATATAAACATACAACGATTAACTCATAAATTATAGAACACATTGTTTGGACCTGCTGATGCTAAATATTACATAGACATACAAAAATTAACTCATAAATCACACAACATAAGTTAAAATAGCTTTGTATGTGCTGATAAATGTGCATTGTGGAACTCAAATCCTATAAGTTGTTATGAATATAAAAGAAATATGTGCGAGCACTTTAGCTATGAGTACATGTGCTTTGAATCAATGTATTCGAGTTGTTTAATTTTTTTTTTTTTTTTCATCTATTATAAGAAGGAAATCAAGAAAAGAAAAACCCTGTTGTTAAAAGGATTTCCATTTGCCAATGCAATTTTTTACTTAAAAATGTTTTCTCCGATGGCATCTAATGAATAATTATATGCACATTTTTCTAGTATAGGTAGTAGTATATTCTCATCCACTTTAGTGATAAAGGTTTAAATTTCACCAAATGCATTTTATAAATTTTGTGTTGGCAATTTTGGGAATTATTGTCTTCCCATTATAAGAGTTGATATCTAGCAAGTAGTGACTGAATTTAGGAGTAATTGTCCCCTCATTATGAGAGTTAGTATCTAATGTACACAGTAAATGATCTTGTTAGTTTTTGTAAACTACATTTGAATAATTTATTATCAATTTTCAAAATAAATAAATAAATAATTTGCTGAAAATTTTCGTCGTAATATACTAATATACACTTTTACTTTAAAAGTACATTTAAATATTTTTTAACAATTCTTCAAAATATATATATATATATTAACAAAATAGTTTAAAATGATATAGAAGTGATTTTTATTTTTCCTACTGAAACATGTTCTTTATGATGTTAAAATACTCCAGTACTCCATCAGTGTCAAGGTGTTTTGCGCAAGATATTTTTGTTTAATATAATCCGAAAATTGGTGCTGTTTAATGTTTTAATTAATTTGCAGAATATTAATTAAGGGACCCATTTGATTATTATATGAATAATCTTATCTTAATTTGATGTTTTTTTTAATTGAATATATAGGCATATTCTATTTTGACAACTGAGACAACATAAAGTCATAGTTGCGTATACAATTAATACTCATTATAATTGATTACGTTATATCTAGAAGCTCAATAAATTCAATGTGACATGCCAGAAATTTGGACTCCAAAAGAGAAAAACAAAATAATAGTAACAATCAAAGACAATAAATTCATGGTATCTCATTGATATGACAGACAATTAGCAACTAGTTTATGCTATTTTTAACGTTTTATAATGTTTACTATACTGATATATACTTTATTTCCCTTAATTATTTGGATGATTTCTTACTAGTTATATTAAGCATCAGTCTAGAATTCTTTGGGGAAAAAAAATTGTCTTTTAGGTGTAGTTGTAACAATGGTATAATGATAATCACATGTTGCTGAGGTCTCAGGTTCAAATTTCTCTTTTGAAAAAAAAAATATATATATATATACATATATTTGATAAAATATGTAAAAAATAATAAATTATTTAGAAATTGCTTCTGAAAATGAAACATCAAATTTAGCAATTCTTTTTGTAAAATTATCAACATCATGTTTAACTACAGAAATACTCTTTAATACAAACTCACTTTAATAAAATCAATTTCTTAAATGTTAGATTCATCTTACACTATTTAGTTAACATTTTTTTATATAATGGGTATTTTACAAGTCTCATGTGGTCTTTAATCACAGGCTTAAAAAAAATTGTTGTAATAATTTAATCAAATAGATTTTAAAGAAATCAAATAGAATAGAGTAGAAGAGAAAAAGAAATATTTTGGAATGTTCGAAACGTTTTTAACAATATTTAGGAATAACATTTGGAATGTAGTATTTAAGGAATCACTAGTCGCTTGGTGATTGACCACCTAGCAACTAGTGACTAGTCAGTTAATAGGCGAATATTTAATAGCTAATCGGTTTCACCGTCGATCAACGATCAACCCGTTGATAGATGGTCAAACTTATAAAAAAAAAATATGAAAAAAAATCATAAAGTCAAAATATAGTCACATGACTACAAAACATTATAAAACCTATCTGATACAATCTCAAAAGCCGTTTTAGTATAATCACATAATTACAATATACTAGAGGTCTTAAAAATTTTGACAACATAACTGTTATTTTTTTTCAACAATTCCACCTTGTAATGCTTGAAGATAACAACATTTTAAAAGTCTTACCATATTTCATATAAAGTTTGATTAGTACACTGAGTCAGTAATTATATAAAGTAGCTAATATATTTAGTAACTATACAAGATAATTACACGAAAAGATTTATACTGGGAGATATCTCATAATAAATGGAGACCAAGTTACAACGTGGTATTAATATAAAAAATAAGTAAATAAATAAATAACTCATTAATTACACAAGTTCAATTTCAAGCTTTTGTTGACTCTGGCACTTTACATAAGAGACTCACACTAAATACACACCACAAAGAAAATTCAAAACGAGCACAAAATCAATCTTGAGAGGTCTCTCTCTCACTTAGTCACTCTTTTGGTCTTACCACTCTTTACGTTCACTCTCATTTATTCGTGTCTCTTTCACACAAATGCGAAAACAATAATCAAATGCTATAGAATTCTGACGGCGACAACCAGCAATGGTGACGGTGAGATGGTAGCAGTGGTGGCAAATCGATGGGCGATGAAAGTAAGGGGCTTAGGGTTTGAAAAGAGATGTGAGTCGGGTTTGAGAGAGGGTGTCGTGTCTAGTATGCTTCACAAGTTGTGAATTTTATTTTATTTTTTGATTTTTTAACATTTGACATCAAAACAACGTCATTTTTGTGCTTTGGAGACACCAAAACGACAACACCAAATGACGTCATTTTGGTGTCCCTAGCCTTTTGAGCTTCGCATGCCCAGTCGTAGAGCCCCGATGACTAGTCGACTAGGCCTACTAGAACCCCCGATTTGGGGGTTCTCACCTCGGTGAAGCTCCCCTAAGCAAGCTCTCGATGAGTAGTCGATCTTACTCATCGAGTTTTACAACACTAATATGAGCTTATATTCCATGTTTAATGAATGGTGCAAATGTCCCTTAATTGAGGCTATTCAAGTTGTTAAAGCCAAAAGAAGGAATCTTAATAGATGGTGTTTCTATTTAGTCAATTGCAATTAGCGCAACCTTTTTTTCCCCATATCAAACCCACAGCAATTATAATATCTACAATATTTTTGGAAAATAATTGACATTAATAACATAGAAAGTTGTTAAAATTTAAAGGAATTAAATATTAATAAAATTAAAAAATTATCAAAATTTATTAAAATCAAATATTATATATAGGTTGAATATATTTCTAATCATAGATAATGAACATTGATATTTATGAATGCATAGATTGAAATTAAGTATTTTCATTATCTTTCTCTTTATTAATTATTAAGAGTTATTATAATTTTTTCCCTTGACGATTAATGAATCGTCATTTTTCATTTTGATGATTTTAAAATGATAAAAAAAAAACCTTAAAATAGTATTAATTCAAGTTAAAGTAAGCGGTAAAATAATGTTTTTTGAATTAATAGAGGGAAAAGTTATAATTTATTAATCGTTAGAAGGGAAAATGATAATAATTCAATTATTAATTATGAATAAATCACTATTTAATTTAGTTTGATGGTAAATAGCCGTCAATAACCAAAATTTAAATCGTATTTACAAAAACAGTCAACCATGAATAATAAATTGCTTCAGTTAGAACAACTTTTGAACATACGTCTAAATTTGTCTTAGATTAGAGTTCTTGTAAGTAGTCTTTGTTATTAAAAAAATAATAAAAACAAAAAAACAGAACGAATTGTCGTCAACTTGATTGTTTATCTTCCATTAGTGGGTTATCATTAAAGGTTGCATAGGTTTCCAAATTAGTATCATATAATTGGATAAATATTTTATAAATATAAACCCACTTTGGTATTTCAATGTTTTGAGATATGATAAGGACATCCACTACAATTTGAATTTATTTTTCTTAGCTTGGTATGAATAAGGATCATATCATAATTAAATTTTTCATATGATTTTCTCTTATATATTCCCTTTAATTTGTTAGATTACATATTTTTCTTAAAGATCGTTTGTTTTTTTGCTGAAAATTGAACAGCGCTGCTGAAAATTAAAGACTAAATAATAACTGAAATCTGAAATCTAAATTAATGACATATTTGTTTTTTTTTCTCCTTATCTCTGAATATATAGTAATCTTATTTGTTTTTTAAAGTAAAAATTATCTGAAAACTATTAATTTGACATTTATATCATTTTACTATTAGTTGTTATGTAACTTCATTTAATATAATACAAACAATTATAATAAATTAATTAACAAATACCAAAATATTTTTATGTATATATTAATAATATTTTTATTCATAATTAAAATATAATTAATTATTATAGTAGAGTATTTTTTTAAATTATATATAAATAAATTATTATAGTAAAGTAAATTAAATTTATATGTTTAAATAAAAATAAACAAATTGGTCCTAATTTGAATCACTATTGTTATATATTTAAATAAAAATAATATTAAAAAGAATATCATTAAAAAAAATCTGTATAACGTAAAATTATGATAAATTTGAAAATATGTTATTTTAGAAATAATAGATCCGAAATAATATATTTAAAAAACCGCTAAGTAATTTGACCTTCAGTTAAAACTAAAGAGTTGTATCTTTTCTTTTTAATGATTTTTGGATGATTTTAAGTACATTAAGTAAAAATAAAATGTTCTTAAATAAATAAATTATTATAGTAAAGTACATTAAATTTATATGTTTAAAAATAAATAAATAAAATGTTCTTAATTTAAATTACTATTTTTATATATTTAAATAAAAATAATATTAAAAGAAATATCATTAAAAATCATATGTATAATAAAAAATTATGATAAATTGGGAAATATGTTATTTTAGAAATGATAAATTTGGAATAATATATTTAAAATACCATCAAATGATTTGACATTAAATTAAAAGTAAAAATTTATAGTTTTTCATTTTCGGGGATTTTTGAGAGGTTTTAAATGGTTTGACTACTTCAAAAAATAAATAAAAATCACTTAATAATTGTAATTCAAACCCTTTAAGTAAAAAGTGATAAAATAAACGATCTCCTAGTTAAAATATATATATAATTTTATAACATATTTTAGAATTTCAAAGATATTTTATGTTGTCATTATCATATCAATTCATCACAGTATGTAACTTTATTTTCTTAGTAAAACATTTCTATAATAAAATAAAATTTTTACATAAAATGATTTGTTATTAAGAAGATTTTTTCTTCTGATACAGTTATTAAGAAGAATTTTTTTAATAAATAAAAGTTGAATAATTTTATATCGTTGAAGTAGGTCCCTGTCTTATCCTGCAGGCTTTGTGCAAGTCACCAACCACAATAAAGAAGATAACAGCTCTTAGAATTTCCAATCCTAACATTCACAATTTTTTTTTTTAACACTGACATCTTACGGGTACTATCGAAGTCTATCAAAATAGATTATCGATAGAATGATTCGGATGACTAAATCTCATAACCAAGAAGAGAGCAGCTCCTACCAAGAGTTTACTCGCACCTTATGTTTTAAAGGACAATAGTGGGTTTTGAATCTTTGACCTCTTAGAGTCAAGGTAAATACTCAACCACTCATACTAAAGAGTGATGTGTTGTCCTAATATTCACAATTGGTAGGAATTTTAAATGATAGATGAACTGTGGGCACCAATCAATTAGATAATTCCTTGTAAGGGTTTTGTTATTGTTATAGGGACTAAATGAGATTGGTTTAGTAGTAGCCCCTTACACTAATACGGTAGAGATTGCAAATTCAAGCTATCTTTTGTTCTTAAAATTCAAATTTATTGTAATATTTCAAAAATTAAAAAATAGGTCATAAATGTGCTTAATTGATACTTTATTGATTAACTTTAAAAAACAAAAATTGATATTGAATAGGTGAGAGATCATTGGGCCTTATTAATTGTGTGGTTCGGATATCTACTCCATGAATGGGAAAATAGTTCTATAATAAGGAGTGACACTAAATAAGTTAGAGATTTGTTGACATTTGCCGAAATTAAATAATACTTGTATGGTTCGAATATCTACTCTTATGAACAAGGGATAACTACTCCTACAGTATAGAGAATAAGTTAAAGGTCCATTGAAATCTATCAAAATCAAATATTATTTGTGTAGTTTAAATATCTACTTCTATGAACGAGAGATAACTATTCTCACAATATGAATAATTGATTAGAAGTCTGTTAGGATTTGTCGAAATCAAACATTACTTGTGTGATTCGAATATATACTTTTATGAACGGGGGATAACTATTATCATAATGTGGAGAACAATTCGTGATATGATGAACTTGATGGGAAATTGAATCCTCAAATTTTTGAAGGATGGGAAACATACAACCACAAATACTAATGGATGCCGTGTCTATTGACTAATGTTACTTTTTTTAAAAAATATATTTACTAATGTTACTTATACATATATAAATATGTATAAAACCGTAGGGTCATGTTTAACTAAATAAAGTATTGATTCTTTGATTGGCATCGTCAGTTTGGTAGCAGCCCACCAAGATTATAGTTAAATCTAATTTGAAGTATCACATCACTCAAAAATTTTCAAAGAAATCATCAAAGTAGTGATGACTACTTATCTGTCCCTTTTATGGGTTTAGCACTAATGAAGTGTGACCTGCAAGGTTACAAAACATCCAAGAAATTACCTAGGGCTTTCCAATGATAATATTAAAAAAAAAAAAAAAATACATAAAATAATTGTAAAATGAAATTACGTTTTGATGTACTAAATTTTCTTCGTAATATTTCGAAATTTTGATGTGGACAACGCAGAAGATATATCTATATATATATATAACAGGAAAAGACTTTGTTTCATCTAGGAGAATTTAATAATAACCATAAACTTGTCTATAACAATCATTATCCACTAACATCGAATTATTGTGCTTCTCCTCTTCCATTGACTTCAATGGTGGTTTTATCTAGATAATGCTAGTTATCATGCCAGCTTAAAAAAAATCATAACCACCTTTAAAAGTAGAAATCTTTTTGAGTAGTATTAAATTAAGTCATGTCCAACAAGCAATATTATAATCACAATAAATAGTTGTGCACAACAATTGTTTTCCCACTTCATTTTCACCCCATGATGGATTAATTAAATTAATTATACTTTGAATCAATGAAAAATTATGAAACAAAAATGTAAAGTCATAAATACTCCCAAAATATATTGCTTACATATTGCACGTATTGATCATGTCCATAGTCGCCCTTATAAAATAATAAATTCATTTTTAACTTCCCTAAAAATTTGATTTATTTCCTTTGAATCACCCAAAAAAAAAAAAAGAAAAAAAAAATCATTTGAAGAAGTTCAAACTTCAAGTTTCTTAAAATAAGATTATCATTTTAATTAAAAAATTCCATCATAAAAAAAAAAAAAAAAAAAAAAAAAAAAAAAACTTAGAGCAAACCAACTTAGTTTTAAATTTTAAAATTATAATTTTAACATTTAATTGTTCATTTTTATTCGTAATAATTGAAGAATTGAAAATGGATAATAAATCAACAATTATCTCAATCATCGAATTGTAAACACATATATAATTAAATTTTGAAAGTAAAAAATTTTAAGTTACAAAATTACTACAAATACAAATATTTGATAAATATTACAGAATTAAATCTTTACAACAAATTTAAACCATTTGCCGCTAAGAATCCGCAGCTTTGTTTTCTTTTTAAAGGTTGTAAACGTGTAAAAGCATCTTTAATGCTATTTTGGAATTTCGAAATTTTTTTCATGACACATTACCACCTTTTTGGAATATGAATCCATCCTGAGAAAAAAAGGAGAAATAATTATTTTTATCTGTAATGCAATTATCTATAATAAAATGTACGAATATTCATTTATAACCAATCACCATAAAAACATGTATTATACTATCTCTCCTTATATAATTTAAAGTTTTTGGACTCTTTGAGGAAAAAAAAAATTTGGGATGAAATTGTTTAATGAAAATTTTGTAATTTATTTGGATGGAAAAGAAAATTAAAAAGAATGAAAAATATTGACTAAAATTTCTAGAAAAGTTTTTCAATTTAGACATTCATCTCCATAATTTCTAAAAAAAAAATTGCCACAATAACTTTATAATTGAGTTACCTAATTACATTGGATTTTTTTTTTTATCCGATTATCTGTTAGATTAATTTGGCAACAAATTAGGTTCAAGTAGAAATTTGCATTGGAGATACTTTAATTCATACTTAAACTTTTGTCTTTAAAAAAAAAAAAATCCCAAAAAACAATCTAATGTATGAGAATATATCTAATTTGCAACCCACTGTTTTATATTTATTCGAAATACAACTTAACATTAACATAAATATCTAAAATCCTCCCTAGAGACGTATGAAAAGATGATAATATCTCTGATGGTCACAAATTCCGTTAGGTTGATATAATTAACTGTTTAACTTCAGAGGCAAAAAAGAAAAAACAATGAATAATTAATTAAACTATAAAAAATTAAAATAAATAATATTAATATAAAATTATAAAAAATGAGATATTTTTATTTAAAAATAAAAAAATAAAAAATATATATAAATATTTTTTTTCTCACAACTCTCTCTCTCTTCTCTTCCTCTTCTCTCTCTATCTCCAGCTAATACCCTTTTCTAACTTTCTCTATCCCCGACCAGTGATGATAGTGATAGACATCTCGGAGGGGGCATTTAGGTCTCCAAGGTGGTGACCTAAATCTCGTTCACCATCAAAGATCCAAGTTCTTTCTCTCGATCTCTCATCTACCCTCTCTCTCTTTTTCTACCCAATTTCTTCTCTGACATGATGGTGGAGGCATTATGGGTTCAATGACAAACCCAGTGGTTTGGTGTTTGGTGGTTAATGATTGATGGGTGTGTTTGGTGTTCGGTGGTTTAGTATTTGGTGGTTTATGATTGGGTTGATGAATTTTTTTGGATGAGATTGATGAATACTGATTATGGTGGTTTCCGACCGCTTGAAGCCCTAGAAAATGAGTTTCTAGTCACTAGAAACCCATTTTTTGGATTTCCAGTGCAACTAGAAACTTAGATTTAGTTTCTAAGTTTCCAATTTCACTGAATTTTAGTGATTAGAAACCCAGATTTTCTAGGTTTCCAAATGATAATGAATATATATATATATATATATTTTTTAAATTTTAAAATATTTTTGTGTTTTTTATTTTTATCAATTTTTTTATATTGTAATTTGATAGGTTGATCTCCACCGTCCATCTATGGACGGTGGAGATCAATTTTTATTAATTTATAATTTTTTTCATTTTAAATTATTATATTATGATTATTATTTTTTAATAAAATTTTTAGGAGTAAAATGATCTTTTTAACGTTTTTAAAACTTTTATGTTAAAGTTAACTTTTGTTGGATTTTGGATAAAAACGAAATATTTATGAGTAAAATGATAATGTTTCAAACAACATGTTGTTTTTTGGGATTTTCTCTTAAAAAAATAACCTCTTGAAATTAATAATCCTAATACGCAATTGTTAAACAATACCTTTCTCCATAATATGTCTTAATATGGGTAATAATCATATGCCTATTTTACCGTTTACGAAGATAGTTACCTTCTGTTTATGAAAGGAAATTTAGGACCGCATAATTTGTACAAATTTTTTTAGAATAATATTTAAAAAAATAAAAAGACATTTGAATTCTTGTTTGGCTTCTCGTATGAAAGAAAAAAGTGCTTCTCCACATCTTAAAAAACGTGTCGTGCTAATTTATTGTCTTTAGACTTTAGAGTAGGATATCTCAGCTCATGGTCAATAGTCATGTCTCTGAGGTATATGTTTCAGTGCTTTTTTTTTTTCTCTACAATAAATTTTTAAACCTTTTTTTTTTTTTCGTTCTTGATTTTTTTTTTCCCTCTATACGAGAAAGTTATATACATACATATTCTCTGAGGACTCAAAATTCGTGAAAGGAAAAAAATATGACAGGATCATTGGACTATGAACCCATGGAAAGAAACCATCATAGTTCAAAGTTTTCATTTGTGTTTTTTTTTTCCTTACAAGTACAAGTATGATAACCAAAATCTCTAGATATTAACTCTATAAAACAACTCAAATGGTAAATTTTATTATACTCTACTTTCTTATTAGTAGAAAAAAAGAGATTTCACACTAAATATAAAAAATTTGTTCTCCTACTGAAGAGACTAATGTATAATTTATTCTCTTTATAGGTGGGTTTAGACGTAAATTATTCATCGTTGGTGGATTTGATATTCAAACCTACATGTTTGAGTAAAAGGATGCAAGTGGTGTGGTCATCACGCTATAAAATTTCTGAGTTCACAATTTTTCGTTGTTATTCAACAAATGTTTTATCCTTTTTTTTCAAAAGCAATGTCATCTTTTACCAAACCATTCAAATAGATTACTTAAAGTTGTGCTAGTTATGTTAGTAATTATCAAGTCAATATCTTTCGCGTTCTGTAAAGTTTAAACGTGCAATATAAATTAGCCAAATCAAATTTGCCATCTACTTCTTTTGTATATATGTTATTGAAAATTGAGCTTAAAAGACCCAAACGACTTCAAACTCTAACTTGTAATAACTTTCAGAAAAATTGAATTCCTTTTTTGTCCGCAAATGAAAATCCTATTCACTCTTGCGAGAATTGGAGCAAGTAAAAAGTTTATTCAATCTTTTAACATAATGTTTTCATTATTTTAAGTATAAATTTGTACTATCTAATCACTAATTTTAATGTCGTCTCAGATATAACCTGATTAATAACCATACATTTCAACAAAACTGAGAATCAAATTCAGATCATCCTCCCCAAATAAAATAAAAATATCATTAGTTTTAATACATTAAATTCATAATTTGAGTACCATCATCAATGTGACTTGGCGGTAGAAAATACTCATTTAACTTATTAATGACACAGTTTTGAGTTGTCCATATTATAAGTGGTATAAAAAATATATATATATATATTTATATTCATAACTTGAAGTGGTTATTGCATATCTTTTTCACATTTATAATAAGGATTTTTTTTTAGAGACATTTATAATAAGGGTTTGAGTCTCACTATAAACATTTACTAATATGTGTAAAACCTATTTTTACATCGTTCGTGTTAATTTTAATGGGTCTCAACAAATCAATATAATTTTAAGTATCTCTTATATATAATTAAATTCAAGACCTTTTGTACATCAAAATTTCCTTGTTCATGGAAAAAAAAAAGAAAAAAAAAAAAAGAATTGCTTACCAATTCAACAACATTAACTTCTTGGTTAATTCCTTGATACAAAAATTTTCAAAAGGTGCATGAGAAAACTTTGATAAGATATTTTTTTTCTTGAAATCAACTTTGGTAAGATCTTATGAAATCTAAGAAAAGCAACAAATTTGAAAATCCTTTAAAATGGAATGGCAGAGAGAATCTATGTCAGGTCAACTTGTTGTCTAGACTGACTGGCTACAAGCTGCCTTAGGGTCCCACCTACCGAACAAACTTGATAAACAAACAACTTCACTTTTGCTTCAGTTTACACTTCAAAAAATCAAAAACATTATTGAATT
Source organism: Nephelium lappaceum (assembly GCA_021234005.1). NCBI lineage: Eukaryota > Viridiplantae > Streptophyta > Magnoliopsida > Sapindales > Sapindaceae > Nephelium > Nephelium lappaceum. Next base: position 5,376,426 of record CM037998.1, read on the forward strand.
TACTGTCCAGAATCAAATATCAATCCACCCACATATCAAAAGGGCATTATCCAGGTGTTTTAATCTACACCCTCCATCACCCTCCAACGGTTCATCTAAGAAAGCCAATGTGGACTTGCACATAGACCCTACTTTCACTTACTTTTGGGTGAGCATTTGATAGAAAATTTTGAATGATTTTTTTTTTTTTTTCAATTTAACAAATTTTCAGAACTGTTGTGTTATTTATTAGATATTATCAAAAGAAGTAAGTCAAATTGGTTTTTAAAGTATAAATATCTAGTCAGGGTCACCCTTAATAGTTTCTTATTTTATGTTTATTAATTAGAAACTATATAATTAGGAAAAGAGAATTTAATCCTTAAATTGTAACTAACATTCTAATAAGAAAAATAAAATTTAGTGCACAATTTATGATCAATTTTGTTTTTCCTTTCTTTTTTTAAAAAAAAAAAACTTGGATTATTTCTTTTATTAAAAATTTTTTAATCAGATTACATAGTTCTTATACATAAATCATAATTAAATTCCTATTCAAAAATGAAACTATTTATCTTACCAAGGAATTAAATTTACTTTATTTATTGATTTTCTTTTTGGAATAATTTGAATTTCTTTCATTTCATTCTCGTAATCCATCCACAATTTTGCAAATCTAACCTAAATTGCATTTCATGGTATTCGGTATTTTAAAAATATATGAGGTTGTGTTAAATTTGATTTCCTTTCATTTTCATTATCTATTAACCGCACTTAGTTTTGTATATCTAACCTAATATACAGTACACCAACTCTTTGTATGAATAGTTAAATATTTCTCTTAATCTTAAGAGTTCTTAGGATCAAAAGTTCAAATTTTACTTTTATTTTAAAATGCTCAATGTAAGATATTTAATCTCTCCTCTCTCACCTTAATTATATATATATATATATATATATATGGGAAGTAATCAAGAAGTTTTTAGTGGGGACCCAAATGAGGATCTTTAGCAGGGAGTTCAGTTTCTTTCCGTTTTATTGCCTCTACATTGAACAGAGAGCACACTACACTTTTGTTCTTCTTCTTTATTATTATTATTTTTTATTGGATTCTTATTTTTATATTTATTTTAATTAATTTTAGTCTAAGAATATAATCAAAAGAGAGAGGACTTGTTTTCTTTTGGGTCATTTAACAAGTTCCATAAAGTGGAACAAAGTCTTCTTTCACACCTTTTCATTCAAACTATTATATGGGGGGATAATTTAGGATTCCAAGCTCAAATTAAACAAAACCTCTTTTTTTTAAAAAAAAAAAAAAAAAAATTTGTCTTCTTGTTTTCTGTTTCTTTTCACTTTAATGAGAATTCAACCTTAAACAATTAAAACAAAAACCGAAAAAACAAAAATTACTAGCTTCATCCTGGTGTAGTCTTATAGTTTTCTCTAGACAACAATTTTGGTGGCCTCTTTAGTTTATGGTATGGTTTAGGCTGCCTTGAGAGTTGGTGGAAATTATGGAAGAGGTTGAAGAAGCAAACAAGGCAGCTGTGGAGAGCTGCTACAAGGTTCTGAGTGTGTTGTCTCATCATCATCAACATAAAGATCATCATCAAGTTGTTGTTCATCAAAGGAACTTGGCAGTGGAGACTAGTGAGGCTGTGTATAGATTCAAGAGGGTTGTGTCCCTTTTGAGCTCTAGTTTAGGCCGTGGAAGAGTTAGAAAGTTCAGGAATTTGAGACCCTCCTTGCCTCAAAATATCTTCCTAGATAGTCCTAATTATACACCAATTTTCTCTCCAAAGCCTCTCCAAATCATCCCTGCTGATTTCTTCACCACCCCAGATGCTAAAAATCCTGTCCTCGCTGATGTCAAGTCCCCTCTCCAACTTGCACAACCAACACCACCACAAAACTTCCAATTCCTGCAGCACCAGAGGCTACAGTTTCAACAACAACAGCAGCAGCAGCAGCAGAAGTTTCAGGCTGATATGATGTATTCTGGTAGGAGTAATAGTAGTGCTATAAATTTGAAGTTTGATGGGTCTAGTTGCGCACCGACCATGTCTTCAAATAAGTCACTTATATCATCTTTGAGCATGGACTGTAGTGTGGCAAATTTTGACTCCTTCCATTTGATTGGTGTACCACAATCATCTAATCAAATCCCTCACCAATCAAGGAGGAGGTGTGGAGGAGGTAATGGAGGAGATGGGAGTGTCAAGTGTGGTAGTAGTAGTGGTAAATGCCACTGCTCCAAAAGAAGGTCAGACTGATTTTTATCTACGTTCATGATTCAACTTTGATTTTTTTAAAACTGATGATTCAACTTTGATTTGTTTCAATTTTTTTTAGATACTTGTTGAGTTACTCGAACCTGGATCATTACCAGATTGAATGAACGTTTTTCACTACCAAGTCACGCTGAGTTCTGATTCTTTTGGTTTGTTTCAATTAGTGATTTTTTTTTTTTCTTGTTTACAGGAAACTTAGGATAAAAAGATCCATTAAGGTGCCAGCAATCAGTAACAAGGTTGCAGATATTCCTCCTGATGAATACTCATGGAGGAAATATGGACAGAAACCAATCAAGGGTTCTCCACATCCTAGGTAGTTCACAAATTTATTTTTTTTTGGCTTATATGTGTTACATAGTGTTCAATTTGTCACAATCATACAATGGTTGGCCTAGACAGACTAATGTCTAGGAATAGATGACCATTTTTAACACAATCTGTAAACACGAAAATGACACGAATTGACTTAATTTAAGTTGAATTCCAATCATGTTTGATCAATTTTTTGTTCCAAGAAACCACTCATGGGACTAACAATGTTTTCAAAATGCAGGGGGTACTACAAGTGCAGTAGTGTGAGAGGGTGTCCAGCAAGGAAGCATGTGGAGAGATGCCCTGAGGACTCATCGATGCTAATTGTCACATATGAAGGTGAGCACAACCACTCCAGATTACAGACATCACAATCTGCTCATACATGAATGACCACCCCATATCAGAAAATGGCTCCAAAAAGGCCAACCCAATTGTGAATTTTCTTGTGGACATAATTTGCAGCTCAAGCTTGATGATACTATAGGTGTTGGAGCTACTAATTCATGTTTAAGCTTTGTAGAACAGTGCTGATTATAGAATTTGGCTGTAAAACCTGATGTTGTAATGTTTTTTTTTTTTTTTTTTTTTTGTTCTTTTGGCCTTTTTGTAAGCTCTTGATTTATCTCAGAATAGGTTCATGAGTGAATGCTATGTCATTTTTCTACTGTCTGAACTTCAACTACATAGTGCAAGTTGGACAATATGTTTGTGGGTTTGGCCACCTGGTCGGATAATACCCAACAATAACAACCCTTGAAATTTCTTTAATAAACACTCATACAATCAATCCAAAAGTTATTATTGATGAATAACTTTATCTAATCAATAAGATAACAAAACCATATATTTGTTTTTTACTTCTTTTTTGTGATGATTATAAATAAATATAAATGAATTGAATTTTCGTCAAAACATATCAATCAAGACGCCTTTTGTTTATAAACAAATTCATTGAACTGAACCTAATTTGACATTGACTTATTAATAAAACTTAAGTGTATTGAAAAATAAATAAATAAAAATAAAAATATCTTCAATGAGGCGGGTGTTTCTTACTTTCTTTATATAACAAATGGGTGATAATACATGGTTCGACCTTTGTAAAAGTTTTTTTATTTTCAATTTTCTTTTCACATCCGAAGTACAATAAATTTTATAATCAAAACGAGGTTTATAATTAATTAAACATTTAGTAGCATCTAATATGTTTTCGACACATTAATTTTGTGCTAATATCATTCGGAAAAAAATAAAAAAACAACCCTTATAAATTAGATAAATTAGATCTATCATCCAAACTCAGCCATGCATAAACAAGAGAGACACAGCTTTTTATTTAAAAAATAAATAAAATGGCAACAACAGGAGACATCATACTGCAAGTCTGTTTGTTTCTCCTTGCTATAATTGCTGATGCTAGCTATGAAATTGATCAAACACGAGCCTACTTTTGGGATGGGTTACAAGGTTGTTCCATTGAATGTAGAAAATCTTTGGATATCTTGAAATGGCCCACGTGAGGCCCAGCCTATGGCATTGCCTGTTGGCCTTCCTATTCTTGTGATCTTAGAGGTACTTTAGGATCATTTTAAAAATTGATAAATTTTATAAGGGTTCTCATAAGGCAAAATATGTCACTATCTTAATTGTACCTTATATATTATATATTATTTTAAGAAAATTTTTTAGTAAATTTTGAAATCTTCTGAATTTGTTACATTTGATTCATGCTACTAATAAGGTAAAAAAATGAATGCATTGTAAGGAAAAAAATATAAATTGCATTTACAATTTAATAATCATACTCCAATTTCAGCTCAAGAATTAAACTTCATAAATGTATACTTTGATATATCCCCTGTATTTGGAATGTAAGTATTGTATGTTAAAATCAAATTTAAATATCAAATTAGTAAATATATCAAATCTAAATTTATAAAAATATCAATAAAAATATAAAAAATATTAAGTATATTTTTAAAATATTGAAAATATTCGAAGATATTTTTTATATTAATCACCCAAAAAATGAAAAAAACCGAGTATCGTTTCGTATTTAATCAATTGGTTAAAACTAATATTGATGATTTGGTTAAAAAATTCATTATTTCTCACAACAGATTATTCCATACTCACATTACAAAACCGACTTCGATATATTTTTTTCTGAAGTCAACACGAATTACTATATATTTATTTTTGAAAGTTTTACAGAACACTTTTTTAAACCAAAATTATCAAATTATACGATTTTAACTTTTCAAAAGCAATATCGAACGAGGCCTAACTATGGAAGGGCGGACGTACTTGTATTTATACATGTACGTTCGCCTACCGTAGAGCATTTTCACCCTCCCTTCAGTTTGACAATTTCACCCCTAAAAAACCAGCGTATTACCATCATCACTCGAATCTATTACCTTGAAAGTGACACCTAATAAACTGTAAGCTTTACTCACAAGAAGTCAAGTCTCTTGAGATTCTCACTGCAACCCATCAACACACACACAAACACAAATTGTTTCGGGTTGCATGAGAGCAGAGGGTGTCCATTAACCATAGAAAGTTTCGATTTTTTTCCGCAGGTGGTAGCTGTGAAGGTCCCATTTTAGCAGAAACCAAAAGGGTTTAGGGTTTTAGTCCAGTCAAAGCTCACTGTAAGTTTCTCTCTTCGTTTTGGTTTCTGGGTTTGTGTTTTTGTCTCTCATGTCTTTGGATTATAATGTTGCTGCTGTGAAGTGATTATATGCATGTGTGTGTTGTTGGACTATAATATTGAAGCAGTGATGATTATTATTAATTTTTTATTATTATCTGGGTTTTTGTTTTTGGTGTCATTTTTGGATTATAATGTCGAACCATTGATGGTATTTTTTTTTCTTTGTTGGGTTTTCTTTTTTTGGTGTCATTCTTTGATTGTAATGTTGAACCGTTGATGGTATTTTTTTGTTGGGTTTTTGTTTTGTTCTTATAGTTGGATTATAATGTTGAAGCGGTGATGATGTTTTTTGGGTTTTTCTTTTCCCCTCTAATTTTTGGATGTGGATGTGGATGCAGTGATTTTTTTTTTTTTTTTTTTTTGGGGGGGGTGGGTGGTGGGGGGTGGGTTGGGAATGGGTGGTGGTGTGGGTTTTTGGATGTAAAACAAAATGTTTTACGAAAGTGTTGTGCTTTTTTTTTTTTTTTTTTTTTTTTCCTTTTTGTGGTTTTTCTTTTTTTTCTGTGTTTTGGAAATAGATCCGTGTGCGATTGGAAAATGCAAGGGAAAACCGAAAGTATAATTTGATATTGTACTAGAAAAGATGAATACTACAGATACATGGTATCACTTTGGGATGAAAGTGAGGTTGGCTCAGTTATAAGTTCTGTACATCCCCATCAATGAGGTTGTGGGATAATTTATGTCCCCCCGTCCATAACTCTCAAATTTGTGATAGTTTAAAAAAAAAGGTGGTATTGTTTTCCTTTTAATTTGTGAGCCCTATATTTTTCCTCAAAGGCTTTTTCTTTTGTTAGCTAGGTGGTTTTTATCAGCCTTGGTGGGTTGCTTTTTAACTTTTGTATGGGGCTGTTTTGCTGCAATCTCTGCTTTATATATATATATATATATATTTTGCAATAAAATTCCTTGTTTAATATTAAAAAAAAAAAAAATAATTGGACTTAAGAAATGATGTTTTTATTTAAGAGGATACTTAGGAAATGGCTTCTGAGTTTGCTGGAAAGTAAAGTACAAATAAGCAATATATAATGAAGGAATGCAGATCATATCCAGACGCTTTAGATATTGCATTTATTGCTTTTGATACGTTGGTTGTAGAGGAAGAATTACACTCAGCATCAACTTCTTTGGTATTATTGATTATCCCATTTTCACGTAGTGAAATATTTGAAATAATCAGGGTATGATTCTCAGATTCTCAGTTCTGCTATTGAAGAAGCCAGCAGATGCAAAAACTATTTGTCTCTATTTGGGTTTTATTCTCGGCAAATTGGGTGTTAGACTTTGATGTTCATTACACGATCTCTTCTGCTAGTAAAAGTTTACACTTTTGATCATTTTGCACTTGGTTGCTTTGCAGATTTTGAGTCCAATGGATCGGAAGTTTTCAAATGGAGATGATATGGATTTAGATGACAATGAACTTTCTGACTCCAGCAGCATACATGACCTGGGGGCTGATTTTCTGCAAAATTTCTGTAAAAAGGCATCTATGTCTTTTTTCAATGAATATGGTTTGATTAGTCACCAAATCAACTCATACAATGATTTCATACGCAATGGTCTCCAGAAGGTCTTTGATTCTTTTGGTGAGACTATAATTGAGCCTGCTTATGGCCCAAAGAAGGGAGAGGAGTGGTTACGTGCTTTGGTGAGGTTTGGCCAGGTCACTCTTGATAAGCCAAGCTTTTGGGCTGGTACTGAGGGTGGTGAGGAGCGTACTCTGCTTCCTAGGCATGCAAGGCTTCAAAATATGACATATTCATCTAGGATGAAAGTAACAGTTCACCTTCAGGTGAATATAAACTATTGTTTTCCTTCACTAAGAGTGTAGACTTATTAACACTTTAAGCTTTCATTGGTTATCATTTTTATTAATTTAGTGCTCATTTTGCCTGATCTCATTGTCGATGCTATAATCAATGTCTCTCTTATGATATCTGATTTTTTAATTACAAATTTCTACTCACAATAAGTTGAATGTTATCTCTCATTGGAGGCTTCTAATAGCACCAGAACTGTTGGCATGAAAATTAAAAGAATCTTCAATTGGCATTGAAGTGTGGATCCATACAAGTTTATATAATTTGAACTTTCAGCTTATTATTTTGTTATTTTTGCTTAGTTTTGTTGTCATTGACTAGACAGTTCAGTTGTGCTGAAAATGCAAAGAATCTCCATTCGTCAGAAAGTGTTTTCCTTTGTCTTTGATTCCTTAATAACCTATGTATCAACTTTGTAATCTATCAGGTCTACTCTCAGACACTTGTCAAAAGCGACAAATTCAAGACTGGTAAAGAAAAGTATATTGACAAGGTTGTTAAGCAAGAAGAGACGAAGGATATTATAATTGGGAGGATCCCAGTTATGGTGAAGTCTGACCTCTGCTGGATGAAGGAGGCGGAGAAAGATGATTGTGTTTTTGATCAAGGAGGTTACTTCTTGATCAAGGGTGCAGAGAAGGTGAATTTGGAGCCTTTTGATTTCTACATTTTATACTACTAAATATTTGCAAGTTCATTCTTTGTTTTTTTTTATCTGTAGCATGTATAGTCAATTGGATAAATGTCAAAGTTATTTATGGTTTTATTTTTGTGGAGATATATCCCTTGCATAGTCATATGGTAGCTATGTTGTTTGACTAATTTTTTCTATGATTCTCAAAGGTTGATAATCTTGAATTGACATGGTTTGATAATTTGTTAATTTATAAACCTGTTTTGAAGTGCTACTAGTGTGTATAATGCCTGCAAGTTTGAACCTTAATCTTATAAAATGACTTTAAATTCTTGAACCTGAAATGCCAAATTAGTTATTATTTATTATCTAGCCAAAATTGTATGGGAAACATTAGTTTTATCTTCATCTTATTAAAAGTAAATCAATTTGCTGATTAGTGGATTTGATTTATTGGTAGATTTGTCGGTGAGTGGATAAGAAATGTTTCAATTTCTGTACCAGATATGGTTTTATCATTGATAAGTCATAACCAGAAGGGAAATTAGTAGACTTCAGGATGTTGTCGGGCTGTGTCATATAATTTAGTTTTCACCTCACATAATAGGCTTGTAATTCCAAGATTTTTGAACATCTTGGATGGTTGTTTCAAGATTATTGACTGTATATTCATTCTTTGGACTTCCTGCATTGCCTAGATAGTGCAGATAAGCAGTTTTATTGACTTTTTAAAGCTTGCTGTATGATCCTGTCATTTCCTTTATAAGTTGTTCTCTGTTGTTTTGCGCCCGAAAAATGCTGGACATAACTTGAATATGTAACACAATTATCCTGATGATGTTTGTATATTTGCTCTTATTTTACCTGGCATATTCATAGTACAAATATGCCATGATCACAGGTATTCATCGCACAAGAGCAAATCTGTATGAAGAGGCTTTGGGTTTCAAGTAATCAGGGTTGGACAGTTGCATACAAGTCAGAGATGAAGAGGAACAGATTAATTATTAGACTAGAGGCAATGTCCAAAGATGAAGATATTAAAGGAGTAGAGAAAGCCCTTGTTGTGTATTTCTTGTCCACCAAGATCCCTTTATGGATATTATTTTTTGCTCTTGGTGTCTTTTCAGACAAAGAAGCTGTAGATCTCATTGATTATAATGGTGACAATGCTGGCATTTTGAATATAATGCTTGCCACGATTCACGATGCTGATGAGCAATGCAAGGGTTTCCGCAGCGAGAAGATAGCTCTTGGTCATGTAAACAAACTTATAAAAGCTACTCAATTTCCACCTGAGGAAAGCATTGACAAGTGCATTAGCATGTATCTGTTTCCTGGTCTCAATAGCCCAAAGCAAAAGGCTCGCTTCCTTGGATATATGGTGAAGTGTCTTTTACAGGCCTACACAGGCAATAGAAAATGTGACAATAGGGATAATTTTAGAAATAAAAGGTTGGAGCTGGCTGGTGAGTTGCTTGAACGAGAGTTGAAAGTACATATTGCACATGCCCGCAGGCGTATGGCAAAAACTTTGCAGAGGGATCTCCGTGAAGATCGTGTTGTGCGTCAGATTGATTACTATCTTGATGCTTCCATAGTAACCAATGGTCTTTCTAGAGCATTCTCAACTGGAGCGTGGTCACATCCTTATAAGCGAATGGAAAGGATTTCTGGTGTAGTTGCAAATCTTGGGCGAGCAAATCCATTGCAAACAATGGTTGATTTAAGGAGAACGAGACAGCAGGTTCAGTACACAGGGAAGGTTGGGGATGCCAGATACCCGTAAGTTTTGCTGAACTTATTTGATTTTATATCTTACATTGTGTGTTAGTCTTATAATCTTGACAATCTTGTGAAAAAAATCATATATGTTGACATTGACCTGTGTATGTAGTTAATAATTTGTTAAATTAATCATAACTCTATTGTGATTGCTAATACTTGATATTGATGCCCATTAAAGCCTGTCTGGACCATGTTAGGAAAATTGATGTATAGTGAAACACCATAGTTATTAATATTTGAGAGTTTTCTAATTCTCTCTCCAAATTGGTAGCAATGTACTGCTTGTAAAAGTTGTAGTTCCCATGGTCAGTTTAGGGTGTAGTTAACAATGAAAAGGTAAGGGGATTTCTGGGTTGAAATTAAAACAAACAGCTTGAAGAAATAAACCTGGAAATCAGGACTAACAGTAAGCAATTTTGTGTATAGGGGAGCTTAAGTAAATTTGTGTTATCTTCCATTTTAATGAGTATACTATATGAATCATGAAACAAGTTAGATACTCTGTTCCAAGATATGCTGGCCTAAATATCAATATGATTTAATTTTAGCTCCTCTAGTACAAGGTGTGTGGTGGGGATAGCAGAAGTGAACCCAGGATGCTGCTAAAAAGTTATTTACATAAATTGCTGTTGTCTGCACCAGTTATGTGAATTGATAGTGTAATAGGTGAACTTCTAATTGCTTCTTGCTTTTTCACAAAGCTAGTAGCTTGTGGATCTACTTTTTGGTCAGGATGACCATGACCACAGATTTCTTTAGTTTTTTAAGTCATCTAAACTTTAGATTGTTTTTTCAAAACATTTTCACTTTTAGTTATTCCATTATCGGAAGATTTAAAAGATGGATCTTGTCATGTATGTCTAATAACCGAACCTGACAGTGTTTGATCTCCAAATATTGAGTGAGTCATCTGTAGTCATTTCATGAATTTGTTATTAAAAATGTTTGAACTTTATGGTTGAAACATAAAAAGATGCATCCAGTAGTACATGCATGTTGGTCTGTGTGATACTGAGTTTTTTTGCTGTTGTTGGTAGTTGAAAAACGCAGTGATGACAGTTAATCATTATTATTTGATTTTCCTGATGCAGACACCCTTCTCACTGGGGTAGGGTTTGCTTTCTTTCTACACCAGATGGTGAAAATTGCGGGCTTGTGAAAAATCTGGCTGTCACTGGACTTATTAGTACAAATATATTGGAACCTATAACTGATCAATTGCTTGATTGCGGGATGGAGAAATTGGTAGATGATACTTCAACTTCTTTGGAAGGAAAGCATAAAATTTTCATAAATGGCGATTGGGTTGGAGTGTGTGAAGATTCTCTCTCGTTGGTTGAGAAGCTAAGAAGTAAACGGCGCAGGAAAGAGTTGCCACAGCAGGTTTTTTTTTTTTTTTCAATTATTCCATCTATGAAATGTTAGCCAGTGCCATTTCTCAGCAATGGTTGAGGCCATCAGAGTGAACGAGGATATTAAAACTTTATTTGAATGAACAGTTAGTATGAGTTCTGAACATGCATAAGCAACTGTTATGTAGCCCGTGCAAGTAAATTTATATTGCTTAATAATTTTTTTAATTTTCTTTGGTATATTTTAAAACTGAATTATAACCTAAATTTATAGATCAACAAATGCTGAGAGGTTACCTCAACGTGAATGTCTTGCCTAGGCAGTGTATGTTAACAGAATTTGTTATTCAGCTGTTCTTTAGGTGTAGGAAGCTGCTTCTTTTTCTCTTGACCAAGGAATATGAGGCTTCTGTTTCTTTTCTGTTAGTGGCAATGCATATTGACTACATTCAGTTAATTACTCTGGATTATTACATATTGTATTAAATGTTTTCAACCCTTACAATGGGTTTAGTAAATGACCACGGACCAAGATGTCATGAATTAAAATCCCCTTGGAGCCATCCACCTGATATATATACAAGATTGTAAAGCCCGCCATCAATCCCCAATTTAGAGCCAGGTTATAGAAAGGTTGAGGAACTTTTGGGGTTTTCATTTTTTTTTTTTTTTTTAAAAGAAGAGAGATTATAATCAGAAGAGCAAGAACTGGTGACTTTTTCGCTGATGTTTAGATAAGATTACTGAAATCCTTGAATCTACCTTATTTGACCAAAGACTTTTAAACTCATGAAATTTGAAATGTATGTTTCCATTGTCTAATTTGTTAGATTCAAGTCCTCCAGATGAGTTTTCTTATAATATTAATTGCCTCTATTAATGCTGTTTTACTTTGAGAATCTTCTTGGGAGCAAACTTGAAACCTTATAATACTATGCCTGAAATTTATTATATTTCTTGTTGCTCATCCTTTAACACTTCCAATAGAGGATTTCTTGTGATGTGTATTGTTATTGCGGTTTTATCTGGGTTAATTTTGTTACTTTTTAACTGCTGCTGTAGGTCGAAATCAAAAGAGATGAGCAGCAAGGTGAAGTAAGAATATTTACTGATGCTGGGAGGATCTTACGCCCTCTTTTGGTTGTTGAGAATTTGGGCAGGGTTAAGTCATTTAAAAGTAAAGGTTATTCCTTCCAATCTCTCCTGGACATGGGAATTATTGAGCTTGTTGGAATTGAAGAAGAAGAGGACTGTTGCGTAGCATGGGATATTAAATACCTTCTAAACGACAGTGGAGGGAAGAAACCTGTCAAGTATACGCATTGTGAACTTGATATGTCCTTTTTATTAAGTTTGAGTTGTGGACTCATTCCATTTGCAAACCATAATCATGCAAGGAGGATTCTATATCAAGCTCAAAAGCATTCACAGCAAGCAATTGGTTTTCCAACAACCAATCCCAATATCAGAGTGGATACTTTGACTCACCAGTTGTACTATCCTCAAAGGCCGCTATTTCGGACGATGACATCTGACTGTCTTGGAAAAGCTGATCATCATTTTGGAAAAAATGGAATACTGCCGAGGCCTGAAATCTACAATGGACAGAATGCTATTGTGGCCGTCAATGTTCATCTGGGGTACAACCAAGAAGATTCCTTGGTGATGAATAGAGCCTCAATGGAGCGTGGTATGTTTCGTTCTGAGCATATCAGAAGCTACAAGGCGGAGGTTGATAACAAGGAATCACAGGACAAGAGGCGGAAGTCTGATGAGTTGATCAACTTTGGCAAAGTACAGAGTAAAATTGGACGTGTTGACAGCCTTGATGATGATGGTTTCCCGTACATTGGTGCCAACCTTCAGAGTGGTGACATTGTCATAGGGAAGTGTGCAGAATCAGCTGACCACAGTATCAAACTGAAACACACAGAGCGGGGCATGGTTCAGAAAGTGGTCCTGTCTTCTAATGACGATGGCAAGAATTTTGCAGTAGTATCTCTCAGACAGGTAAAGTCTGCCATTTTATGACTTGAATTTACAGTATGCTGCACTTATACACGCACTCTATTGTAGATACATGTAGATCTTTGTGCTTTGTTCAACAAATGTGTATGTTGCAGATGATTTTATATATGGTGATAGAAAATCCAAATTATATGGCTATATATATGTGTGTGTGTGTGTGTGTGTGGTGAGAGTGGTTTGGGATTGATTGGTAGGCATTCTGATTTAAAGGAATCACCTCAAAAAAAGTTAATGACTGCTCATATTGTTGTTGATTTTATGATTTCTCAATGCAGGTCCGATCCCCATCTCTCGGAGACAAGTTCTCAAGTATGCATGGGCAAAAGGGTGTTCTAGGTTTTTTGGAGTCTCAAGAGAATTTCCCTTTCACAATACAGGGAATAGTCCCAGATGTTGTGATAAATCCACATGCTTTTCCTTCACGACAAACTCCTGGCCAACTTTTAGAGGCTGCCTTAGGGAAGGGGATAGCCTGTGGTGGTTTGAAAAAATATGCCACTCCTTTCTCCACTCTCTCAATTGATGCCATAACAGAGCAGCTTCACAGGTTAATATGTTGTACTTGAGTGTCGATTTTACGTTAGTACTGCACCATGCATAGTGTCTGTTTGATTCCTAATTAATTCATCTATAGATAAGGCACGTTTCATTCAACTGTCTAAGCCATGTGAATTGTCAGCACATCTTGGTTTTATTTGTCATGTCCCTCACTTGACATTTTGTCTCTTGAAATCTTTTTGAAATTTGTAAGCAATCTCCTACATGGGAGGTCAATGACGTAAACGTTTTTAGTCAGATCTCTGGAGCAGTTTACAAAATATAGCCTTCTGGATGTAAACAACTACAGATTGTGTAGATTTATATATTTTAGTTGGTTTGCATGTCTGCATCATGGGATCCCGCGCCAAAGCCCTACTTGGGATACATGTGGTTTAACCTTTTTCTCTGGTTCTGTTTCATTTCAAGTTCATGTGCTCTAGTTGTCAAATTGAATTTGTTTTCTCCTACTTAAGTTACATGGCTTGGGGATTATGTTCGAGTTTAATCTTTGTTTTGTTTTTTCTAATGGTTCTCAGATTGAGTTAGTTATGCTGTTTATATGTGGCAGGGCTGGATTTTCTAGATGGGGAACAGAGAGAGTTTACAATGGACGTACTGGTGAAATGGTTCGTTCACTAATATTCATGGGTCCAACATTCTACCAGCGTCTCGTTCACATGGCTGAAGACAAAGTGAAATTCCGCAACACAGGGCCAGTCCATCCACTCACTCGACAGCCAGTTGCAGACAGGAAACGATTTGGTGGGATCAAATTTGGTGAGATGGAGCGTGACTGCCTTATAGCCCATGGTGCATCAGCGAACTTGCATGAACGCCTCTTTACTCTCAGTGACTCCTCTCAGATGCACATCTGCCAGAAATGCAAGAATGTGGCTAGTGTGATCCAACGTGCAGTGAGCAATGGACGCAAGATTAGAGGTCCCTATTGCCGCCTTTGTGAATCCGTAGATGACATTGTTAAGGTTAATGTACCTTATGGAGCCAAATTATTGTGTCAAGAGCTTTTCAGCATGGGCATTTCTTTGAAGTTCGAAACCGAGCTCTGTTAAGGTTTTCCCCTTTGAGGTTGTGTTGCACGGGCATGTGGTGGTGTGGTGTGGGGGGTGCGTAGGGTTCTCATTTGGCTGTATAAAATGTTCATGGAACTATGTTTTCTTACCATTAGGTGTAGATAAACCTTCTTGTGGATCTTTAAAAGCCGGTTGTTAAGCTTACTGTCCTCCTATGAGGCCAACTTATGGTGGCAATAGCTTTTGAGCTTCACAGTTGCATAAATTCAAAAACCAAGAAATTTTACAGGTCTGTACCTGCCAGGCTGGCTTTATATCTGTGGTAAATGCTATATTTTGGTCTCTGCATATTATTGATTATCATTCATATTTTACTTGTTCCACTTTAGAAGCTTTATTCTGTGATTTGAGGTCATTCATTCTCAACCCTAGTATACGTTTTCTATGAAGGGAAAAAACACCCATTTTTCCTAGAAAATAGTTTGTTTTGAGCAGGAAATAGTTAGTTCCTGAATTAGTAGGTTAGTGATCTTTAAATTCAGCACCACTTGTTGACCATTACAATTTAGAAGTGTGGTTGATGACAATCTAATTGGCATCTCAATTTGTATGTTTACTTACTTATACATGAAGTGATTAGTTTACTTATAATTCTAATGGTAAGTGCACCTTTTTTTTTAAGAAAAAAAAAAAAAGGTGCACCTTTTATTTTTCCACATGTGGAAATGGTTCAAATTTTATTATGTATATTTGCTATCATGTATGAGGAATTTTTTTCCTCTTATTGAGAGTTGATATCTTCTGATATTGCGGTAACATATTTCCAAACTGTTCATCTATATTTTATTTTGATAAATCCTTGATAGTTGATATAAGATTATCTTGTAATTGTATGGATATACAAAAATCATTTTCTACTGTGCCTTGAATTTAATAAAGTTATTATGTTTGTGGACTGCTAATTAAATATGAGTGTTGAATAAATTGATGTAACTGAAACGATTTGTTTAGAGATTAACAATTAAATAGCCTTTTTTAGGTTAAAAATGAATTTTCACTCTTTTTACATCATTTCTGAATTGAATAAATTGTATAGCACTCCCTCATAGATTTGCCTAAGAATAGGTGGAAAAACATTTACCCTTTTATTACACAATACCCCCACTCCATTAGTTAATCTCTGTTAACTTTAACTATTTATCAAGAGTTTTGATTAAATAATTATTTTGTCCATGAATAAGATTAAAAATATATATATATCTGTATACATATATGGTGGAGAACCGGATTGAATATCCACTGTCGGATGAAATCCATCCAACGGTGGAGATGCAAATTAAATCTCTCCAAAATTTATTTAAAAATTAAAAAAATTAAAAATTAAAAAAATAAAAATGTCAAAAAAAGAAATGAAATCATAAACATAAACCCAAAACACATAAAAAAAAATTAAATTCTTCATGAAAACATTAAATCAAATCCTGAAATCAAACCCAAATGAACACAAAAATTGAATCCTTCATGAAAAAAAAAATAAATGAGATCATGAAATCAAACTCAAAACAAACACAAATTAAATCCTGCATGAAAAAAGTAAATGAGATCATGAAATCAAACCCAGAACAAACACAAAAAATTAAATCTTCATGAACCCCAGATCATGATATCAAACACACAAACAAACAAACAAGCATTTATTGTTAATATAATTGGTAGGTTGGATATGGCTACAAAATTACAATCAATGTAGGAGATTTAATTTCTTGAACTGAAATATGTGTGACGAAAAAAAAAAAAAAATCTAGAATTTGTAGATAAAACATCCCTCTTAAAGTAAAAAATAGGTAGAAACCATACAAATTAGCAACAAAGAACTAAACACTTGTTTGACTTGCACAAAAAAATCTACGTTAAATTTTATTAGCATCTATCTTGCTAAAAAGATAATAATATCCTTCATTAAAAAAAAAAACTAATAAAAAATATTTCAATTTGTCATCTTCTCAATTTCCGCTACAACTCCAATTTTCAGTTCATTTGCAATTAAGCTTTTATCAATTTTTTCTTTATTAAAGAGCTGTTTTTTTTTTCATAAAAAACTAAACTTAAGGATATTCTCGTTCATTAAAGAAAAATTCCTCTTGTCCTTCTTCTTTATCTTGGGGAATATGACGTGACTATGAAACAGTGATAAGGTGGAGACTCACCACCCTTACAATATGCCAATTTTGCCCTACTTTCGTCATGTATATCCATGAATTTATAACTCGATATCACCACAAAAAAGTGATGTTTCAGGGAAGGAGAGGTGAGATTAAATTCAAGGGCCACCAAAGCTTAGCTATTAAAATTTTTTAAAAAATAAAATTATTCTATATTTTAAAAAATTATCATAATATATTAATTCTTTAGTAGTTTTCTCTTTTTTTTTTTTAATTAAATAGTTAATGAACGCTTTGTCCCTTTATAACTAAAGATAGGTTATCGAATTATTTACTTATTATAATAAATACGATTAATGTATAAATAGTATTAAAATATAGACATTATAAATTAAACTCCTTGATTAAATAGGAAGACTCCTATATATCAAACACAAAGCCATTCGAACTCGGATAGTATGAGAGAGATTAATTATTTTTTATCGTCAGTTACAAGCATTCATTATAGTTAATTATCTGCTACCAGTAGCAAAGAATTGTTCTAATCACCACAATCTTTTTTCAACTTCACCATTGTTACCATGTTAATCAGATTCTTATTTCTATATCATGTTCTATTTTGTTTATATTATTGCCATATCATATCCTTTCCTATTTAGGAGATTTTATTATCTTTTCTGTTTAAAATATTTAATTCTCTTTTGTAGCTTATAAATAAACTCTATTTGCACATTGTAAATCACAGTGAAATATATAATTATTTCATATTTATTCTTATCATATTCCAAGATAGGACTTATTATACTCGAGTAACAGGTGGGGGTGGCTACCACTTGCGTGTTTAGAGGTGTGCTATAGGTTTTGGCTTAGCAATTTACCAAATCATATAATTCATCACATTCTCTCTAGTATGAACACTAAGTATGCAGTTAGAACCAGTGCTTTATCCAAAACATGGAGGTATCATTGGACTCATATCCATGGTCTTAATTTTAATGGCTGGAGCTTCAACGACTTGTCTTCGTACTTCAATTTTTTCATTCATGTTTTACACCATCGCAAGGACTTGAAGCTGTATAAACTCGAGTCCTATTGCCTAGGTAAGGTCAATTATTCCTCATATGAAGAAGAAGCATACAGAAATACAATGAAGAGAATGCTGTTTGATTATGCAATATCTCATGGTGTTGAGGAGATTGAAACCGATGATATAATTGTCACCTCTTCTCCAAAGCCACTCCTTGTATCAAACTTTGAAGATGCTCATGTTGAGTGAATGAATAGAATATTTAAGGAATTTGTCTGGGTTCGCTTCATTGACTACCTTGCAACTCATTTCGGTCTAGTTTTATTCAAATAATGATATATTTTCGAGTTGTTCGAATCTCGAAAATTTACCGTTAGTAAAATGTGTGGAGTGAGGACTAATTAAAGACGTCTTCATCATATCCACTCCACGACTAGTTCGTTTGCATATTTCGGATTCCAAGTTTTATGGGAGGATTGTGATAAATGTGCCTGCACTCAAGTTTTTTGACTTCGGTGGAATTGATCCTTTGAAATTTACCATTGGATAAATGTCTAGCTGTGGAGTATGTGAATAATCACATGATCAAGCCATCGTACATTTTCAATGCTTATTTTCGAGAGCTGGATCAGAGTTCATTGGTGCAGCTCTCTGTTGATAGAATGATTCTCATGGGTCAACATCTCAGTCATATGAAGTTACTGACATTAACGTTGAATCTTCTTAAGGTAACTACTAACTACTCGCTCTCATACTTTTAGTATAATATAAATTATTTAAGAACGTATTCACTAATAAAAATTGAAAATAAAATGGAATGAGGAAAAGGAGGTTAATTCTTTGGATGAAAAAAGGGAATTAAGTCTCTTTCCAACCGATACTCAACATCTTATATATGTGTACGGTTTATATAATTTGATTCTCAATTGTTTTTAAAAAAACAAGTAATCATAAATCAAGAATATTTAAGTTCACTTTTGCTCCTACAAGGATTCTTGATTAGCACCATAGTTTCTAACAAACTATGTATAAAAGATCAAGAATTAAATTTTATTTTCTTTCTATAAAAATTTCCGATTAGTAAATACCCGTCAAAAAGAACTTTTGTTTACAAGATATATTTACTTGCAATATGACTAGTTGAATACTTATTACTTGTCAGGAAAAACTTATAGTGTATCATAAAGCTGCTGGTGCTGAAGTTGCTGGATCGGACAAGGTATGTTTAAAATATTTTCCATCTTTTTAAAACACACGGTTTTTTTTTTTTTTTGTTTATGATTTGAAATCATATAACAAAATTTTTTTTCTTCTTTTCTTAATTTGTAATGATGTCCTATATTACGAATTTATACTGCGTATCATTTTAGGAGACTGGAGACTTTGAGATGTATGGTCCACTGGGCATCACACTTGAAGAAACGATATTTGAAGAGCTTTCAAAGTGGCTTTCAATGCTATCCTTGGTATGTTTTGGGAAACTTATACACAAATTTTGTTTTCTTTGTCCATTACATGTTTTTGAGTGTCTAATTTTAAACTTTCTTGTGTCTTGTGGCATTTTACAGGGAAGTGGACGGGCATTATTGACCGGTTTGGCTTTGATGGGTGATCTTGCTCAAAAGACTCACTCATGGGCTGCCCACTCTCAAATCTCTCTGATGAAGTGGCAATTAATTTGCTGGATAGAAACATAGGTTTTGTTTGGAATTTAGAAAATTCGGGATTCTAGTTGAGAAATTATATATAAATTTAAGTTTACAAACTTTTTATGTACACTGACTAACACCGATTAGGTCGAGATCTATCAAGACTTAACAATACAATCAATAAATATAATCCGAATAACACCTCCACCAGGGAAGGGGTTTTTGTGCATTTTACATCACTGATTAATTTGTTGGACTAGGTAATCAATCGTCAGCAAACAATTAAAATTAACTAGTAACATATAATTAATAAGTTTTTGGTATATTCATTGAATGGTGAAATACAACCGCTTATTATAATAAATTCACCTTAATTACATCTACTAAAACTCATTTATATATATATAGGCATAAAGAAACACAAAAGCAAAAATAAAAAAGGAGAAATGAAAGGAACAAGAAATATGAAAATGCAAATGTGTATATTTCTTGTTGTTTTAGTTGCTAACTATGAAATCAATCAAGCACAAGCAAGGATTTTTGAAGGCTACCAAAATTGCTACCATCAATGTAGAAGATTTCTTAGTTTCTTGAACTGGGTAATGTGTGGTACTGCTTGTACTCTGGCTTGTTCGCCTACCTATGATCACCCTTGCAATCTCAATAGTATGTTTCATTTCTTTTATTTTAAAATTTATATTTTACGAATTTAATACGTTTCAGGTTTTTTAGTTACATATGGATGAGTTTGACCACCTTACTGGTTGGATAAGGTTACCCATTAATAACAACCTCTTAATACTTTTTAATAACTACTCTTACAACCAATTCAAATATTGTTATTAATGGATAATCGAATCCAACCAATAAGGTACTCAAACTTGTAGTATATCAATACCGTAAAATTGATTTTTAGACCACAAATTAAATGCTGTTTTTTTTTTTTGTGTGTATGATTTATTGATTTGTTTTGTTTGTATTGGACGAAAACAGATATATTTCCTGATTTTATAAGGAGAAAAGATGAATTGCGTAAAGAATATGAGCATGGACGTCTACATTGGTTTCCATGAAATTGAAGGGACAAATTAATAATAACTGGCTGCATTAATCAACGCTTGTCAATGGAGATTTTCTTCTCTTAATGAACATGTTTACTTAATAATTTTATGACTTACTTTATCTATTAAATGAGAATGCATCTAATAAATGAAAGTTTATATGTATCATATCATTCCATCTAATATCTATATATAGAAATTATTAGATTAATAATATCCTAATTTTAAATCTAGATTCGAGAATAATCGTGTCAATTTCTTACCATGAAAATGTAATTGACTAACTGAATTTGTTTATTGTTTTATGAATTTTACGTAAACTCATTATCTGTTTGTGATCAACGGTTAACTAAAACAGGATCTTATACAATTTAATAAGGGTGGTAATATCATTATAAATTATTCAGACGTCTGGATTTTAATAAAATTTGGACCTTAGACCTTAAATAACCGACCCTTGGAAACAATGGATGAAATCAGACTTGCTTTACTTCCTCATTGTCAGTAGACAAAATAATGAAAAAGAACTAACAACTATCATCTCATCCTTAAAATATGTCCAGACCGTTTTGACTATATAAAAACAGGAAATATCAAAATTCAGAAAAGTGAGACTCAAATGTGAAAAGCATCTGAATTTGTGTTCAATTAGTTCACACTAATGACATTGACAGGTATGCAATGGCTGCTTTATAATTCAAGATGAAAATATATAGATATATATATATATATATAAACTCAAAAGTAATTAAATTGACAGAATTATGGTAAATTAATATAGCTTATTAACAGTAATCTTCAAATAAGTGTAAGCTAAAAAAAACAACAAATTTTACCATTGACAAGGTTTGGATATTGGAATTGCTATTGGTATTATAGATTTTGAAAGCACAAATAAAAGCTTAAATAAAAATATTTATATCTATTATAAACTAGATTTAGTGGAAAAATAATCTATACATTGGTTGTGCAAAATCAATGTAATTTACTAATCAGATGTATAAACCAGAGAATGTTCTATTCTAGTTTCCTACACGGTTTGATGAGGAAGCTTGACTGACCTGACCTGATTAAGAGAGATGTGTGTAGAGGTTCCGTGCTGCTGCAGAAACAGCTACCTTTTCTGGCCTGAAAATGAACATCATAGATCCTGCATTTGCTATTTGGCTGTGTATGCAGAGGTTCGGATACTAGAAGTTTCCTCTCGTGGGAGCTGGGGAACCATCATGTTTATTGTTGCCTGCTTCTGAATAAACAGCTTTCCAAATAGCTTACTTGCTGAAAAATCCACCGAAAAGCATCTGCTTTTTCGGTTTACAAACAGAAGGTCATTGTAGAATAAACTTCAGTAACTTTGCTTAGAGATTACTCCAATAACTATCATCTGCTCCCAAGATGTGTTGCCCAGTTATCATTGCGAAAACAGGATGATCAACATGACGGTTACTTGAGTGTATGAAGGGAAGAACACGCAGAGTATCAAGACAATCATAATTGACAGAAATCCTGAGATCTTCATGGTCTGATCGTGCATTTATGTGGCTAGTTGATATGTTGGAGCCTCCTCTTTCTCCTTGGACTCTAAACCTGGAAATTGTCCAATATCGTGTCCTTCAAGGGGCTGAAACTCATTGTGTAAACCAAAAGCAAACTCCTCAGGACGAACTCCACCACTTTGCAAATATTCAGCAATCTAAATTGCAAAGCCAATATATTACTTATGAATGAGTATATGTTAATTACATGTTAATTATCTCTACTGAAAATATATATATATATATATATATATAAATATATAACCAAATAAGTGAAAGAGAAACGAAGTTCATTTGATGCTTACATGATTGGCAAGAGCCATGCCACTTAAGGCTGCAGACTCTAAACTTGAACCCAACAGCCAATCACCACATATACCAGCCCTTCCATGAGGATCAAAGATACAAGGGATACGTGGAGTGTTAGTTGGAAGGGCCGCACCCCTGTACATCCCACAAAAAGAAGTCAGTCAGAATGATCATTGAGTATTTGACTGAAATCTATCGTGAAATGGCCACAAATTTGCTTAACCTTCAACGCCATTGAAGTGTTGTCTTACCATAATTGGAGTCGAGTGTAAGAAGGCATCGGAAGTGAACCTTTTGATAACCCAAGTGCAGCTTCAACACCCTCAAGCATTCCTGCTTTCACCTTCTCAGCTGTGACAGTTGGGATGTTTTCCTAATAATACACATTAAACAATCATAGATGTGCAAAGAATTGCGACGTGATAAGTATCTCCATGATACATGAAGTGTAAACGAAAAACTAATCTTGTATTCAAGTCTACATAATTTAAATCTAAGAAAATATTGCCATCTATTTCACTCTATGCAGTGTCACGGATCCGATGCTCAGCCAAAAGTAGAAGTTTCAAGATTCAGGTATTGATGGATTCAACTATTGGTTCAAGCACTTGGTCAAAGTTTTTTTCCGCTTGAGGATAGTTTGTGTAAACACATACTTGCAACAAGAACATGTATTTATATACGACTGACCTGTGGAACCTTGTTTTGCTTTCCATAAGCTGCAGTACTAAAGAAGGTCCAACATTGAGGATCATTACTTTGAGCACTCGAGAGTTTCTTCGAGTTATTTGCCATCCATGAGATGGAATCAACTCCTTTTACAAAGGCTCCTTCAAATTGCATTGGGCCACCAATAGGAAGTGGATCCTCAAATGCTGCAAGGAGAGCCCAAATAGAACTCAAATTGAGCCTCTACAAACATGGAAAATGCACCATGAATTATTCAAAACACTTTAACCATTGCCAATGAAGATAAAAGGATCAAGCAGGTTAAATGAAATAAATTTCATATTCAAAGTATACCTTCATTTGTCTAGCGATTAGAGGTAAGCCTGATGAACCCAGCAAGCGATTTGCACATTTTCCTGTTGATTACATAAAGTAACTATAAGTAGAACAGAATGTCAAATGTATATACAGAAAACACAGTTGTGATTTATAGTTCTGCAAGTAATTGACAGAAACAAAAAGGATCATCGATCACCATGTCTTTTAGATCCATGAATATACTCTTCCTTATGAAATTTATACTACTTTTCCAACGCAATATTGTACAACATTATACAGAGATTAATACATGATGTGTAATCGACATCTTTAAAAGTACATGCATTCATGCATCAATTCTGAAAGCATATCATGTTAAAAAATATATATTCTGCATATTTTCTACTTAAAATTGTATAGCGTATATAGAACACTCATTGTTGTTGGAAACTTATTTATTGGCTAATAATTCCAGGCTTCTAGATTCTTATAGCCATAGACTGCTCATAAGCTCCACTGGAATTTGCTCATCAGTTTGTCCCGTTTTTAAAATTCATATCACTTCAATAAGCAAAAAATCACATATTCTAAACACAAAACAAGAACACTATAATATAAGGCAAACTTCAGAGAAAACAGTGAGGTGGAAGAACAAAATCACCATTATGAGCAATAATTATGATATCGAACTGCCCTTGAGGCTTTCCATGCTCACTCAAGTGCCACATCCCATTAAATGGTTCAAGTTTACTTATCCAGCAAGGTCTCACAACATTAACCATGGAAGTCTGCACCACAGCAATGAAAGTACTTTAAGCTATGGAATGGATGACAAGCACCCAAGAAGAACAAAAGAACTTAATTTTCTAAAATTGAATATTAATGGTATAACACACTATAAGACATTCCATATACCCGACTCTACTCAATATTAATGGTATAACATTGCCATACATAAAGCTTATTACTTTGCAAGAATTATAGTCACAACACAACTGGGCATATGCCAACAGTACACAATCATTTTATGCTATACAACTCGGCAAACATAGTAGTAATATAATGTAATCTTCAAACATAAAACTCATTAGCTAACATTATCTGACTAAGTCCAACGATGCAGCCAAAGAAATTGTAATCATGTGACCATGGGACTAAGCTTTTTCACAATTTGTTTCTAATAAAGTATACATATCTTCAAAAAACAAAGGCCAGTAGTTTCTTACAACAGTCCACACTAGGCCCACAAAAGGAGAAGACGAAAGCAAAAGAAAGAATAGTCACCTGGGCCAATAAACAGTCAGCAAGAGGGCGCATTCCGTTAACACCAACATACCGTGGAGGAGAAGAAAGATATGGAACAAACCGGCCACCAACTTCAAGTTCTCCAATCAAGCCTCGCCATTCTCGCACTAGACCTTTCTCCAACCAACCATCAACCAATTGACCAAACCGAGAATCACTCACCGTAAAAAACTGAGCAGCATGATCAAACACCAAAGGTTGAGGACCAATCATTCTGGTCCCCATTCTTCCTCCCAAACCATGAATCCCCTAACACAAAAAAGCAACATTTAGTAACCACAAATGCCAATAATAGTATTGTTGATGTGGTCTAATAACTAGTACTCAACTTGCATCAACTCATTTGACATCTAAACATTAATAAAGTTTCTCAATAAGAGCTCCAAAATCATCATTCACCAATCACTAATTCCCACAAAACAAGGCAATCCTATACTACTAAATACTAATAAGAACCAAATTCAAAGCCATCATTTTTTCAAGTGTCACAAGCTACTATGCAACAAACAAGTAGATTCAAAACAACCCCACCAACCAAACTCCATGCAAACACAAAACAAACATATACAAATCACAAGAACAAAGCAATTACATTCACATAAGATTAAAATAAATAAATTAAAAAAAAAAACAAACAAACAAGAGGAAGAAGTGAAAAAGCAACCGTGTCAAAAACTGTGGACTGGACACCTCTCTTCTCCAAGGTGAAAGCACAGAGAAGGCCAGCCATGCCTCCACCAATAATGGCCACATGAGGGTGAGTAGAGAGTGGTGCAGTGAAGGTGACTTGCTCTTGAGAGAAAGTTTTCTTGAGAATGGACCTTCTAGAGGTGCCATAGGAGGATCTTCGTCTGCGGTTTCTGGAGGTGGGGTGTGGCTTGTTGGAGGCAGAAGTGCATGTAACTGTTAAAGTTGAGGTCTTGGGGTCTGAGGGTTTTGAAGGTTTTGCAAGTTTAAGTGGTTGGAGAATCAGAGAAGATGAAGATGAGGAAAGGAGAGTTGTCATCATGTTTTTGCAACCTGTGCTTCGAGACCTGTTGTTTGTTGTTACATTCTTATCTCATATTTGAAACTCCAGCCGATTATATGTCTGAGAATCTCTGTAATATGGTTTTAGAAAATTTGCATTATGTGAAAAAAAAAAAAAAAAATTATTAGAAAAACTTCATTTTAGTCCTTAAGGTAATGTTTGGTGCATGAGATTGAGAATGAGACTAGAATTCAAAAATCTCAAACTCTTTAAATCTCATGTTTGGAGACTATTTGGAATGGATATGATTAGAATTATTGAATCCCAACCTCTCAACTCATTTCTCATTCTCTTGGGATTCTTCAATGTCAACCTCACCCATGTCATTGGGTGGAATTGGATTTCATTTCCCATTTCTTTCTCTTCTCTCCATTTATCTCTCTTTCACTCATCTTTCTTTCTTCTCTCATCACATATCCCTAGAATATCTCTACCTTTTATTCTTCTTCTTCTAAGTTAGGATTATGGGTTCGGGGTGTAGTTTTAGGTTCGCCACCTCTTGCTTCTAGGTTCGGCAAACCCAAAACCAGGTGGTTCTGGGTTCATGCTGAACCCAAAACCAAATCAGCTCTAGGTCGTCAAATCCAGAATCTATTCTCAGTTTTTTTTTGTTAAATTTATAATGATTTAATGTTGTTGATGATATTGTTATTGTGGGAGATGATGATATTGATGAGTTGGATTGATGATATTGATGAACTGTGGGTTGATGATGTTGAATTTGTAGGAGATGATAATATTAATGAATTGTGGATTTTGATATTGATGAATTAAGGAAAATGATGTTTGGTTTTTAATTTTTATATTTTTATATTTTTTTATAAAATTAATTTTATATAATAACAAATTTAAATTAATTTTATTTCAATCCAATCTCAACTTATATCAAACATGATATGGTATAATTTTTAATCCAATCCCAAGTTCTACCAAACTCGAGAAAGTGATTTTCCAATCCAATCCAATATAATCTAATACAATCCATTCAATTCCATTTAAATCCCATGTACTAAACGGAGTCTTAAGATTTTGAAAAATATCAGGCTTTTAAAGTTTTTTTTAAAACAACTATTTTTATCCTTAACTTTTTCAAAACTTTTCAAAAAAGTTCAAATCGTCGGTCAACTGACGGTCAACAGTAACTATAAGCAATTTAAATTATAATTTAATTACTTAAATTCAAAGATATTTTAAATAACTTGATTTATAAATTCATTGTTTTATTAAGATAATCCGATAATTTACATATCATCAACAACTATCAAGGGCAAAGATAATTTTTACGTATTTTATTAGTTTTGACCGTCAACTAATTAATGGTTTGGACTTTTTTAAAGAATTTTAAAAAAGTTAGAAATGAAAATAGTTGTATTCAAAAGAGCTTTAAAAACTTGATATTTTTTCAAATCTCAAAAACAAAAATGAAGTTTTTTCCTTTCTGTGTACGCGCGCGCGCGGGTGCCTATATTGTCACCCACATATGATTTGCACGCTCATTCTATGAGCACAATGGATAAAATCTTGATTTAGACGATCTAATAATCAGTTCGGTGAATTTTGGACAAGTTAGTAGCTCAAGTGATGGGCCGATGTTAATTCCAAACCAACAAGCTAAAAGATCTCCTTTTGAACGTTGCTTAGCTTTAATTGTGGCTAAGTAACGGGGTTGAGAATGAGGGATCCTGTCCCTTGACCTTAGGGCTAGTTAGTGTCCACCAACAAGCAACTCCCACTTATAAAAGAGGGAGCCACCAATGAGAAAAGGGGATCTTCTACATTTATATCGTCACTCTACCAAATTTTACTCAACAAAAGCGATGCCAATTACAGTAACTACCTCCTACTTAACCTCCTACTGTCTTTATCACTACATGAATATTCATTCTTGCTTTCTACATTTGTCTTCAACCTTCTACCATATTACTAACTTAGATGTTTGAGTGTCTTTGATCGGCACTAACTTAGTGTCAAGATAACCAATCCGTTTATCGACTTGCAGGTTGCAAGTGCCCAAAAATATGATAGTAGCCCCTATGCCAGCAAACGTAGAAAGTAGCCCACTACAATGAGTACACCCATAAATTCGTTATATGAGGCTCTAATTTTTCATTTTTCAGTATTCAATGACCTGATTATGGTGTTTGGTGTCAGTATGTATTTTTAGTAGTGTCCTTGAACTACCACAAAACAATAACATTGCGTTTAAGAAGACTTTGAGGTTGTAAACTAAATGATTTTGCGCTTATAATAGTAAGACATGATTAGATTACAATTGTTTCATTATTTTAATTATGAATGACAAGTTTGATATTTTCATAGGTGAAATTTGGACTCTACTAAGAATATTTGGCCATCCCCATTGCAAGAGAAAATCTATGTTGATATAGACTAGACGAGTCTCATGGTCTCATACGCTTGCATGTTCTAATATACTAATACAACCAAAAACTGAATTAAAATGTAGTTAGTAGTAGATATAATATATTTGGTATTTAGCTATTTATACAAATAATACTCCAATCAAACCATAATGTGTCTGATACGAGATCATAGTTAAGTACTAAAAACCACATTCACTCAAAACACAAGCAGTCGCAGATGACCAGAGTAGATAAAAAGAGTCCCTTGTTGGTAGCCACTCAAAAGAAATCCTGACAATGATCCAACTTCACAGCTATAAAGAATCAAGTTCAACAAACAATCTCATCCATAACATGTAAACAAGCAAAACATGCTTTGTGTAAGCCAAAATAATATGAAACAAGACATATGTTCCATAATAAAATCAATAAAATCTTTTTTATATAACATGGCATATGTACGAATTTAAGTTACAAAAATATACAATTCACATCAACACAAAACACATAAAACAAGTCAATACAAGCCGGAAAAGTAACAGGCTATCTCTTTGGACATCATCTATATGGTAGGCAGTTGAGGACCATTCCAACACTTTTGAAACTTGATCAAGACTAGCAGCAGTTTACGACTCGACAGCAATATCAGTGATTGCCTGCTCTGACATCTTCTTCGAAGAGGGTTTCGTTGTCCCCTTCACCTGCTTTGCTCGGTCTTTGACCTGGTTGGTGGTGCCATTGCCGTTCTGTCCACGAATCTTATTTTTGGTAATGTTGTTGCCAGCAGAGGATTGGTCTTTGTTGTAAGTACCGATGCTATGTCGCTGTGCCCGAACACAAACTTTCCCCTTGTCATCAGTAGAGATAATTACATCACCACAGCTCTTTCTCCGGCTTAGACTGTTTAGCTTTGGAGACTTAGGTCTTGTTAAAGGCAGCTGATATCAGATAAAATACGAATGTTAGTACATTGTTAGTTAGACCTACAAAACTGCATGTAAACAATATATAGCAATTTTCTTTTCAATGATATGCTCCAGGACTATGTTTTTCTATCTTCAGTAATACCAAACCCCATAATGTTTGTTAACGTAAAGATGCTTCAAAGAATCGGTCTAGAAAATGCAGGACCAAGGAAAGAAGATATTGTGGCGTACCTTCTTAAGTTCAGCCTTGGGTGGGGGCTCTTCATAGTAAAAACTAGGAATTGGATTTGCTTTGAACACCATGCTCTTTCTAAGCTGCTTGATGGCAGCTTCACGCTCTTCCTGGAAACAGATACCAAAAAGTTATTAATGCTAATTTTGTTCAATAGCATCCTCAGACGAGTAACAAGAGTAACATAACTGATAATGCTAATACAGTAAGTAAAGAACACTTCAAGAAGTGTTGCACCTTTTGCCTTGCTTCACATTGGCTTTTCTCTGCTTCCAGAGCTTGGTGTTTTTCCCCTAATTTCGTGTAAAACTGGATGATGGAAACAGAAACAAAGACAATTACCCAATGAATGCAACAAAAATTAAATTGATCTCTGTAGTTTGAATAAAACAATACCTCCTTCCGTTTCTCAGCACGCTCAGAACATCTGAATTTGGGAGCTGTTCCAATAGTTACTTTCCGAACAGATGCAGCAGTACTATGCATAACTAAGGATAATTCAATACCAAAATAACAAATTCCAAGTTTTACAAAACAATATAATGGAAATATAAACAAAAGAAAAATATTGATAGCCCATAACGTCAACCGTAAGGATACGAGGAAGCAACAGAACAACTATCTTCTTCATCCAGGAACTTTTTGTTGTCGAGTTGCGATAGCTTCTTCGATGTCAGGGGAGAGGTTGGCTGAAAGGAATTGCAAAAGTTTAGAGCCTAGCTTCTATGATAGAAATACAAATTCTGAAATGAAGAAAGTTCTTTAAATTGGGTGCAAATAGGATCTGAAGATCACAAACATGCGGTCAACAAACTTCAGAAGCACCGGGAAAGCAATTATAGTTGCAAGGAAACAAAAGTTTAACCAGTTAAATTACAAAAAAGTACAAAGGAACAGAATCATATTCATCAAAACCTACGCAAGCGGCAACAAAGAGGGTAAAAATCATCAACATTATCCCTAAACTAGATGTTCATAAGCTTCTATCTATGAGATAAATTCCTTGACACAATCCTCTAACTAGGAGGGCAACTAGACAAAATAAATCATAATTCGAAAGATTAATATAGATGCATACAAAAATAAAGATAAATATCTTTACCACTTCAACAACAACAATTGCACATCGAAAAGAAACACTAAAATATTCTAAACATGATGCTAAGTTGTGTTCTAAAAGAGAAATTACATTACAGTAGAGAAATAGAAGATGAACATTTTTTTGTCAAAAATTTTTTACATTTTCCTTTGACGAACCTCCTAATAGACAATGGTGGTAAGAAAACTTTTATAGCATGGCATACTAATTTGTCAAGCATGTTCATTACTCCACTCTTTAATTTTTCAACCCTAAACTGACTTCAGGACAGACTGACTACTTTGTGTAAAATCAAGCGTCTCATAGCGGTTATTTTTAATTCTGTCACTTGCAAATAGAATACAGGGAACACAACATTCACCATATACGTATAGTTGAAGTTTTCCATTACCTGTGAAGTCTTTTTAGCATTAGGGGTTTGCATATTGTTACCATCAGCTGAAGATTCAGCCCCAACATGCTGAGATGTGTCCGAAGCTTGCTTTTCAGTTGAACTTGTGAGCTCACTAGACTTAGATGTAGGAGAGCTTGACTTTTGAGCTGCAGGCTTCTCACTAGTCACATCTCGCTTCTCTTGACAATTCTCTGCAACTGAGTTTTCTGCTGCAGGAGGGCATTCTTTCACATCATAGTTCTTTGCTTCAAGGTGGTCTTCTGAAATTTTGGGAGCAACGTGAACTTTATTGTGAGAAGTTGATTTCAAGGTAACCCCAAATGGGTTCTTATCCATGTGTACGTTCGTAAGCTCCCTCCCCATCACCCTGCATCAAAAGCAATATGCTGAACATTAGATCGCTTCATAGAAAAGGCCTTTCCAATCCTAACTCAAGAACGCAAACAAACTCTGTCAACATGCCAAAAAAAAGGCCCAAAAGAGAATATCCTTAGTAATGGAGAATTCAGAAAAGCATGACGCTTTTAAGCCAAAACTTCATATAGATTGAATGGTAATTTGAGAAGTTTTAATTCTCTTCATATTTTAAGTATTCCTCCAACAAGATGAAGACTTGTTCAACCATATAATTCAAGTACCTAAAGCAAAGATGTAAAAATTTCAAACATGTCTTCAAGTCTAAACCCAAATTTCAAATTGCTTTTATGAGCTTCGAAGAATATATTCTCCATGACAACGAAATCCACCAACAAGTCAAAAACTAGTCAAAGCATAAAAATTTTGATACCTAGTAAAAAGGCCTAAATTTGCAAACACTAAACAAAATTCTTTCCCTTAAAAACTCTAGATTCTCTTCAAACCACTAAGTCTCAATGAACCAAATTTAAAATAAACATTTTAATACAAATCGACACTTCCAAATCCTCCAACCAAACACACTAAGAGGATTACAACAAGAGCACACATAACACATTCAATCAATATTACTTTTCACCACACAAAAAAAGGGACTGTCCTAACTTCTAAAACTACAAACAAATATGCATGCTACAACCTAACCAGCCCCAAAGACATAGCAAGCACAAATATATAGTGAACATGAACTCCATGTTTCAAGAAAACATATATTTTAATACAGATCTGGGAAAAAAACAAAACCTTGGTTTGCAGTCCCTATCTATGAATTAAAACTTCACAATTCCTTGAAGAGGTGAGTTCATAATTCACTAAAGTAATTTCATTTACAAATATAATCTCAAAAATCATGCATGGAAGCTTTTAAACAACAACAACATTACATACCTAAATTGTTGTATTTCTTTTATGTCAACTAAATCTCATTTTTTCTATTTATAACCCTATTTTTTACTGTTTTTTGACATTGAAGCAGCAAAACAAACGAAGCAGAAATCCCCAAGAAATTTAAGAGAAAAAGAATAAAAAAGGTACACAGATCAAACATGGTAACAATAGAAGAATAAAACTAGTTTTTAAGCAAAAATATGTTCCAATTACATTAATAAAAACATATATTCATTTAATAAAAACAAAAAAGGGAACTTTAATACATGAAAACATTTTTCAAGAAAAAAAAAAATCAAAACTTGAACACAAAACAGCAAAATATCAAGATTAAGAACCCCCCAAAGCACAGGAAAGAGAAAAAGAGAAGCCAACAAAGAACTAGAAAAAGCATGCAAAATCCACAATGCACACACACAAAATATATACAAACAAACACAAAGAAAAAATTATTCTTTTCCAACCCCATCACCTCATAACTCAAAAACTCAAAACCCCAGATAGAGAAAGTGATAGATATGTGATACCTTGAAAATGAAGAACAAGTAGAAGAAGAAGAAGAAGAAGAAGAAGGAGAGTTTGAGAAACAATTAAAAAGTGAAAAAGGCGATATTTTTATTTGGTGAATGGAGGAAACAAAGGAAGAGAAATGGAGAGAGAGGTGTACCTTACAGTTTGTGTCCTGATCTGACAAGATCTTGAACACCCTCCTCTTGTGTGTTATGTATATATGTATGTATGTGTGTGTCTGGTCTGGTTTTTTCTCTCTCTTTCTCTCTATAGAGAGAATGTAGAAAAACCCACTTGTGTGGTTGGTTTCTCTCTCTATTTGTGTTGTTGAGCTGGGGTTGTGTCTGCTTCCTCTCTACCTGATCTGCTCTTCTCTCCTCTCTCTGGTGTCTGTCTTAAAACAAACAAAAATGAATTTGTATGACTTTTCCTTCTCTTTAGCTAAAATCAAACCAATTTCTGTTTTTTTTTTCTTTTTATTACGTTGCAGCCTTTGGTTTTTATAGGGTAGTTTTTTCAGTTTTAACGCCGTTCTTTTCTCTCTTTCTTTTTCTTTTTTCTTAAATATATATATATGATTGGATAGATAATTCTATCCAATTTCCAATTTGACATCCCACACGAAAGGGTAAATTGGTCATTCTATTCATCATTTCACCTTGTCTATAAATTTATAATGACCTTTGGAAAAAGAAAAAAGAAAAAAAAATTAGACTAATCGGATGAGATGTCTATCAAAACAACGATGAGATCATTCACCGTTAAATCTTGAAATCATGTAGCAAAGAAGACTTAGGTGCATTTCCATGTAAATTATGTAGTATGTCTTGAATGTGATTGATTATATATCAATTATTCTTTGTTTCGTTGATATGTGCATACAATATATAGTGCGTTGGATGAATTAATTTTAGACTTTTTATGATTGGTTAATAAATTAAAGTTTATAGCGAAATAGGACTATCATGTGTTTTTGTACTTAAATGAAATCATTGAATAGATTGCATAAAATCTGTCCTCTTTTAAGAAGAAAAAAATTATGAATACAAGTAATGTTATACATTTCATATTGTATCTCAACTTTGATTCTATCTCATTATGTGTCAATTAATGAATAGATGCTTATTAATAATAGTTTATTTCACTTTAAAAATATATCAATTTATTTATTGACATATCATCGATTGGGATAAGTTGGGATTAAAAAAAAAAAAGGATATCTAACATTATTATTTTACAAGGTAATATGCATGTACATTTGATTTAAAATGTAGAAAAAAGAAACTAATGCAAGGTAGATGTAAATATAACAATTATATTGGTTTGATTATGTGCTCTGTGATCTTGTCTAACTAATACTTTATAACAACCTAATTAATACATGAATTCTGACTTTAGAAAATTTTAATTAAAATAAATTGTCAGTGAACTTAGAATTGTAAGAATGAACATGACTCCCTCTAATTCAAATGTTGTGATGGCATCATTTAATTGAAGAAGAAACATGTCGTGATCAATGGTGTTGACACACCATTTATTTTACAAATAACATTACTATCGTTATCATTAACATTAATGTTTATTAACTTATTTATACATATATATTTTTTTTAGAGCTAACATTAAACGAATTAAACGACTGTTAAGATAAATTATTATTTGTACATCCCATATATGTATATCATAATTCGAAAATAATTACTCTCATAATATGAGGAGGAAATAACTACCCATATAAGTTTATAAAATTCATTCGGTAAGAATTAAATCTCTATCCTCTTGGTGAATAGAAAGGTGTATAATTATTTATGACAAAAGATGATGTGTAGTTTATCTATATAACTGACATAGTAAATATGTTTTTAGATAAAAAATAATAATAATTTTACAAATATTTGCCAATGATAATGCATGAAATCTTAACTTTCAATAAAAAAAAAAAAAGATTAATTACAATCAAATTAATTAAATAGTGTTTTCCTAAGACTAATTTGATAATACGTTGTATGCATATTGAAAGTATAATTGAGTACTTTTTCTGTTTAAAGCTAGTTTTTCTAGTAATAGGTTGAAATTAAAATCTTTTCAAATAATTTTATGTTTAAAAATAAAATAGACAATAACTTTTAGATAGTTTCGTAAGTTTATTTTATATTTGTATTTAATGTTTCTCTTTATACCTTTAAGTCCAATGAAGAATTTGTCAAAAGAAAAGAAAAAAAAAAAAAAAAAGGTCTAATAAAGAAAAAGTCATCTAAATTTGTCCTCACATGACGGCGTTAGATGACGGCGCCAATCAAAGCAAAACGTAACCGACGGTGTCGTGGACCTCGTGGTTGATAACGGGTCAAACTGGACTTGAAAAAATCACAACTTGTCCCCGGGTTCGAATCTTGTCAACAGATTTTTATCCTAAGTTTTTCATTTTTATTTTTCTTCAACATCTTGCGTAACTCGCGATCAAAAGTTTATCGAAACTTGATGTGATCGAGCATTACATATGCTGTTATGTCAAGATTAATTACTATATTCACAACTCAAATATCAACTTTCCTAATTACTATATATTTGTAGAATATGTACATTAGATTGGAACATATAATTTGACTTAATTGTATTTTTTCTTTTAAATACTCAGACCAATAGACCATGTCGCTGTGACCGCATATCTTTCAAGGACGACTTGTCGGAGATTCTTCAAAAAAGGGCCCTCTTAGGTCAAAATGACCATTTTACCCTTTTTTTTCCATATGTAACCTAATTTGTGTTTTTGAATTTTTTTTTTTCAAAATTAAGTTTAATTTTGGGGGAAATATGATTAAGGGCAGTTGATAATAATGATGACTATGATGATAACGATCATGATCATGTCTTCGATTTAAAAAAATTAGGAGGGTTTGATTGGGGGGGGGGGGGGGGGGGTTTTTTGGACAAGTGGGCACATCTCATAAATTGTTTTGAAGTGAGAATTGGAGTAATTAAATGGCTTCACACAAATATTCTTCTTCTTTTTTTGGAGGTGATGGTAATGGTGGTGGTACCCCATGATAAACATTTATGCACACCAGTGAGTGACTTTGTTTGGTTATAAATTTTGAATTCAATGTGAGAAAAAAAGTAGTGGTAGATTTTGAATTCAAAAAATTTACACATTGTTTTGTGTGAAAGGGAGATAACAAAATAAAATAAGTAAATAAATTTGTGGTATTTAATGTGGAGTGGTGGTGTTTTACTATCCGAAGACCTTTCTCAATGAATAAATTAAATGTGAAGAGAACAGTACAATAGTAAGAGAAATTCTTTAATAAAGGAATTCATGACATTTAAATACATGTATATCTAGTAGATGTATGGCCAGATATACTTTACTCAAGAGGACAAAAATAACCATGGTTATTGCGATAAACATATCAATGACATGTATGATGTTGGTATAGATGTAGTTATGTTAGGAGCCCTAGAATTCATTGTTATAAGTAGTATTTCAGAACTCATTACTCATTACTCAATCAACGATCTAGTAAATAGTAAGTACGCGGCTGCTCGATGATTACTCAGTGAATAATCGGGATTGTTGATAAACTTGGTCAAACATGTACAAGTCACTCCTTTCTGCTTTTGTATTTGCACCAGTCATTCATCTTTGCGTTCATCCCTACTCTGTTCTCCGCTTTCTTTCCTTCAACGCCACCCACTAGCAACACTTTATTACAAGCTGGAGAATGTACCCCCATTTGACGAAGTTGTATCCTAATATTAATGTAAAGTAAAAAAAATAAAATAAAATAAAATAATAATCTCACTAGCAGCGGCGATGGCAATGACAATGGTGACGACAACCAGCAAGTAACGGTGTAGGCATGGTGGTAGAGACAAACCAATGAAGCTAAAGCTGAGAAGATATTGTCGTTGGGTTAGGTGTCTGCGAATTCAAAGCGTGAAGTTTTAAGTTAATTTAAAAAAAATAAATTAACCTAAAACGACATTGTTTGGGACACCAAAACAACGCATGTTGGTGTCTCAGGTTTTTTTAAAAAAATAAAGGACTCTATGTGCCTAGTGCATAGAGCTCGAGTTAGGTTGAGTCCCGTTGATTGAGTGCTCAACAAATAGGTACTCGTCGAGTTTTACAATAATGGTTATCCATGAGACTTTGAGTATGGTGTTTTACAATCCAAAGACCTTTCTCAATTAATAAATTAAATGGGAAAAGAACAGTACAATAGTAAAGAGAAACTCTTCAATAAAGGAATTCATGATATTTGCATACATGTATATCTAATAAATGTATGGCCACATTTGCTTTACTAAAGATGACAAAAATAACCATGGTTTTTACGATAAACATATCAATGGCATATGCATGATGTCGATGTTGATGTAACTATGTTAGGAGTCCTAGATTTCATTGTTAAAAGTGAGCCTATGAGTGTGTATAATTATGAATTTGATTGGTTCGTCCTAACTTTTTAAAATTAGTAAACACCGATAGTAAAATTACCATATATATATATAGAAATTTTGAAATTTTTATTTGAGAATCATTAATTGTAACCATTCGTTTTTAGTGGATTTTATTATAGTGATATTACTTGCTTAAAATAAGTTGATATAAATAATAGTCCTAAAATAAAAATTTCAGAATGTCTTTAATAAAAAAGGAATGTGTGTGTATATATAGATATTAATATTCAAACTCTGAATAGTGGAATATATACTCACACCATCCAAAGGATTCAAATCTCATATTTGTTTTATTGAAACATAAGACATGAAAGTGTTTTTCCTCTTCATAGGACTTGTTATCTCCCGGTTATGGAAGTAGACATCTAGATCACATTATCAATGATATATTTTGATAGGTCTTGGTAATCCTTTAGCCCGTAATATGTTAGTATTAAAAAAAAAAAAAAAACCAAGAATACAACTCTTATAATGATGCTGCAATTCATATACTGCAAATGATAAATGTCTGCGTTTTTAATATTATTTATATATAGAATAAAATTTCTTAACTTACATGTATCTGACTAAGGGTTTTGTGCAACAATTACCATGTACATGATTTCGTACAGCTTTTTATGTAGGAACTCCACTCTATAATATTACACAGTGAATTATGCAATGCCTTCACCATATATATATAATTTTGAAAGGTCAATATCTTTACTCATTCACATTAAAAGGAAAATTGAAATTTCTACCAGAAAAATTTTTCTCTCCAAAGCCGGAATTTTATTCGGTTCTTATATTCTCTAATAGGTTAGGTAAAAGGAAACTCATCAAAATTTTTTAAGAAAATGATTTTTACTTTTTGTTTTCCGTAGCTCAAAACACAAACTGAAAAATCGAACGAAAAACAGAAAGGTTTTGCATTTTGTTGAAAATTTGAATCTTATAAAGGTGAAGCCCGCACAATATACAGAGAATGCATGGAAATCTAACACTTGTTCTTTCTCTGGTTTTATATATTTGAAATTTATTTTCTTCTTACCAAAATGAATGAAAATAAACTGAGGTTACTCTCAATTGATCAAGCTTACACCGAGTGAAAAATTGTCTAAAAGGAGACTTGGTAGTAGATTAAGTGTAAACATTAACGAAGACCTGTTAAGATAATTGAATCTTAGTAAATGTCCAGCCACTATACTAGTTTGAGCACATATCAATGAGGCTATTTTTAATCCAAATTTGGAACCCATTTAAAAGAAGAGTCATTGTCATCTTTGAAAATTTTAAATATACGGAAAAAAAGGTTGTTTGTTTTGTCTCTATAATTATCCAGGCTTTTGACATGCAAAATTAGCAAATTTGTGTTATCCAAAAGTAAAGGAAAATCCAAGTTAAAGTAGACATAAAAAAAAAAAAAATACAAGTTAAAGTAATAATAAAATAATAATCTAAAGAAAATCCAAGTTAAAGTAATAATAAAAGAATAAACTAAAAAAAAATGTGGTTGCAGTCACTAAATTGGTATCAGGTAAAAGAATATACATTTCTCAAAGTAAAAAGTCATGTTCTCCCAAAATTAAAATTTTCCATTTTTTTTTTAAAAATAGGGTTAAAGAAATTACATAGATATAATTTAAATTTATATCTAATATTGATTTACGAAGTAAAATTTAAACTTAAGATTTCAAGTTTGTTGTGAGGTATAGTTACCGATCAAGCAGTCTCTATAATTAAAATAATTAAAAAATGTTGGAAATGCATAACTTGCTCTTTGTGTAAGACTTAATTACATTTCAAAAAATATTTTATATAAAATACAAAGTTGAGAGGGTCAAACTCCTTAAAAATCACTTTCAATTTTCTTTTTTTTAAAAGAAACATTTTTTTTAGAAAAGATTTGTCATAAAACTCTCCAAATGTGATTAAAAACCCTATTATAAAAGAGTTACAAACTCATACATATTTCATTATTAAACCAAACCTTTAAAAAAAAATGTATTGTTATATATATATATTTGAGAGAATTTCACAATCTCACTGTTGCAGGTGAAACTCACTGCTGGTGGTCCTGGGCATTGACTACTGACCAGTAGCCGATAAAAAATCAGAAAAAAAAATAAAATCTTAAAATATATTTTTAATATTAAAAATCATGGTCAAAACTCTGTTGTCTGCAAAGTCAAGCTTAATAGTTATTTTACAGAACATCAGACGAAAAAAAGCCCTAATTCACTCCCCAAAGTAATAAACAGCTGGCTGTTACTGAGAATAAGTTTCCACAGCTTGGATATATAAGTTCTAGGGTTTGTTACAGAATTAATATTATTTTATTTTATTTAAAAATTGTTTCATATTTTATCCGATATGTTTGTACTTTTCTTTTTGTCTTCTTTTGACACTGAGATAAACAACGGTTAGAACCAATTAAAATAAAACTCTAACTCACGATCCAAAATATTGTTTTTAGAAAAAAAGGGAGAGCTACCCATATGAAGTGAAAAAATTGCTCATACTTATGGGCTATGTTGATACTCGAACCTTGTCATTCTGCTTTTTATAAAACAAGGCATCCGCCATCCCACTTGGAGTAAAATGTTTGTACTCATGTGCGATCTAAATGTCTTATTGCACGACCTCAACTATACGGAATGGAAATTGGATAGTCCATAAGAGATATTTGGTACTGTATACAACCAATCTCATAAACAGCTCAATTCAGGTTTTGTAACTAAAAGATATAACTAGGCTAGGTTTTTTAGTACAATTAAAGATATAACTAGGCTACGTTTTTTAGTACAATTTTATCTGCTAGTATTTATGAATTTCATGAACATTAAATGGATTAGTATAAGATCCCGTGGCTTATTCGATTTTCTTGTGCAGCTTTAAAATATAGTTGATCAC
Source organism: Nephelium lappaceum (assembly GCA_021234005.1). Lineage (NCBI taxonomy): Eukaryota > Viridiplantae > Streptophyta > Magnoliopsida > Sapindales > Sapindaceae > Nephelium > Nephelium lappaceum. The sequence goes on from CM037998.1 coordinate 5,416,179, forward strand.
ATTCACAAAAATCTTGTACAATCCTGTCAATGAGAGAGAGAGAAATTCATAGCCAAAATAAATTGGGTATACACATGAAAAAATTTGGATACATGATTTTCTACCAACCTGTTTTCGAGACGATTCAATGTTACATGTTGGATTTTCTACCAACCTGTTTTCGAGACGATTCAATGTTATTAGTGATTGTATATGTCCTATGCAGACTGTAGTAGTGATTGTATATGATCTGCGAAGCATTTGACGATGGAGATTGAGTGTTGTTGCACTCCCTGAACATATAGGGACTACAACAATAAAAGAACTACCTATAAATCTTGTTTTTTTTTTTTTTTTTTTTTAATTTCCTGTATATGTGTGTGTTTAATTTTGTGTTATGCTAAAAGTAGATTGTCTTAGTGGCAATTCCCACCCTGTGCTTTCTACCAAAAAAAGGCAAAGTAGTGACCGGTTTTCAATTTAATTCCTTCAACTGAAGGGTAAACTTCCCACTTAATATAAATAGTTATTTGGACCGCTATTAAACATCTTAACTTAGGTGATCTTAATATATGAGTATTTATTTTTATTGTATTAAAACAAAAAGTGTTATGCTATTCCTATTTCACAACTAACAATAACTTGCAAGTCAAATTCTGTGTGGTGCACACGTAGGAGGAGGAGAGAGACCAAAAAGTCCAGCCTCTCTGTTGATCAGTTGTTGCAGAGAAGTTTCAACTTTCATGGTTATAAATAGTGGTTGGTCTGAATGAAAAAAATTTCAACACCAACATTTAAAAAAAAGGGGGTCCCCATACAAAATAAATGATACTTTTGAACATTCCGATAAATCTTTCAAAGGTTTTCCAAAAGGTCAAAAAGATTCAACTGTTCCTTTAGAAAACTTTGCCTCCCATCCCACCCCCACCGTCTTCTTTTGAATTATTTTGGCTCTTCTTTCATTACAGAATGGACTACAACCACTAATTTATGAGCTCAACTATGCTTCATTAATTTTATTTATTCGTTGATTGATCGTGTGAATAAATTTTGTTGGTTAGATGCGTTATATTTGTATATACATATAAAGATTCCAACTAGCTCGAGCAATGTTCCTATTAATAATAATAATTAAAAAAAAAAAAAAAGTATGCATGAGGCAGGTGATCATAAATTAATTATTATCTTGAATAATAGAAGTTGGTTATATGTATTTAAACCTAATTAATATGGAGAAATTGTCGGTGTTTGCCTTATAGATGTAGGATCTTTAGTTGATTTAAGCTTTATTATGTTTTAAATGTTCTTATTGATATATCAATATTATTAGTAATGATTTGTCTTGTATTTTCTGCTTTTAGCTACGTTTCAACTAAAAGTTTACAGATATTATAATAAAAGTACGAATCAAAAGATTAAAAAAAAAAATTCATTATATATTGACATATATTGGAGTTTATTTCAATCTATACAAATTTTAAAATGGGATATATAGTCTATTGTTAACGAAAAAAAAAACACACGTGCACTTGACTAATAGAAATTTCAATTTTACAAAATATAAGTTGAAATTTCCATTTTAAGACAAAACAAATAACTTAATAATTTGTTAGACATCTCTTGGTTGTAGGTATTAGATACCCTTGAATTTAATCTTACCACCAATATTTCATATAAATTTGATAATTCATTTCATGATTTAAAAACACAAAAGCTTCCCAAATTTAAAATGAAATCTTCAAATCAAATTCCCAACCGACATGCAAAAAGGATGTTATATATGCAACTCTCTATCTTAATTTTAATAGATAAATCAGTATGCGTATATATATATATATATAGCAAAAGCTATAGGGGACCAATGTACCATTATTTTTCTTTGTGCGCACCTTTAGTCTACCATGAATACACATATATGTTCTTGTCAAATTTCAAAGAGAATAAACCAATTTGACATTTGGCAAGAAGTGTTGATGGAGTAATAGCGGGGAGCTAATAAAGGAGAAACTGGCGGCAAAATTGTTTGGATTAAATTAAAAAAAGAGAAAAGAGAAATGCGTGCTGGTTGCAAGCAGACAATGGAGGGGCCATTTCCACTTCTTCTTTTTCTTTCTTTGTACCCTTACGTAAAGGAAATGAAAGTGCTTCTCATGTTTTCGTTTTCTTTTTCTTTCAACTTCCTGGACCAGATTCTTTTTAATTTGATTTAATTTTTAATATATATAATCTTTGATATTTGGTCAAATATCTATTGTGACATATTAATAGAATCTACTTAGTGAATGACTCGAAAATCTACTCTTAAAATGAGAAGAGAGCTCCTCACAAATATTTGTAAAAATTACTACACATGTTACAATTCAGATGAGGATTGAACATGCCTTTTGATGGCTAGGTGGAATGTGCATTTCCACTATTCCACCCACTCTTTTAGAATCATATTCAAACCATATATTTTTAGCACGACCTACTTCTTATAAGTAACTAACAAAAAAAAAAAAAATTGACTGTGATAATATCTTATAAGGGTGTTCTTCCAAAAACATGTATGTTGAGAAGTTCGAAGGATTTTTTCATATATTTCTAGTACTTTTAATATGAAAATGATATTGGTAGTGCATGTGCAAGTACATGGTGGTTTTCTCAAGTCTTGAAGTGCTACTCTTTTGAGGAAGATTCATATGTGAGGATTTTTTCAAGAGATGCTTGTAATGAATTTTAGCAATTCAGTGGAGACGAATTTAATGCTAAAAATTAGATGCGTATAAATTAAACAAACACGTCATGTGTTGGAACTTTTATAAAAAATAATATAAAGTGCTATTATAGTGATTTAAAATATTACTCATATTTACGTATAACATCGACTTCGTTTTGGAGAGCAAATAGGTGTTGACAGGACACCCACTCTATCGTTATTTGGATAGAGTTCGACTCACTTAATCCAAATCGTAGTATGTGACAATTTTTTTCCCCTTTTTTGAGAGCCCACCTCCTATTGTAATGGGAGCCATCATTTATACTACACTTTAAAGATCTGATCCAAAAAATTCGGTAAGTGATATAGAAATCCATATATGTACATGTATACGGCATAATTTAAAAAAAAAAAAAACAAAAAATTAAAAACCTTCTTTTTGTGAGAAACGACAACTTTTTATAATAATGATTCTAAGTATTTGTTTATAAAAATATAGTATAGAGTAGTTTCAAAAAATATATATATATATATAGTACAGAGTAATATTATATTGCTTTAAAAAAATTACTCAAATTTATGTGCAATAACAACTTTTTTTTTTTTGGGAAAAAACTGCTGATTTTAAGCATTTTTTTTTTTTATGAAATGTATTGAGTTTTGATATAATTTTTGAATGGATAATAAAACAAATGAACTACACTTATGAAACAATAATTTTTTTAGAAACTATTTTTTTCAGGGTTTTTTTTTTCCTAATGATAAAACATTAAAAAAGAAAAAAAATCAAAAAAGAATTAAATTTGAAAATTTTTAAATTTTTTACGGGATGTATATTTTAAATTGATAGCTAGCTAGGCTTGTAGATTTGACAAACACAACATAAAAAAAACATACAAACATATACAATCAATATATGTTATTTCCAACTTCAAGTGGTTATAGTACTTATTATTTATCATATTTTAAATTTTTTTGTACACCATATAAATTTGATAAGCTATGTAAAAACAACAATTTTAATCAACTTTCATGGTCAGTTTTGGTTGAGGTTGTGACTTCAACCTAACACAAATAGTATTAGAGTTGATATAATAGTAATACACACCAACTGATGATTAATATGTTAATCCATTTTATAATTGGTGGTTTGATAGACATGCATCAAAGGCTTTTGGGATTATTATTTTAATAATCTTTTCTTCTTCCATAAGGAAACAATATCCTTGATAGTTATCTTGAGCCAACATTTGACTTTTTTTGTTACTTTGTAGATATATGACAAAAATTTAATTGACCATCTACTAGAAACTTACAGGAGTGAAAATGAAATTGTGACTTTCGCCAATTGTTAGTGACTAACTACATTTAAATTGTTTGTCGTTAGAACTTTCTTATAATCATCCTTAAAGCTAAAGTTTCATATATGTGTATGATAATAATGTTCAAATTAAACTCATCATAAATATATATATGTGGGGAGATATATGTGTTTTTTTGAATTGTGAAAGTAAATATCTTTTGATTATGAGACTTGATATTAAATCATATGTTTATTATTTATTAATTAGAATCTTGATTTTTTTGATATAAAATTTAAAATTTATATATGTCTTTTGGGTGGGAAATTTAGCAATCAAGATTTATGACTAGAAAGTAGCTTTGGTATAGGGATAATAGAGAGTCACCCACTTGCCTTATAAAAGGTTGTGGGTTAAATTTGCAAGTCTCATTTAATGTGAATAATTTTTCCCATGTGTGTGAGTTGTCCCTCCCATTTTCTGGGAATTGATCCTTGGGCTGCACTTTATAGAATTATATCGCAGCTAATTCTGACAACAATCTCAATTGGTCTAGTAATTGAAAAAAAAAAAAAAAAGCAATCATGACATTTTGACATGGTTCACCATTTTTAATCAAATCACAAGCTAGAGACAAATCTCAAAATCTTAGAGTTGCAGCTTAATTATGGTATCATTGGGCACAAAGCATCTCTCTAAATTTCCTGTGCATATAATTGGTAGTACTTTAATTATTAAGATCTTTGTTGAATTTATTTTATATTTCATAATTCCGGTAATTTTTTTGTTGATAGCGTTGAGATCATAAAGTTATATGAAAATGTATACCAACTTGAATAGGATTTGTTCAATTAGTTAATAGTTATTACAAACAAGTAACATCGGAGGTTTTATATAATTCCATTATTGTTATTTTAAAATTGAGATGCTTATATTAAAACAAAAAATTGAGATGCTAATAGATATAAACTCAACCTTACAAATTTATTTATTTATCTTCAAAAGTTATTGTATATCTTTCAGATTTACGATAAAAGTTCTAGTTTCATCATATATATCAATATATATTGGAGAATTCTCTTAGTGTCATGAAAACAGATTTTTAGGACATGTAGTATTTGATCTCTATAAATTAAAATAAATTTCAAAAATATAAGTTTAATTATTTAATGTATGTATTATTTTGATACTTAATTTAGTAATTTCAATAGTTCTTAACTTTTTTTTTTTTGAAATATTAGTAATGCTTGAAACTGGGATATTATCGTGCTAAATAAACTTTTTTTACTATCAAGTCACATTGGGTTGAGATAATACCTTTAACTTCTATATGTTATTGAACTTTAGGTTAAATATGAAACAAAAGAAAAACAAAAGGACAAAATATGCTACCCTTTCTCAGGAAGTTTCATAAAATTTTGTCATATAATTGTTGAAAAATATGTATCATATAAAGGTAAGTCATATAAAAAGACAATCATGGTGTGCCCCAACAAATGGGGTCATAAAATATACGAAATTGGGCTTTTTGTCTTTTCACTCTACACAAAATCAACAATTTTAGTGTTTTTTTTTAATAAATAAAAGAGGAAATTACAATTTATCTATCTAATTTGAAACTATATTCAAACAAAGCAAAGGTTCCAATTTTATTGCAATTTATCTCCCTATTGTTAGTAGATCTCTGTTAGAATTAACTGATAGAGGGGTAAAATTGTCTTTTGATTTTATTTTATATTTTTTCTTTTAAAATAAATTTTAAAAACCTTATAATAAATTAAATAAAAAATTTTAATTAGATCATCACTATCCATTTTAAGATGGACGGTGGAGATTAATTTAAAAAAATAAAAAATAAAATAAAAAATTTTAATCAGATCTCTACCGTCTATCTTAATATGGATGATAAAGATTAATTTAAAAATTTAAAACTTAAATAAAAATTTTTAATCAGATCTCCACCGTCCATCTTAATATGGATGGTGGAGATTAGTATAGAAAAAAAAGTTACAAGATTAAATAAAAATTAAAAACTTTGGTATTCTCGCTTATCCCTCCTTCCCTCTCTTTCTCTTTCATTCCTCACTCGTCTCTACTCTTTCCACCGCTATCGTCCATCTTCTTCTTCTCTTCTTCATATTCTTATCTTCTTCTTTTTCATCATCATCATCATCTTCTTCTTCTATAATCTAGATTTTCGTCTAGGCATACAATGCTCTCTATGTCTACACTCTAGTTTGTGTTTTTATGTCGGCTTTGGTCCTTACAAGGCCTAGATAGTGACGATTTGGGGTCTTTATATGGAACAAATTTAGGTCATCGACCTGGGTTTTCAAATCATAACCCAGGTCGACAATGACGGCCTGGGTTTCCACATTGAAACTCAGGTTATCTATTTGGAAACCCAGGTCGATTACCTAGGTTTTCGATCTAGATGAAGCCGATGACGACCTAGGTTTCTACATTGAAACCCAGGTTGTCCATCTGAAAACCCAGGTCGACGACTTAGGTTTACGACCTAGATGAAGTTAGTATTTTGTTTCGATCTAGATTAATAGGTCGACCTAGTTTGTGTTTATTTGTTTGTTTGTTTTTTTTCTTTTTGATTGAAGATGGTTTTTTTTTTTTTTTTTCTTAATGATCTAGTTCTTGAGTTGATGATTGAAGACAAGTGTATCTTTTTTTTTATCATTCTTGAGTTGATGATTGAAGATGGGTGTTGAACTGGGTTGAATTTGCTGTTTGGGTTTTTTTTTTTTGTTAGGTTTTGATTTTTTTTTTTTGATGATTTTTTTTGTTGGATTTTGATTTTGATTTTTTTAATGATTTTTTGTTGATGTGGACTGATTATTTGACTGCAGCAATGGAGATCTAATTGGAATTGGATCTCCATTGTCCATCAATCATGATGGACGGTGGGGATTTAATCTCACCTTTATTTTTTTAATTGCTTTTTCATCTTTATTTTTTAATTTTTTTTGTCCATTTTTAATTATTTTTAAAATTTTTATTTTGTTTTTTCATTGTTCAGTCAACAAGTCAAATCAGTTACCAATGGGCATTTCGTCTTTTAGCTTCTTGCCGTCAAATCTAATGGAGATTCTTAGCAGCATAGTAAATTGCAATAAAATCAAAACTTTTACTCCGTTTGAACATAGTTTTAAACTTGGTAATTAAATTATAATTTGCTCTAAATAAAAACAAAAATTTTGATTAGTTTAAGTGAGTAAAAAACAAAAGAAACTATTCCTTTTTATTGGTTAGAACTTAAAGGGAAGCATCAATCTAATTTTTAATTGTGATACAGACCACACATGTAACACCGACCAATTTAATTATATCACTTAACGGTTAAAACTATCTTTTCGAATTCATTTTTTTAATAAATAAGTAAGTGAATGCTTTATTTAGTATATGTACCTAATTTATTTCATAAAAAATATCAAAACCAACCAAGTCAACTGAAATGGAATGAAATCAACTTTATGCCTTATTTTTCTCTAATTATAATTTAATATCATTTTACATTTTAAATCAAATCTTAAATTTTCATTTTAAATGCCGTAAAAGCTATTATTATATAAAGAATAATAGAAAAAAGGCGTTCGCTACATATTTAGAAGGAAAATTATTATTATTATTATTATATGTATAATTGAAAATTTACTGATATCAAAGTTAGAAATCTATCGGGGGTATGCTGAGATTAATTAATTTGTACGATCCTAAAATCTATTCTTATAGGCTATAACATTAAGAAAAATTTATTTCTACAATAAAAAAAAAAAAAAAATTCCTACCCATGCTAATGAATATTTACGATGAGACTTAAACTCGATAGAAAATATGACAACAAAAGTAAAATAAATTAATTACCTAAACTATGAATAGATGTGCAAATTAAACATTCTGCAAAAGCCAAATACTATAACCCTGAAACCCTAACCAATAAACCCAAATTAACTTCAAATATTATAAACTTTCTTTTAATTAATATAATGTGAGGCCAAATTAAGTTTGTATATAAAAATACAATTGAGGCCCGTAAAGTAGACAAAGTTTATTTAAAGTATCAAATCTTTCAATCAGCAGGATAAGAGACATGGCGGCACGGCACTTTATCAACAGATTAATTGTTATTATTAATTTGTGTGCCTGCCCTTCATTATTTTTCAAATCTTAAATTTGTTCTAAAAATAACAATCATTATTCATTCCTTTGTTGACAAGGAAAGGTCGTTTAATATTTTAATATATTAATTAATTTTAAAATCAAGTTTTTCAAAAACATATCAAGGGAAAAAAAATTACAAATATGATGCTTCTTGTTTGTTATTGACCCCAGAAAGTGAAGACCTTCTAAAATATATTTAAGTATCAATAAAAGAATATAAACCCTAATATTATGTATTGTTTTAGTTCAATAACTATATAAATTAGTTTTTCTTCTTCTTCTTCTTCTTCTTATTATTATTATTATTTAATTTAGTTCCTATTTTAAGTCAATGAAAATCATTATTTTTTATTTTTTATTTTTTATGTTATATAAGGTCATGGCAAGCTTTAAAGTTGCAAACGATATATTTATATTATTTGTTTTGCAAACTATGCTTTTACAAAAATGTTTCTTTTAACTTATCATAAAAGAAAATGTTTCTTTCTTCAATTAAAAAAGAAAATAAATATTATTATAAATATGGATTTTCGCTATTGACAATGATAAAAAATAAAAAATAAAAAATCATTGTTTAAGGGTCAAAAAATGTGTTTGAGAAATTTATTTTTTTAAAAAATATTTCAAATGCATTTTTTTTTAACAGTATAAAAATTTTGCATCTAATTCAATTGAAACATTATAAAAATAAAATTGGTAAGACGAAAGTTTGACTATATGAAAGCACTTTTAATAATGTTAAATAACAGTCTCATGAATGCAAACCCAATTAAAAAATAGGTCAATTTTTATAATTATTTCACTTTAGCAAACGAAACCATTAAAATATTATTATTATTATTATTTTTCAAAAAAAACTTATAAGCTTCTCTCTCTATATGTATGAGTTTTTTTTTAAAAAATAAAAATTTACTGACACTTTGTCAGAATCAAAGAACTGTCGAGACTAATCTAGATAAGACTCTAATAATACGGTTTAGATAACTATCCTTAAATATTAAGAGATGATTGTTCAAATAAAAATGAGATTTATTATATTCGAACTTATACTTTTACTTAGAGAAACAGTGATAGATAAGGTGGCTAATACTAGGCCACCCCATCTACAAAGTACAAACATAAATATTAAAGTTTTGGGTGCAAAATTTGGCGTGTTTTTTTTTTTTTTGAGATTTTAATTAGATAATTGGACATGTGTTGGATCTCACGCCACATAATTTATATGTGAAAAGAAATGAACAAGAAAACAAAAGAAAACATCAAAGCCTCTTCATTCATTATTTGTCTAACAGCATGATTTCGCTCTTTCAATGTAACTCTGTTGTTTTCTTTCTAATAAACATCCCAAAGAAATTGACAATTCACAAGAAATGGTTTGTCCCAAATTCCCGATATGCTTTGTTTGGTTTGATGTGATTAAAATTATAAATTATTTTCATATTCAATGTCAATTTTACACAACAACTTTTTATTTGCCCCACGTGTGAAATGGAAAAATCCGAATATGTTTTCACAAAGTAAGAAGACAATTTAAAGCCAAATTCTTGAGGAGATAATTTTATGGGATTTGATTGGGGACCAGGCCAACTTAATGGGTTTAAGATTGGGAAAACTTCATTTTAATTCTTAAGGTTTCAGAAAATATCAAAAGTTCAAAGTTTTTTGAAAACAGCTCTTTTTATATCTAACCTTTTTAAAACTCTTCAAAAAAGTCCAAACCGTTGGTCAACTAATGATCAAACCAAACGAAAAAATTCAAAAGACTTAATTGGCCCCATCACCTAAAATGATCGTTTTGCCCTTAATGAAACCAAAATATTACATGTTTTTTCATCTAATTAAAAAATTGACACATGTACATATGATTATTGCTTATGATGATTTTTTTTTTAGTTAAACAATAATTAAAAAAATAAATTTCAAAAAAATATATTATCTTTTTTTTAATCAGATTATTGTTTTTTTTAAATGATTATTTTTTTAATCAAACAATAATTAAAAAAAAAATTGCAGATAGAGGTGATGAATAGAGGTAATGGCCAAGATGTTTGACAGAGGTGATGGTTGGGACGTGTAACGGAGGTGATGGATGGGTGACGAATCGATGACGACTTAGTGACAGATTGTCTAACGGGTTCTCGAACCAGATGGCTAGATCTGGTTTGAATTCGGTGTCGCCTTTATCTCGTGGAGACTTGATTTATGTGTGTAGCAGAGATGTGCGAAAGAGAGTTGGAAGGAGCTGGAGGTATGCAGCTATTCACGATGGAGATAGGGGCCGAAGACCCAATTGTTGAGTATGGTGTTGAAGAGGAGGGCGCCAGAGAGAGTTGGGTTGAAGTTGGTTTCTGGTTATTAATTTTGTAGAAGAAGAAGAAGAGAGAGAGAGAGCTTTGGTTTCTGGGTGTTTCAGATTGGTGGTTATTGTGATGATGGCTGTTGACGATGTTTAGATTGATTGGGTGTTGATGACTTTATACGGATTATTGAACAGGTGATTGAGTGTTAATAATTTTCAGATTGGGTGTGATCATTGATGATGGTGGCTGTTGCAACAGGTGATTACGATGGTGGTTGAGGATGTTAAAGATCTGAGAGGTTCATTTAGATTCCAACCCAAATGTTGAAGATTGAAGGATTTGAGTTGTTTTCTTTGGTTTTTTACTTATGAAGATAAGTTTTTGTTTGTGTTGATGATGATGACTCAGGACTGGGTTTGTGTTGATGATAAAAGTTAACTATGAATGGTGATTTTGCTGGTGAATGATGATGAAGGAAATACATTATTATTGTTTAATTTCTTTTTTAAAAAATTAGTTATTTACTAAAATATCCTTACTTATCAAATTTTTTTTCTTTTATATTTTAAAATCTTAATTGTCCATGTGTCACTATCTGAACCTTTCATACAAAAAGACCATCTAATCCTTCCCATCTAAATTATTTGTCACTATTGATCGTTAGTTAACTGACGATTTGAATCTTTTTGAAAAATTTTAGAAAAGTTACAAATGAAAAAAAATTGTTTCCAAAAGAGTATTACAAATTTAATATTTTTCGAAATCTCAAGGACTACAATGAAGTTTTCACGTTTAAGTTTCTATCAAATGGAAAATTTTGATTGGGACTTCACATAATCTTCGGAAATTCTACTTTAGATTTTGTTGTTTTCTTGACCATTCTCCTTTTTCCTTTTGTTTATACAATTTCATTGTAGTTGTAGTTATTGTAAAATGTAAATGGGATTAGTTTATGAATGATGCTAGACTTTTCAAATATTTTGTCTAAATTTATACCCAAATGATGTGGCATATAAGTTGTCAAGATCTTATAAATCATGAGATGATGTGATAATTAATAAGATCTTGACAACTTACATACCACATAATTTGAGTATGAATTTTGATAAAAAATTTGAAAAACCTAACATTACTCTTAGTTTATTTTATTTATTTTTTATTATACACAAAATAAGAAATTATTTCACCAAAATACTGACCCAAAGTCAGCCAGCCCAACCCAAATTGTAGATGATTATGGGGTGCGTACTTGGGTTAGGTTTGAATTGCATTTGGGCCAACTTTAGACCTTGCCCAAATCTGCCTTGAGTGACAATATCTGCACCCATCTAAAGCTGTATGTCCACCCCTTTCAGAAATTTACCCGTATTAAATATTATTTTTAAAAATTATAATTTATAATTATAATTCATTTAACGATGTACACTTTCCAAAAAGGGTGTACATATAGTTTTAACGGGGTGCAAATATCTATTTTCATCTACTTAGAGGTCTTCATACACAATTGATAATTAAGAATTTCATACCTCAATGCATTATGACTATGAAAAGTCAAAAAATAAAAAAAAAAAACAAAGTTACATGTAGGCTTAAGTGTTTTATTTAAACATGTTGTTTGATTAATTACAGAACAACGACGTTCAGAAAAAAAAAAAAAAAATAAAACCATTTATAGAACTAAACAACTATCAATGATTTTTTCATTTTATTACACAAAATGTTGCTGTAAAATTTAAAATGGATGCCAAAATAGTTGCACAACTCAATTTTAAATATCTCTTATTATAATCATTCCAAACTTCAAAGTGCTTTTTCCAGTGGATTAAGGTCCAAGAAGCACTTAATGATTGCCACCTTTCTGTTTTTTTTTTTTTAAAGATTTTTCTTTTTTAATTTTATTGAGATTGGCTCAGAGAACAACTGAGACCTATTAGAATAAGACATTGATAATGCGGTCAGAAGAATAGTTTCCATACGGGAGAGAGCAACCCACACATAAGTGAAAGAGCAACTCATACATTGATGAGAGGAAAATCATCCCCTTTTCTAATAAGGGAATATCGAACCATGACCACCCAAAGGATCATGGTGGGCTAGCAATGTTCACCACTACACCACAGGCCACTTGACTTTTTTTCTTTTTTAAAAGACTTAATGATAACTATTTGAAGAAGTTTGAAATTTTCAATCTATATTATATAAGTTATTCAATCCATTATTTTTTTGTTTATTAACAACTCTAATTAACTATCCATCTTATTTATGAGTTTGATTACCTTATCTAATCACTAATCTTACCTTATACAACTACTAATATCCATTAATTGTAGCACTCAGATTGACTTCAATAATTACTATTACAATCAATCTAATGACTACAATTGACGAGTAATGTTAGCGGTTAGGTAAAATAGCTAAATCCCTTATTTATATAACAACATTCATATTTTATAACTTAAGTGATTAATATATTTTGTTGGACCTTTAGTCACCGTAGTGATTATTTGTACATTTAGGTTTAGGCTTACCCATTGAGGGATATGATGGAGGCTGAGTACTGTCGTGTCCTTTATGAACCATAAATGTGCAAGGTAGCATTTCCAAGATTTGAACAAATAACCTCATAAGTGTTTTGATTGTAAATCTGGTACCATAAAAACAACTGGAGGTACCAAGCTTGAAACCAAAAATACTTATATGTTACTGGTTCAAATCTTGAAACTGCTACATTGTTCATTTGTGGTTTAAAGAGAATATAATAGCACACCACCTCTACTACACTTTACACTCTGTCTTAAATTTGTGGCATTCAATGATGACATGTCAGTACCTTGCCTTTGTTATATCTCTCTAAGGGTAGGGTCAAATCTTACATGAATAAATGGCCACCGTGGTGATGAAAAGTTATTGTACATTTTCTCTTCACATCTATAGTATGAGTTCAAGTGTCTAGAAAGTTTTCTTCTTTTAGTGTAGAAATAGATATCTTTTATGAAAGTAGGTATTGTGTGTGTGTGTATTATAATGTATTTTAAATTATCTAATTATAAAATTCAAAATTTTGATTAAAAATAAAAAAAAAGGCGAGTTTTGTTCTTACCGGTTCAACAACCAAGGAAAAGGGAGCATGTGTGGGTTGGCAATGGATTGAATAGGCACCATTCGCACTGTATACGAATACCACCTCTCTCATATTAACTGTCTCCCCCAATTTTCCCGCTCCATCACTTTTACACACAAAACTGACTAACAAAGTGTGAGACAAAGTGAAAACAAACCAAGCAAATACAACCACACCAATAACAAAACAATCCAATAAAGCAAGTAAGACAAGAGCAATGGCAACAGAGGCAATAGCAATGACACCAGCACCAACACCAGGAGGCGGCAATGATGCCCAGAAGAAGAACAGAATCCAAGTCTCTAACACCAAGAAACCCCTTTTCTTCTATGTTAATCTTGCCAAGGTCCTCATTTTCCCATCTGGGTCTTCTTCTTCATTCATTTACTTCCATTTTCATGTTAGAATTATATTATAATGTATTCATGGTTCTCTGGTTAGCATGCCTTGATTTTTTTTTTTTTTTGATTGATTTATAATTATAATTCTCTTGTCAGCATGTCCTTCTAAATTATATTATAATGTATTTTGTTACCATTAGTATTTGGTAGTACAAAAGTGGCATATTTTAATGTGCGGTTTTTTCTCTAATAAACATTATCTGGTCAGCATGTCTTGAAATTTTTGTTTAGATTTATTTATATATTATAATGTATTTTGTTACTACTACTATTTAGTAATACAAAAGTGACATCTTTTAATGTGTGGTTTTTTCCTCTGATAAACATTGTCACATTGATGATTTTGATCTATGTGTAGTCTAATACTCTCTCTTTCTCTCTTTTAACAATCTTTTGCGATTGATTTCTGGTTGCTTGTTAAGTGTCTTCCATGGTTGCTTGCTACTACTACTATTTGGTAGTGCAAAAGTGACATATTTTAAAGTGTAGTTTTTTCTCCGATAAACATTGTCACATTGATGATTTTGATGTTAACCTTAAGGATCTTTTATACAAAAAGCATATGTATAATTTTTTTAAAGAAAAAGATTTTGACCCTATGATGTGTTGTTATATGATCGTTTTCATTGCACTAGGGGTTTGGTTTTTCTTTTGCTCTCATGATATGTTATTTCTCTCAATACTTGTTTCAACAACATCATGTGTAAATTGTGTATGGAAGTGGAATTGTAATATATGCAGAACTATAATATATTTTTGGTTTTTTGTTTAATCTGTCTTTTCTTTGATGCAGAGATACATACAACAGCACAATGAGGTTGAATTATCTGCACTTGGAATGGGTACATTCTTTTAATTTGTCTCTCTTATGTTTTGTCAAAAAATATATGGTTGAATTGCTTATATAGCCTTTTGTTTGGTTACTGGGAAAAGTTAGAGGAAAGGAGGACGAGAACATCCATAGTAATTATGCGATAAGTTAATAAGTAGCATTAGTTTCATAATGCCTAAAATGTTTGGACTTTCGTGAGTGTGATTGATTTGTCTCGATATAATCCAGTTTCCTACATTACATTGAAAGTATCACAAGATCTTCTAATTAATTATGGTATAGAGAGAGATCTTGTAAATGATCTTTTTTGAACTCTGGAATGTGATGGTTATCGTAAACAGATGTTTGCTATTCTGCCTGCTATCAGGTTGTTCATACTCATGTTTTGGTGTTCGTGATTAGTTTTATTAAATTCGTATGTTACACTTCTGTTACAGCAATCACCACAGTTGTCACAATTGCTGAAATTTTGAAGAACAATGGACTGGCTACTGAGAAGAGTAAGAATCTCTCTTGTCAATGTTTAAGCATTGTCCTGAATTCGTGTACAAATTGCCGATTTGATAACTTTTGATGTTTTTATATATATAATAGAAGTCTTGACATCTACAGTAGGCATGAAAGACGAGAACAAAGGGCGATTCGTCCAGAAGGCCAAGGTGGGTTCGATAGCATTATAACTGTTATATGTTAATGTGTGTTTTGCTAGACAATTAAAACTCTAAGTGTGACTCATATGTTATGTTTTTTGCCTTCACCTCTAGATTGAAATTGTGTTGGGAAAATCTGAAAAATTCGACTCTCTGATGACTGCTGCTCCGGCCTCAGACGGGGCTGCCAAAGACAAGGAATGATGAGATAGACTGGAGCATGTTAATATTACTTTGTTGTAGTTCTATTCATATACCTTCTTACTATCTGCAAAAGTAGTGATAAGTAGAAGGGTGTCCACAAGTATTTTCTTAATGTAGTTATGCTATTACGGAGTATCTAATAGAAGTAGAGGGAAAATATGTAAAAATCGCATGGCATAACGAGGCAGCAGACACAGTTTTGTGCTTTCCTCTACTTTCCTTTCATCGAGTTGTCATATCTTTTATCATTGAACTTTGTATGCTTTCAGCTTACTGCACAAATATTATGATATTATTGAATGGCAAACTTTGAAGAAATATTTTTACTGATTTGCTTGCTTGTTGATTTTTCGAGCTTCGTTGTTTATTTTGTATTAAAGTTCCTAAATTGCAGCTATGCCATCTATGAGTATTGTAGTTTCTTTCGGTGATTCCTCCTTACAAGAATTATGGTCAGGCGTAAAAACACTCAATAGTTTTGCTAAATTTAACTTGCTTACAATTAGCTTTTGAGGCCTGAATAGGTTATTAGTTGATTTTAGTTTTTGAAGATTGTCCTATGCCTCGTCCCATAAAATGATAGAGAATGTTGTTGCAAGATGATCAGAATATACTCATAATATGTAACACTTTGTATAAAGTAATGATCCTATTTGTTCAAAATTTGTTAGTGTACGATATTACCCTACCTCAAAGTGCCACTAAAATGCTAACATCCTTATATGATCAGTGCGTCTATAGCACACATGAATGCAAGTCGTACAAACTCAATTGCCATATTATTCTGTTAGTATTATGTCATGATAGATGGGTGGGGGCATCCTCGTTGAAACCAAACTCAATAATCGAATGGTATATGCAGCCCAAGTCAGTGAACTTCACAACTTAGGCTGCTAATTGTGAGCTTATAATTTGTGGAAAAGAAAAGTTTAGTGTTTTGTTGTATATCCAACACAGAAAAATAATGATATAAAGAAGCAAATGCAGGAAGCTTAATATGTTATGTTTGACATATACTAGAACCTTTTTATTTACTGGTAATATTACAATTGATTCAAACACTTTTCTCCTTTGAATGACTCACAAAGACAGTCTATATATGTATAAACTCCTCATTGTCATATCTATGTAAAAGTTAATCCTCAGCCTGTCTTATAATTATTTTATAAATGTTATAAATACATTTTTTTTTTTTTTGAGAATCAAATGTTACAAATACTTGAAAGAGAATACTTGTTATCACACAAACCAATTGTTAAACTTTTTTTAATCGAAATTATACCTTGCAGATTATTACATACTAATTAGGAATCTTAATATATATATATATATATATATATAAAGAAACTTAGGGGGATGTATTCAATCTAGATTTTATTAGAGTTTATTGGAGTATTTTTTAATGATAGATTTTGATGGATTTCATAGATTCCATTAGATTTTGTTAGAATTCTATTTAAGAGTTTGTTGGATTATTTAATGGATTCCATTAGATTTTGTTTGAATTCTATTTAGAGTTTATTGGATTTTTTATATAGATTTAAATAGTCTTCCCATACTTCTTCGCTAACAGTGAATCTCTTCATGATTGGGTCCCATCCAAAGTCAGAGCTATGATGCATAAGTTTAGTATATCTTTGATATTGTGACTTAAACCATTTCAATCTGACTTTGATAATTATTATAATTTTATTACAATTAAGTTTTCTATTGAGAATAGGGAGTATTGATATTTCTATTATTTGCTTGCTTAGCAATCCATTAGCATCACGTCATCCACAATTGACAGCTTCAACCATAAGTTGTAATAATAAATTGCTTTGTTCCACAATCTAACCGTTATAATTTCCCCCAACTTGGCTTTTCTATTTCTCATTTCGTTGTTATGTTTCTTCCATGTATAAGTATACTAATCACACATGGAAGTTACTATTAATTATATATTTTTCAGCCTTGAGTTAGTCTTCTAAATTAAAATATCTAATACAATTATTTAATATACTCTCTTTGCTACTAGCCATAATGAATAAATAGAAAAATCAAACTTACACCCAACAAACAATTACAGATTGCATGCTATAGCATATAGTTTTGCCAATGAAAAGAAATTGGGGTCATGTTACTATATATTGTATTATATTGATATTTGTTGGTAGCCTAATTTGCAAACAACAATAGGACAGGTTTGTAAAAATAATGGAATCCTAGAAATAGATATAACAAATAGTCTTTAGTTGTTTCATGTATACAGTTGTTTTGTTACAGTTGCAATATGTCATATTGTTTGTAATTTTTTCGTGCATCTTATTTTAACTAGCCTGGTTCCAACAAGAATAATTGAAATGTGTATCTCACTTTTTTAAAGACCTCATCCACTTTAAAAACAAAAAAATATACATATTAGAAAATACAATGATAAAAACAGTGTTGTTAGATTTTTATATATTTTAACTTATATGACCTCTTTGTCCAAACTACTCTTCTACAAAATTTGTCATCTTTTTCCTCTCATTGATTTCTCTAAAAGCATCTACTCTTCTATATATATATATATATATATATTTTTTTTTTTTTAATTTATAACTTACATGTAAAATAAAGTGTTTGCAGGGTTACCTACCAACTATTTGATGAAATGTTTCAATGGTACTCTTATAAAATTTAAGGTATTCGTGCCCACCTTAATACTTTTAAATTCAATCATGCGAGTTGTATAAATTTTTTTTCTCTACTTGCATTAATATCTTTAAATTTTCACTTGGTAATTACATAATATTTTCAATTAATAAAAAAAAAAAATTGTTAACAAAACAGATGATAATCATCCACCACAAACAACATAAATAACATAAAAATAAAAAAATTCAATCTCACTATCTTCCCTTCAACAAATCACAGAACAATCAATTCAAAATCTAATATATATATATATATATATATATATATATATATGAAATTGGTTGAATCAAGAAACTTGTGAAGTGGATTTAAAAGTCAAAATCGAAAATAACAATTGAATATGGAAGAGAATACAAAACATACCTTTTGAGTTTACTAGTACTTTGCCTGTTTTAAGAGGAGAAAAAAAGAGGGAATAAAAAACCTAGCAAATCTTTGGGGGTAGGATAAGATTTCATACAAGGTTTTTTATTTATACCTAGGGTTTAAAAAATCCATCACAATCCATTAAAATACAATTCCTACAAAGTTATTGACTTTTTGAATACACTTAGACTTATTTGAATTTCTTAAAAGTTTAAATTGGATACATCAAAATTTCATTGAAATCTTTAAAAATGTAGATTAAATACACCAACAATTTTAATGAAATTCTAAAAAGCATAGACTGAATACACCTAGATTTTTAAAATCCAAAGGATTCCAATGAATTTCTAAGTTGAATACACCACCTTTAATTTTTTTATTTGTATTTAAGGTGTTTATAAAATTTGTGAAGGAATCAAATTCCATATACTTCATACTCAAATAAGAAAATATGTTTTAGCCGGAAAGAAAACTTATTTCTTATAACAATAATTAAGTACTCTTTCTTGATTCTATTTTCGAGGCACGTTTACCAATAAAAAATCCTTAGAAGGGATAGAGAACTTAATCCCTAATTTGTGATCCGTAAATGTAGTGTTTTCCAATGAAATTTATTCCCTTTGGTTGTCATTTTCCTATACAGGAAGTGATAAAATGGGTGGGTGTAAATAGACAACTTGTGGGTTTAATAACACAAATCTATACAAAGTCCTAAAAGAGCCCAATACCTCAATCAATAGAATAAAACCAGACCAAAATAATTTGACTAATTGAGCTGCCCAACCACATCCAAACCAACCACTATCAAAACAACTGTCATACATATGAGGGCTATTTCCGTCATTTCAAAACCAAAAGGGGGCCATTCTACAATTTCAACAATTTCACAGGACCCCAAAATAAAAACTAACCCCATCCGATAACCACATCACTTTCTCTCCATTATATCGACTCCTCTTCTCTGCGGGGCGCTCTCTCAAAACCTAAAACCACCGAAAACCATCCAAAATCACACAAACCCACCACTTCCCACACATCCTTTTGTTCCCTCTCCAAAATTTCATTTCTTGTAGCCTCTGTGAGTCTCTCTCTTCTTTTTACCTCTATTTTTAGGGTTTCATTGCATGTTGATTCTGCTGATACTGCTCTCTATGACTCTAATGTGATTTGAACATTTCATGATAGGCCCTTTAATGGGTGTTTTTTGTTTTCAGGTTTTGTGTTCGTGTTATTATAGTTTTAGGTTTGTGGAGTTATATGCTGGTTTTATTGTTTCTATGTGTGAGATTTTTTGGGCATTTTTTTTTTTTCTTGTTGCTTGGCTCTTTAATGGGTTCTCTGTGTTTTATTGTGGTATGGCTTGTATTAGGGTGTTTACAGTGTTGTAGGCAGAGCTTTTCGGTTTTTGTTGTTGTTGTTGCTTGGTAATGGGTTTTTGCATCTGTTTTATATTGTTTTTTTTTTTTTTTAAATTTTTGATAATATTGTGATTGCTGTTTTCTCTTGATGCTGTGTATAATGTGGTGAGGTTGTGTTATAAGTTAGTAGAGGTTGAGATATCATTATATCTTTGACTGCATAATGGGAGTTGGAATGAGGAAGATGTGTTTTTCAAGAGAACTAAGTTCAAGACTTTAAAGCTTATCGGTTTTTACTTGAAATGTTGACTCGGGTGAATATCTTTGATCAAAACATTGCGACTTCTTTATTAAAAATATGAGTTTGGGTTGGAATGAATGGGTTTGAGAGCTGGTCAGTTGTTCCTACGTGTAGGTTGATCATATGATTTTACGGTTTTGGATTAGGAAGTGAATAAAGCCAGTTATGTTAGGACAACTTACTGTCCGACTTCGTTGAAAGTTCGCCAAATAAAGGTTTGCTTTTATGCTTTTGGCAGACTTTTGAATGGTGGCTGTCATTTGTCTTCATCATTTCCGCTAGTATTTGTTCATGTAGATGCTGCAATTTACTTTAAAGTGTTTTCAAAATCAAGCCCTAAAATAGAAAGTCATTTTTTTTAATAATTTTTTATTATAGTGGATGCATTTTCTGCTTTACCTCCTTTTTCTTCTTCGGTTGGTTGCGCAAAATTTGTCGTCATAGCTTTTTTGTTTAAACTGTTTGCATCTAGTAATGTTTTTAGCTTACAATGACAAGAAAATTAAGTAAGTTGGGGTTCATTTGTCTATTAAGTAGTATAATCTTTATCTTTGGAATAATTTGTATTTGTGTTTGTTCTTTCCAGCGGGAAACCTATGGCTGAAGTTGATCAAAGCTTTGTTGAACATGATGTGAATCATGAGGAAGATCAAGCACCTGAGAATCAAGTACTTGAGCATCAAGTACTTGAGGATGAAGTACCTGAGGAGCAAGTCCCTGAGTACCAAGTACCTGAATATCAAGTACCAGAGGATCAACTCCCTGAGGATCAAGAACTTGACAATGCGCAGCCTCAACAAAAACAAGAACATGACGGGGATTCTGCCGGTGGAGCTGTTGAAAAGAGGTGGCCCGGATGGCCTGGAGAGAGTGTGTTCCGAATGTTGGTTCCTGCTCAGAAAGTTGGTAGCATAATTGGCCGCAAGGGTGAATTCATTAAAAAAATAGTTGAAGAAACAAGAGCTCGCATCAAGATATTAGATGGTCCGCCAGGGACAACAGAAAGAGCTGTAAGTTTTTTCATTATCAATATTCTTGGTTCAATTTATATTGCACAGAAAATTTGTGAATAGGCTGTGCAGTGGATTTTTATGGTTATTTTTTGTTGGCTTGACCTCTCTACTGTTCATTTTTTTGTACATAATTTGGAGCATGTTTAGCTATTTTTGGATGTTAGTAAAAAGTCACTGCAAGACTGCTACAAGAATTTTTAATTCCGTCTTCCTTAATATTTATTGTCTATTTGTTATTACATATGTCCTAAATGCACCAAGTTTGATTGGCTATACATGATTGTCACTTGGCCTTGGTTGTAAACTTGTAATGATTGCTTTCTCTTGGTTTGACCTCATATGCTCCTGTGTCATATTAAGCATTTGAAATTCCAGAAGATCTCCTGTAATAGTAATAACTACTTAGAATGTTATAAATTCATCATTTAAAGTCTTTATGAACAATATTGTTAATACAAAGAAGGGAAATAACACATGATATTACTAACTGTAAATTACATTGTCAACACTATAAGTGTATAAGAACATAATTTTAATTAAGTAAAATTTATGAAAAATGTGAACAATGCTCTTAATAAGAAAAGACAGATAGGAACTATGTGGTATTAGCTACGCTTTTCTAATCCAATCATGGAAATGTTTGGTTCTGACAAAGCTGCAACCCTCAATCTGCCTAAAGTTTAGAAGCTGATTTATACCTACTTAATATTAGTTTCTTAGTTGTTTGTGTACTTTCCAAGATGTTGAGATGGAGAATGTTCTGCGGCAAATGTAATTTTTACTGCTTGGTTCATTGCCTCCTAAAACTTAAAGAAAAGCTGGGGGAGTGTTTATGTACTGAAGTAAAACTCAATGGTAGACACTCTTTATTCTTAAAACATAAGTAATTGGTGAAGAAGATAAAGATAAGGAGGCATCTTCAGTTATAAAAAATACGTAAAATAAGAATACAATTCACTTTATTGTCATAACAAACATGAATCTTTGCAGGTTTGGTCCGAATTTTAAAGGCAACTATTCAAATTAAGATCCCGAATCTGAAGGACCAAAGATCCAGATTGCAGGGATCAGCATTGAGCATTTCAAAGTGCTGAAAAGTTGGTCTGAATAAACACAGACACATCTTGTGTGAACAACAGTACCAAGAAGCTCTGCATTCGCTCTGGTAACTTCAGAACCTGGATGATTGATGTCTTGCCGCAGATTTTAAAAACCACAAAGGAACCTGTTAAAATCACATCTAAGATGACACATAAGATTGCTGTTAAAAATTTCTTTCCGAGTTTGTCAAACTTATGTTTACAATGACTAAGATCTAAACTCGGCTGAAGTCGATTAATCAGTTATATTGAAATACATTAGCTTGTTTATGCATTGTATTCCTTTTCCTGATAAAATATTGAATCTCATGTCAGCGGCAGCTTGATGCCTGAGTCATAATAAGATAACCTTGTGAACCAATACGCTAATGCCGGTTTCCACATTAAGTCAACTTAAGAGAAAAATAATTGTAATTAATCACAATCTCACAACTTAAATAGATAATCTCACGGCCCTAATTCTTAGATAGATTAATTTCTTTTCTCTGATTTTATTTTGTAAAATTTGAAATTACTGTAAACTGCTTTTTGCAAAGTGCTAGATACGGTTGCACTTTTGCATATGCTGAAATGTTTGCCATAGTTTGCGTTGTGCTTCATGTAGTGGTAAATAAAATACGTTTTGTAGACTAAGGGGAGAAGCTGGCCTGGTCCGGAAAGTTATGAGAAATCAGGCTCATGGTTAAATTTGGTGGACAAAACTATGTTTTGTTGTAAGTCATGATAATAGGCTGGTGAATAGTTTATGCATGGGGCATTAGAGGCTTTGGAAACATTGATTTAATTATTGTTATGTATAGAAGAAGACTATTATCATTGGTTTTGTACTGATGGAAGAAACTCTGGTTTAGTAATTTTGTAAAACCTGTCATCCCTAGTTGGTTTATGGTTCTGATTGATCTGTAAATAGGTTTTTCTTTGCCCTTTTTATGAGTATTATTTATCTTTGGGTGAGTAAAAGTTGTAAATCCTGACTTATTTTATGTTCCTGTTATATATAGATGTGTTGTGTCAGGTCTCTTGTTACTGTATATTAATTGTATTATAAGCTAAGAAATTGCATTGTCCAACCTATTATCCCCCCCTTTTGTCTGTGTACTAGGTTGGCATCTGTGTATTTAGACATATCTCCTGATGCTGATGTTACTGTTTGTTGCTAATGTGTAGGTTATGATATCTGCCAAGGAGGAGCCTGATGCTTCACTCCCTCCTGCTATGGATGGTCTTCTGAGGGTACACAAACGCATTGTTGATGGTTTGGAGGGTGATTCTTCTCATTCTGCATCTGGTGGTGGAGGCAAGGTTTCAACAAGGCTGTTGGTACCAGCTTCACAAGCTGGAAGCTTGATTGGTAAACAAGGAGGAACCGTCAAGGCTATTCAAGAATCATCTAGTTGTATAGTTAGAGTTCTTGGATCAGGTAATAGTGCGTTCATGCTTCTGAGTTGAAATTAAAACTGTATTTTGTCATCTTGTGGTTTCTCAATGTGCTGTAATACGTGAAATGCAAGATGACTGGTTGTTTTATATGTTATATTATAATACGTGTTACTTGACTTGGCTAAATGATTTGCTGCAGAAGACCTACCAGTCTTTGCTCTTCAAGATGATAGGGTTGTTGAAGTTGTAGGAGATGCAGCTGGTGTACACAAAGCCATAGAGTTAATTGCATCTCATCTTAGGAAGTTTTTAGTTGACCGCAGTATAATCCCATTATTTGAAATGCATGTAAGTATGCTGTTTCCCTCACTGTACCTTTTTAATTATTTTACCTGTTCTATGTTGTACAATGTTGTGAAATACTGCATTCAAGCAGATGCAAATGCCAAATCCTCAAGTGGAGCACATGCCACCTCATCAGTCTTGGGGTCCACCTCAAGCTCTTCCACCAAATGCTAGTGGAGGTCCTGGTTTCGGACCTACTCCTCAATATATGCCACCTCCACGGCAAGTTGATAATTACTATCCTCCTGCTGACCTGCCACCTATGGAGAAACAGCCTCATCAGGGAATATCTGCCTATGGAAGAGAAACTCCAATGGGTGTCCATGCGTCCTCAAATACCCAGTCAGCACCATCAATGATAACGCAGGTTACCTTTTGTCTATTTGTTTATTCTCTCCATAGAAAATTGTATTTTCTTGTTTTTGTTGTTGGAGTTTGCAGTAAAGAAAAGAAAGGATGCCATTTATTGTTGTTATTTTGTTCGCCAATTGTGTCTTGGTATGGGATATAAGCTTGAAGAACAGTTGTGAAGCTCAGTTTTGTAAGAGTTTACTGGTAACTTTGGGAGGGCATAAACAACCAAATACTTTTTGGGGTCAGAATATTCAGTTTTTCTGTAGCCTTGATTTCAGATTATATTGGAATGAGTACAGGTTAAACGTTGTATGGGGCTTGAAACCTCCGACAATGCTGCCAGCTTGATGCATCCTGAATGAAACCTAGCTTTGTCTGCAGATGCTACTTATGGGCTTGTGATCTTGGGACGACACCAACAAACATTCTTCCAAAAAATTTAAAAAATCTGAATGATGATCATCTTGCGATTTTGCAGGTCACGCAGCAAATGCAAATTCCTCTATCTTATGCTGATGCGGTTATTGGGACAGCTGGTGCTAGTATCAGCTACATTCGCCGTTCTAGTGGGGCAACGGTTACCATACAAGAAACCAGGGGTGTTCCTGGGGAAATGACAGTTGAGATCAGTGGAACTGCTTCGCAAGTCCAAACTGCCCAGCAGCTAATACAGGTAATATACCTTGTCTTGGTTTTAAACTGATATTTATCCTTCTCTTTCACACGCATCCCGTATGCTTGTGCTGTTGTTCCTGTTTAGTGTTTGTTTGCGTGTGTTATGCATGAATGTTTCTTCTTAAAGAGTATATTTTTGTTGCAACGTACTCGACCATAAGCTGATGGAACCTGTTGGTGGGCTGCAGAATTTCATGGCTGAAGCAGCAGCACCAGCACAGACACAGATGGGTGGTTCTGCAGATCAAGGTTATAACCCATATGCAACTCATGGTTCCATGTATGGATCACCCCCTTCCAATCCAGGACATGCAGGCCATACGGGAGGTTATGGCTCGGTGTATGGCTCCAACTATGGGTACTAGACATGGCTGTTTTAGTTAGATTTTTTGGTTATATAACATTTGAGACTTGATATTGGAGCAAATTTAGCTGGTAAAGAATTTGAGTTATTTTTATTTGAGAAAGAGACTTAAATGTTGTACTTAGCTTTTATTATGTCAAATTCAGAGTTAGAACAAGCTTCTTGTGTTGGACTTCATCTTGTATGCATTAGGCTAACCATAGGGTTTAGCCATAAAAGTATTTTTGGTAGTTTGACTCCAGTTTCTTCTCCTATTGGTCTTTTCAATAAGTAGGTTACAATTTTATAAAACAAAATTAATTTAATCAAATGAATAATATGAAGCATTTATCATCTTCTGATGTTACACTGATGTTTAAAATTTAAATATTATAACTTACTGTTTTTTCGGAAACTTTATAACTTGCTTTTTAAGTTAAATAAAAATAAAAAATGCAGAAGAAACAAATCAAAGCATTGTATCAATATATTTTTTGAAAGCTGACATGAACAGAGTTATAGGATATAAAGTGTGGATAACACATTTCTAACACATTAATGAATGCAAATGTGCTTGACCACCTCTATTGAAATTGTGTTTTGTTCGGAATTGAATCTCTAACACATTAGTGAATGAGAATGTGTTCAGTCACCTCCGTTGAAATGTAATGTGCAAAACATTGCATCCTTAATGGGCATTTTTTGTCTTTGACATGAACAGACTTTTGAAAAATATGATTCTTATTATTATTTACATTCTATCAAATTCTATTAAGGTAGACTTCGTTTATGTTTGAATAGAAAAATGTGATTCATCCATATGTATGTAAACCTTTGTTTGATTCTTCCAACCCTAGGATTCTTTAGCTGGTAAACTAATAATCAATCATCTGCCTATAATTAGTGATGCTTTGTATTAGAAATTAGATAACACAAACGTATTGAAAAAGAGAAAGATGAGATGGTACATGTATTTTATTTCACTCTGCAGTCTCAGTTTTCCAATCCCTCTCCTTAATTATTAGTTTTCTTGCATCTCCATTAGGGTGGTGCATCATACATACTCTACAAATCATATTACCATGCAAGTCTATTAATGTAACTAGACTATTAATGTAATAATTATAGCTTATTCTCTTGATTTTTCTGAAGTCCGGGTATAATTGAAAAAGATTATGAATGGTCTTGATCAAAGCTATTGTAATTTTGAAACACTCCTCATGATCAAAATCTTTAATTACTAAACGTTGATACTTGTGAGGGGAGAAAAGGGAGGGTCCACAGAGGCCATGTCCCCCTTCCCTTAAAAAACATAGATTTATTGTTAAATTTTGAAAATTTCGTGCTTTGTTTTCTATTAATTTTCTTTTAAAAGTTAAAATTAAATAAATTAGAAATTTATTGGGATCCATTCGATATTACTTATTATATATGAGGTCTAGTATCTATGGAAGAGAAAATTACTTATACAAAACTTATAAAATATACGTAGTAAGACTTAAACCTCCACCACTAAGATGTATGAGAAGATAAATAAACATTTATCCTAAGATGAAATTGAAATGTGCTTCTTTATTAAAATATTTTATTTTAGTGTAACAACACTTCTAATTAATTAATTTTTTTCTCTCTGGACTGATCAAGACCTCCATGACCGTTCTTATCAAAACCATTCATTGCCAAATATGCATTTTAAAAAATCAACACAACAAGGAGTCAAGGACACTGGGAAAATAACTCAATATTGATTGGAATTCAAACAAAAATTCTAAATTCGTATCCCTAATTTTGTTCCTTGCTTCTTTTTTATACATATATATATTGTGGCTTCACACACACACACACATATATATATATATATATATATATATATCTCTATCAAGTGTGAACAAACTTTAACAAATGTGGTTCCAAATTTATACAAGTCTTTAAATGGTACAGTTTTTAGTACTAATATGGATTTACTAGGCATGTCAAAACTATTGCTAATGGTGGTTCTGGTTACTGAACATTCCAAAAAAAAAAAAAAGAAATTTAGCATCAGATTCTTAGTTTTTTAAATGTAGGTGATACCAATTTTTATAGGCTCTTGTTTCAGGCATTATACAATTGGCTTGACTATTTGCTTTGTGTTTGATTCTTCCAACTCTTGCATGTTTGCACTCACGTTTTGTATTTAAACATAGATGACCATTAAGCAGATGGGAAGAGAGAAATTAAAATGGGGCAAAAACCCTCACAAGTTTCAGATCTCAAACCAGGTGATCACATCTGTAGTCAAAGAGCTGGAGGATTCTACTGTCATCATGGTCAGTCTCAATGTTTCTCACACTCATCCTATTTTTAGTTTCTTTCTTCTCCAATAATTGATTTAATTTATTCAAATACTCAAATTTGATAACATAAACAGATTCAGCACTCAAAAAATTCAAAAAGCAGTAACAAAATAAATAATTAATAATAAATACATACATATATTACCTTTATCCATTTTATTTTCGAGGATAAAAGGATAAATATGGTCGATGAATATCTATCCCCCAATTGTAAAATTATATAAAAATAACAAATATAAGCTTTAATGTGTGATTATTATTATTTTCTATTTTCTTTATAGAATGACATTGAATTATTTGCTTCTACAAAAGATAAGTAGTGAAACCGCTTCTATGAGACATGAACCTTGCAAACCCATCAGATCGTGCAATTGATTTGATTTGTGTAATAAAAGAAAAAGTTTGATAATATATGCAAGCCGTTTCATTTAACTGCAAGTATGTTTCAGCAATTTACCATGCCACAAGGTAGTTATGCACGCAATTATCTTTATATGCATGCAGGAATTTATATGGGTGAAAATAGGGTGATTCATTTCATTCCATACCCACATCCACAGAAAAAGAATGCATTTTCGTCTTCTACAGCTTCTTCCCGACCTAGTGTTAGTGAAAGATGCCCAAACTGTGGACACTCATCGGACAAGGATGGTGGAGTCGTATTAACATGCCTGGATTGCTTCGGCAAACCCATTATTGTGGTCGTATATGGAATCAAACTTGCGCTTGTCAACTTTCGTCTCAAATTGATTTCCGATCTGCCCGAACAAGTTATGCAACGTGCCGTATCTCTTTTTGAAAATAACACATTCGGAGATTACCATGTTTTACGTAATAATTGTAAGCATTTTGCTGTTTACTGTAAAACAGGCATTCGTAGATCTTCGCAGGCAGGGACGTAGTCAAGATTTAATGTCATGGTGGACCAAAGTAACTTCTCTTAATTGAACCTTGGTGTTTATTTAAATTTTATTTATTAAAAAACAAAGTTACATCTAACAAATAGGGGTACGGTAGGCTTAACCCTTGAAATACATATTTTAGGGCCGTTCTTGAGCATGTGCTGGAGGTGCGACCGTCCTGGACCTCTAAATTTTGGGGCCCCAAATTATATAAATTTTAAATTTTTTTCCTACAATTATTTTGTAAAGTCAATATCTAATTAATGTTTCATATAATATTTATAAATTTAGAACAACCTTCGTGATTAAAGGTTTAATATTACTTTGTAAAAATGCATAGGGGTTCGAACTTGGATTTCTAACAAGCATCATGAGGTCTTTAACCACAAAGACTATTTTAATCAATGAATGTTATGTGAAATATTAATAATAGATTGACTTTACAAATTAATTATAGGGAAAAAATTGAAAATTTGTAAAATTTGGGGCCCAAAAATTTAGAAGCCGGGAGCAGTCGTACCTCTGGCATTGATCAAATGTGGATCTTATAAAATGAGTATAACAATGACAAAGAAGAGTTACTCGAAAATCATCGGAATTGAAATAAAAAGTCTTATATACTAGAGAAGGAAATTTTTACTTTCATCATGGTCCGTTTGTACTAGTCATTTAAAAGAAGTGTTAACAAGTTATTCGACACAAAACAAAGGAGATCATAACAAATTAAAAGTTGGTGATACATTAAAGCATTATGTATGTATGTATATGTAGCTATCAGATTTAACTAGATATAAATTTACTAGCTTTTCTGTTTATACAATAAAGTTAACAGTGTAGTTTCTAGTATTAATTTGGCTTTACTAGGTATGACAAAATGTTGCCATTGGTGGCAGAAAAATTGTATGAGAAGTTTAGTATCAGATTCATATGTGTTTTCAAGCTAGGTGATACCCCTTGACAACCTCTTCGATTAACTGACTTGGCATACAAGTTACAATAACATTGTAAAGTATTTTACTTAACTATTTGAAATTCCTGCACTAATTTTGAGTGTGTGTGTGTGTATAACAAAAAGATAACCCAAAACAGATGTGAACAGAGACATATATATGGGACACATACTAACTGTGACTTGCAACTGCAACCCTCGTGCTGTGCCTAGGTCCGAGCTCAAACCAGGTGATCACATCTACACTGAGAGGGCAGGATATGTCTACTTTCATCATGGTCAGTCTCAACTTTCTCACACTCGGTCTAATTACATTCTTTCATCTCCATTTGATGTGATTTGATATAACTATATATATATATATATATATATGGGTTGCTTCTCTAATCGAAAGGTACATCTGAATATAAGTTTCCGGACTACTGATTATGTAATGTTATAAAACCAACTTTTAACATGTAAAATCAATCGATGTCTTGACCGAAGAAGTATTGAGTATATATATGATCGTGCAAAATCATGTGTTAACATATGTATGAATGTACATATATATGCAGGAATTTATGTGGGTGAGGACATGGTGATTCATTTTCTTCCGTACCCAAAAGCAAAGAGCATTATATCTTCATCTGCTTCATCTGCTGCATCCTCTTCTTGTCCTGGTGAGAGCAAAAATTGCCCCAAATGTGGACACTCACCGGATAGGGATGGCGGAGTTGTCAAAACCTGCCTGGATTGCTTCCTGAATGGCAATTCCATTTATGTTTTTGTATATGAAGTCTCTCATCAACCGCTCAGGTTTTGCAGCAGGTTAAGTTCCAATCCACCAGAAGAAGTTGTAGAAAACGCCACCTGTCTCTTTGAACGAACCGGATTTGGAGATTACAGAGTTTTCCGTAACAATTGTGAGGACTTCGCTTCCTTGTGTAAAACAGGCCGTCATTCATGTTCACAGACAGATTATTGGATGCGCATTGGCATGAAAATATTCGAATGGGTATCATTTCTTGTCATCCGGTGACAACAAATCCAATTCCAGCATAAATGCAGGTACAAGAGTACTGATCAAGATATATCTAGTGTCAAGACTATTGCCTAATATGGATTAGTGATAAAGAGTTCTCATTCAGCTTGACAATAACTCAGGTTCGAATGGCTACATCGCTAATGATATTTCAAACATATATATAGTGTCTAGAGTTAAGCCATCAAGCAAGAATTTTTCCGAATTTGATGAGCAATAATAATCAAGTTAATATAATTTGTTACCTACTGTTTTCTTTAGATCAATGAAGTTCATGCCTTGAGTAAAGTAAATTATGTGATCTGAATTAAAGCAATCCAAAAAAGCAACTGAGCGCTTAAAAATGTATTAGTACCCTTTAATTGTGCACTTCAGTATTCGTTCTTGTTTTTACAATATGGGTTTACTAGGCATGCTAAGATGTTGCTAATGGTGGCATCTGTTTCAGACTATGAAGAAAAGGAAGGTTAGGATCAGATTCCTGGTGTTTTCAAGCTAAGTGATACCATTTGAGAGGCTCTAGTTTAAGGCATTGTAGTTAGCTTGACTGTTTGCTTTTTATTTGATTCTTCCAACTCTTGCATTCTTGCACTCATCTTTTGTATTTATATACAGATAACAGATGGGAAGAGAGAGATTAAGATGGGACAAAAAATCTCACAAATTTCAGACCTCAAGCCCGGTGATCACATCTATACGAACAGGGCAGGTGGAACCTAAGCTCATCATGGTATATCTCACTGTTTCTCGCACTTGACCCATTTAATTTCTTTATCTCCATTGATCTGGTCTCACATATATAATATGATCATACAAAATTATGTATTAACATGCTGAGAATTGATTAGGTATGAGATTCAACACGTTTTTCATACGAAATTTAATTTTATAAAAGGTTAGAGGGTTGACTGTATGATGTAACAGAGTCAAGACTTAAAAAAAAAAAGTTCTGCTGGATAATCTACCTGATGATTATTATAAGAGATATTATGAAAAAAATCCTTGAAAAGTAATATAATTATAAACAACATCTGTGTTTTTTTTTTTTTTTTTTATTAGGTGAACTGCCTTTTGTCAGTAAAAAAAAAATCGATTGGTGTTAAAGTTATAATGGTAATTAGATGAATAATTTTATTTATTTTAATAAAATTAAATAAAAAACTAAATAATTAAGTAAAAATTAAAAATTAAATGAAAATTTTAATTTATCAGATCTTTACCATCCATTTTAGAATGGTGGAAATTAATCAAAAAAAAAGAAATTAAATATAAATTCAAAATTTAAAAATTAAATATATATTAAAAAACCCCCTAATCAAAACCCACGGTCTCCATCTATCTCTTCTTCTTCTTTTTCTTCTTCTCTCCTTCTCATTCTTTGAAATCTGGGTTTTGCACTCTGTCTCTCTTCTTCTTATTCGGGTTCGAAAATCTGAGTTGGTCACACTCAGACGATTTGAGTTCGTCGAAACTAAATGCAACTGGGTTCGACGGACCCAAATGAAGATGAAACTGGATTCATCAAACCTAGTTGAATCTGGGTTCGATGAATCCAAATCGTTTGGGTTCTAATCCAGTTGAATATGAGTTCGTCAAATTCAAATTCAATTGGGTTCGTCCAACCTAAATTCAATTAGATTTGTCATTTTTTTATTAATTTGTCAATTTTAAGTTTTAATTTTAATTTTTTATTTTGGGATTTTGATTGAACATACAAACCTTGATGGTTTTGTGGGTTTGTTTGTTTTGGAGATGTTGGAGATGAGTTTGCAGGTTAATATTTCTGGCATTGGTTAATTTTGACTGGTTGATGAATAAATTGTTTTGTATGGTTTTTTGTGTGGTTTTGATAGGAATTGATTGTTGTTGGTATAGTTTGTTAAAGAAGGTGGGTTGTTTGTTGATGAACTGGTCTGGTCGATTGAAGATGGATTGTTTGTTGATCAAGCTGGGTTGTTTGAATATGAAAATTTGGGCAGAAAACTTAGAAAATCAATTAGATTTTTGTTAATTGGTTATTTTTTTATTTAATATGATTATTAATCAATAATTTAAAGGTTATTTTAGTCATTACATATGTTTGAAGGGTATGATAGGTATTTTACAGAATCTTGATAAGGATATTTTGGATGGAAAATGTTAACTTTTTTGATAGAAAGTTAACCGCAGGAGACGGTTTACTTAATAAAAAAAAACTTAGGACCCATTTACCATTATTTTACTTTTCAGAGGGATTTTTCATAATATCTATCATTATAAACATAAATTATATATGTAAGCAGGAATTTATATAGGCTAGGAAATGGTGATTCATCCCATTCTGGACCGAAAGAAAACAAGCATATTTATCTCTTCAGCTTCTGCAGTCTCTTCTCTGCCTGGAGGAAGATGCTCAAAATGTGGATTCTCACCGGAAAAGGTTGGTGGCATGGTCAAAACCTGCCTGGATTGATTCCGGGAGGGCCATGACGTTTATGTCTTCATATATGAAGTCCCTATTGCCTTGTTCAGGTTCATGAGCACATCGACTCCCCTACAGGCTGAACAAGTTGTGCAACGTGCCATAAAGCTCTATGAGGAGAAGACAATATTTGGAGATTACAATATTGTGATTAACAACTGCGAGCACTTTGCTACCTACTGTAAAACAGACAGTCGGATATCAAAACAATCAATGGGTATAATGGCTGCACGCCTGCCCAAGCCTCTATAAATCACCAAATTTGTCTTGACGAGCACCATGTATGATTTCTTGTCATTGTCATGATCTGGTGACAAGAATTTCAATGTCAGGAGAGTTGTATACAAGTTGCTGGGAGCAAGCTAGTTGCATGTGTGCGTTTATAACAAACTATTTTAATTTTCTGAAATGCCTTGGTCGTGAAAAATTGTAATAATCTTGATCCAAATATTTTAATCGTAAAAGTAACTTTTGATTAAAATCCTTTATATGTTAATATTATTTTAATTAAATAAGGATGTGATTGTGAATGGTTATATCATTTTCAGGGAAAGCCTCATTCAACAATAAACATATGTTATAAGTTACCATCACATGCATGTTAGCAACTGAATCTCCATGCCCTCACATGTCACCTCTGTGTAGAATATACCACCTTTCTCTTTGAACAAAACAGATTCGGAGATTACAGTGTTTCAGTAACAATTGTGAGGACTTTGCTTCCTTGTGTAAAACAGCCAATCGTTCAAGTTCACAGAAAGATAACTAGTTACACATCGGCACGGAAATATATTCCAATGACATGCACCATGTATCATTTCCTGTCATTTGGTGAGAATAAATCCAATTCCAGCATAAATGCACGCAAAAGAGTACTGATCAAGATATCTAGTGTCAAGACTAACGTCTAATGTGGGTTAGTGATACAAAGTTTTCATTCAGTTTGACAATAACTCATGTTTGAATGATTACATTACAGGTCATATTTCAATATATATATATATAGTCTAGACTTAAGTCACCATGTAAGAATTTTTCTGAATTTGTGAACAGTAATATTCAAAGGTCGAAGTTAAATTTTAATATAATTTGTTACCTACTGTTTTCTTTAGATCAATAAAGTTCATGCCTTAGTAAAATAAATTATATGATCTGAACTATAGCAATCCAAAAAAGCACTGAGCGCTTAAAAATATATTATTGCGCTTTAATTATGTACTTCAGTTTTCATTTTTTTCTTTTTTGGTGTTTATTTACTTCTCTGTTCTTGCAATATGGGTTTACTAGGCATGCTAAGATGTTGCTAATGGTAGCATCTGTTTCAGACTACGAAGAAAGGGAAAGTTAGGATCAGATTCCTGGTGTTTTCAAGCTGGGTGATACCATTTGAGAGGCTCTTGTTTAAGGCATTGTAGTACTTGGCTTGACTATTTGCTTTTTTATTTGATTCTTCCAACTCTTGCATTCTTGCACTCTTGTATTGTACTTAAATATAGATAATCCAGATCGGAAGAGAGAAATTAAGATGGAACAAGAACCCTCACAAATTTCAGACCTCAAACCCGGTGATCACATCTATACAAGGAGGGCAGGAGGAACCTACACTCATCATGGTCCGTCTCACTGTTTCTCACACTCAATGTATTTAGTTTCTTTTTCTCCATTGATCTGGTTTCTCATTATATATTTTGATCATACAAAATCATGTATTAATATTTGGCTTCAAAAGAAAAAAAAATCATGTATTAATATAATGACGACTGATTAAATGTGGCATTCAATACGTTTTTTCATACTAATTTTAACTTTATAACGTTATAGAGTTGACTTTATAACGTTACATAGTCAAAATTTTAGAAAAAAAAATTGTGTCGGATGATCCATATGATAACTGTTATTAACATGCAAGCAGGAATTTATATAGGCGAGGAAATGGTGATTCATCTCATTCCGGACCCAAAGAATACAAGCGGATTTATCTCTTCGGCTTCTGCAATCTCTTCTCGTCCTCCTGGAGGAAGATGCTCAAAATGTGGATTCTCACCGGAAAAGGATGGTGGCATCGTCAAAACCTGCCTGGATTGCTTCCTGAAGGGCGATATAGTTCATGTCTCCATGACCACATTTACTCCCCTACCGGCTGAACAGGTTGTGCAACGTGCCATAGAGTTCTATGAAGAGAAGACAACATTCGGAGATTACAATGTTTTGACTAACAACTGCGAGCACTTTGCTATTTACTGTAAATCAGGCGTTCGGTTATCAAAACAAGTAATGAGTATAATACCTGTACCCGCGCCCATGTGTCTATTACTATAAATCACCAACTTTGTTATCTTGACGAGCACCATGTCTGATTTCTTGTCATTGTCATGATCTGGTGACAAGAATTCCAATGTCAGCAGAATTACATTGTATGCATGTACAAGGTCTTCATCAGAATTACTTTAATAGTAAAAGCAATTTTTTATTAAAACACTCTATAGGTTAGTACTATTTTAATGAAATAAAGGCGTGATGGTGAATGGTTATATCATTTTAGGAGATAGCCTGTTTTAGTAATAAATATATGTTATAAGTTACCGTCACATGCATGCTAGCAACTGAATCTCCATGCCCTCACATGTCACCTCTGTTTGGATCCTTTTCTAATACGAGTTTACAGGTTGCCAGTGACAAATATCATTTTGTATTCAAGTAAAGCATCTCTGTGCCAACATGTCGCCTCTAGCATTTCATAACAATTCCTCATTATCTAGAATATATCCAATTTTGACTAGACTTCTTTAGGTTGCATGTTAAAGTTTAGATAAGGAGAGAATTCATAAATTAATATTCCAACAATAAAATATCTTATTGGAAGACCATTGAAATAAAGCAATTCTTGTACTATGTTATCATTAATGTAAAGCAATTCCTTCAATATATACTTGTTTGATTTTTCCATCTCTTGGATTCTAAAAATTTGTTGAAAGTAGATAAACCAAAAACAGATTGAAAGAGACAGAGAGAAATGGGAGAAGTAGTTCATTTCACACTCCAGTCTCAGTTTTCCAAACTTTTTCCTTAATTATTAGTTGCATCTCTGTTAATGTGGAGCTGCATATGTAATGTAACCAATAAGTCATTTTACTGTACAAGTTTAGTATGTTATAAGCGATTGATTAGTATTAACGAAAAAAAATAATCGAGTTAAACTATCTTAATGTGAGTGTGAAAGATCATCAATGGTCTTGATCAAAATTGTCATTGTCGTGAAAAGATTCTGAAATCAAAACCTTTAATTACTAAACTATAACCATCATAACCATTGTAATATATGTGAAAGAGAGAGAGACAGAGAATGGGGAGGTCCACAGGAACCTTGGCCTCCCTTCCCATAAATTGTTTTTTAGAAAAAATTATAAAATTTTATCATCATATATTAACATTTTTTTTACTTTGATCACTCCAAACATATAGTTTTGGCTATGCCTTTGGAGTAATCAAGACCCTTCATGACCAAGTATGGATTTTAATAATCAAGACAGCAAGGACATTGGGATGATAATGAATCAATTTTTCCATTGGTATTCAAACAAAAAATCTATACTTTTAGAAAGAAAAATCACTGCTTCCATTGTGGACAGTTTAGCTTATATTACTCCTAGGTCTCAAGTAATCAGATTCAGAACCTGCCCAGAGAAGGAAATACAGATTTAAGCAACTTGAAAGTATAGCACATGCCAGTTTGCTGGAAGCAATGATCTCCACACAACTGTGGTGTTCCAAGCATATTTCCAGATGCCTGGTGGACTTCCAAATATAATCAGGACGTGACCAAGGCCGTCCAAATTTAATCAAATGCCTGTAGTCTATGATGTTTATGATCACTGATGCAGGCATTGGTTTGCTCGGTTATCTTAGGCCACCCTGGGAAGGAACAATGTGTTCACTTTTCTGTCCTGTCTTTGGCCGCAGCTTTTGCTGTGAGCAAAAGTGCAGTTCTGCCTGAAACATGGTGTTTATATTTCCTCTATAACATTATCCATTCTTCTTTTTGAACATTTCTTCTGTCATCTCAAAAAGAAATGCAATTCTGGAGTACTAGCAATGCAATCTTCTGTTCTACTAGAATTCTCATTTCACTCTCGGATCCTTCTGATCCGTAGCGGTATTCATTGCTACAGAAAATGCAACTATGCAAGCACGCATTCTGTCATCAACCATGGTCAAACACAGGTTACATAACAATTTTGCTGCAATTCAAGACAGCCTTGATAGTTTACGTAACAATGTTGTAGAA
Source organism: Nephelium lappaceum (assembly GCA_021234005.1). Lineage (NCBI taxonomy): Eukaryota > Viridiplantae > Streptophyta > Magnoliopsida > Sapindales > Sapindaceae > Nephelium > Nephelium lappaceum. The sequence goes on from CM037998.1 coordinate 5,453,709, forward strand.
ATTCAATGCGATAAATGATGATCTGAACATTATATGAACCCAACTTCTTCATTTCCACATTTCCAATAAGTAAAATTCAAATCCAATATAGCTTCTATAACCTATAACTCAACTCGCTATTGTTTACAACAGGTTAAGAGTTGAAAAGACTTAGAAACTAACATACCTCACCACCATAACAGGGAGTTGCTGTTTGCAACACAAGAAAAATGTTCCACCTATCCAATTTCTTGAAATGAAAAATCAATTAGATGCACTCCAAACTTCATGCAAATACAAGAAGAAATATAATTTATAAACCAACTCAGACAGCTTCAGTGAGTAAAACATTGACAGTAAACATTTGAAAACTGATCGTAGCCAGAAATTCACATTTAGTAATCAAGCTAGGTAAGCTAAATTTCAAATTCAATGCACTGAAGAAATAGGTAAAAGCTTACTCATTGAAATTAAGCAGATAGTGACAAGCACGAAACAAGCATGCTGTAACTACAATCAGCTAACTGTGGACAGATGTGCAAAGCTTCATCCATGAAATGAAATCCTCCATAACATTGCATTATTGAAGTAAACACTCATAACATGATAACTGGTAATGAGCTAAATTGACAATAATGTCATGTCACAGAAAATAAGTTGAGCATTTACTAAAAAACTAAAAACTAACATAAACAACTAAAGCAGAATCCTTTTACACAGAAGAGTTCATAAGGTAGACCAACTTTTTAACAGTTTGAAGACTTAAATGGGTGCTGCACAAGTCGTTCTAAAATGGCCGGTCTGATTGCAACGACTACAATGTACAACTCGCTTCACACGACCCCGGTCTTCTGCTCGAACTCGCTTCTTTCTTGGTCGACCAGGAGGCCGAAGTGATTTGGGTGGGTTGATAACAAGCTCAACAGCTTTGGCGGCATTTGGGTCCCCCTCGGACAACTCCTTCCACAGACTTTTATCTGGAATTGGATGAATGGTTTGTGAATAGGTTTTTCTATAGGTTGCTACGGTGAAACAACTCTCAGTAAAACGATGAACATTCTGCCTGCAAGAGAGAAGAGCAGCAACAGCATGAGCGCAGGGCAAACCATATAGCTGCCAACCCCGACAAAGGCAACAGCGATTTCGAATGTCCACAATGTTTGTTCCTTCATGAGATATAACTTCAAATTCAGCTTCGTTAGCACGAAGCACTTGGAAAGTGCGTGCACGGTCTAAAGCCTCTGCAACACGCCTCTCAGCAGAAGGCACAAGTAGTGAAGCCCACTGCATACTGGTCTCTCGGCGTTCATTGAACCAAGTCATGAGCTGTCTCCTAATGCATTCCATCATCTGTATAATAGGAAGCCCAGAGGCTTCCAAAATCCAAGAATTTAAAGATTCAACTATGTTAGCTGTCAAATGCCCAAACCGGGATCCTTCAAAATAAGCTGTGGCCCATAAACGTGGGGGAATTCGTCGAATCCAATATGCAGCATCTTGAGATATCTCCTCAATCTCCAAAATTTTTGCTTCAAATTCAATTACAGTCAAAGCATTAGCAGCTTCCCACAAAAGGTTGACAAGCAAGGTGTTATTGAACTCTTTGCGAAAGTTTTCACTCAAGTGCCGCATGCAAAACCCATGAAAAGCAGTTGGAAAATTTGCTTCCACTCCCTCTACAATGCCCTTCTGCCTGTCTGACAAAATTGTAAACTTTGGCATGTTTTCCGTATTAAGCTCGAGTAAATTATGAAGTTCAGACAGAAACCACATCCAGTTATCATCATTCTCCTCATCAACAACACCAAATGCCAGAGGAAACAATGCACCGTCCCCATCAAAACCGGTAGCAAGAAGCAAAGTACCAAGGTACTTGCTTTTCAAAAATGTCCTATCGAGCCCAAGGAGAGGTCGACATGCATTCAGAAAACCATAGATTGATGCCTGAAATGATATGAAGAGACGCTGAAAGCAGTTATCCGATGGATTTCCATAAACAGAGGCAATACTTCCAGGGTTTGTCCGCTTAATCTGCTCACAATATTGAGGAAGCAAGCGATATCCTTCTTCAAAGGATCCACGCATCGCAGCCATGATACGCTCCTTGCCCCGCCAGGCTTGCTTGTATGATAAGGTTATGCCATGAACCCGGTGAATCTCTTCCAATATTTCCTTTGGCTTATAATTAGGGTTCTCCCGGAGCCGTTGCTCGACAGAATTAGCCACCCACTGAACTGAGGCTTGTTGATGGCCCAGATGTGAAATTCCTCCACATGTATGACTCTCATGAATGGTCCTGATTGTAAAAGTTGGAACACCTGGGAGCTTTGCTGCATGTATACGCCAGGGGCATCCCTCACTTGCACATTTAGCAGTAAAGCGAGTCTTGTCAGACTTTATGGTCTGCATTTCAAAGTGAAGAGCAATGGCTGTATCCCTCAATGCCCTACGGCAGCTCTTCACATCTGGAAATTCTTGGCCAACCGTTAGCTCATAAGAAGGACTTGCAGAAATGGTACGGGCCTGAATGACAGAACCATTACTGATTACAATCTGGGAGTGAACACCCATTTCATCAGCAGGTACCATCCCCATTTCCTGATGCTGGTCCACCAATTCTAGATTATCATCAAGTTCTTGGTTCTCTGAAACAGCCAATTCACTATTCTCTGGTAAAGCTAACTCATGGTTATGTGCAACGAGAGCCAACTCATGGTTACTGTGTTCAGGTTTCTGATCCATAGCTAACTCATTCTCATGTCCATAACTGTGACCATCATCCCCTTCTTGATGGTCATGGTTCTGTCCTAAACCCATGTCATGGTCATGAGGATGTCCTAAACCCAGCTCATTGTTCTCGTTCTGTCCCAAACTCAGATGATGCTCATGAGCTTGACCCAATTCCAAATCATGGTTCTGAGTAAGACCCAAGTTATGACTATGACCTAGTACCAACTGCTGGTTCTGCCCCATACCTAAATTGTGGCGTTGCCCAAGAATTATATCGTGGTTTGCCATTGAAGAAATTGATCACTATCAATCACCAAAACCAACTCAGCACCCAAACGAACTACCAATTTGTAAATCAACAGTCAAAGAAACTGCCTTCTAGTCAATACGAGCCTGGAAAGTAATTTAAGAAAACAAATGTTAATTAAAAGCCATTGAACTTCTTTCAGATTTACCCTTTTTTTCTTTTTATTGTTTTTTGGTTATAAACCTAAACATGTCTCAAACAGAAGGAATATATCGATCGATGAACAAATTCCCAAACCTGATATGACATAACAACGTGGACAATTCGATCACAGACAGAGTTAAGCTATCTCAATACATATACTAGCAACACCAAAATTATAATAAACAAAGCAACAAAATATAGACAGAATGCTGAAAAAGACACAACCACATATTAATCACTCAACTTCCAGAACAAAAACCGCAAAGGAAAGTGAACTTTCTAGCTTTCATCAAGGAGCATGAAACTTAACAGTCCACCTTTTACACTAAATCATTCAATTCTCAGACAAACAACAATACCCAAACGTCACAAAATTTGTCCACAATAAGATTTACTAACACAAATAACAGCCATTATGAAAAGCAAATTCTTAAATCTGTGTTGAAAAGCAAAATTTAGCAGTCCACTTAAGATGCTAAATCTTTCAATGCTTGAATTCACAAGCGAAATTTAGCAGTCACATAAACAACAAAACCCAAATGTCTCCAAATTGTCCGCATTAACATTCATTAACACAAATAAAACTAAACCAATAATCAACACAAGTAAAAACAACATTTTGATAGCCAAACAAAAGCAGTAAAACACACACATTCACATAATTCAGATCATAACATAATTGCTAATTCCAATACAATCCCTAAAATCCAAACACACAACTCCACCTAAAAACATTTAAATTAAATCAAATCAAAACAACAAAATCCAACAAACCCCAAAAAGCACAATCAACCACAACAACATAAAAACCAATAAAAAAAAAAAAAAAAAAACCACTACAAAACCCACAAAAGCAAAATCATTCACAGTGAAAATCAAACCACAAAAAAGAATTAAAAGAAGGGGAAAGAAGTTTTACCTGAACTGAAAAGAACCCAGAAATCAAAAACCCACATACGAAACCCTAACCCTAACCCGGATCACCAATTCACATCTCCCAAAAGAGAAGGAAAGATTCAAACTTTCCCTCCAGACAGGTCAAACCCCAGAAACCCGAAGTGGGTATGACGCCCGGAAGAGATCGGAGCCGGATAAGGCGGGGAATTAGGGTTTTGGGGTGGGAAAAATTAGGGTTGAAGAGTGGAGAGAGAAAGTGGGGGTTTTTGAAATTGGCGGGTAAATTGAATTGAATTGGGGGAAAATCGGGGAAGGGCAGAGGTGGAAGAGAGGAGAGAAGAGAAGGGTAGGGATTGGGAATTGGGAATTACAGGGGCAGAAGAGGGAGTCTGTTGTTTGAGGGTTTACAAGGGGAAATACAAAAGCTTCTCGTTTGTTTTTGATTTCAAAGGGTATTTCTGTCTTTATTCCGGCCTTTTAGGGTTACCTCTGTTTTGTTGGCTTTTTTGGATTTACTGTTTTGGCCCTTTTTTATTTTTGTTCATGGGTATTGATATTGGGTTGTTTTTGCTTTGCTAACAAGGAAATCTTGAATTTTTTTTTTTTATTTCTTTTTTTAGCAAGAATCTTTAGTGTAAATAAGTTGAAAGGTGATAAAAATTGGAAATATATTGATGCCATAAATTGATTAAGTAGATTGGATTAAGTTGATTAATCAAACATGATGAGTTAAATATAAATGGTTACTCTCAAGTGTAGCCACTTACTTCTAGTTATTGAGATGTTTTCCTAAATTGTTAATTATGGTGTAACGTTAGAATTGAATGAAGAAACTTAAACTTGGATAAAATAATAGTATCCAAACTTGAAACTGATCCTAATAAAATGAGTTTCTTATGACAAGATTAGATAAAATGTACACAAACTTGGAACTCATGTCAATAGCACAAACCTTAAGAAAAAATTTGAAACAAAATTAAACCAATACATGACTTGTAAGGAAAAATGTTTAAGATCTACAACTCTTTAGATGATACGATATAATAGCACAAAAGTTAATAATAATTTTCAATATATGAAATTAAGAATAGCCTAAAAGGGTTGAGCTATACCAATTTAAAAGTTCAAATTAAAAAAGTAATTTCAATAATTATCTATCCATTTTTACTTAATCCGATAGTAAAATTAGAGAATGAATTCAAGATTCATAATAACCATTAGATTGTGTAAAAAATCGATGGATAAATGCTTAAATTACTTTTTAAGTCAATTTTAAATTAATATAGCCTAAGCCAAATCTAAAAACACTACTTAATATGAAATAGATGGAAAATAATATCCCAATTAGAAACCCTATCTGAAAAAAGTTAATTATTATGTTTTGAATTCAAATTGGACTTCCTTTACAATGTAATTAGAAAAGCGTTATCATATAATCGGTCTCAAACTATGAATGGGTGTGCAGATTAAATTTATGGGATGTATTCAATTTAGATTTGTATAGAATCGAATGAAATTTAGTTGTATTCAAAAAGTAATTTTTTTATAAGTATTCAAAAATAGTTAACTTCACAAATTTATTTAAGTGGTGGATTTTGATGGATGTAAAAGTTATCTTTATGATAAAAAAATTTATGACTAATTTTACCAATTTTCTAAAGATTTCATTGGATGTCTTACATAATTCTAATAAAATCAATACAAAATTTATAAAAATACGTGAATTCCATAAAAATTTATCATTAAAAATAAATTTCATCAAACTCCGACAATTTTTATATTGAATGTACCATGAATCAATTCAAATGTATATTTATTGCAATTTTGACATATTAATAGTACTTTCTAATTGAATTCGTCAACAACACAATGAATACTTATCATCATTAAAGAATGATTGTCATAATCACCATAATAATTTATTGAAGGATGACACAATTGCAGTTTCGTATTGGATGATTACAAACTTCATCTTTTATGAGATCAATTTATACTTAAAAATATGAACTATCATCATAGGATTGGATGTGAGCTTCCTCTACAGTACACTCATGTCTCATCATCCACAAATACCAGTTAGTGAGGTATCCATCAAGAAAACCAATGATGATGGGTTTTGATGATTTTATTTTATGAAAATTGTTTATAAATAAATTGAATTTTTAATAAAATTAGATATATTCATTTTAAAACTTACTATAAATTATTTTTAATAATTTTATTCTATTTAAAATTATTAAATGTATAATCTTAATTAATAAAAATATTTTGACAATTGGTATTATTAGTATCATGTAAACTATGAATTATGTGATAAATACTGTATTGGTTATAACTCGCATATCACGTCAGTGATATAAATTTGAAATTGATATACTTTTAAATTACGTAAAAGTTTATTGTTTTGAATTCACATCTCACTCTATGATTTTTAATAAGATTAATTATTATTGTTAAATTTTAATTATAAGGTGAAAAACAATAATTCTTTTAACATATACTTGTAACTTTGTGTCAAGTTTTAAATATACAAAAGTGAAACTGGTAAGCTCCTTCTACTCATTTTAATGAGATTATGTGATCGAGTAATGTATACATCCATTTTTTTCTTTTTAAGTTGATACCAATTGGATCAATGATTTGTCGAAACTTACTATATCAAACACTACTCGTGCAATCTGATATTTAAAAGTTTGTTGGGACTTACTAAGATCAAATACTAGTTGCGTGGCATGGTTTGTCAAGATTTATTGAGATTAAATACTAGTTGCATGTCTTAGATATCTACTCCTACAAATAGAAGACAACTAATGAGATCAAACATTAGTTGCGCAATCTGGAAATGTACTCGAATGATAAGGAGATTATTGAGATCAAGCATGTTCATACTAGTTTCACAACTTGAATATCTATTTACACGAACATGAGACAACTATTCCAATATTAAGATCAAACATATGCACAAGACAATTATTGAGATCACTACTCTAATACTGAGATCAAAAACTAATGGTGTAATATTGATATCTACTTTCATGAATAGGAGACAATTGGGATCAAATATGTCAAAACACCTTAATACTAGTTGCACAACCTAAATATTTACTCACACAAGTTGTAGTTTGGATACTTACTCTTATGAACATGACAACTATTAGGCAACTATTCACATAATAGGGTATTGGATATCTATTTTCACAAACAGGAGATAATTGAGATCAAACACGTTCAAACTAGTAACCTGACTAAAATATCTACTCATGCTAGTTGCAAGGTCTGGAAATTTAAAATTTGAACCCTTTAACCTCTTGGACGATAGGAAGATGTACAACTATCTATACCAGGTTGTGTGTGTGAGTATACATCTATTTTATTTGTTGAAAAGATAAGCATATGTTTTGTGAAGGCTTTAACATTCAATAAAATTCAAAAACAGTTTTGTGATGAATTATATAGAGAACACTATATTACCTAAATTCTTATGCAGATACACGGTATATATAAGCTGTAATTAATAAATCATCTAATGATTAACATATTTATCTTAGTTAAATCTCACCCTACCATTTTCAATCTCAAATCTCAACTATTAAATAGAATTCAACAATTATCCCTAAATGTCTCATTCTATTTTCAAATTAATCAAATTCATAAAAAGAAAGGAAAAGATCTACACATTTTAAGACTTACAGACAATATTGACCTATTAAATCCTAATCGTTTAACAAAAAATACAAAAAAAAAAAAATCATAAATTGAAAAAAAATAATTAAATTGATAAAATTATGGTGGTGCATTGATCCATTAATCACAAATTCACAGCAAGACCAAGTCAACATGTTTTCGGTATGGTAAGGACATTTTCGGTAACAGACAAATATTTCAGTTGGTTTAACGGTCAAATCATTCCTCACACACTGACGTCATCTCTTCCCAACCAAACCCATTCTCATTGGTAGGTTCCATGGACCCCACCACCGACCGTCTTTTTTCATTGGTCGGTCGTGCACCTTTTCTCACCGGCACGTAGTCCATACCCGTCATCTTCCTCATCAAAATTCAACTCCAAAAATAGCACCAAAAATGAAAAAATAAAAAATATATATAGAAAACCCCCAAAAAAGTCAATCTTTTCTTCATCTTCGAAGTGGGTTCCTCCCAAAAACGTTCCCTTGTCGAATTTTTCACGAAAAAGCCCTTTTTTTTCGTGTAAAAAACACTGCTTTTGACAGTTTATTTGAACTGGAATTGGTTGCAGTGCCTTTTTTTGGTTTTGTTTTTGTGTTCACTTTCGGTACGTGTCGTTTTATCTTATCAGCAGCTGACTTTTTGGCTTTTGTCGGCGTGTTTTTTCCATTAAAATTTGTTTTTATTTTTTACTTATTTTTTATTTTTTTAATATATATATTTATAAATTGAAAACTACGTGCAGTCCTTGATGAGTTTTTATTAAAAAATATATATATTTTTTGTGTTTGTTTGTTGTGTACGATTTGGTGATGTTCTTCTTCTGACTCTTCTCCGAACTGGGTTGATTCGTTTTTTCATTAAAAGGTTAGAATTTTTTCATTTTCTTTTTTGTTTTCTGATTTGCTTGGGTTGAGTTTTGAATCTTTGATATGTATATATTGATTTGTTGTTTGTGAATGAGTTTGTGATGTTTATTTGAGTTTTTTTTTATTGTTGTCTGTTTGTTATATGTGATGGGTTGTTATTGATTGGTGTTATTGACTTGTGTCATTTTCATTAGCGTAGTTCTTTGTTTAAAATGGTTTAAGGTCGTTTGAGTTTGTTGGTTTATATATATATATATATATATATCTTTAATTTGATGAGCTTTTCATTTATCATCATTGTCAAGATTGTAGATGTTATTGTGATCTGCTCTAATGAGCTTGCTATTTGTGTGTCTTTCTATAAGTTTTGTTTTGTTAAGCTAGGCTTGTTATTTTGTATCTTGGTTTTGGAGCTTTTATGAAATGAAATTTGGTTTGTTAGCTTCTCATTTGGGATGCATGTGGTGTTTCAAGGAAGTAGGATTTCTTTGGGAAATGAAGTTCTGATGTAGTGTATATGTTCGGATTTTTAATGGCATTAGTCTTTACAAGAAGTGGGTTTCATATGTTGGCCTGTATGGTGTAGTAATGTTTAGAATTTGATTTATTAGCTTCTTTTGGAGGATACACTTTGGTGTTTATTGTTTTGTATTATTTTGTAAAATGTAGAACAACCTTGAGTAGTGCACTAGGTCCGGTTCTGAAAATTTCTGGTACTGAATTTGGTTATCAAGGTTGTTTTTGGTACTACTGATCATATTGCATCGGTGAAGAATTATACGAGTATTAATATACTACTTCTGATGTTGGGTTGATGTTGATGTGCCTTTCACTTTTGTTCATTTATGATTGTTAGATTGTGATGTAGCCTGTAGGAAAATGTGAATTGTTTTCTGTTTTGTGGTTGATTCTTGAATTGCTTCTGATTTGTTTTGTTTTGTTTTTTTTTTGGTTTTTTTTTTTTTTTGATGTGGTTACAGTGTTGTTCCTGTCTTGGATCTTTTATTACATTTTGAGAGGATTGGAGTTTCGTGCGTGTTGGCAATTGAGTATTTGATTCTGAAGTGAGTTAAATTTGGTAGGGCATGGCTGCCAGGGGAAATTTATCTGTTAAACCACAGAAAGTTTCCCAGGGTTGTAGCAGAGCTTTGGCGTCAGCTGTTCTTGAATGGTTGCTGATATTCTTCTTGTTCATTGATGCTGTATTGTCCTTCTTTATCACTAGATTTGCTCATTACTGTAAATTGCAGACCCCGTGTCTGCTTTGCTCGAGACTTGACCATGTTTTGAGCAATAAGAAATTGAATTACTATTGGGAATTGATCTGCGGCAATCATAAGTTGGAGATCTCATCCTTAGTTTTTTGTCATGCACATGATAAGCTTGTTGATGTCCATGGAATGTGTGAGAATTGTCTTTTGTCATTTGCCACAATTAACAAGTCTAATGCTGAAACTTACCGGTTATTGGTGGGCAAGGTGGGGGATGAATCTAGTTTTGGTTGTGATGAGGACCCGTTGCTTGAGGGTCAACGGAATACTCAGTCAAGAGTAAAGCATTGTTCTTGCTGCAATGAACCATGGATTTCTAGAGGCTATGTTGAAAAACTGATGCAACAAAAATCAATTGATTCCAAGAATGCTGAATTTGATGTTCCTTTATCAAGTGGTGATAACCTGAATTACCTGAAGAGGAGTGACGAACCATCGTTGTCAAATAGAGTTACTCATCCTAGAGGTGGGCTAGAGACTCGATCTCATGTAGGGTACAGAGAGCTGAAGATTACTTCAGACACTGAATCGGAAATTTTATCCGATGATGATGATGCAAGTGCTTTAATACATGTCACTTGTGTTCCCAAGGAAGATCTTGCAGCTCAATTTGAGCAGTTGGACCCTTGCTTTATTACCCAATCAAATGATTTGGCTTTAGAAAGATTGATAGATCCTGTTTCTGCAGTTTCTCCTTCCTTTTTAGACTCCAAGGAAAAATCAGATGTTATCGACACCCATAATGGCACATCAGTGGCATCTATCCCTGCGGTAGGACTTGGCTTGGAGGAACTTAATTGGGAACAAGTTGACTTCGAGGCTGATCATTCTCCACATAGTGATTTGATTTCTGTTGACAATGTTTCCCCGTCATCAGATCTGGGGAAGACATCTGTTGATGTATCAAAAGAGAGCAAGTTCATTTCGCTCGATGCTGTCCTGACATCACCAAATGTAGGGAAAACTTCTACCGTTGTATCAAAAGAGAGCGAACTTATTCACCACGATGTTTCTCCATTGTCAAATTATCCAGAAGATCCCAATGATGTATCCAGGGGGAGCAAGCTTGTTTCCTCTGATGAAGTAACTCTTTCATCAAATGCTGTTGAAACTTCTGCTGATGTAGCAGACAAGAGCAAGGATGTTCCCCTATCATCAAATGACAGGGATACTCCTTCTGAAGTGTCAAAAAATAGCCAAGTTATTGTCAATGACAATGACCCGCCAATGTCGAGTGCTATGGAATCTCCTGTTGAAGCACCAAAAGAGAACAGTAAGTTAAAGTTTTTCGATTTTACTTTTTGGTTCACTTACTCATCCTCCTCTCCTTTGAGTAATTGCTGTCATAATCCCAAATTCTAGCTTTCATGTACATAGTAAGGTTTTATTATATTGCTTGAGATGCATCTGCTCTGTGTTATTTAAGGATAGTCAAGAAGTTTAATTCATAGTTCCAACCTGAAGAAATTGTTTTAAAGTTTCAGATATGTTTAGCATGAGATATATAGCAGAGGGTGACTCTGATGTATTCTTATCAAACATGGAGATAATTCCATTGTAGAAGTATTTCTATCATTGTTATTGTTTCTTTTTGGTAACCTTTCCCCAAGTCCCCCCCTTCAATAGAATATCAAAACCCTCCAATGGAGGTGATTACGTTTCAAACTGGTATTCATCCTATTTAGTGTACAAAGCTATGGAAATTTAAAATTGCATTATTTCATTCTTTTTGTGCCACTATAATATCTGAAGTGTGCTAGACATTTTTGGCTATTGGTTTGAAGCCTTATTGTATCTAATATTTCTTGTAGGTGTTACAAGAAGTGTTGAACTTCAGAAGACTGTCTGTGACAGGGAACGAAGAAATCTGCAAGACGGGAAGTGTGCCAAGTACATCAGATGAAACAGCTGTGGAAAGAAACCCTATCTTAAATGATACTGGCCTGCAACCAGCCAGTTCATTGGATCTCAGCGAAGCTTATAAGGTAGCTGTTAGCAATAGAGGAAGACAACTGTCTGAGGTGCTTGCCGAACAATGGACTGGGAAGGATTCTTCAAGACTTAGTGAAGATCTGAAGCTCTTGTTATCTCAACTATCTGCTGCCCGAGGATTTGATCAATTAACTTCTGATATGAGTCCTAGAGTGTCTATAAGTGATGAAGTCAAGAGTTTCGATGCTTCTAGCTCTAATGGAATGCAATTACTTCAGAAAAGATTTTCACTTGAGAGAAATGAGTCTGGTCTTGAATCTCTCGATGGAAGCGCTGTCAGTGAAATTGAAGGTGAAAGTCTTGTTGATCGGTTGAAACGGCAGATCGAGCATGATAAGAAATTGTTGACTGCTGTGTATAAGGAATTAGAGGAAGAGAGAAATGCCTCAGCCGTTGCTGTAAATCAAGCAATGGCCATGATCACTAGACTGCAGGAGGAGAAAGCATCACTTCACATGGAAGCCTTGCAGAACCTAAGAATGATGGAAGAACAAGCTGAGTATGATATGGAAGCCCTTCAGAGCACAAATGATCTTCTAGCTGAGAAGGAGAAAGAGATTCAAGATTTAGAAGACGAGCTTGAATATTTTAGGAAGAAGTACCCGAACGAATCAATGCTGGAAAATATGTTGAAGTCAACTCATGACTCAGAGACAAGAGAGATCAATATAGATCATTCAGAAGTTACTTGTGTCAAAGCAAGTGGAAGTGCTGATACAAAATCAGTTACCGGAAGTCCTAAAACGAATACTTTATCTGAGGATGTGAATGCAGCTGCTCTTAAGAATCCTTTGATAGATTTTGGAGAGGAAAGGATGTCTATTTTACAAAACTTGAAGAAGTTGGAGAAGAAGCTTTATATGTTTTCATACAATGGGCGGGGCTCAGATGTTGTCAATGATAAATATGCTGGAAATGAAGGAGATGAGGTAAGTGATTCAAAGGACCTCAAATACACAGGGGATTCTCAATTGAACTGGTGAAGCAAAGGAGAGAGATTTGCCAATGCTAAATGATGCATCTGCATCAAAAGAGAGTGACGATCATAAACATTCTGGAAATGAAGGAGATGATGTAAGTGATTCAAAGGACCTCAACTGTAAAGGGGATTCTCCATTGAATGGTGAAGCAGAAGAGAGAGACTCACCAATGCTAAATGATGCATCTGCATCAAAAGAGAGTCCATTTACTGATGTATATGTTTCGTCACTTGACGTACCTCAGTTAAGTAGCAAGGAGAGTGTTGATTTCGATTATAGCGGGCAATGTTCTCCTGTGGCATGTACAGGGACGGATTTTGTTTCTCTTGCAAATGAGGTTTCTGATCTGAATGATAGGTTGGACTCACTTGAGGCGGATCAGAACTTCCTTGAACTCACCATTAACTCACTCAAACAAGGCGAAGAGGGAATTCAATTTATTCGGGAGATAGCTTCTCACCTTAAAGAATTACGAAGGATTGGAGTACAAATAAGAGACTATCCTGTTGCTTGAGGCCTATAATTTATCATCTCAAAGGTGAGTACTTTCTAATTTTATCTCTTACTCTCCTTGAAAATATATAAACTTCTCTGCAATAGTCGTTGTCCTTTCTTTCTTACCGGTGGGGCAGATTATATGATGTTATATTTATGTATGCATGTATGAGGATGTTTACATGCGAAAGTAGGAGTGGCATTGAAAGGGGAAAGAATGCTTCTAATCTGCTGTGCCATTTAATAATTCATGTTGTACATCAAGAGATATTTCTAAAAGATGTCTATGGGACTTGTTTTGCTTTTATCCTCCAGAATGGTAATGGTTGCAAGGACAAATTATCTGCATACTGAATGACTTTCCCAAGCTACTATGATTTACTGTTTGCATGAAACTTGAAATGCATATCATTATCATGCGATCCAATTTTTGTATCAGCATACGTTAACTCTCACCTACAACTTCTTGAATTTATTTTTCAGGTTTCTCTTCAGAACGTTGTTTCTCCAGAAAGAAGTTCCAAACATACAATGGTGGATACAATGAAGACCGGTTATAAATTGTACAGAAGCACTGGCTTGCTTTTTCTACATAGACAAAAGAATACAATAGAGATTGACTTCATATAGTAGTGTGCTTGCATTATTTATTTATCCGTTTTTCTTTTTGTTTTTTTACACTAGCTAACATATTTTACATACTATGATCACGTTGAAGGAGTTGGCGAAGTTTTATTTTTTCTTTTTCCCACTTTGTAATATGAGTTTGGCAATTTCCCAGTTCTTCTTCCCTTTTTTTTTTCTCTTGATTTTGAGAGTGGATGAGAGTGATTGCATTTGTACAAGTTTTTGTGTAAAGTTAATGGTATTGTTCATTAAATAGGTTGAAAATCAGTTCAACCCATTGTGTTTGTACATTAGAAACAAGTCATGAATTCTACATGTAAATTTGCTCTGCCTCTTTGATTTCAGATTTATTGCACGAATTCTTGTTACTTCTTTTCTGTATTAGCTTCGAGGGCTTGTAAATATTTCTTATAATTCTTCCTTCTATCAATGGGCTCATGATGAGAGTTTCCAGTTTTGATGTACTTACTCAGGTCAGTCAGAAACAGACAATCAATTCAAGATACCAGTGTATCTCTTCATATAATCTTGACTATAATATGATATCAAGCATATACCTAAAATCCAATAATGTCTATAAGTTGGCCAATTGCAAAAATAGGTAGAAGGATAGTTACTTGTATGTATTATGATTTTTTTTTTGAATGGTAGGGAAGAGAGGATTAAATTTATAGAAAACTATCCATATTTTGTATTTTATGACAAAAATGAGACTTAAACCTTTGACTTTTTAAAATCAAAGGAAATGTTTAACCAATTCTACTAACGGGTGGTGTGCAAAAAAGTAATATGTTTTGATGGAGAAAGGGATTGAACAGTGATGGATAAAAAAGAAAAGAAAGTAAGGCACATGTCATTAGCATATTTTTATATTTGTAAAATGTATGTATTACGAGATAATAATGCGTGCAATTATAATAATTAGAAATTCATGGACATTTTTTTTTTTTAATTATTGAGACTAGTTTAAAAAATAATTGGAATCAAGTGGGATCAGATATTTATGACGTGGCCCAATGAAATGACTCTCATATGAGAGGAAACGACTTATACATAAGTGAAAGAAGAGTTCACTTAAGGTAGAAGGGTGACCTATACATAACTAGGAGATACACCAATTTCGGGATGAAAGGTGTTGAATCATGGTCTTACAGGAGGTCATGGGTGGGCTGCAGTGTTTTTACCCGTTGCATTGTTGCCAAGTGACAATTCATTCACATTTCTAATTTTGTTTTTTTTTTTGAAAATGAAAGCCTACATTTATGTGGGGTAAAAGTGAAATTATAACTTTTTGTAGGGCTAAAAATGGAAATTTCATTTTTATAATATATTGGCCAACAATAAATTTGTCCATTTATTTATTAAAAAAAAATAATAATAATAAATTTGTCCATTTATTAATTTAAAACCAAAACCGACCCGACCCATTTATTAGATCCGGGTGCCGTCCATGGTGCGTTTGAAGAAGACACCTTTAACAGTCCAAAAGTAGCGAGAGAGAGAGTACAGCAGCGCCTCCTGCAGCAGATAGTACCGTCGACAACAACGAAGCGGCGCCGTTTCTGGTGCTCTGGATTGACAGACAGAGAGGATGCTTCAAAGCAGCAAAACAGGAGTGTTTTCGATAAACACATACGCTTTCAAGCCTTCTATTCACAGACTCTCCCTTCCAAGCCCTCCACGTCAGCTCACCTTCTTTTCCATGACCAAGTCCCCCCACAATCCCCTCCGTGCCTCACGTGCCTCTCACGTGACCACCTGCTCCTCTCTCAGGTAGTTAGTTTATAGCGGTTTGTTACTTTCAAATGCTTGTTAAACGGAACTTACCATCTGGGTATGTTTTGTTTTGCTTATTGGATTCAAAGATTGTTGCTTTTGTCAATGATTGTTGTTATATGTTGTATGAGTTCTCTGTTTTGTTAGAATGTTAATAGTGAATAGGCTTTTTCAGGTCTTTTGTTTTTTCAATTTTTATTATCCAATTTAGTGTAGTTTGTTATTTTCAAATGCTTATCAAATGAAATTTAGCATCTGGGTGTGTTTTGTTTTGTTTATCAGATTAAAAGATTGTTGCTTTTTTATTTTATTTTTTCAATAGTTGTTGTATGTTATTTGACTTTTCTGTTTTGTGAGAATGTTATAACCAATAGTCTTTTACAATTTTTTTTTTAATAATTTTTATCCAATTTAGAGTAGTTTGTTATCCTTTCAAATGCTTGTAAAATGAAATTTAGTATCTGGGTAGTTTTTGTTTTGTTTATTGGAGTAAAATGATTGTTGCTTTTTTTTTTCCCCCAGAATTTCTTGCATGTTATTTGACTTCTCTGTTTTATGATTTTTTTTTTTTTGGGTGTGTGTGTGATTGTAGCAAGGATGATGCACCTGTTCATGGACTATCTGAAACAATTGTTGGGGTTCTCGGGGGAGGGCAGCTGGGCAGAATGTTATGTCAGGCGGCTTCAAATATGGCCATCAAGGTTGTAATTCTAGATCCTCTTGAGAACTGCCCTGCAAGTTCGCTTGCTTATGACCATATGGTCGGTAGCTTTGATGACAGTGCTACTGTTCAGGAATTCACAAAGAGGTTTGGTACTCTTGAAACTGATGTCTTTGTGGTCTTGCTATTATGTTGTCGTATGTTTCTAATGTTTTTGTATAGTTGAAAGATGCTTTTTACATTATGAGTTTGTTCTTTGGTAGTTAGGTGTGGAGTATTGACTGTTGAGATTGAACATGTTGATGTTGCTACAATGGAGAAGCTTGAGCGGCAAGGCGTAGATTGCCAACCTAATGCCTCTACCGTTCGGATAATTCAAGTATGTTATTTTTTCAGTCATAAGAGTTGTTCTTGTGTAATAACAATAGAAGTAGTTTGAAATTAATTTGATATAAATGAACAGTTAGTTTCAAAAGAAGTAATTGGAGCTCTTTAGGTTGACAAAAGTAGGTTACTTCGTGGTATATGTTGCTTCTACCATTTGGCTCTTCTTTTGGGGTAATCTGGGTAATAAATTTGTAATTAGTGTTGTGACAGCCATCGGAACTCAAAATGGTCTAAGGTCCAATTGTTGAAAAACAGTAGGTTTTACCATTCAATACATTTGTTTTGTTTAAAAATTTGAACAAATCCACTACCTCTGGTTTAGTGAAGATTATACGAAGCAAGTGTTGGTATCTAGAAGTTATCCTTGTCAAACATAATCCCTGTTAAATATGCTCTTTATTTAGCTTGATGCATGGTTTCTGTCTTACAGGATAAATACCTCCAAAAAGTTCATTTTTCTCGGCATGACATTCCGCTTCCTGACTTTTTGCAGGTTTACTATTTGTTCATATTAGTATTTTATTTGAGGATTTACCAAATATTTCTATATTTCTTTCTTGTGTTTCTCAGCCCAATCACTTCTTAAAGAAAATTAGTATCAAATTTTAATGTATCGATCTTGATGTATGGACAAGGCAGATAGATGATTTTGAAGGTGCAAGGAGAGCAGGTGACTTATTTGGCTACCCACTTATGATCAAGAGTAAAAGGTTAGCCTATGATGGACGTGGGAATGCTGTTGCCAAGAGTGAAGAGGAGCTTTCTTCTGCTGTGGCTGGTAAATTATTCTTTTAAAAGTTAACTGTATGGATTCTGTATAAATTGGTTTCATCACTGGATCATGAGTGATGTCATGTTCTGTTTATCTTTTTGGCTGTCATTATCTGAAGACGTATATCATTCATCTTATCTTGATTGCTGTTGTACATGTGTTGGTATTAGATACTGTGTTTGTGGAGTTGTAATTATCCTATCGCATTAATGAATGGGTCGTGTTCTTCGTTATTATTTTTTTACATTTTTATTATTCTTTAGTAACATTTGGTAGTCAAGTTATTTGAAAACACAACTGCCTGGGTGAAGGCTGTGCTGCACATCAATTCTAGGCGGCAATTGTTTTGTCCAAGACACAGATATGTTTGACATGTTTTCTTAACATCTGAAATTGATAGCTTCTACTTCTAGTCTAGTTATGCAAAAATGTCCAAATATCCACCTTAGCTTTTATATCCTGGACACCTTTATGTCTATATTAAAGCAAAGTTGCTCTGTTGCCATTTTGTACAATTTTCTAATTATTATATAGATTTAGTTTGACTTTACATATGCTTAATCACTTGGTCCCTTGTTATGCATTTTTGGTTAAAAGTTGTCTCTAGTGGTTGTAATTGGAATAAGTGGAATCTTATTTTTATGTGATGTTATGTTTGTCAATTGTTTTGCAGCTCTTGGTGGATTTGATCGTGGTTTATATGTTGAGAAATGGACCCCCTTTGTCAAGGTTAATGTCTAGCATTTTACTGTTGACTTTAGCTATGATTTATTTATAGTGTGTGATGATTTAAAAACAAATTATTACTCTTTGGGGTAAATCTTTATTTCTCTGAGTTTATACTTCGGTGTGCTTTGGAGTGCTTATGGTGCAATTATGCATCTGTGGGTCACAATATTTTGCAAGCATCTACACGACTATAGTTGTCTTGTGCATGCATTGAAATATGTGCACAAAGCCTGAAAACAGAATTATGGTACTTAACTCTTAATCTTCTCCCCCACCCCCCTTACTGAGAATATACCAAGAACTTTTCTAGTTCTGCTTGGCTTAATTCTCTGTTTTTATAACGATTTATACTGAGAAGACCAGACAATGATATAAGTGCCTGAATTTTTTTTTTCAATAATAACTATAGGAACTGGCTGTCATTGTGGCAAGAGGAAGAGATAATTCTATCTTGTGCTATCCTGTTGTTGAAACAATTCACAGGTACGATGGAGATTTGAGTATTTAAATTGTGTTTTTGTAGCCAATGTTTACTCTGCATTATCCTTATATCTCAGTGATGTGTAAGTTTGTTCAGATGCATTTCACTGAATAAGTCCCTTTAATTTAAGATACTTTTCTTGCAGGGAAAACATATGCCACATCGTCAAGTCCCCTGCTGTTGTACCATGGAAAATTAGAAAACTGGCCACTGATGTTGCTTACAGAGCTGTTAGCTCGCTGGAAGGTGCTGGTGTGTTTGCAGTCGAGTTGTTCTTAACAGAGGATGGACAGGTGAGAAAATTTGCTTCTGTGTTCTACTCTGCATGAGACATATTCGTTTCTTTAAGGTTTTAAGTGGACCTCTCATACTGCTTTCTTCAACCTAATTTACATTTTGCATTAACAGATTTTACTAAATGAAGTAGCACCTAGAGTCCACAATAGTGGACACCATACAATAGAGGCTTGCTACACTTCCCAATTTGAACAGCATTTAAGGGCCGTCGTTGGTCTTCCACTTGGCGATCCATCGATGAAAACTCCAGCTGCTATCATGTACAATTTACTGGGTGAAGATGACGTGAGTGAATGCTTTTCTTTTTCCCTTTATTTCTGTGTTGCAATTTTACTGAAAAATTAGTACTATGGGCATGTATTAGAAATATCAGTTCTATAACCAATGAACCCTAGTTATCTATGGTCAAAATGACTTACCAGCCTGACCTGCATATGTGGATGGAATCTATGTTCAGCTTACATACCTTATTTTGATAACATATTGCATCTCTATTTTTAAATTTTACACATTTCTCCTTTGCTGACCTTTAGTTTCTGTCTCTCCAAGTTTTGACCATAGTAACTTTAAAGTTTTATCCTAACATGGATATGTTTTGAAATCTTGGTTAATTATTGCTGTTACCATTTTGTTGATAGACAATAAGGCAGTCAATAAAATGTTCGGTGTCACACTAAGTTTTTATGATCAGGGGGAGCGTGGTTTCTACTTAGCTCAGCAACTGATTGGAAGAGCACTGACTATTCCAGGGGCTAGTGTTCATTGGTATGATAAGCCAGGTAAGGTTGTCTTTACTTATATTCTAAATCATAATCCAATGTGTTTCTTAGTTGCCTCACTCTAGAACAATTTTAACAATTACGTATATTGTCATTATGATCTATCAGAAATGCGAAAGCAGCGGAAGATGGGTCATGTAACCATTGTTGGGTCTTCTATGGGCATTGTAGAGGCACGACTAAACTCAATGCTGGAGGAAGACAGTTCTGATTCTCAGTCTGCAGGTAACTTGCCCAGAAGTGGCTTGGTGATCATATCACACCTTATCAGTTGAATTGTTATGATGTTGGTTGAACCAGATGGATTTAAATGTTAACCGTTATGCTATGTGGCTTCCTCCAGCCTGTCTTGATGCAATTTTTATAGAAAGTGCAATTTTATAGACACATGCCTTATGAAGTAAAATGAAATCAAATTAGTTGCTGCTCTCAGTTTGTCTTATTTCATTCATTAAGTCAAAAGTAATCACTTTGCTGAATCTTTTGGTTTCTGAATTTTCGATTGATAGTAGTAATTTTTCCGTCTGGAAGTTGGGGTTCCAGAACTGCTTGGAATTTGGAAAGTTGTGATTTGGTTGGCTATTGTTGGACCATGGCAACACAGTTGTTAACCTAGATTATGATGGCAACTGCATGCTTTCTTGTTTCATGCTCTCTAATGAATTATGATGTTCAAGCTGCTTCCTTTTGTTTGCTTAATGCAGTCGCCCCACGTGTTGGGATCATAATGGGCTCTGATTCTGATCTTCCTGTTATGAAGGATGCTGCAAGGATCTTGAGCATGTTTGGTGTACCTCATGAGGTTACTTTCTTGTGATTAATGGTTTTGCACTTGTAATTTATCAGTCATTTAACATAAGATATATCGTGTTATATTATCCATTTCTACCTGAGTTTTTTGTGGTATCAAAATTATAATCTCCAGGTTAGAATAGTTTCAGCCCATCGAACTCCTGCATTAATGTATTCGTATGCCTCATCTGCTTTGGAACGAGGCATTCAGCTCATCATAGCTGGTGCTGGTGGTGCAGCCCACTTGCCAGGCAAGTTTGTAATATTATTTTTTATATAGCTTTCCTAATGCACTCTTTTTCTTGCTGAAATGTCATGAGCTCTGGTTTGATTTTTCAGGCATGGTTGCTGCACTCACTCCCTTACCTGTTATTGGTGTCCCTGTGCGTGCTTCTGCATTAGATGGCATTGATTCACTCTTATCAATTGTGCAGGTAGACTGCTTTTAAACTTCCTTATGTTACATTTTACGGTATTTACTGTTCAATGAATTTACTATATTGCATATAGTGTCAATATTTAATGCACATCCAAAATTTTTCACCTGGAATCTGAGCTTTAATTCTCTTTTTTTGGTTATCTGTCTTCATGGAAGCAAATTATATTGTATATATATATATATATTTTAAATGTCTAGTGACACTTTTATTTTTTTTTGTTCAGATGCCCAGAGGTGTCCCAGTTGCCACAGTTGCAATAAATAATGCAACAAATGCAGGTTTGTTGGCTGTGAGGATGTTGGGGGTTGCTGATGCTGACCTAGTGGCAAGGTTGGTTCCTTGAAATCTCTTTGGTGGTTATATATAATGCTGTTTTCGACAAAATTGCCAAACTAACAAATTTCTTAAATGACCATTTTTGTTAATAAACTAACTGTAGTTGCATATAATTTTATGTACTTATCATGTTTTGATATCAAGTACTTTGGGTGCAGAATGAGCCAGTATCTAGAAGACACGAGAGATGACGTCTTGACAAAAGCAGAGAAGCTGCAGAAAGATGGTTGGGAATCTTATTTGAATCCGTGAGCACTCTAATGCTTTTCAACTGTTTATTCAGTTAAAATTTTTGGGATTTAACACCAAAAAGTTGAGTTTGTGAAATATTACAAACACAGAAAAGAAAACCATTATCAATTAGAGAATTGAAATCACAACTAGAAAATCTTGTCTGGAAATGTTACGGCCTGTGAAAACTGTTAACTTAAATGATTAGATTGACATAGTTCAAAAATGAAAAAAATGGAAGCTTTTCTATGGTCATCTGTAATTGTATTGCTCAAAGATCTATGTATTACTAGTTTTGTTGATCAATGAAAATAAATTTTCTGTGTGTATTACTAGTTTTGTTGATCAATGAAAATAAATTTTCTGTTTGTATTGTGTGACCATGTTTTGAGGATGAGCTGCAATTTTTTTTTTTTTTTTTTGAAAGTTGACATGGAATGAATCAAAGGATTATCCAGAGCTATCGAGATCAAACACTACTTATGCAATCTTGATATCTATTTCCATAAATGAAAGACCACTACCCTAACAATAAGGAAAGAAAATCATTCATACAAACTTTAAAATGCACGTAGTGGGAATTGAACCAAGACTATAGTGAATGGAGAGGTGATCAACCACCTCTAATAAGAGACGATATGTGGAAGAGTTGCAATTGACGATTTTGGTTTTGTGATGCAAAAGCATAGAGTGTAGATTTGTGGATATCAATCACACACAGTATAAATGATTATGCAGGCAGAATTCAGATCCAGGATTTATTTGATTGTTTATCTTTGCTAAAGACAACGTTGATGAATAAACTGTGAACTTGCTAGGGAAACATAAGCTGCGGCTTTGTCTGTTGCAAATTTGGTCATATCGTCCTCGTTTAAATAAATATATATGCCTCTATTCCATCTCCTGTTCTGGTGTCCATGAAAACAGCAAATTTTTTTTTAGGCAAGCTACCACAGGTCTTCTCCACACAAATCAGTTTCACATACAGGATACCAGCATAAACTTGAAAAGTAGAATTCTACAATCTCGTCTTTGTTGACTCCTTGAGCCACTCTTTTCTGTAAATCTGCTAATTCACTGGTGGCATCTTGCTGTTTCTTCATATAATCCTTGTTGATTCTGCTGACTCTCAACTTGTTATCTAGGCCATGACAGTCCTCCCCACTATCTTGTGAACAAATGGTTACTACATCCTAGACCCGCAAGAATCACTTGGTAGTGTTTGATTCACATTCAAAGAAGCTAACTTGGATGGCAAATTACTGACACCATCTGTGATGGGGATGAATCTGTTGACATCCTCTTGAACTGGTCCTTGGAGGACTTGTGAGAGTTGGCAGCTGACTTGAACCTCCAAGAAGAGAACACCCTCGTCATTGCAGTCGGCTTAGTTGTCCTTAATGCGTCTGGCTAATAGGTAGTAACATGTTATTACCTCAGGCAATGATGTTTTCAGTTAATTGGACATGTCGTTGCCAAGTTTGCGGTCGAGATTGAAGAAGTTGATGAAAGGAAAGTCAACAGGAGGAGCTAGTTGATGTAGGTAGGAAAATTGGTAATTGCTAAGGCGATGTGGGGTTGGAGTGGAGGTTCGTTTGATCATGTACCCGGAGACCACTTCAGCTTTAATCTCCATTTTCTACACTAACCAGGATGAGGCTCAGATTTGTAATGTGTGTTTGGAAATGCTATTGATAAGATGCTGATTGCATGAGTCTTCTATAGGGCTAATAACTACATTATACATGTAATTCAGATACACACATGATCGGGGCAAAGTTGTTGGCTTTATTTCTTTATGTTATCCTCTCCAGCATTTTCTTACACATCAAAATTGGGATCTTCTAGCTGCCATAAGATCTGCATTAAGTCATGTGAATAAATATGGTTTATATTAAATAATGACAAACCAAGGATATTAAACAAACTACTTTTTTGATTCAATCACCATGCTCAGATTTCATTAACAATTCATTTTGCCAGGTTCAACAACAATTTCAGGAATCACGATAAACACAAGCAATTAAGCAGCTCTTGGTCAGTTTCAAATTTGGCCATGTCTTCCTCTGTCAAATGAATCCATGCCTCTATTCCATCTCCTGATTTGGTGTCCATTAGAACAGTCAAGTTCTTGTAAGGCAACCCTCCCCAAGCCACCCACACAGGCCTACCCCACCCAAAATCAGCTTCATATACAGGGTACCTGCATAAACTTGTATAGTTGAATGTAAAAAACTCTCCTTTGTTGACTCTCTCAGCCGTCCTTGTCATTGAATCATATTCATTGCTTCCATCTTGTAATTTCTTCACGTAATCTTTGTCGATTTTGCTTATTGAATCTCTCAACTTATTCACTAGGCTGTAACAATCTTCCTCAGTAGAAACGACTATTGCAGGTCGGAAAAAATTCCCGAAAGAATCATCAGGTAGTGGCTGATTCATCCTCTTACGTAAATTCACTGCATGAACCAAAAACAAAGGCTTTTCAGGCCCTATCTTCGTATGCGTTGAAGCTTGAAAACGAGTCCAGATAAAAGACGATAAGGCCTCAACACGCGTTGGATATATATGATGTTCTATGCTTGTTTTACAAGCATATTTTTCTCTGAGGGCACTTATCACAGAGTCACTTAACACAAAACTCTTCAACACAACATTCTTCTCTGATGGTCTGATCTTCCTATCAAACCCCTCAACATCAATGGGTGGAAAGAGTTTTGCAGCCACAAATTCTGCACTAAGGTTTTCAGTATCACCACGAGCAGTCGCGGACCAGTTCTTGATAAACGTGATTAATGATGAACCATCTGCAATCTTGTGGGAAATGCGTGCACCAATCGCAAAGTTGCCACATCTAAAGAAGTTAACTTGGATGGCAAGGCAACCATCACTGATGTCATCCGGGAGGAATTGGTTGAGCTCAGCTGGACATGGTTTTTGGAGGACTTGTGAGAGTTGACAGCTGACTTGAGCCTCCAAGAAGAGAACACCTTGATCATTGCAGTCCACATAGTTGTCCTTAACGTACCCAGCCAATGGGTAATAAAGGGCGAGTACCGCGGATAATGATGTTTTCAGGTGATTGGATATGTAATGTTGGCTCACTTGTTGATCAAGATTGAAGAAGTAGATCAAAGGGATGTAAACAGAAGGAGACATCTGATCAAGAAAGGAAAATTGGTAATTGCCAAGGTGATCTGATGTTGGAGTAGAAGGTTTAATCATGTCTTTAGAGATAACTTCAACATCAATCTTCATTTTTGAAATATCAAATTTGTAATTTTGTATATCCAATTTGATTGAAAATGGGTGGTGATTAGGGCTTATTGTCAAGAGACTTATATAGAGCTTAAAAATGCAAAAGCACTATTCACATAGCCTATCAGGTGGGGGAGTATTCATTATAGTCTTATCATCAACATGTGCTTAACTTCAACATGCATCAGGGCACATTTGCTCACATCTTTTATTCATTATAGTCTTGTCATCAACAACTTTTTTTCTTTCTTTTTTTTTTTTTTAAAGTCAATGTCCCACAAGGCAAGAAACTGCGGGTCAGATTTGGGATCCTCCACTAGACATTGAACCTGCCCTCAAGTAATGATATTTCAACAGAAATTTAACTTGCATCATATCAAGTTTGAATCCAAATTGTAATTCTAATATGCTTTAGTCAGCATACTCAGGCTCCTTTAGTGGGCTAAATTGACATTTTAACCGATCCATATAAAAGCAGAAAGCAAAATTAAAAAAAAAAAAAAAAAAGGTCCCATTTGTTAAGTTGTGTTTGGTATTGTGATTTGTGGCAGCCTATTGGCCACTATGCACTGTTAAAAAAAGTAGGTAATTAGTCATGATAATTAAACATGTTGTTTTCCTTCTTGGACCCCTTAAAGTTGACTTTTGTGGGAGATTAAATGTAGTTGAAAATGAGATTAATTCCCTCATTTTCCACACTCCCATCAATGTCAGAGAGACCAGAAAATACAACATAGGTAAATCAAAAATAAATGGAATGTAGAATTGTTTTTGTTTATCGTCACTGGGTGTAATCGAGAGTTTAGATCATTTAATGTAATTTGGTGGTAGAAAAGTAATTGAAGATGAGTTTAATTCCCTCATTTTCCACACTCACATTAATGTAGGAGAGACCACAAAATACAATATATGTTAGTAGATAAGTAATCAAGGGAATGCAAAAGTGGCTTTGTTTATTATCACTTCCTACAATAATGATTTTGATGAGCCTTTATTATCTACGATGATTGAGAGGTAAAATCATCTAATATGATTTGATGGTAAAAAATATTTATTTAATATAATAATATTAAGTACCA
Organism: Nephelium lappaceum; assembly: GCA_021234005.1. Taxonomy (NCBI): domain Eukaryota; kingdom Viridiplantae; phylum Streptophyta; class Magnoliopsida; order Sapindales; family Sapindaceae; genus Nephelium; species Nephelium lappaceum. Next base: position 5,479,705 of record CM037998.1, read on the forward strand.
ATTATTCCATTGTAATTTGTATGCATGTGGTTGTGTGAAAATTAAAAAAAGTAGTCTATTGTATACAAAAAATGTTTTTATTTGGTAAAATATTTTCAAGTGAGAACATTTCACGTGTAGTGTTGCAAATCCTTTTTAACAACTTAGAACATTTTACATGAAATGTTTTTTAGACATGAAATGTTTCTACCTACATGAAATATTTTCAAATGAAACATTTCATGTGCATAAAATATTTCATGTAAAATGTTTTAAATAACTTAAAAAGGGTTAAAAACAGTTGCAATTTTATTTTATTTTTAAAATTAAAACACATTTTTTTTTTAGAAAAAAACACTTAACTTTTTACTTTATTTAAGCTAAAGGTGAATTTACTGTTATAAATAATTACAAATTAATTGAAAATCTACTCATATCAATACTCACAAGTCAACATATACCAACCAAGAATATTCTCATAATCCTTCTATAAATAGTAAGTATCAAAGACTTCCCTTCAACCATCCAGAACTTTTTCAGTAACATACATGAGATGTCTCTAGTTATATATTCTTCTATCATAAAAAACCTGTTTGTAATGAGTCAAATGGTAGAAAAGCTTGCATTCAAAAAAGGTTGAAAAGCTTCCTACAATAGTACTAAGCTAACATAACTTGAAGTTAAAAGCCTTCCCTCAATCGAGCACCAGTGGTCTAGTGGTAGAATAGTACCCTGCACGATACAGACCCCCGCACGCGCGCGTGTGTTTGAGTTGGTTTAATAATAAGCGGCATTTTAGAAAAAGGAAAAGAATGGATATGCACTTCTTCAAGTCTAAATGGATATACACTTCTTCAAGTCTAACATTCATCCGCTAAATCACAAGAATGTTAGGAGACCTCCCTTATTAGAAATTGTATTTCGAAACGTGATTCTACATTTGATTTCACTAGATCTCGGACATTTCATTTCACTAGATCTCGGTAGATTTTTACATAACTTTACATTCTTCTCAATATGGTTTGATATTGACTACTTTCAGTGATGATCCAAAAAATTTGTTTTGGAGGGAACACATGAACAAAATAATAAAACATCGATATTCATAATAAATATATATTGTTTTATATAAAATAAAGGTCGATAACATAATATAGTTTAAATAATATGAAATATATATATAATACTTAAATAAAGTCAATAGTCTTACGCTTAAAACTCCTAACGAAATTAATAAAATAAATAAAAATAAAAAACATAAACTACGTAAATTTATTATTTACTCTAAAAATTATTAATTTAAATAAAACACAAACTATATGTATTTATTAGAAAACAATTTCAGTCTAATTTTACAAAAAAAAAAAATTATAATGAATAACAATAAATTTATACAACAAATTATAAACTATGTTCTAAATTTTTTTAAACTTCTAATTTTTATTGATTCTAAATAAAGTAAATTATAAAAGTAAGAAAAATATATTAAAAAAATTAAATCATAACAATACGTGGACAATTTTAATACAATAATTGAAAGTTTAAAATTTTAGAATTTATTGATGAATGTACGTTAAGAATTTAGATTTTTTTTCATGGTGCATGATAAGAAATAAAAGTTTATGAAGTCAAAACATATTGAGTTTGAATGTTTGCCTGGTAAGTAAACTATGCTAAAAAATATAAAAAAAATTGAATGTATAAAGAAAGGGTTAAACCCAAATATGCAAAAAATGTAAAATAGTAAATGTACAAAACAGGGGTTGAACAGCAAATGAGGGTTGAGCAGCAAAAGTGCAAATGAGGGGTTGAACAGCAAATGTAAAAACTTAAAAACATAAATGTGTCAAGGGATTCGAACCAAGGAGCTGGCAAAAGAGTACAACACGCCGCCGAAACCACCATTGCATTTCCACGTTTAGTGAGCGTTCTAACATAAAAGCTTAATAACTATTTGTAAAATTCCAGCAAGAGCACGTGCCCCCGCTGGCCTTTTGCTGGGTCTACCCTGAGTACTTTGGTGCAAAAGAGCCAGCATCTAGAAGGCACAAAAGATGATGTATTGACAAAAGCATGAAAGCTACACAAATATGATTAAGAATCTTA